>QUSF01000018.1:4713718-4893082 GCA_003676055.1 Chloebia gouldiae | reverse complement strand
GCAACATAATGTAATTTTATACATCACCCCGGAAATGAAAAGAGCAGTAGCAAAGCTAGGGTCCAGCTTTTGCCTGAGTGTGTTAATAACAAAGACCCTCTGTGGGACCTTACATAGGCTTTAACTAGCGTAGGAAGTACTTAACATTCTTAATGAATAGAGATTTAATTTACAAGGCAGGAGCAATTCTCAGGGCACCAGATCTTCCAGCTTTACAGCTGCTTTGTGTCATCAAACCCACAGCAAGAATGAGAGACTAACTTATAACACCTCACCATGTAAATACATCTATTTTTAGAGTAGAAACTTGTAATTTAGTACTCTAAAAGTACATCGCTTAGTTTCTGAGCTAAAATATTTCCAAATTGCTACTTGAACAATGTTCAAGGTGAGACTACTTATGCCCAACTTGCTTCATGGAAAAAGATTTTGAATGTTGAGTTTTGAAAAGAGAATCAAACTTTCTCTGTTGTACAATGAAAGTGGATTCCTTTCAACCCCAACCCATAAAAGATCCTACTTGGCTCATGTAAATTTAACAACTTTCTCCCCTATTTCCAGTACTCTAGAGATATCAAATCTTAATGATTCTTTGCAAGCAATTACCCTAGGTTAAGTAAAACACTATGGTACTTTTTGATGATATTGACACATGGTAATTATTATGTTTCAATTACAAGAGAGTAGAGCACTAAGTAAAAGTCAAGGATACAGTATAATTTTTGAACTTAAAGGCATTACTGGTCAGTGTTCAAGGTCTTTAACATACAGTAACTACTTCTTGTATTTTGGAGTGAGAAGGTCTGTTTCCTTGTTGAAAAGTAAAAGTGTTATGTTGTCAGTGTGGGTGAATTCTCATTAATTGATATTATCAAATGATGCTGAATAGCACCTTAGCATTGTGATGTACCTCAGGAGTTTTTCCACATTTGGCTGAAAATACCTTTGCTTTAGCAGTAATTAAATATAAGCTTTAAAAAAACCAGCTGTACTTATATGTACATACGACTTATCCCTTGGGAAAGAAGTGCAGGCTGCCGTTCACAATGCTAACAGGAAAATATACATATTATCTGTCCCTACTGATAGGCTGCAGTCACAGAATCCCTACTTTTCAAATGCTAATTTTTCAGACAATCACAGAGCATGGAAAGGCTTTTGGAGGAGTCATGTCTGAAATGCATATTTTCATATTCACTGGGCCACTCTGCTTTCTTTACAGAAAAGGAATTTAGCTTTACTTCTGTGTTTAGTTGAACTAAGCAGATATTTGGCTGTATAAAAAAGGCACCTGAAACACACTCCTCACAGATGATCCTTGTGTACTTTCTTGCTCATTCTTGCAAAATTCCAAAAGAAGCTTTTAAAGTTACAGCACTGCAATACAGTTCTGTTCTTTTTGTAACAACATTTTTTGTACGACAAAGTAGCATTTAATTATCTATATTCAATTCCTTGTACAGCTCCCAATCTTGCCAGCTAGGGTATTAATTCTCCCCTATGCTTTCTAAGCACAGTTTCCTCAGAAGTCTAAAACAGAAGATAGATTCCTAATCACAGCTTTCTCTTGGCTTCAAGAAAGAAAAACTCTGAACAGCGTGGTGCCAATTACCTCCACAAGAATATACCCATATGCTTATTATTACTGATCCTGAAACAATCAATTGCCTTGTACTCCCCTGATAAATACCAGCATCAATAGGATATCTGACTTTTTAATCACATTACTACACATTAAAATGTTAACTCATGTTAACTCGTAGCTGTGGTTCAGTGTGTTGTAAAGTGACTTCTTGAAGAAGTCACTTCCTGGTTTAAAGACTTGATTTGCATTAAAGGATTAGTTAAAAATATATGCTTTCAAAGTGTGGAAAAGCATTCTGTGCTGCTGTTGGGAAAGTGTGATGTCACCAGTATCTGACAGCAGTTATTTATTCCTGTGAAATTACATCAGAGGCTGCAAGTTTACAGGCAAAGCATCAACTTTCTGTAGGGAAAGGAGTTGCCTGTTTCCAAGTCCTCCTTCATCACTTCTAGATGAAGAATTTGTTAGGAGGATTGTGAATAAAATTACTGATATATGTTAAAAGTGAGGTAGAGAAAGAGAACAAGCAAAGACTAGCCAGAGTCAGACTATGCATGTACTAATTCCACATGATTTTTCTTGTGTTTTCCCATGTGTATACTCCTTACTATCTTAAACTCTGGATTACGTGTTACCCCCAAAATGTGAAAGGGGACAAGTGAGAAAACAGTGTAGGTCTGTTCCTGACTGACCTCTGAAACTGCTGGATAAGCCCTCAGTGAAAGGGCTCTGCTATCACAGGACTCTGCTCTTTAGTGTTGTTGGGGAGTTGTGTAACTACACCAAAAACTGGGATTCCTAGGGGCAAGGCAGGTGGTTTGCATTTTTACCTACTATACTTTATTGACTTGCATATTCTTTTCTCTGTTTCCAACCATCTAACTTCTAAGATTTTTGATATTTTTTCTACACATCCTTCTTTGGAAGCCAAATGCATTGGGAAAGCTTTTATTATATCTGTAATACATTGATAAAAAGATTTTATGCAGTTGAGAAGAACTATTTTAGATATTTTCTATGGTGCACCAGGACAAAAATATAAAAATGTATAAAACATTTTCTGCAATTCACTAGAAATCCATTCTAAGGGAAGAAATAATGGAAAATAACATCACTGTCTCCTTACATGTATTTCTATTGTTCAGTTATCTAATATGATCTCTATCCAGTTGTGCCACACTGATTTGCAAGATTATTGATGTGTGGTGCAATCTTCCTCCTGGAGGGACTGGTACAACATTGTTCCACTTTGTTGCCTATTTTCAGCCATGGATCTTACCCAGAACACACAAAATCAGATCCCTGCTTTCACTAAAATCTGAAAGCTCTGGAAATCTCCTATCACTGCAGAGCTACCCATACAATTTTACTTTTCTCCTAACAACTGGAAAGATTAGGTTTCATATTCCACTCCCATTCACTTTGATCTGATTTATCCACTTGTTCTGTGTACCATAAAAAGAAATGGGAAGGCCATTTGCTTTTTATGGTCAGAAAGCATTGTCACGATGGTCGATGGGAAGCATGGGCCAGAGCATGGGACTAGCACTGGGGCAGGTGATCGAGCAACATTAAATGACAGGACTTAAGAGGAAGGAATTGCACATCCCAGACAGATCCTTCTCTCTGTTTCACACCCTTGGCTGCAGAGCCCACTCCTTTCCTATCCTAGCTCAGGCACTTCAAGAGGTCTGGTTCAGCCACGTTCTTAGCAAAGATGATCTGCATTCTTTAGCAAAGCCATTTCCTGCTGCCACGAAGGACTGACGTGGCCAGGCTGTGCAGGAGACAATCCCTGCAGTGGGCACAGGGACACAGAGGGAGGTGGGAGGGCAGGGCAGGGAGTGCCCCTGGCAGCAGGGAGCTGCCACAGTGGCTCAGGCATTTTGTGAAGCCCTGGGAGATTCCTGGGAGCTGATTCCCTGTGACTGGGCCAGCTGGGATGTGACAGCATGCTGAGCTTTAGCTTACACCTTCAAGAACTGGATGCCTTGAAAAGCATTAAGATTTCTGCTCTTGTGCACATTCTGACCTGTCAATACAAAGAGGTTCTCTTTGCCTAAGACTGAATTTGGTCTGCAAGACAGGCACAGGGTCAAGCCCACTGCACAAGAGGGAATGAGGCAAATATGGTTTCCCCTTCCTTGTCTTAAGACAGAAGCCAAACACTCATGTTGTCTCTCCCTGTCCCACTGAACCTTCCTTTTCTAATGAGCTAGTTGCTAATTTCAGTGAGAGAGCTGCCAAAGGAACATATCTGGTTATGGGCTTTTCATCCCCGTTTTAGAATTATACTAAAGAAGACAGAACCTGAACCCAAAATACTGTAAAAATGTAGAAAATACAGGATCTGTACAGCAGCAATGTTTAACTATTCATTATCTGCCTGGCTTCTCATTCACACGTACCTTTTTTTTCTGTTTTATCCGAAGCTTTTCCTCCAATTGGTGAGTAAGTAGTATCCATGGATTCTGTTCCTTTATTTCCTTTGCTAACTCCATTTTCATAGAGCTGCCCTTCCACAGGCTGCAGGTGCCAGGTTAAACCAAACAAGTGTACTGCTGCAAAAAAATGAAGACCAATTAATTGATGTCTAAACTACAGCACCTTCAGTGAGACTACGAAAGAATGCTATGACCCAGTTTCTGCAAAGTCAAGTATTACTTTATCCTGTTAGTAATAAATCAGAATTTCAAGAAGGCTAATGAGCAATTTACCATTTTACCTTAAAACTCAATGTTTAATTAGTTTCCACACTTTCT
The DNA here is from genome assembly GCA_003676055.1 of Chloebia gouldiae. Classification (NCBI taxonomy): domain Eukaryota; kingdom Metazoa; phylum Chordata; class Aves; order Passeriformes; family Passeridae; genus Chloebia; species Chloebia gouldiae. The sequence goes on along the minus strand of QUSF01000018.1, from coordinate 4,888,735 downwards.
TCTGGAGATCAGCCAGGTCAGGGTGATGAATTTCTGCAGCAATTAATGGAATTACTTGCACTTAAAAGGATAACAGTTGAATAAATTCAATATTGTGCGACATATTCTCATGCTATATCAGTGTTGTCCCTCAGTTTTTTACTGTTAATGATCTCAGATTTTGTTGACAAAAGCAATGACACCAACTAAAACTTCTCACCTTTCCAATCCAGTTTGAAGTGAAACTGTGCCCACTGCACTCTGAAACCCTTTAATTTAGGTGAAACATAAACAAAAACTTACTCTTACTTACTGGTTACTTAACCAGACTTTAGAACTGCACTGCAGATAAAAAGCTGGCTCTACATCTAAAATATATGCAATTATTCAACAACACAAGTTAACAGAAATATAGTTGTTATTTATGCATGTACAAGGAAAATGACTAAATAATCCTTTTTAAAAGTTATAAACTATCTTTATTGCCATACGCAGGGGCTGCCTACTCTACTTTGCCTGCAGAGCCATTCATATCTTCTGCTTTCCCTTCTTTGTTTCTGATCTGAAGCCTTGAAGGATGGTTGGAGAAGGACAGCAACAGAGGATCTTATTTTAGTATAACATGACAGTACTGCAGTTAGTCTAGACAATTACTTAGGTTTTAGTGAGAAGGGCAAATTATTCCAAGGAAGAGGTTGCCTTAGCATTGAAGTAGCTCAGCAGGGAGGACTGATGACCCACTAAAATATGGATCGAGGATGACCCCCAGTGAGGAGCTGAAATTGTCACATGAAGAGCAAAGCCAGAGCAGCAGCTCTTTAGCCACATGCAGCAATTAGTACTGAGTAGGATCTGCCCACAGTGGGAGCCTAAAAGAGTTAAGGTCTGAGTTTTGAGATTCTTAATGTGAGACAGATCACTGCCACATACAATAAAAAGCAGCCTTGACATCTCTAGAGTAAGTGCTCTTGCTCCTGGCTTGAGTTTCTGGACATTATTATTGTTTAAAGAGTTATTAACAACAAAAGGGAACATAGTTCAATGAGACTGCTAGCTACTGAATGCACATTTCATTTATACTACTGCAAATAATTATATAAACACTTGAAACAGATCACTAGAAGCAAAACACAACTGCTCACATCAACAATAAGCTTTTCATGGTTATGGAATCCTGAATATAATACAGTTGCTTTCTTACACTATTCCCATTGTTGTTCATCATTCATTTCCTAGGAGAGCATTTGCACATGCTGCAGAGGGAGATCACAAAGCCAGGGCTGAACGTGTGCTGCACCTTTTCCTCAGTGCATGCCTCTGTCACATTGCACACTCTGCACACGTTATCATCCACTCACACCAATTCCAGCCCTTCACTGGCTCTGTCTTCCTTCGGGCTGGGGAATTGCTGTTGTTTTTATAACTTGTGCCAAAGCTTGGCAGGCTGCAAAACTATCTGTATCTACATTTGACAGTCAGCTTCCTCCTTGGAAACACCAACTGCGTGGCAGAGAGGATGGTCTCTGCCAGGCTCGGATGTCTCATCCCTGGGAGGTGGCACAGGGCACTGGACTTGTGCTAAACAATGGGCACAACTGAGGGTTGTACAGCAAAGCACATGGCTGTGAAAATAAGAACTACGTGAACTGATCCGAATGACTTCAAACACTGCAGAAACCCAGTCACCTTGCAATATTAAAATCATCCCGATTTTTGTTACATTAATTATAGCTATTAAGAAATTACCTTCAGATCCAGGTGTCACTCTGAGACTAAGCAGACCACAAATAGCAATGAAGGTATTAATTCTTAGAGGTACTTTTTCAGAAGTTAACTACAGGGAATTACTGATATTTATGTAGCAGACACAGAGCCCTCTTTAACCTCTTCATTTTCTGTGATACTTTTCTTTTACATAGGGTATATAAAATTCCTACGGAGCTTTTTTCCTACAACATATATACAGCATGTTTTAAATAGACAGTTATTTCACCAAATAAGATTACATAAAACTTTCAAATCTCTTTAGAAATAAGTAGGCATGTAAGAATTTTGTTAAAAAGCTCAAAAGAACTTCTCTTTTGAGTTATTCACCCTTTGATTTTTTTCTAGTGGATTTCTGGTTTTTACGAAAGGGGCACAGAAAATGCTTTGCACTTCAAATGTGGGCCAGAATGTCATTTCCCCCAGCATAAATCCATTTGCAAGGTTCTCAGCTGTATTTCCCATGTGTAATGCCCAGGTGTAAGCTCCTACTCCACAGAACAAATAGGAGATGATACCATAACTTAGTACTGGGCTGGGTCAGAAGGAGGGAGGTTCACTTTCTGATCTACGCCTCTGCCCTTTCCTCCAAGCTCAACCTTCTGAAGACTGCAGCACTCTTGAGGGCTGGCTGCTGACTAACAGTATGAAACCCACCATTAGGACTAAGGAAGCATTAGATGATGCAGCTCAACTTCACACGGAACAGCCTCTGAAGTTTAATGACTACACTTACATTACAGAAGAAGCAAAAGCTACTCTGGCTCTCCCTGTCTGGTATTTCAAAAAATTTCTGCAATCACATACCCTGTATTTTGCAGCACCTAGAACATTTCAGGTACTAGTAGGGTGTGTAACATCACTGCTGAGCTGCTCCCTTTTCAGACAATACCCAAGGGCCGGCAGGCAAATGGAGATGAACCAGCTGGTTAGCTGGCATGATTGCAAAATTCACACTTCTGTTAGGAGGAGCTGTGATGAGTCAGGAGGAGCATCAGACCCTAACTTCCATCAGCTGGCCTAACCAAACCTCTCCTCTGACAGCTGAGTGCAATATTCTCCCTGCTGGGAGGAACTGCACTCATCTGAAAAGATATGCTTTCTTGGCTGGCTTGAACATCCAGTATAATCCCCTGTAAATAATTACATTATTACTTGCTGTGTGCAATCTATGAGTTGCACGTTGACATGACCAGAGCTGTACATTGCTTTCACTGAGGTGATCTGGAGGCAAAATTAATCTGAAGGCAAAATTTGACCCTCTACATAATGTGGGGAGATAGGGTTTACATGATGGATACTACCATACCTACATTTCATTTATATTTTATTAGATAGCCCTTTTTAATTCAAAGTTTCTGATAAAATTCTAACATAAAAGTTGAAACAGATTTTTTTAATATGCATTTTGAATGTTATGGCAAAAACTAAATTTGGAGGAGTCTGTAGTCAGTGGATTTGAAGAGACTGGAGGATGCCATAGGATTATGATGAACCTAAATTTTTTCCTCAGCCACCCTGCCCTGGCAGGCCACACAGTGGAGCTGTGCAGGGTGATTTTAAATGACCTCTCTCTCCAGTACAGAAGATCCTAGTCATAGTACTGAGCTTTTCTTAGCTAAATTATTATGCTTAGGTAAAAAATAATTATTAGGTATAAAACAGATCTCTTGCAGAAAAAGAAATATTAAAGGCCTACATCATCTAACCTTTCAATAAATTTCTTTAATGGAATCTCCAGCAAAGAGATGAAAAGTAAGTGTGACTTTATGCTGTCTAAGAGATTTTCCTTACTCAGAGGCAGGTTTCTGTTGCTTTATGTTACTTAGGTAACTGAAACCAGGAGGGCCATGTTCAGAACAAAAGCTTGGGTCTTTAACTCTGAAGTAACCAACCAGATCACTTATTTTGCCTAACATTTAAACAAAACAAACTGACAGTTCCAGACTGACTACCTCAGTCCCCAAAATTCTATCACATACTTAGGTAAATATCCATAAAGATAAAAGCAATTTTTTTCAGAACTGGCTTTGTAAACTGGATTAACCCACCATCTGCTAGGAAGCCAATGATCTAATTTAATTTATTCTTATCTACCTTCTGTGTAAGCACAGCTTGTCAACTCCGGTGCTACATGTTTGGCAGAATGTGAATAAGAGCCCTGGCTCCAGTGCAAAAGAGACACTCAGTAGTGAGGAGACATCAGAAAAGTCCTGTGCAATAAGTACTTACTACCTGCAAGATGAACTTCAAAGGACAAAAAATCCTGCAAATGTGAAGCTCCTCCAAATTGCTGACCTCCACTAAAGGCTTCTGTTTAGCTTTCTTTGCTTTTTTACACAATCTCAGTAGATCAACCCCCTGAAGCCCAGACTTCAGAAGAGCTGTTACAGAATGTGTATCAGCAGCTGACTACTCTTTCTGCACCTGCTCTAAGTGCCAGAAAATTATTTGTTTCTGTAACTCCTAGCAGGTTCTGTTTATAAAACTGGATTTCACTTTGGCATAATGCCATAGATGCACCAGTGTCTCAGTTCCAGTAAAGGTGAATTAATGAAAAAAATACCTGAACACAAGAGCCAGAATCTAAGTTTTTTTCATGACCTTTAGAAGAGGTGATCTTCTGTAAGCTCATTTTACAAATAAAATACTATTTCATTCTGCTGTAAACAGATTTCAGAATTTGAGGCTTTTAATATTTGATACAGTCTTCAGAATATTTTTTAAAATCCATATTAAAGTGGCAAATTGTTTTTATCATCTAGGGCATTTAATAAGGACTTCTTCCATGTGCTTGTTATAACCATCTTAACTCTCAGCACTCTCCTCTTTCTTAAGAAGTGTTATCTTTATACCTAATATATTTTTATACCTGAAAATACAAATATACCCCCCTCTCCTGCAATCCTCCTAGAGGGATGATGGTTTCATTTTTCATTACTGAGTCATATTTTATACTTAGGAACAAATAAAACCTAGTCTTGGCAATAGTAAATGTTTCTCCTCTGAATACTTAAAAGATTTGTGACAGTATCATGCTCTGCAGTAATCCAGGAGAGCAAACACCACAATTCCCAGCTGAGAGATCCTGATGAATCTGTCTCAGTGAGAGTTCCCCCAGTAAGGAGTTCAATGGCATTTCAGGCATCTGTATCACAACATTTGCATAACCCTGAAACACCTAGCACTGTTTACTATACCATTACATTCTTCAGTGTACACAGTATATTTTCCCTTTGATCCCTCTTTGTATAATTTCTTTTTTTGCTACTTTTATACACTGTCTAAAGAAATGCAACCAATGTTATAAATCTATGCACTGAGATACATATGTCCTTAAAATTTGGCCTGGCCTTTCCCAATGCTGAAACCATCACTCCTCTCCCTTGTACATGGAGTGAGAAATGACAGGTCACAGTGTCAGGCAGCACAGAGGCTTTAATTTCCTTGCCCTTCATGTGAATACAATTTAACACCTAACACCCACCTCAACTGCCTACTCATAAATAGTGATAATATCATGAAGGATAGGGATGACTTCATATTCATACTTGAGAATTCATTTGTATATAAAATAGTCATTTCACAGTCAGGGATGGTTAAATCCAAGAACATGAGATGCAATTTCAGAGGCACTGAACATTTGCATCACCTGCTGAAATCAATAGGAACAGTAGGAGTTCTGCACCTTTGATCAATAGGACCAGTGATTTGCAAGTCCAAAATCAGCTGCTGATAAAATGGTGAAGTATCATGGAAGAAAAATCCTACTCACTAATGGGCTAAAAATAACTAGTAAATGAGCAGCCACAGCACCCACTGTATTGTGCTTAAAGGAAATGACGTGGTGTTGCAAAAAACCAAACAAAATGCTGTATTTCTTATTCTGTCTCTTGCATTTGCCTAATTTACTCTTTAATTTTTTGGCAAGACTCTCAGGCAGACCAGGAACTGCTGGTGAAGCTGATGCAGTCCCCCACGCATTGGTGAGAGGCATCAACACCTCCCTGAGGTGTGTCCCAACTGCTCACCTGCCTCACTGCCCACATATCTGGGCAAATTCAACAGCCTTGCCCCAGATTTATGTGATTTACATTTCTCGACACACAGGAAAACAGAAAAATGAAAAATAAAAGTATGCAGTACTTTTTCCATAGAAAATAATTCAATGCATTTGCAATTACATCTCCAATAGTCTGAAGACCAAACATGTGCTTTATGAAAAAAGGTTTTTTTGGAGTAACTACTATGATTTTAGAACCTATTCACAGAGATTACTCCAGTTGAAGTGAAAATATGTGTTTTTCTTGATAAACTAAAGGTTTTCAATAAATCTGCTGTAATACGACCATCAACAGTGTTCTATAATTTCCTAACTGTCCATATAATAGTCAAATTTATTTCAAAAAGGCCAAATAGTAAACACAGTGATTATAGGCCAAAAGAGGATTAACGGAGAAACAGTATTTTTTTTTTTTTAACTGAGTAGTAGTTCAGAGGAGAGAAAATACAGAAGAATTACATGTTCTTATGTAAAATCTTCACTATTGAGTCTCACTGATAAGAGGGAAAGGCTGAAAAATAAAAGAACAAAATAATTTTGCTAGTTTACCTTTTGATCAAAAAGAAATCACAGCTTAAAGCACTCTGGCACAGGTCTCAGTTCATTAGAAATATAAAAGCCACTTGTAAATTTTGATGTGGAATAAGCTTCATGTCTCTTAAGACTGGAGATGTTCTGACTTGAAGGTGAGATTTGTGCGCAGTTTAAAAAGTAACATGTAGATCAAGCACTAAATGGCAGTGAAAAATACTTGAAAAAGAACATTTAAGTTCTTAGATAAGGAGAAGACAAAGCTTGATGTTAAAGCTTAATCAACACTCATTTGGTCTAAAATTGTAGTTCATGGTAAGTTAATGCACACTATGCCAAAAAATACAACAATGAAAACAATTTCGCCATTTAAAAGTCTCCATTATTTTTCCAGTAACAACTGCTGAGCTGATCACAGGTTCAGTTTGGTCCTGAAATTGAAATGAGTTTTGTTTTACAGTGTAGGCCCATGTCTGTTGTGATTGCTCAGACACAACTTCTTCTGACTAGAAGAAAACTTGGTGGAGTGAGGGATCTGAATCATGGTGAGCAAAGAAAAAACACTTGGGGGAGTGAACTTTAACTTGAGAGTGATACATACAGTCTGAATTTCTATATTCTACTACTCGTTTAAAACATGCACATTTAAACTTTTGATGTGAAAAGATATGCAAATATCCAAGCCTACAGAGCCAGTGAACTCTGAAAACAGTTTATATGCTATGATTCAAACCCAGCAAAAGGGAAAGAACTAAGGTATCTGAATTATAAGAAGAGAGCATAAACTTATCTAAATATTTAACCAATCAGAGATGGGCAAAAGGAATATTCACTTGGAATAAACTAATTAAGACTACCTGAATCTGCAGGAAAGCTTATGCAACTCAAAAATTTCTGGGGAAAAACAAAGCAAATAATGACATTCATTAATTTTTTTCTGAATTAGAACTCCTGGTTCAAAAATGTGTATTTTTTCCATAGAAAACATAAATAGGAATGGTAATAATTTATAAAATACAAAGACATTTCCATTTTACCTGATTCTGTGTAACTAAAGCAAACATGTTACATCCTTGTGTTACCAAGATATGACAAACAGACACATCTACAGAAGAGTCACACAGAGCTCTTTAATTCATGGTGACAAGGAGTGCTTCCAGCCTTCTCAGGCTGATGACAGATAGCAGTATATCCCTAGAAAGTTACAGAAATTTCAGTGGCAGACTTGAAATCTAAACAGGGATGAAAGAGGCAGTGCTTCATCCAGATAAAATCTAAATGCTGTGGGTGGGATAAAATGTGCAGCAAACAGATGAGGCTCCACAAATGATACAGCCTGTCCTAACTGAGGGCATATGCTCACCAGCTGTTATGTAAATCTGCAATTAATGGAGCTTACAAGATCCTCAGGTGCTTTCAAATCATCATGCACCAGAAATGCTCAAATCTGCTTTCTCATATGCATTAGGTGAGGCTGCTAGGAAAAAATCCCTCCTGATGAGTGTCTTGCTGACAATAACCAGAACTCTGCGACTCTGGGACCGAAGAAAACCTCAGTGGGAAACAAGAAATTATTGAAATCTTAATAATTTTCACTATAGATATGTTTATTCAGAGAGTATAGAAAATCAATGGCCATTTATCAGTTTGGAGGTATCTGTATTTGTATTTCTGTCAAGTTTTACCAAGTATGAACTGCACTCTTTCAGGCAAACCTGGAATTATTCCCATTCAAGCTACAGCGTACCAGGAATAATCTGGCTCCTGCCACCTGTGAACTGCCATCTAAAACAATAGTCTAAGAGTGTGTGAGACAGAAAAAACAAATTACATTTCCATTTGTATACAGAATCCACAGATGCATTCTTAAATTCTACACACAGAATGTTCTTTAATATTTTCAATTCAGACTGAAAACCCAATGCAATAATTAAATGTTATGTAGTAATTCACAAAGAATTGCTCTTCTACATATGCTTGTAACCCCACTGACTTCAAGCAATCTCCAATACACCTATCCTCCAAAAACAAAAACAAACAAACAAAACCAAACCCCAAACCTGAGGAAGCCCTTTCTAGCTATTCTGATAAACCTGTCCAATGTATTTTGCTAACAAAATGGCAAAGTTGGTACTATATAACCCATTTTTTTAAACATAAATTCAATAAAGGGAGAACAAAATCTATTTTAGACAACATCGTATAAAATTATTCTAGAGCTAGTTGTCATTCTAGCAAATGAGATAACAATTAGGAGGAAAATCATGTAAGATTTAAATGGTGATGAGACAGAAGAAATTAACTAAGGGTAGCAAGGCAAAACACAATTAAACATTACCAGTCTTTCAAAATAATTCTTTAAGAGAACCAATGTTGTAAGGCATAATATGAAAATAAAATCTTCAGATAATATTGCAGCAATTAAAATCAGTAGGAGTCCTCTGCTAGTATAAACATATAATCTTGAATAATATTTCTTTCTCTGTTAGGCAGCATCAAGGTTAACAGAATAGAAAGTTAAAGAGAATTCTATATTCAACCTTTAGCCAATCCAGTGTTTTGTCTGCCAGGATTTAAAAAGCATCAATGGCAAATATTACCAGTAAAATATGATTTGTATGAGTGCAAAGCAAGCAAGATGACAGAGCAGAGGAGCTAAAAGAGTAACTGAGGGAAGGAAAGGATCAGGGCTTACCGATGACATAGGTGAGCAACAGTGCCAGGGTCACTGTGATAGCAGTGGCACTCAGAGCTGTGCACTTCCAGTTGCAACACCTGTAAGGTTTGTTAAAAGTGAAGGCAGGTCTGGAAAAGGTACTTCTAGGAAGAGGCCTAGGAGGTGGAGAGTAAACAGTATTGGATGTTAAGGGATAGTTCTGACTGGCTGCGCTGAAGATAGCTGAAGACCCAGATCCATGTTTAAACAGGAAATGCCTACAAAGAGAAGACAAAGAACGACGTTGTAAAACCACACAGTGATGTAAAAAGCAAAAGGAACTATATAAGCACTGTACAGTGAATACTGCATATAGCCACAGAAAATAACAAAGACAGGAAACTGTATTTGAATATCCTCTGCAAGGTTTTCAACTGCGCCACCAGATGTCCAGCAATGTTTTAGTGAAACAACACACATTTATTTTTAGAGTAAATAAATTCGAAGCTAATTTCCCCATGTTTCAGAGTAATGCTGAGGGCAGGTTGTTTCTCAGTGGAGTACTGGCATCCTCCAAGATGAGCAGCCCACATGTCCTTACACAGGTGTGACAGAGACATGGGAACTGCTGCCAGCAGTATCCCCTCCATCCACATCTAACTGGTTGATTCATGTGGAATACTCCAAAAATGCTAAAGCCATTGCCACTGTGAACATTTATTTTTTACCATGGAATATAAGAAATTTTTAAAAAAGTGACTACTTAGTCACCTGATTTACAAGGATAATCCATTCTGAAGAACTGTAGTTACTATATGGGTGAGCACAACTTCTTTACTGTTCTTAATTGAGCAATTTTGAGAATAGTTTTTATTCAAATGCTTTTGCCTACTGTGGTGATTCTCAAACATACTAAGAAAGAATTCATTTGGAGACCTATTTCAGCATACTTCACAGGACTGATTGCCTTCAAGAAAAAACAGTGAAGAATTACATTAGCACAAAAAATAAGGTAGAAAAATGTGTCTTGCAGAACAGGCTCTGGTGCAGAAGTATAGAGTAGTTTTTTTATAGGAGGAAGAATGGTTTTTCAGGATTGGCAAGGGCTCTCCAAGAGAATTTAAGAAAGGTATTGTTTAACATTAAAAAATTTAATGTTAACTAACTTACTGTGATATGTGCTCAGAAATTGTGGCAAAAAGGGTTAGTTCAGGGCTGACCATATCAACCACATACTCTTTTGGAAACACCAGCTTTCTTTGGTCCTTCTTGCCTTTGTTTTAACTGAGGGAGAAAGCTCCTTCAGTGCCCTCTTTTCTGATAGGTGCACCTCTATAAGTATGCTACAGCATGCACCCAAAGGAGTTTAGAGGAGCTTGGTGTTGCCTCTGTCTCAAGCTGAGAAAGCAAGTGACGTGGTCCAGAATCTTCCCAATGGCAAATAAGCCTTTATGCCTTCAGCAAGGCACCAGACGAGTTTTTGAATGCATAAATGGATCAACCTATCCATGCTGGGAGAATTTCTTTGACGAATACACAGCGTGATGCATGCAGGATCAAACACTCAAGAGTATGAAACATTGTTATACTGTGACATTTGACTTTAAGAATATTGTAAATACATGTTCTTGCAATGGTAATTGCTAAAATGGTGTAATGAGTATGGTATTATGTATTTCCATTATAAGATTTTAAAAGAAAGGTTACAGTTTTTAAAATGCCAGATTATAGAAAATAAAAAGGTATTACAGAGCAGTTTTATCTTTTAAAGAGCCCTTTAGTTACATAAAAAAGAAAGCAAATGAGAATAAAGGTTAGCTTGCCCTGCAGTTTACAAGGTCTGTGTATCAGGAGCCTTATGACTAAACCACAAGAATGAAATTTGAGTATTAGTTACTTCTGCTTCATGAATACTACCCAAATGAGCTACATTCAGACAAAATTGGACATCTGACCCTGACTATAGCATCCTGGCAGTGCATCAGAAAATACATTCTAGTTTTCCTTCCCACTGACTTCCACAGCTGTAAATATACACATTAGAAAGATGGCATTCCTCTCCACATTGTAATGCTACCTCCATTTTAATTCAAAAATTATAAACTCATATACAGTAAAATAGTAAATTCAAATGAAGTAACAGAACTGTTTACAGGACGATATAAACCTGCTTCTTTCCTATCAGGCCATGAGAGCACAGTTGGTTTTTTTGGATTCAATGCTTTGCTGTCACACATGAAAGCTTCTGCAAGTATGAGAAGTTTTTTCTCAGTCAGCAGTTAACGAGATACACAGTCACTTAGACTTCTGGTAGGAAAAAAAAAATCATGGCACAATTCCTATTGATATTTAGGGAAATAGAAGCAGAATCACCACATAAAATAAGACATTATTAGATAAAAGACTTATTAGATATAAGCATATATATATGAGAAGTAGGTATGCATCTATCCATACACACACAAACATATACACAAATATTACAAATATAAAACAATCATTTGTTCTTTGCATGCTTTACTTGTTCAAGACATAATCACAAAAACCTACTTATTTGATAACTTCTCATTTAAATTTTTTTGAAATTACAGCAAAAAGGTCTGATATTGGCAGTATTGATTGTCCTCTATGGTGCATAGCTCAAAGGTATCAGAGGTAAAGGGAAGGAAATGCTGAACAGAAAATTGTTATTATTACAGCTCTAACAACCTGCAATCAATAGCCAGGAATAATTTCATACTCTTCCACAGGAATTTATAACAAGAGCTTGATGATAAAGTGCTAGTGTGCAGAGGCACTTCTCTATTAGCAGCAAAGTGCACAGAACATGGATCCAGATCACTCTCTTTTGGACAGATGAGTCCATTCACACAGAGGAGAATTTTCATTGCTCTAATTTGTAATAAAATTGAGATTCTGAAGCAATGATACACTGAAACTGATCTACCAGTGAAATAATGCTGACAAAATGTTTTAAAACCTCAGTTGTTTACAACTTTAATTTTTGGAAAGTATATTGAGTAAGCACAGACATTTCTATAGAATTTGAAAAACACCCGTGGCACAAAGACAAATTTCCAAAGCCAGACTGTGACTATGTTCTCATAAACTCAGATGACTCCTCATCTGTCTGAGCACAACACAGCTCCCAAAGGAGTGAGGACATGCTAAACTGTTGCTATCAATTCTATAAAATCAGGCTTTCTTTCTAAAGAGCAAAATAATAAAACCTGCAGTTCAAAAGTTTAGATTTGACTGCAGTCTGATGTGTGCATTAATATTTGATCTAAGAGAAAAGCTAAGGCTTGTGGTGGATTTTTTTTTTTTAGTAAACTGAGAACACAAGAAAAATCAGAGAATTTATAAGGTTGATTGATAACATCACTCCTTCCAAGTGGAGAAAAACTATATGTTCACAAAAACATCAAAAACATCCATAAAGAAGATGATAATATTCTCTTAAAAAGAGAAATATAGGACATAATCTGTAAGGCGTTTGTTAGTGAAAGTGATTTAATATTATTTCACTGATAACTCTAATACATAAATAAATACTACAGGCTCAGTAATAACTTCACATATAGAAGAGGCAGTTGGAAAGCATTCCCTCTTTGAGGTAACCACAATGTCTGCTTGGCTGTTCATCCATCTGTTCATCTCTACAAATGTAAGACTTTTGAACTCTGAATCCTCTCAAGAGAAGTTAAAGGAAAGAAAAAGATCCTACCAGGACCAAAGCCCTCCGCAGCAGCAAGGGAAGCACCAAAAGCCCTGGTGAGGCTCCTTTGCTTGTGAGCTCTCTGCCCTCCTGCCTGCACACACTGGGGAGGGGAGGGGAGGGGAGGGGAGGGGAGGGGAGGGAAGGGAAGGGAAGGGAAGGGAAGGGAAGGGAAGGGAAGGGAAGGGAAGGGAAGGGAAGGGAAGGGAAGGGAAGGGAAGGGAAGGGAAGGGAAGGGAAGGGAGGTGGCACAAGAAATCAGAACTGCTAGTCCTGCTGGTGGCGGAGCCCCTTCCATTCTGTGGAGATGCACTTTCCTGTGGCTCATCCAATCTAACCTCATGAGGAATGGCAGATAACTCCAAGAGAACAGTTTATACAAATGATGAATTCTTAGCTAGGAGAAGGTTAGAAAACAGTTCATTTCTTTACATGCTTCTCCATCAGGATATTTCTTTATGTACTTCTGGCTCCTTATCTGCAACAGCAATTTAAGTCTTATAAAAGCTTGAAGCAACATCCCAACTGAATTCATGTGGCAATAACAATACTATTACAGAAACTAGATTAACCCCACACAGAATTCTGTAATTAAATTCTGAGAAAATGTTTTTATATCCTGATACTGTAGAAATGTCCGTTAGCTTTGTCAAGGGCTTGGTAGCATTTCTTATGTAACTTTTTATGCATTAACTCTCTGCCAAGCTTCTGTAGGCCCAGACCTTCATTTGTTCCTATAACATGCTTTCCTTCCATTTCCATTAAAAATCATGAGTTTGTAAGAAGAAAAAATGAAGAACAATAACATACTTGAAAGGGAGCCAACAGTTAAGTTAGAAATACAAATCTTGCTATAACTTGGCTGAAGAATTAGTCTGCATTTCTCTTGGATAAACCAAGTAGGGATACATTTGCACCTGTAGATGTTTCACATTCAGGAAGTAGTTACGTAAAGCATTACAAATTGCTGCAAATCTATGTGGTAGAAAAACTAAAACTTCAGTTCAATCATTTAAGCTGCTCAATTTCTTTTCAACTACATTTTATAGCTGCATATAATGTATGTAATTGTATATCTATACTGATATTTAATTGAAGTAATTCCTTTAGATGTCAACAGAAGTGCAAAGGAAATTTTCAAGAGGCATAGCAGATGAAACAGAAAAAGGATTGTGTTTTTTGGCATAGCCAGAAAATACACAGAGATGGTAGCCAAAAGGGATTTGGAACTGATACATTTTCCCATTTACTTTGGCAAACACTAACAAGAAGACATTGGTACCAGCCCATTTTAAGTCACTTAATATTTCCTGTGACAGTAGTAAAAAGCAGAAATTCACTCTCTCCTGGTTTTCTATCCATTCTATTCTGTACTCAAAGTGGGAGGGGAAAGAAGAGGACACTTTTAAACTTACGTAATAATCAGAATATATATTTTTTATAAATCTCCCACATGGCTCTCAACAAACTATAAGTATAAACCCAAGGCAACTATTATCTATCTATCTATCTATCTATCTATCTATCTATCTATCTATCTATCTATCTATCTATCTATCTATCTAGATATATAAATAAACCAAGACACCCACTTGATCACAAAGATATATACACGATACCCTTATATTGAAAAACAACCCAGGAAAACTGTATCTGAATATAAGACATGACTTATAGATAGAACTGACCTATGATTTTATAGCCTTTGTTTCACCTTTTTGTGTACAAGAACTATGGGAACAAAATTGTCATGGGTGAAGAGAGAAATTGCCATGAAAAAAACTTATCTAATTTATTTTATAATTGTATTTTCCCATTATTTCCATGGATTTTATAATTGTATTTTCCCATGATTTACATCCAGAGATTTGTCTTTGGGAATAGAACCACTTTGTTAAAATTTCCTCTTTGAGCTGGACTTGCTTTTTGAATCATTCACATAGAATTGTTTCCTTTTATTCACTCATGTTTTCTTTACCTGGAATCTAAAAACTGAGCACTGTGAAAGGATGTAAAAGGCATCTGTGTCCCTCTCTTTCTGCTCCAGTACTGAACAAGTGGTGAGATGTAGCTCACTTGTCTGCTGTTGCTGTAGGCAAGCTGGGCCTGCTAACCAGGTGACTAAACTTTCAAGTCTGGCAGAAATCTGGGATAATAATTATATAAATATAGGATGGTGCCAAAATCAGTCAAAAGCAGCTTCTATAATGGAACTGTTGTCCAAAATACAACTGCTTTTTGGTTTCATTTGCTATTTAATGGAAAAGAAATAAAACTAAAATTACCACACTGAGGACATAAATTACTCTTGCATATACCAGTATGGGCTTTGTTACTCTAATACATGGTGACATCTCTACATTATTTCAGTAATCCTCAAAAATGCTTTTCTGTAGCTTAAAATTTGCTGTAGCACTCCAACTCAAACAGCAGCTGAATAAAACAACCAATGCACACAGAAATTTGTGATATAATGAAGGAATAATCTCACGGCTAGCTCTATTTTTAATTCCTCATGGAATTTTAAGATTATTTTGTGGAAAATATGAGAAACAGTAATTACAAGAATATTTATGTAAGTCATATAAAGTACATAGTATTTGCAGAATACTTTGAAACCATGAATCAAGGATAAAAATCCCAATATTGCAATTTTGTTGCCTATATTGTAGGGTTGGAAGCATGACTTAAAGAAAGGAATGAGTAACTGAAGTAGTTGCTCCTCAGTTCTCTTTGCCATCAATTTCCTTCTATGAATATTCATTCATATTCTGATTTTTGTTCCCAGCATTTCAGTCTACTTCCAAGTACCTACACTCACATGCATATGGTCTAATCCAAGCTACTGTGACAAATAAGACAAAGTTTACCTGACAAAAGATGTATTACATTAACTATAAAAATACTATTTAGTCTTTGAATCCAGCTTACCTAGAAATAGCTAGGCAGAAAATAGAAAATTTTTGGGCAGTAACATTACACATACATATCTGATTTTTCTGGAAATGAAAAGGTAGAATTGTTTTCATGTCTCTGACCACTTCTCACCTAGACCTTTTGTATTAACCTGTATTTATTGTTCTCTTTCAAAATTTAGATTCAGTCTACTTCTGGTTTTGTAAAAGAAAACACTATTTCATAGAAAGCTAAAAGGCTGCTTGCTCATTGTTGGCCATAAAATCCTAATATAGCTTTACATTTTGTTACAACTTTATATACCATCACATTACTTAAAATAATGAGCAAGGAGTATGTGCAGTGTGATTGTTCAAGTTACTATATTTGGCCTCTATAAAAAACCCTTACACAAATATTATCCCACTATTCCAGGGAAGCCCACACCAGAGTTTCTCACAAAAAATACAATAGAGTGTATGAACAATTTAAATTGCCCTGTTGTCCTTAGTGGCTGGATCTCAAACTACTCAAGGCAGGACCCTCAAGTGCCATTTTTGCTGACATGAAAGTTGCACTTCATTGTAGCTGATAAATGTTTATATTTTTATTTCCATAAAAGACACCTTCCTTCTCGCATTATTAAATTTCAGGTCATATTTACAGCTTTTATTTTCAGTTCATGGTCCTACTGATAGTCTTCAATTTATCTTTTGGAATTCAGAAGACAAATGTTTTCAGATCTTTTCTTCTGCGCAGTGAAAACACATGGGACTCAGAGTGAATTTAAAACCACTGCCATGTGTCTGTCTTTAATATGGTCAGCCTCCATATGTGTTGATTTATTGTTTAATTAGGTAGAAAGTGAGAAAATACAAGAGAAATGTCATAATAGCAAATACTGACCAACATAATTTGAAGAAAAGATCATAAAGGAAGCTCTCCCCTGAATTTATTCTTGGAACAGCCTCAAATCTGGTCATTTAACTCAGGAGTAGGCTCCATTTGCAAACAAGTTCCCAGTGAATTGCTCAAGTAGAAAGTGTCTCCCTGTTTGGTGGCTTATGATCATTAACACCTGTCTGCCTCGGGAGCTGTAAAAGCTGCTCTGTTTGCTATGGAAACCTTGAACTGGGAAAAAAATCAAGGCACAAAAAACTGTTTTCTGAGTCTCTGCACTGGAGGCAAGATTCACAAGTTCCACAAGATGTTCAAATGCTGAGACCAAGAAGAAAGATCAAACCTTCCATGAGCCCACACTGAACTGAGTGTGAATTTCTAGATGCAATTTTATTTAATTATTTTGCATTTTAAAATTCCAGCTTACACAGAAAGGGACTATATACAGGTGTCTGTGATTTGAAAGGCTATCAATGTACTTCCTGAAGAGAAAAAATAATTATGAGGTTGATTTAAAAAGATAAACCATAGTATAGAATAAATCTCTTGCTTGTTGTCAACATCTCCCCTACACCAAACAGAAATATAACCAAGTTATTTTCAGGAAAACAAATGGAGCTAAAATCCTATCTATAAACCTTAAACAACGATGTAACACAGAAAGGAATGATTCTATCTGTATGATGATTCAAACACACTTCTTGAACTCCCAAACTCAAAGTTTTCAAGTGTTTAGAGACATAATCAAAATTCAGGGCTCTGAAATATTGCTGAATTGTAACCAAAAATAATAACTGCCTTGAACCCCAAATACTCCACTTATTATTCTAGTACTTCAAAGTTTTATATAAATGAATGATAATTGAATCTCAGGTTTATGGTCTGGTACCTCACTGTCCCCTTAGAGGAGCTATTACCATGGTGATAAGATTGCTTAAATTAAGCTGTCTTTTTCCACAGGACTTGGCTCATTGCCAGTGCAGTGAAGGGAGATTTCAGTCCATTCAGCACAGCATTAACCTTACTGCCAACACTGCTAAATGGGCTAGAGGAACTAGGAAGAAATCTGATTTAAAAAATGAAGGAACAAGCAAATATATTAAATACTGATGCACAAAACAGGACTAAAAACTCCAATTTGAAACAAAATCAAAATTAGCTAAATTTTGAGGTTTAGACATAAAACTTAAAATTCTAATGCTTTGGTAATCTATGTCAAAACTTAACTCAAAATAAGTGCGACCAATGGTTTATCCATGAGGGAGCTGTAACAGACTATAAGGAGGATAAGAAAAATGTCAGGTAAAAATCCCCACTTAACATCTAGATTTTACTTCTTCTTTGGGGATTTGACTATAGTGGGAAAATAAATAGCAAACATCAGGAAAAAAAAAACAAACTAAGAAAGCAAGATATGGAAACAAATACTGAGTTAACTAGAAGGGCATGGAGAAAATGAAAAACATTCCTTTGAGTTATCACGGTTTAATACTTCCTAAAAAGTAGTAAGCTATGTTCAGATGGGGCTGTTGGAGATAATGACAATGTATTACACTGTAAATCACAAGATTTGAAGCATTAGAGTATAGTATCTATGAACCCTGAAAAAACAATTATTTTAGTGGAAAGTAAGGGAATAGGCAATAGGTTGCAAGTACTTTATTCTAGGGGAGAGGGGGAAAAAACCAATTTTTGTGAGAGCCCAGTAATATTATCCTAAAAAAGAAAGTCAATGTTTCCCATGTTTTTATGTGGTGTGAGAGATCCTTGCAGTCTTTTTCTGGAAATGCTTAAAAATTATTTATCTGTGTGACAATGAAATTACTGCATGTTCATAAGAAATTTTAATAAAGGCCATGTTTATTTTTCACAAACTGTGTGTGCATGCATAGATGGAGACTGCATTTGCATCTCTGGGCACATTAAAGTGCTGAAGGCTGCAGCACAGTCACCAGTTTGAGCTCCTACACCTCCTACAGGTACAGCTCTTCTCCAATTCCCTCAGCAGCAGGTGTTCCATAACATGTCCTCTGGAGTTCTAAAGCTTTTCTTAATTCTTGTTTTTATTTGGGTTGCTTATAATCAGAATAACTGCCAGAGTCAGGGAACTGGCCTTGGCAACGACACACAGACAGACTTTAATTTTAGCTTTTAGTGTGAACTTGAACAAGTAATTTCATCTTTCCAAGTCAGTCTCATCATTAAACAGTTCGTGTTAGAAAGATAGGTCTCGACAAAACTGCTTTGCAGATTAGTGCGTGTAACACCTCTAGATGAAGCACAAAATAAAATTTCTGATTTGCCCTTTTCTATAAAAATGTAACCAGGTTTTACTGTACAAGAAAACTTTCAAACACATACCCCACAGTATGTCTTCACTGCAGCCCTTTACCATCTAATCCAGGGTTTCAAACTCTATGTAAGAGCACATGTTTAATTTGAGTACTGAAAACATGTTCAGAACTAGAGAATTTTCATTTACATAAATATGACACATTAATATGACATATTATGAGCAGACTTGCTTCATTTCTGTCTGTCCAGAGTGAATAGGTTTTACAGTCACACGATTAGATCTAGGAAATCCTTTCCTGTCTGAAAATTCTCTAATATTCCATGGCAGTAGATACAGCATCAAACATATGTTCTGTTTATGGATTAACAGGAGATACAGTTGGAAGAAAAGCTGAACTTGTGTATTCTGATTTTTGCCTAGTTGTTACAGTAGGGAATACATTACTGCCCAAGTCTTCTTTTTGACTGCAAATGTTCCATATTTAACAACAAAAAAAATCTGCTTAGATCTCTTAGGTATGTAGATATTAGCTAGATTTGGAATTTTTAAAGATTTGGCATAGAAATATATCTTTGAAATGTCTCTCTTTATTTTGTAGGATTCTTTTTAATGAACAGCTAAACACTGATGGAGAAGGAAGGCAAGGGAATCCAGATATTAGGCCAAAGCACCAGTTCAATTCCAGCAGAATCATTCTGTGGTAAAGGAAGGGAAAATAAGCTGCAAAGCCTTCATTTTCTCTAAGGCTGTACTGAGCACTGTAGACTTCTGGGAAGTGGTGATCACAAATGTTTCTTATTACAGTTACCCTGCTACAGCACTTGTCTGCACACAAACTGCAGATACATCCTGGCAAACAGACTCACAGGTTTTCCTTATGGATTATCCAGCCTTTCAGCCAGCTTCATGAAAGGCTTCTGGGAGTGACCAGTGGGGGCATGAAATCGGCTGAAACAACCACTGAAGGGTCAGAACATGGAAAATTCCCAGGCTCTCTGAATGACTAATGTGTAGCCCAAAGGATGTTTTCCAGTCTGAATTCCTACTTCACTGCACAGCCCTTTATATAATTATAGATATAGCTATATATCTCAGTATTTGTCCTTTAAGAGAAGCTTCAAATTTGCAAAAAAATAGTATGAAACCAGAAAATAGAAACGAAACTCAAAAGAAAAATAAATTGCAAAGTACTGAACCCAATGAAGTCTGATGGTAATGTACTGAATGGGTATGCAGAGCCTTAAAAAGATCTACCTGATTTTTAACTGAAATGAACCAAAAGTTCAAGGGATAGAACACCCAGAGATCACCCTTCTTGCAGCAAAAATTACAGATAGATATATAGGCTTGTTATACCAGAAACAGCAGAGATTTATCTTTATAAAGACTGTGTAAGCAGAAGCTTCTAGCTCCAGATGGATCAGCTGAACTAAAGGATTGTTTATGTTCACTTTTGCAGAGAAGTTTCCATCCTCCTAGATTCTTTTTGAGGTTTGTCCTTAGGACAAATAAGGAAAGTTGTATTTCAGAATGAATTGGCATGTTCTTCAATCCCAACTTAATAGCAGAACTAAAACCTGACACTTCTGATGAGCAGCAGTCAAGTGTTTAAAGACATATATTAAGATTAATGTTTGTAATAAAATAAAAGCAACCTTGTTATAAAAGAACAAAATCTAGGTTTTGGTTATTAGTTGTGATAACTGGGCCTCAGACATATGTGTTAAAAATCCCCCAAACACTTCTGTGCATAATACTTTATATTTTCTGGATCCAATTAGGTGGATGTCAGAAATTTATCTGTTTCATCAGACACAACTTTCACAAACTCTTGCCCTTTATGTGCTTTAAAATGGCAAAACCCAAAGGAAACCCTAGTTAAAACCTCCTGGTGCTCTGTTGACAATGAAGAGGAAGAAGACTGAAAATTAAGATCTTGTGTTAAAAATCAAGTCAGCAAACACAGCTGTAGTTGAAAGCAATCAAATTAGCTAATACTTACCAGGAACAGGTGAAAAAAAAGCTTATTATAGCCAAAAAGTCAGAGGAGATTGTCCAGAGCTTTGGGTATTGAAAAGTAAGTTGCCTGAATACAGAATGTGTTTGCTTTCAATTGTTTTTCAGAGTAGATTATTTGCATAAATTGTGAATGATCCTGAATTTGCACCCTCCCTTTCCAGCTCCCAGAGGTAAGTCTTGCCATGCCCAATATCTCTCTTGGTATCATTTCTCCATTGCCAAATGATTATAAAATTATATTTGGCTATATATGCAATAAAGTATTGAGGAAAATATTATTTTAGTATTATTTTTGTTCTTTTCTTATCCACAGAAAAGCTACAGCCTGATTAGATGATCTCCAAAGGTCCCTTCGAACCCTAACCATTCCTGACTCTGTGTGACTACAGAAGTGCCAAAGTAAACTGATTAAACCAAACTTCTATTTGCTGGTTACAAAATGATCCTGAGAGAATGTGGGAGAGCAGGACAAACACACCAGCACATATCCTGACCATGACCATAAAATGCCAGTGTAACCACACATTAAAGTAATTGCGATCTTTGCGTAATGTGCTTTTTTGAGTATTTTTTGACCTAAATGATTCAAGCAAATACGGCCTCACGTGGCTGCTTGAGATGGCCTCAAAGCCAAGCACATCAGCACGTCCTGAACGACAGACTCGCAACCGCCCATCACCACTTGTGTCCATGCCAGGCCTGCTCCCCATCTTGCTTCTTGTCCCCGCGACATCGGAGATCCTCTGCGCACGGCCGCGGTCCGTACCTGGTTTCCAGCGGGATGTTGCTGTTCAAGACCCAGCTGTTATGGAGGTGCACCGAGTCCTGCGTGCTGGTGGGGGGCGTGGGGGCAGCAGGGCTGGGCTGGCTGCGCGTGGTCATGGATCTCCTCTGCAGCGAGTCGGCCGACGGAGGCGGCTTCCTGGCACACGTGCACGCGTGCGGCGGGGGAGGCGGCGGCGGCAGCGGTCTGAAGGTGAACTGGTTGTGAGGGCTACCAGGCATGTCTGAAACAGCAAGGAAAAGACAACCAAACGCACGGCGGGTTATTATTTTACAAAGATCAAGACTGCCTTTAGATGTTGTTTTGCAGTTGGTGGTTCATTTATGGTCATCGTAATTAAAAAAGGAAAGGGGAGACTGAAGTCTTTAACTGAAGGAGGACAGATTTACATGAGGTATTAGAAAGTAAATCTTTGTTGTAAGGGTGGTGAGGCACTGGAACAGGCTGCCCAGAGAACCTGTGGCTGATCCATGCCTGGAAGAGTTCCAGGCCAGGTTGGACAGGGCTTGAGCAACCTGGTCTAGTGAAGGTGTCCCTGCCCACAACATGGGTTGGTCCCTTCCAACCCAAACCATTCAGTGATCTTGCAATACAATTATTATTGGGAATAAAGCATTGTGCTTCATAATGTTCTTTACCCTGTTTCCTGTAAATGTTGCTGCAATATTTGAAATAATTTAAAATATAATAGTCTACTGAAACAGAAGCTATCAGATACAGACACACCCTACAGCCCTGTAATTCAACAACAACAGCAAAACAAACAAAACCAAAAGGAAAAACAAGAAGGCGATACAACATTGACTTAATTTGTCGTGAATTTTTAGGGATGAAGGTAAAGAACATATAAATTGACACTGAATGGCATCACAGATACCCACTGATTTCACAAGGTATAATTTTCATTTAAAACATCTGTGAAAGAAATAGACAGCATAAGAATTAGTCTTTCACTTCAATTTGAGAGAGAAAATAACTGAGTAAATCCTACCCCTTAACAAACATCTTTCCTAAAATAATGTTAACACATTTCTGGAGTCTGTTACTGCATTTGCTAAATGAGAGCTGAGAAAAGATCTCTGAAGCACTAATCATCCAGACACCCAGAGAAAAGGTTTTATGGCAGCTAAAGGCAGATGAGCGGGCAGGGAGCTCCCAGCCACTGGACCAGTCTGAGAAGGAGACAGAGTTCCTGTGGTGGGTACCCAAGGCCCTGCTCCCTGTGCTGCCACTGCCCTAAGGGACCCTCAAGCTGCCCCCAGTACCTCAAGGGTTTGTTGTACCTGCACAGGCTCCTGTCCTGTGCTAACAAATGCTGCCACACAGCTCAAGCTGAGCCTGAGCCACTAAGCTTCAATCCTCCTGCAAAGGACAACAAAGACACAAAAAGGGTGCAATGGTACATTCAAGGAACAACAAAACCTTGTTTTCTCTACTTCTTCAAGTCTCCAAAGAATCTGACTACAGCCAGATACACAGCTATGGACAAGAGCAAACACTTTGTAAAGAAGATAATGGTAAAAATTGCTGCCAGATTGAGTAATCTGTGAACTTGTTAACCTGAAACTCCTCCAGCTACTTCACGTCAGTGTCTAACACAGCTTTATCCCATTTCTGTACTCACCCTCAGTCTCCCTTTTACCTTAGCAGATGTCCAGTTAAATTTGCAGATATCCAGCTGGAGCAAAGCTCTGATGAACCTGCAAAAATTCCCTGCAAGGAACTGTTGTCATCCATTTACAACACATACTTTCTTTATATTATGACATGATGTGTCTTCAAGGCGAAAGATGAAAGTGTATTCCCTCCTTTCCTGGAATAGCTTGTGGGAAAAAAAGCACCTTTTTCTCTATGACAGTCCCAATTTACCCCAGCTGGAGAAACAAGGTTGTTTAGTGCTCCACATAAGCTTTTCAATGCTGTGGTAAGCAAAACTGTCACAGATTTGGCCCAGGTTTAATCCTTTTAATTTCATTGATCTTTTACCAAGGCAGGATTCTTACAGTTGCACTAAGGTTTATGCTGTAATATTGGTTTGCATACACCAGAAAAGCAGTTCTAAGCATATTAGAAAATTGGAGACCTCAGTAAATTAAATCACCAGAGTCAACAGTCCAGGGCTCCAAAATAATCTGCTAAGGCACTTTCATATAATAATTAATCTAGGTAAATCCTGTATCCCGCTATTTTAGAATTGAAAGCTACCCAGAGATTTTGCACATATTTGATGTCCAGCATTCTTATGTATTTGATCAATTACATTTCCTTACTTAAGGTATCAATTGTAAATCCACTCTACAGAAAATTTGCAGGATTATTATACAACCTGTAATTTGCATGATAAGCCATTCTCGATGGTTGAGCCACTGTCCTGTTAGAAAAATGCTGATTTTTGCCAGGACACATAGTTAGACTCTACAAGGTATGTCAAGAGCTGTGCAGTAAATGCTGAGCAGCCAAGGTGATTGCTTCTCTAGGTATTTGGGAGAAAACCTGTATACTCTACATGGCAACACAACTTTTAGTTCCCTTCTTCCCCTTTTATCTACCCTGTGCCTATCCTGTCAATGGCACACAATTGTCTGACAGAGTTTAGTTTGTTCCATGCAATATATTAGTTCTGCTTTTGAACCATAAAGCCTCTCTGGCTCGTAGGGTACCTTATATCTCCCAGTGCAATTTATCACAATACATCAACACATCAGCTTTCCTGGGGGGATTCCTTTTTAATTATCACACTTGTCACCCTTTCATCTAACTAGTGGCATCACAGAAAACCTCACATTGGAGCCTGATTATTTTGGTGATTTAAAAAGTCTTCATAAGACCCTCATTTCACTGAAGCACTGCAAACTCATTAGGCTGAGAATCAGCCAAGTTTCCAATTAGTTTTTACAGACTTTCTTATTTGGCAGAGTTGGTTTTATTTTGCTTGAAACTAAGTCTATATCTCATTATTTTTATAACACAAAAAATATTGCTTGGGATATAAAGTAGCATGAAATCTAAATATGCACACTTAGGATTCTTCAGGACTCTAAATAAACAGCAGACTATGTAAAATAACTTACTGAAAAATCATTTAAATACCTAAAAGGGGATATTATGCAAGATAATTCGTCTAAAGCCAACAAACTTCCAAAATGTATGAGACCAATATAGGAATTGTCTTACCTAATGCGATCTGTAACAACTGCTGCTTTTATTTTAATGGCTGTTAATAATGTTCATAGTTTTTAATTCTTGTACATTGAAACATTTATGTATGATATGCAGAGACACACTTATTTGTTTTCATTGTCTTCATTGATGTGATAGAAATTTCCATTAATCTAAAAATGTAGCTATATAACATTATTTCAGCTCAAATTTTACACTTGGAATAATTGCTTCAAATCAGATTTCCACCTGAGGAGCAACCAAGCTAGAAATTGTTCTGTTCATCTTAATCACTGGCCTTCTCATCTGCATTTATCTAATTTTTTTACAGACAAAAGAGACTGTTTAAAAAAAATTCTAAATTATTTCCCCTGAGAAGTAATTTTTTAAAAATAGTTGTCTCCTTTCAGCAGAGCACATCTGAAACTGTGAAGTTTCCTGAAAAGATCCAGACAATGTTCTGATGATTTCTTTTACTCCAACTTGCACATTCCCCATCCACTTCACAAACTCTACTCAAACTTCTTTCTTCCTGTCGCTTTTTAAGAATATATATTTATTTTTAGGGGTTTTACTTTAATTATTCAATAACAAGGATAACACAGTAAGTGTTAATTTGATTAGCTCTTCTGCTTTGAGGCACTTTGCAACCTTCATGCACTCACACCAAGAGAAACTGCAGTAGAAATGGCAGCTGCAAACAGGAAAATCTTGCCTTGAAATTCTGCTGGCTTGAAGGAGTTCTACTTTCTCTCTTTCCTCTGAAATTTGAAGGAAGGAATTATTTTTATCCCCTGAATATTTCTTCTAACAAAAACTCATTTTCCTTAAGAGTCAGGCTAAAATGCCTTTGTAATCATAAACATGTAGCTAAATTGCTTTACAGACCGGGAAAACCAAAATAAACAGCTTAATCAACTAGTTAGCACATAATTTAAAGTTAGTTTTGAAAATTAGCCAAGCCTTGGCAGAACTATTTTCCTAACAGTTCTGAAGTATACTTTACCATACTTTTTGGATCCATATAAAAGACAGGGTAATTGAACTGTTTTATCATTTACTGACAAGGCTACAATAGCCTGTATTGTTACTAGGTGAAGTATATCAGGGAGAGTATACTAAAATGTAATGAACCATAAAAGGTTTGCATCTAACCTGCAGTGCTTTTGAAATATTTTAAATTTTTCAGTTCCTGAATTTATTATTTCTTTGTATGTTTGGATTTTTTTTTTTAATTTATTGCATGTGTCTCAGTAGAGTGTGAATTAGTTGGCAATCCATTATTTAATGAACGAAACAGCAACATATGTTCAGGGAGCTTAATTCAGTTTATTTAAAAGTTCTGTGGGTATACTACTGCTCAATTACAAACCACTCTGTGATTATTTTTTAAGCATGCTTAGAAATACAGGATGGTTTGGGCTGGAAGGGACCTTAAAGATCATCTAGTTTCTAACCCCCTGTTGTGGACAGGGACACCTTCCACTCACCCAGGTTGCTCCAAGCCCCATCCAGCCTGGCCATGGACACTTCCAGGGATCCAGGGGCAGCCGCAGCTGCTCTGGGCAACCTGTGCCAGGGCCTGCCCACCCTCACAGGGAAGGATTTCTTCCCAATATCTGATCTCTGTCAGTTTAAATCCATTCCTCCTATCACTGCAAAAGCCCTTCTCATGCTCTTACCACACCTTTATGTTCTGGAAACTCTGCAAGGTCTGTGCTCTGCACAGGGGCAGTAAGGACTGCTTATGATGGCAGCACTTCTTTTCTAAATGTTTTTACATTAAAAGCTAAACTTGCCCTGTAAGACCTAAGTAACTATATTTTATAAACACTCATACTGGACTTCATTCTAGGAAACTTTACAAAAAGGTAATTACTCAGTTTTGAGTACCAGAGGAAAAAGGAATGATGGGATCACCACCAGCATATCTTTCTGTAAAACATTATTGTTTTTACAGAAGTGCATGTTTTATACTTCTTTAATTCTGATTAACACAGTCTCTAATAGTATAGAACTACACTTGCCTAAAATTCTTTATGGAGTCCATATTTATTTAGGTAGACTAATATGAACCTGGGATTTTCCCATATTTTAATTTACACTTTCAATTAATTTCTAAAGAACTGTCTACTAGAAAATCTTCACAAGTCAAACAATATAAGTGGACCTTATCACCTGCATATGATCTCAAGTGTTAATGCCATAAAACCCTTAGCAACAGTGAGCATAAGGAATGTTCAAATTCAAGACTTCTGCACGTGCCAGTAATTTTCCATTATCACTGCACATCAGGATTGTAACACTGCTGAGCTCCATTTCTGGTAACACTTCCATTAGTGGCATGACAAAAGTGAAAAAATACTAGAAATCTTCGTGTTTTCAAAAATAATTTTTAAGGGTCTGTGCAGACAACTATTTCTTGACTCAGCTGCAGAAAGATGTGGGAGAATTTTGTCAGGCAAAAGAATGGAGGTTAGAAGTCATTAGAGAAGGAAAAGCAGTGATTTCTCTCTAGGGAACTATCACATAGCCACCTTTTCCAACTTTCTGGATAGGATGTATTTAATAATATTCTGTATTTCACGACTCAAAAAATTCTGGCATCTGTTGTCTTTGTACTGTATACTTGTCAGTTTTACTTGGCACAATTCTTGAAATAAGACTGATATACTTGTGTTTTAAGGTGTGTGTGGGGGAATGTTTCTGCTTTTTCTGATGATAGAAATGTTAATATACTCAAGCCAAAAGAAGGGCTTCTGGGCCCAAAGCTAACTCTTTTTCTCTGCAGCTGTATCAGCTGGTGCATTGAAAGACATTACCTTTCCTGACAAACTTTGCCTCACTTCAGAGGCACTTATATATGTACAGCATTAGAGCTACAACAGCACTACTCCTCCTTAATTAACTCCATCACTCAGTGTTTTAACTTGGGAGCCTGACTGCTGAAATAGAATAATTTTGGTCATAAACATTGCACTCTAAAATGTCCCTCTCTGTGTTGCAGTTTGTAACCTGAAACGAGTTTCAGGTTATAATGCTGCGTACTGTGGGTGAGATGCAAGGTTTAAATGTTATCATGCAGAAGCACCTGACAATACAAACTTGCCAATGTGTGTTCATATAAAATTAACATTGCCAGAGGGGAATGAAGAGTAACAGTTCCTGAGGTGCTTTTATTCTACTGAACTGCCTGAATTACAGCTTTGTTCTATGGTACTTCTTCACATAGCTGCTAAATACTAATGTGCTCTATGTATAATATTTATGTGGAAAACATTCCATTTATGTGAAATGCTCACATTTGTGTCAATTAATTTGAAAAATTTGCAATGGAACTACTACTCAATCCCTTCCCTCTCCTTCATTGCAGGTGGTACATCTGATAGATTTTAAAACCCATCCAGCTGAGACAGGACTCTTAAATCACAAGAGTCTGTGCCAGCACAAGCCAGGCCCTTTGGAGTTTGAGTCACAGAGGTCAAGGACAAAATGTGAAGGGAGAAGAAAAGCAGCACTCCAGTTCTGATGGAGTCTGAGGGAACAGCCTAAACAACTAGCTCAGGCTTCCAGTGGTTTGTTTAGCAGATCAAGCAGAGGCTGGTACAATTAACATCACACAGCATTCAAAGGACAGAGGGAAGATTGACAGCTCCCAGCCAGCTTAAAGGCAGTATTTTCAGGAGAATGTGTAATTCCTGCCATTACTTAAAAGTGGTGGGTTCAGTCAATATCACGAGTTGTAACTTCTATCAGTGGGAACTCACAGGGGATAGTACAATCACTATTCTAAAACTCTGAACAAAGTGGGAGAGATTATAGCTTACAGAGTAAGCCTATCATCTAGGTTTGCAAAAGACAGGCACTTACAAGGAGCCTGGCAGCAAATTTTGGATGATCTTAGAGGTGAACAGATTTTGATTAAAGAGCAGTTTATGATTGGTAAAATAGGTTGCAAGCAGTCATGGCTGTAAAAATTAATGTTTCTGCAGTTATTGATGGTTTTGGTGGTGAAAAATATTCAAGTTTTGGCCCTTGTGTTATTAAATTCATTAGCTGTGAGGGCTTTCTGAAAGGGATCTATGGGTAATGGAATTAGCAACTATAAATCATATTGAAATACACTGTGTATTTGGCCCAATAGGTCAGTGAAAATATCATGAATATGGACATATTAAACTGCTTTGTCACCACCCTGCCTGCCTCTTACCTGCTTCATCTGTGTTCCTGTTATTTTGCAGCATTTTCAGGGAAAAAAGACTGCTTGAGGACATGCCCTGCTACAGACCCAAGTAACAAAAAGCCCTGCAGTATTTGAGCTTGCTGCCCTGTCAGGGCTGAGGGGAAGACTTCCCTTTTAGCACTTGCCTCCTTTGGGAGGGGGACAGTGACACCAGTTCACCAAAGTACAGAATCCTCTTCAGCTTAAAGCCCCACCATCAGAGACATCAGTTTGCTGATTCATATTTTTGCAAACAGACTATTCTGTGTCTCTACAGAAATACGATAAGCTCCAAGTCATGGTTAAACCTGCCAGTTCCATCAGGACCCAAACTTCAATCCTGATGGGCTCTGTAATAACTGGGGCAAGATCCCAAATATTTTGTAGCTATCTGCACTGAGACAGAGCTGGTGCTTTGTTGGCAGCACTGCAAACTTACTCTACGTTTACTTCAAGGTGGAAGCACCTGAACTTCCTCACTTTAAGGATGAACCATACTCCAGTTTCTCCCATCTGGCTATATAAAAGCTTTTCTCAGGATGCCTATCTGCACTCCAGATTATCCTGTCAAAGCCAGACATCCAGAATGTCTCCTGAACATGATTTTGCACAGCATAATTGGAAATCCTACATCTATTTTTATGATCAATATCAAGTGCAGATAAAGAAGCTTGAGGCTCTTCTGGATCATTTCGGACTTGACACTACCAACATCTATTTACTTCATTTTTAAGACAAACCTTTTTAGAAAGATACTAATTAGGGAACATCAACAGAAATACAGACTAGTGTCTATGTTCATAATATTCTGAAGAATATGTTTCTAGCTTAAAGAGAAAAAATAATGTCTCTTTTATTCAAGAAAACTGCATTCCATACACTTTATTAAGGATTTCATCTTGACATTAAATTGCTTGATATGAGCATCTTTATTTACAGTGACTGCTATATGGAGTATAAAAAAAAAACCCCACTTATCTATGGTTATATAATAACTTGTGGAGGGTGAGAAAAAGCTGTTAAATGCCTCCATAATATGTAAACATATACAGAATGTGGCTCTACATGCATGTCAGCCTCAAATTTGTCAAAATTTGTTTGTGGGCACCACGGCAGTGCTGGGGCAGTCTAAATGGCTGCACTCTACAGGAGCAGGGAAGTAGAAGACATCTTGCTCAAAGTTGGCTGTTCAGGACAAACATCCCTTCCCCTAACAGGTTTAACCAGAATTCACTGGGTGGCATCTGATTATAAATACATATCCCCTGTACTGGCTCTGTAGAGATGAATTCTGGTATATTCCATGAGATTAGGCTTTAAAGAGATTCTTCCTTCTCTGTAGACTGTACAGCATAGCAGAGTTGTTCCTACAATATCCTGCTTGTCATTTTGGGTATCAGGGAGGAACCTTTAGACAGAACCAGGCTATCAAGCAGGAAAATGGAGGGCTTTTGGTGAAATCAGTAATGCTTTTATCTGTCTCTTCCTGAATGGCTGCACCTACATTCAAATTTGTTATGGGAATTAGGAATATGATCACCCACCCTTCCCCAGTCAAGAAGAGATTTCCACTTCATTTTAGTGGAATTTAGTTTTAGCCACAACTGATAAGTTGACAAGCAGCAAGCTAGTCCTGGTCAAGAAATACCATTGATAGCATTTAAAAAAATAAAATCCAAGTACATGTGTCCCTTCTTATCCTTTCATCAGAGCAGTCTGACTTATAAACCAATTTGCAAATTAAACATAAATTATGGTCAGACAGATTTTTCTCACCAACTTTATTAGTTTCCTGTTGACCAAGGTAGAGAGCTCACAGGAAATCAGAGACTGTTTCCTTCAACTTCACTTACATTCTACTTCACAAACTTTATTTGAAAAATTTCTTAGAGAAAAGTTCTTTAAGACAAATTACAGTTTTAAAACATATATTGTCCTTTTGAAGTTTTGCTTTAGAAGAGAAACAATTTTTTAAATTGACATTAGTTTCAAATTATCTTTTAATTATCTATTTAAAGAGCCAAATATTATTTTTAAAAAGGGAAACAATTTTTTTAGAAGGAAGAAGAATGGTAACCTTAGCTTTAGGATAGTTAGCATCAATTTTTTCAGATAACCCTTAGAATTACAAGGGACCATTTAATGAGGCTGCATGTAACTGTCAGATAGCATAATAGAAGGCTATTTGTTGCTCACCAAATGATTTTACATGGTGTCTAAATTACACTATATTAGTTAAAGGACATACCTCAGTGAAGAATTAGCTGATTGACTACTCCTGCCTTTTATCCCTGGAGGAAGTTTACAAGTTCTTGTCCCTCTCAATGGACAAATAAAACAAATAGTTCTACAAAAAGATCTATACCTGTATTGATGTTTGCTAACATTTTATTTAGGAATGCTGACACTTCTCCTATAGTCCTGAGCTGGCTGGGAGGAGAGACAATGGAACATGTTTAACTGATGGTAAACAGCAAATCCATTATTTTTCAAAGAAAAGCCAAACTTCTGTAGGGAAAGACAAAATAACAACATAGAAACAGGTAATGTAATGCCTGAAAAGGAATATGAGACAAGAACACAGCCTTCAAAGCAGTCTCTCTAAAGCACATCTGGGCACTTAGAAGCAAGCATGTGCATTTTCTGAAATACCAACATGCTTCAACCTCTCCACTAAACTGGGGATTATGCCCTGATTCCACAGAACTATTCAACACTTTTAACTCCACCCTCGTGTCTGTTAGGAGCTCTGCATTCTCTTAACCATCTGCAGTTCTGAGCAGAGCATCAATCAGGCACCAACAAGGCCACTGCTGCAGAAGCACATTCAGCTGGGTAACTTCAGCCTGGAAGGTTCAACACGCTTCTCCTGCTAATCTGGCTCAACTTGCAAAGGAATCTAGTGCAACTCAAATTAACAAAGATTACATTATTTTACAGCATCAATAGGCTATAAAAGTTCTTTGTGACTGCATCCTCAGTTCACCTCACAAGACATTTCTTTGTGTTTCACTCAAAGCTTATCTATATACAGTTATTTAAACTCATTGTAAATAAGACACACATTTTTGAATATTACTAGAAATTACATCTATAAAATACTGAATAAAACCTTCAAAACAAATGCATAAAGAAGTATCAAGGGAAAAATACTTTTTCATATGAATCTACCCAACAAAGTATTTTAATGAGCACAGATCTATTAAGAGAATTCTCAGGATACCGTAATTATTATTCATTTTCTGGAATTGTTTCACCACGAAGCTTTATGCTACTATGGGGACTTTAATGTTTATGTTTTGTGACGGCTGCGTTGACTATTAAAAAGCAATTTGGCTGACATTTTAAGTCTTTTGTTGCCAGTTTTAATTGGATTGTTCACCAAGCATCAACTCCCCCGTTAACTGCAAAAATTACAGGCCGATGTCAGTTTATAGTAATGACTGTTTAATGATTTTATGCTTTCAGTATGCCAGCTTCATACAGATGCATGCATGATTAGTTTCATATCAAGACCTGTAATTAAATAATTGAAACCTCAACAAAAGAAAACATCAAATGGGAAGACATCCTTAATAAAGACACCAAGATTTATCAAAACACTCATTCCAAATAAAAAATAATTAATATTTTGAGGTCAAACAGTGCAAGAGTTGGTGCCAAGACAAAAACTTCTCTCACCCTTTCCTACAGAAAAAATTTCCCTTTACCTGATTCTAAGTCTGAGAGCTTGATGCAATAAATACTCGCACACCATTCTGAAACCTAACTCTAAATTACTCAGAACTCATTATTAGCTATTTTTGTTTACTTTCCAGACTAGGTGAAGCTGTTTTTATAATAATAATTATAAGATATAAAAATAATGATACCTCAACTGAAACTTACAGTACTTACAACCAAAGAAAAACAAGCCCACCAACTTCTCAGTAATTCAGGTTCTTGACAGAAAACAGATTATTAGTCTTTGTTTGGCTCTGAATCCTATGCCAAACTCCCACATATCTCAGAATTTCAAACAGAGAAAAAATGTCTTTTAGAAGAAAACTCTTGGAAAGTGTGAAATATCCATGAAAATAAATCCAGAACAAAGACTCACAAAGCAGGTCTAGCAATGCACAGGTGGCAAGTGCCTCCTCACAGTGCTCAGAGAACTTCACGCCTGATGGCCACCTGACATGGCTGGAAACTTCCCGCAGGCAGCTCAGCATTTGAAATTTGAAAAGAACTTGGTACTTCACACATTTTCATACTTATAAAGTGCAGGAAAAAAAAATTAATGACTAAGGGCTTTCACTGTCTTAATCACAACAGTGCACATCTGCACTAGAAAATTTGGGATATGGTTCCTCTTTAAACTGAGGCCATATATTTATGGATTCCGATTAATTTTTACACCTCTAAGGTCAAACATCAGACTCTATTGTGCTACACAGTTAGTATTCAGGAAAATTTCAGCAATTTACAGCAACTTCAAAGAACTCGGGTTAATCTGTTTCAGGCTTGACTTTTATAGACTGTAGTCACCTACTAGAAAATATTAACCTACTGGAAAGTCAATAGGGTTTTAAGGCTGCTTCATTTTTATGTACAAAAAGCTTTACGCCTCACAGAATCATTAATTTTCCCTTTATTGTGAGGATGATGGCTTAAAACTTGTTGTGACTAAACACACGAGCAGAGGGCTTTATTTGAAAGATTTAGGGGTAAATTTAGGGCCCATCTCTTTTTCCAGTTACAACAGCATGATATGGGATTAACTCCATTGATTTCAATTATGTTATTCTGCCTTGGTTTGCTAGATGTAACCACAGAAGAAAACAGCCCAACTTTGAGAGGGCGTATCTACTTTTAATATGTTTAGAAACAGAAAATTTGCCACTTCAAAATATCAGCTGTGCAACACTGTACAGTTCTATTCTAGGAACAGGGTTATTGTATTTGTAATTTAGTAAAGAATGAAGCACTGAACCAGTAAAATACAGGTTGGCACAAACTTACTTCAATTCCTAAAATAAAAAGGTTCAGCAGAGGAATGTGAATGGACCATACATCAGCAGATGAAAACTCTCATTGGCAAAGGCAAGGTACCTCAAATTGATTGCTGAGATCTAAATTAAGTCCAAGTCCTCAGAAAATGGCCCTGGGTATGTCTGCAAACAGCTCAATAAAAATTTCTTTCCTATGTACAGGTTTAGTAAAAGAATGTAGCAGCATGGTAAATAAAGGAAAATGGACAGAAAGTAAAAAGGTAAGTACTGTTAAATCCTCACATACACATCTTGTAATTTGTTCTATTCTTTCCGTGGTTTTTCAGAAAAAAAAATGGTGAAAATAGAAATGATTTTACAAACAGATGAGTAGATTAGTGATATTACACTAAACAGATTATGTCTTCTAAAGGGAGGCAAAATGTAAATGACAGAGAAACATTATCATGAACTCAGGTACAGCACTATTTATACTCACAATAAAAGCACAGTGCATCACTAAGTGAAACTATTAGGACAGAAATTTAAAACAAATAATAAGGAATACTGTGAAGTGGGTTTTGTTTGTTTTAACAACAAATTTAACCTAGAAACTTGTTGCTACTAACTGTCATTGAGAGGACAAGGTTGCAAATATTTTATGTGTAGAATTTTATACAGATAATTATTTATCCACATAAAGTAAGCATGTAGTATACACACAAATTTCAGTGTATATAAATTTAAACCCTACATATGAAAAACAGGCATATGTGTGTAGATATATAACATATATGTATATATTTACACACACAGAGTCTCCACTGAATTTCCACCCAATGGAAAGAACAGAAATTAGGTTGGTATTTCCTCAGTTTATTTGTAAAACAAATTTTTTGTAATCGTGAAGGATTTGATTTTAGAACATTATTAGAATAGCACAGAGCAAAACTGCACTCACTGACTGCTTCCTGCTCCAGCCAGAGAAAGTCATCCAAATTCCACCCATTTGTGAATTTCTTCCTATGAGATCAGGTCATCACTAGTTTAGTCAGAAGACATTTAGGGAAAACAAGGAGCATGTAATTTACTCAGTCAACTAGTGAAAAAATTTAAGACAAGCCCTTCTGATGGCTGAAGAGAAATAAATAGATCTGCCTTGAAGTCATGTACCACCAGTAATGCAGAAGTTAAAAGCTAAAGAAAAATAGTTCATTTACAGATCTCAGAGTGAGCTGGGTATTGACATTTGAACAGCAATTTGAAACTTAACACATACTAACTGTACAGAACAGAACAGCCTCCTTCTAATCCTCATACTGATGTTTAAATTCTGATTTTGATGTCTCCTTGCAGTCTTTTGAAATACATGACTCTTAGCAATAACCTCATACAGATTTTGTGAGCAGTACAAATGGGACTCCTGCTCTTCAAACTGAATGATGCAATAACCAAGTAACAAAGCACTCTCTGCCAAACTTGTATCACTGAGAAACAGAACAACCAAGGAAACTAGGATAGAACAACTAGTTTTGTTCATTGCACTGTGCTTTATGCACTTGCCTTCCCTTACTATGGAATAGCTAGACTGAATGCAAATAAAGCAAACGTACCAGGGAAGTGAAGGAAGTAGTTGGGAATAATATGTGCAACAGTTAGTTTTTACCAAAAAGGATGGACAAAATGGATGAAGATCTGTAGGCAGTTTCAGCTTACAAAATTTCATAATGTTCTTTTAAAAGTAATTGTTAGAGCTGAGTTTCAGCACTCAGCTGAAATGGAACTTTTCAGAATTTCATGTTAAGTAGAAATTAGGACAGGAAAAAAAAATCATACACATCAAAAAGGAGAGGGCTGCTCAAACATAGCTTTCCTCCAAATCCTCCACTTGGTCTTTTACAATCTTATACTGAAAAAAAAAGCAACACACCATATAGCTATCAAAATGAAGCATACCCTACTGCTGAAAAAAAATACATGGCTGAAAAATGTTCAAGTAAAAATGTCAGTGAATTGGTTACAGCTGAAAAAAGAAGAACTGAGTATAAAGACATAATCTAAGCCAGCTGCATGGTAGTTCACAGTCCAAATTCAGATGAAAATTTTGCCTAACATAGGAGGGAACATCAGATGGCTGCAGAGACACTTCCAGGCTGGTTTACAGCCTGCAGTGATCTTGAAAGATCTAATTCTGTCCTGTTGATTAGACAGGAAAAAAGAGGGAAGGGAAGGATCTGTCACCAGCTCAGCTCTGCAGTGCATGTGCCAGCACCCAGACTCTCTCTGAGAGCTGCAAAACACCAGTGCTGGTCCCAAAGAGCCTGTGCAGAAAGAACATCTGCTGAGCTAAAATTCATCTCATGGGAGTATCTGTGCCATTCCGTAACACAATATGATTATATTGCTACATCATCTGTATTAAAAATGCTGCTGCACACACGTGACAGCATAGCTAATACAAAAATGTTTACTTCATGAGACCAAACTAAATGACAGAAACTGTAGTTGACATTTATAGTATTGATCAAGCTCCAACATTAATACAAAGTAAATGGTTTGGGAAGTTTATTCATCTACTGATTAGTGATTCATCCCCTTCCAGATGATCCCTGAGGATGACAGCATTGTCTATGTTTGCGTTCATCTTCATTGTGAAGCATTTGCTTCATTTCACATGCTGTAAAGGCAGCACTAAAATTATCGTGGTTTAACTATACAAAACTGAACACGTCATCCTGCTTTCAAAATTACTCTACTTCCCTATAGAAAACCCCTTCCAATCCCATAGCAACAGCAAAGACCTCCATGTCTCCTAATAAAAGCCTCCCCACAGGCACTAGTCAAAGGCAAAGCTGCTGTATTAGATTGTATTATTAAGAGTATTATTGAATAGTTGCTGTTAAAGTGAATGGCAATGTCCACATTATCACTGAATATGCAAAATCACCTGGAAAATTTCCATAACAGATTTTTTGAGTTATAAGAACATTCTGAACCTGAAATGCCACAGATTCCAGCAGGACTGCAATAAGTTACTATTGGAAGTATACAGAGAGCACAAGTGCTCCCTATGTGTACCAAAAATAGGTGGCAAGCTCCTATCATTAAAGTCAATGATGCTCCCCCACCCAAAAGCTGGAATGGAAAAGGATAAATGGAGTAAGACACTGTCTTGTTTTCCTTTCATGTAAGCCAGGTTAATGCAAGGGAACTGCCAAGTGCACTCTCTTGATGGGCATAGTAACACATTCCTTCTCTCTCACAGTCTCTGCTGATGATTCCACTGGTGCAGTGAAGCTCTTTATTTTCTGTCCCAAGTTCTTACTGTCAAGCAAAACTGAGCAATGAATGGGGATCCAGTTCAGCTGAGAGCAGTATTTGATTTAATATTCCTATAACACTTTGAACATAAAAATGCACTATACAAGTGCTAAGTCTTATTAAGCTTGGCAATAGTGAATGTAGGGTGACAAGACTTACAAGTCCTGAGACTTGACAGTATGGCTCACCAGACTCCAATGCACACAGGCACAACCAGGCAGTGCAGAGAGCACTTAAGGGTAGAAAGCAGAGGAAACGAGACTCCTCATAAATCTAGAAAGCCAATCTTTACAGCTTTCATCTGAGCATGGGAGGCTCAGCTTTGATTATTTATATGCAGTGAAGTAGCTTACAAGAGATTAGAGAGAGTGAGGAAGGGAGAAGACTTAATTGTATACCAGGTATGAGGGTATCCTCACCATTATCTGACTTTCCAGGTGAGTATCTTGACAACTGCCTTTCCTGTGTGAGTCTCTTGCTCTGATGAGGAGCTTCCCCTACAAACAGAGATCTCTTCTTTGGGGAAATGTCACTGGCATTGACACATTCCCTCAAGCATCTGGGTTTCAGCATACATTTAAAGAAATGAGATTTTTCATTTTAAAGCTTTACCACAGAGATAGAGGCAAGACTTAATGCCAGGCAGAAGTCAGGGAGGCAGGTTTCTCTGTCATGGGCTGCACTCTGTTGTGAGGAGGCACAAGGGCTCCTGTGGGGCTGGGCTGGAGCCCGGGGCAGCGCGTCTGCCCCGACCAACGTGCCACCAGTGCTCTGCTCATTTATTCCTTTACCTGCCAGGCCAAGTAAACAACACACAGCCTAAACATTGCCAATGGGGGCGTCTTGTTGATTGCAGTAGGAACTAAGGAAGACTCTGTGCAAAACTTCAGTCCATTTGAATAACCAATTTACCTTTTTTTTTCATCTACAAGCGAAAGACTGTGTGGATTCTGAATATATGCACATAACCCTGATGCTATAGTAACAGTCTAATTCTATTCTATAGCCCAATAAAAGACAAGATACCTGGTAACCTGCCTCTTTGTGAAGCAGTACTTCTCATCTCACACAGGAGAGATAAGAGACAGCATGGAAAGCTGAAAGGACAGCACTTTATGCGTTTGTTTGTAAATCTTCAATAGAAAGCATTAAAAAAAATAAAATATTAAATGAGTTCTATTCAAATGCAGCAAGAAAAAAAACGGTGTCTAGTCCAGGCTGGGTATGGTGACCTGCCCTAGTTTGTCACTTGAACAAAGGCATAAAAGCAAATGATAAATTTCCATTTTGTTACTCAATATTTCATTAGGGAGCTAATTAAACAAGCTCTACTCAAACACAGCATATAAACAATTTTATACTGGAAGGGGAGCATTTCCTGGAAGATATTAGCTGATACTGCTAATATAAATGATTTATTTTTTTTTCTTTTCTCAACAGTTAGGAACAAAAAGCTTCTTCCCCCCATTATCTCATCCCAAATAGTTTTGCAAATCAAGCCCATGTTCACATTCATGCTGTCACTGATAATGGATCTTGTGTCAAATAAGAAGAGAGAAAAGGACCTGATA
This sequence comes from Chloebia gouldiae, assembly GCA_003676055.1. Taxonomy (NCBI): domain Eukaryota; kingdom Metazoa; phylum Chordata; class Aves; order Passeriformes; family Passeridae; genus Chloebia; species Chloebia gouldiae. The sequence goes on along the minus strand of QUSF01000018.1, from coordinate 4,849,887 downwards.
ATAAGTGCAATTATAAAACATCAAAAATGGTAGATCAAAGTGGATTTCCTTTATTCCACTGTGTACACTCACTTCAGATCTTTTCAATGTTCCTGTCAGGCGGTCCTGACAGGATGTATTAATTTTCTCCATTATCCTAGCAACAAGTATGGCACACTTCAGAAAGCAGCTGACAAATGCAGCTCCTCATTATTACTCTGTCTTACTTTTATTCATTTTGTTTATAAAAACAATTTTAAAATCCCCTTCTCCTGAGATTCTCAGGCATGATAGCCATCAAATGGCTGATAACCTTGTGATAAACAAAATTCAGGGAAAGTCTCAAGCCTTCCAAGAACTGACACTCTTCAAAATAGGACTGAAATTTAAAGCCTCCAAAAATTTCATTTCTACAGATCTCATGTTAGACAAGCTTGAAAACTTTTCCTAAATGTTGTTTTTTAATTCATCTTGGAAAACTACCAATTTTCTGCATATTTACTAAATTCTGGATGAGAATTTGTGGTATAGTTTGCCAATTTAACATACAAATTGCCTTTGGAAAAAAAAATAATGCTCAAGAGTTAAGCAAACTTGCTCAGCTTCATCCTTCCAGCCTCAGCCCCATGGGTACCATGACTCAACTCCTGGTGTGGCTGCTCAGGTTCATCACTTCAACAGTAGTCAGAAGCTTCTGAAATGAAATGTGCATGACAAGAAAATAGTTCTACAGCATTTCCCCACAGGAAGAAATTAGGAGAGAGGCATTGAGCTGGTGGTGTCTTCAATAAACTCTGCTAACACTTCCCAACATTCAGGCTTGTGGGTGTGTTTGCTTTTGAGCTGATCACAAAACGCTGCAGCTGCTATTGCCAATATACAAAGGAACACAAACTCCAACACTAAGAAAGCAAAATAGAGATCAAGCAAATTGCACAATATAAACAAGTGCACGCGAAATTAAGTCCTGAAGCAATACGCTGTCATATAAAATTGCATATCCTTGCTGAAGCGAGTAAACCGTGACAATTTGTACTAAGTGAGAAGATAATATTCACACAAAACTCTTAAAACGATTATATATTACATGCAGAATTTCATAGGAAAAAATCTACTCTAAGCATGCATGCTATTGTTCAAAGAGTATACAATGCTATTCTGAATTTAGAGTATACTTGACTAGTATTGACTTTTGTGACTAGTTTGAAAAATAAAACTAAATTCATTAATTCAAATGACTATGACATGGCCCTACACAGCTGGAAATAAGCTGAGGAACTACACCATGCTGCCATCACAAAGAGTATCTGTCTTAAATATCAGTATAAAAGCGGATGCAGCAGTTTCATATCCGATCATAAGAATATTATGGCAATGATGCGTAGAAGTGATTTACATCTTCATTATTTCTAGGCTGCAAGAATTGCTATTGCAAGTACTTTGCAGAGTCATTTGCTAACATTTAAGCAAGTTATGATTAATGCAATTTGAATAGAATACATATTGGACAGATAGATTATAGCCCTGCTGACACTGTATGTACAATAATTAGTGCTGTAACAACAGCTGATTATTTATAATTTTAAAGCTTAAGGATTTTATCCATAAATATTGTAGCTGAAGTTAATAGATCGGTTCTTTCCATAGCCAAAACAAGATAATTATTCATTAAATAAATGAACAATTTCTTATCAATATTTAAAACTAATGGAATGCCAATCAATAACATCCCTAGACATTTAAAGCACTGCTGCAAATTATTACTGCCAAAATTAGTATACAAAGCACCCACATCTCATCCCACTTGCTGTGCAGTGCAACACAATGAAACTTATTAAAAGACAATTGAAAACACAGAAACTACCTCCTTAAAATTCAAGAGCGAAGATATCAGTATGAAACACTGCTCCAGCTGTATGAAAGACCATCTGCCTGTGTAAGAACTGGAGTGAAAAAACAGATTCTCAGATGGAATCCAAAGGAATTACTTCACTGATTTCAATATTGCTACTCTAGAAGAGCATACCCAAATTGTCCAGCCTGCAGACTAACCTGCTAAAGGGCAAAGTACGGTTCTGTACAGAATGAACACAAACACCTAAGAATTCAGGTATCAGAATGCTAAGGAAACAGTGAGGAGTTCACTCATGAATAAGCACATGGTCTTTTTCAGAGTGGAAGTTCTGACTTTCACTCTGAAATATTTCAGCAAGTTTGAAACTTTAGGAAAAGAGATTTGAAAGACCTTAAGGTGATGTGGTTGGGATGGGGGAAAGAAAAAATGTGTTTTGCTGACACATTAAGATGATGCATAACTTGCAGCAATCTCGAATGGGCAATGAAGGACCTATTCCAAGACACAGGGCACTTTTCAGTTACCTTTGCCCCAGGTATAATTTGTGAGGGGAGAATAGCACTGAAGTGATTGCTGCAAGCATTAGTGCCCACTTCTACCCCTGCAAACTCCATTAATCAATGAGCAAGTGATTTGTACACAAACAATAGCTACTGGCAATAGCAGTGCATAGCAAGAGCAGGCAGCCCTCCACAGGGCTAAGAGGTGGGTCTGAAATGCTGCCAAACTGCGTGGTCAAATCCAACATTCCAATGATCAAATCAACGAGGCGCCAAACACCATATAGAGATGCAAACAGTAATTATGACTGAATTGTACAGAAGTAATGACTAAAGCTCAAAAAAACAAGGTATAGCTCTAAATTATGAAATTTTCTTAAGCCCTTTCATCCATGTTCCCGTGAGTGCCTTTAGTCCCAATGGAAATAATTTCATGCTTTCCCATGACTGAGGAACACTATTTTGCTTGAAACAAAAGCTGAAATCCTCACATCACCCTGTCAGCATTGCCTCCCAACACGCTCTCAGGGAGGCAGGCAAAGCTGGGGAAAGCTCTGCTGGCAGAACCTTGGGTGTGCTCATTGTTCTCTGGGATTGGAGCAGCATACTGATTTTCTTTCAGTTCTTCCAATTTTCCAGCATTACAAAGCATTAATAATTGATGTTTCATTGATTTGATTATTTTCTTTAGAAAGCTGTCCAGTTCCTCCACAGCTCAGAGCTGTAGAATGCTCTCAGGGGCATTCACATTTATCAGTATTTCTCTGACTCACTCAATATCAGTTTATTAGCCTTAATTTGTACCTTTGTGTTTAACATCAAGGAAGTTGCTTTTTGATTGACTCTGAAGAAATGACCCTTAGAAACAAAAACTGAAACAAAAGCTTTCCCAACAGAACAATTTTTAAAACTTAATGATACTTGAACAAACTTCCTGGCTTCATTACTTGGGTAGCAACTGCTCAGTGCAGCAAAGAAGCTGTTTCTAACAGAAGACTCATATCCCCAGATCCTTTAAGTGCTTTTGGTATCAGATTAAATATTAATACAAAACAAACTGTACTGTTCAACTATTTTTTTTCATTACTGTTCTATGAAGGATTACACAATGAAGCAGATATAAGACTGATATTAATATTAAATGTACTTAGATCTTCTTTAAAGTCAATGTGTCAATTTACACAAACAGAAAGGTACTCATCTTCCAGCATGGGGATTTTCTTGAATTTGCATCTCAGAATCATGAGATGAAAGAACTGGTCAGAAATGCACTGAGGTTGACTTACATTTAGAACAGAAGAATCTAAGAAAGCAGTGAGACAACTATGCCTCCCCATTAGTTTATTAAGAGATCTGACAAGACAGAAGAAGCTGTCTTAATTTCCAGGTACATTGAAAAAGAGAGAAAACAGTTAGTACAAAAGATTCACATTTTACTTGTCACTACATTCCTGCCACAAACATGTAAAAATGCAAACAGCACTACAAATATTCTGTTTTATTTAGAATTTACTGTATTTTGTCTCATAGGCAGAGAATGATGAAGAACCAACTTTTTTTTTTTTTTTCAGATACTTAAAATATGCTCTCAACAGCATGCACTTGAAGAGGTAGTAAGATTTCCTGTCACAAGTGGAAAGTAAGACATGATACTCTCAGTCCCAGCTATTGCTGGGGAAGGAAGAGTAGGGAAGAACTCTGCCAATGGAAGGGGGTTATCAAAGAACTCAGATCTATGAGGGACTCCAAGATCACTGCACAAGCTCAGGCTTCTGTGGAAAGGTAGTCCAAGTAGAGTACCTGACATAAATTTGAGGCCCACTAATTAGGGTATAATTAATATTAACTTGCCTTGAGCTGAAATGGAAGCATGCAGAAGTAGCAGGTAACCAGTACCAGTAATAGCTACACATCAAATACAAGCATTTTATTAACACATGTGGGCAATACAACCAGAAAGACAGAAACTATGACTGATGCTCAGGTGTCACAGGAGAACATGTAATTAGTACCCAATTAACAGAATTTACGAGGTAAAGGAGGGTATATTCACTAAGTATTGCAAATTGACAGGACATCTCAGCAAGAGGTGAGTCATTCCTGAATAAATCTAGTAAAGTTTCATTTTGGAGTCTCAAACTGGCTGATCAGATTTACCTTTCTTCTAAAATCTACCCTCACTGCCACCGATTACCTGATGTATTTATGTTCACACATACTGAAGAGCAGCTGAGAGCACCCCAGTTTCCCTGGGATCTGTGCAGTTTGCAGTAGACCTTATGTCCTTTACATGTATCATAAAATAGAGAATTCAGTGATTAAGTGCAATCTGACCCCAGTTCCCTTTCCTGCATTATCATCCAGAGTCTCTTACCTTCACACATCTAACCTGTCTATGCAAATGTCAGCTTGAAGCCCTGCTGTAATCAAGACTGAAAGTAAGAACAGATGCCTAAAAAACGAAGCAAAAGCAGGAAACCACAAAAGAGTATGGGTGACAATCTGTGTTCCTGCAGGTTTTATTGTTTCTTTTAAAATCATAATTGGCCCTAATTGCACTACTTCAATGTTAATGCACAACACCTGGCCTCAGCTGGCTAGAAGGAGGCTAACAATGTTTTCCTCTCACCTCACTGACAAGGAATTAAAATACAGCCTCTCAAAGCTAGCTTGCCAAATATAAGGCACCAATAATTAGGACAATATGAAAGCAATCTAATTTAGTCACAAAAATTAAACATGTGCAAAGCTATTGAACATTCATTTTGAATTATTAATGACTTAGACTGAAAATAAGTCTAAAACACACAGATAAAGGAGAAAAAACAATACCAAAAGGCAAAGCTTGTTTAAAGGACATGTCTTGTGACTTAAAAGAGGAAAGTGACACTCCCCCACAAAAAAAACAAAAACAACACTAAAAAAATAAACCAACCAAAAAATCCCAACAAACAAAAGCGAAAGATTCAGTTACCTTGTGGACAGGATAAAAAACGTTTCTGGCTATTCCAGCTGGATAGATGGTCTGCTGTATTATCCTTATAATAAAAGTTCATTCACTGCTGCTCTGACAAAGGTAAGTACCCACAGAAAACTTTATCAGTCAGAATAAACCAGTGATAATGAAGCTCAAAATGCCAACCCAGCTTCTAACCAAAGAGTGCCCTTCGTGCAGAGCTGCCCTGGACCAACTGAAAACCACGATACCTCTTTTGTTTAATCACTGAGCCATTTCCAGTACAACTGCTCTTAAAAAGTCCCCAGCTAATTCACTTTTATCTCTTTTAAACACTTGGTATTTCAGCAAAATTACCACTGCTATACAAGTACTGCTCCTGAAAGCACTCAATTATTGCTGCTAATCAGCACATTTCCAGAATTCATTTCAGAACTCTCAGTCTTCAGCATCTTTTAACCTGAAAACAAAGAAAGACAGATACCTAAGCACTGATGTGTGCCTTATCCAAGTCCAGTGCACATCTAACATTACACTACAGCACAGCCTGAAGGATTCTGCCGAGCTTCTGTGGATCATACAGAACATAATCTTGAGATATGATCTACTGAACTTTGACTCTTCAGGCCATCCATTCAGATTTCCTAATAATTCTAACTGGATTTTTGTAGTAAGTATGTTCAGGAAGTATTTATTTGAGACTTAATTTTTACTTCTGCTTTGTTTCAGAAACTTAGTAATATCCTGTTGAACAGAAACACAACATAATTAGCTGTATGTTGCTAATTTAATATTGTTTGAGAAGATATTGATCAACTCATGAGTTTATTTTAATGTCCTAATTATAAAGTTCCTAAACATTATTATAGATCAAATTACTATTGTCCTATATGATATTTCTTAGAAAAAATTTGCAGAAAAACTAAATCCATTGAATACACTGTCTACCCTGAACAAACCACACCAAACTTCTATTACAGACATGTAGGGATCATTTATGTTAGAAAATAAATTTGCATATAATGAAACAGCTCATGCAATTAAAACACATTCAGAATAATAGAATTTAATTTCTTTTTAATAATGTACAAGATGGAATAAAAGAAAATTTTCTATGACCTAAGTTTCCCTGAAGTCAGAAATAACTTACACAAATTTAGCCTATTAACCAGAAAAAGGCCACTGAATTCCCTATGCATGGCTTTCCCAAGGACACTTATGCGTTCAGTCAAATTGTGGAGCTGCACCTCTCTCCAATGAAGTGACAGAGGAATTATGCTCTCAGAACAGCAAACACCTGGGATACAGCAGGACGAGCCAAGATCTCTCCTGTGCACACCCCCCAGAGCTGGCCCTTGCATCCCTCTCTAATCCCTCCTGTGGTAAATTGATGCTGAAATCAGCTCTGTTTCCTCTCCCAAATCACAAACTCATCTCAGCCCACGCCAATCAAACCTTTTCACTGAACCATGAAATAATCTTTACACCAGTAATTTTTCCTATAATTTAAAGATAGGAAAGTAACTTCAATACCATTAACATTTAACACAATAAAACATTGACTGTTCACGTACACAGAGACATGTTTCAGAAAAAAAAAAAATCTCTTTTCATACTACTTTTCCCTCCAGTTACCTCTTATGCCATTTGTCCCACTACTGAGTACTTGCCAGAAAAGAGCAAAATAACGAACCTGGTATGTCCACACAGACACACAGTGAGCTCTGGAACATGTGGATAGGAAACAAGTATAGAAACACTACATGATGACAGTGAACAACAGAAACTACTTCTCATCTTGTGAGAAGCAGAAAAGACTCATCCCTAAATCTATTTCTCAGCCCAAGTCTAGTATCAAACTGTGTACAAGTGAGTGCCCGTACTAAACATATGTAAACACCATGCTGTGCATGCAATAATTCAATCATTGACAAACCCCTGCTTGTAAACCTGCTTGGATTTTTAGTAACAGCATTTAGAAACATCAGCAGAAGATAAGAAATGCAATCTTTATGAAATTCAGAGTGCCATCCATCCACCAAGGAAAAAATCAACTTTATGAGCATTCAGGAAGAAAAATCTAAATCTGCAGCAGAATGTAAGAGGCAGAATGTAATTCCTAAAGGTGTGTTTTTCCTACTACATTTTAGGTCTGGGGGGAAAAGATTTAATGTGAGATGAGAGGCTATACTTTATATAATATCAAATTGACACAGAAAAAAAATAGTTATTTTTGTGGAAAATCAATAGAGAAAGACAAATCTGAAAATAAATAGTGATTTAAGCACTCAAGAGCATGAAACAGAATGACAAAACATTCATTACAGTTAAGGCTGACATTCTGTAACAAATGACTTTGTAACTCACAACTGACAATCCTGATTTTATAGGAGAGAATTCATTTATAGGGACAATTAGGTAAAGATTTATTATTTGAACTTAATTTCTCACTTTTTGTCAATTTAAGTTATGGCTCTCTTATTTATTTGTATTTTAAAAGTCACAACTCATTTTGAAGAATTCTTTAGGTAAAAGCTAAAATTGTATTGTACTTATGGTTACTAAAATATTGATTTGTAACACAGATCAGCAAATACAACTGCAGATGTAACTTCTTCCCCAAAGGAAACCAGAGCTTGCAATGGTCTTTATATTGACTTGAATTTGACAATCAGAAACCTACAATTTTAATACTGAAGCAACTTTTGAGTGAACTGGTTTGAACCTATTGGTCTTCCTTCACTGTGAAGAAAATACTTCATTAGAAATGCTCTTCATCTCCCTCCTCTCCATAAACAACAGAACTTGCTGACAGTTGTTTTATACCCTGAAGCACCTCTACTTATTTTCCCAAGTGATTTTTGACAAAGAAAGTCAGTTCCTTTTCTTTAAATCCGATGGCAATTTTTCTCATTCAAAATAATTAAGTAGATTTACATTTGGAAAACAATGGTCTTTGCTTTCTTTATATGAGAATCTTCTAATATCATAAAAAAATACAACTCAACTGAAAATATCAAATATGCGTCCTCAGCTCTGCAAGAACTGATGGAACAAGTAAAAATATCCTACACAGGAAGAGTTACTAGATAAATGCTTATCTTGTAATATTAAAAATAAAAAATCCCAAACAGAGGTTCTTGCTTTGCATCTTGGAAAGATTATGATTATAGAAGTCCAGATTTTGAAGAAAACTATATTCAGTTAATAAGATCATAGTGATTTAACTCTGCTTGTTGTCATCCAGAGCCCACCACTTCCCGTGAATGCAAATTTTTAATATATTAGGTTAGCATTTAGAAATAAGGGCTATCAACCAGTAAACAACCAGTACACCTATTATACTGTCATCTAAGTCACGCTGCATGGGTATGATCTTTCCATATTGAAGAGCCCAAATTTTCCTCCTGTGATATGTTAGTCATTGACGTTTTTACAGTTGTAGCTTTAATTACCCTTTCTCTCACTTCAGAGATTCAGGAAATAAATCTTGCATCAGTAAATATCATGAGAAATCCTTGTCTGACATTTCAACCTCACTTTCAAATTTAATATGCATTTTTCAATTATGTTTATTAATAAGGTTGGAGGTAACTTGTTATTAGTATGATTTGCTTTGCCATAGCCCAACACTGCTGAGGTATCTCTGTATGGTACAAGACACACATGAGAGATGGTTTCATGCTTCTACAGGAGAATGATTTGCACTTGAGAGCTGTCATATTCTGTGGAGGTAGGGAAGAGCTGGCAGTGCTCCAAGCACATCTGGAGAACTTGTCTCAGCTCTCCTCACTCCCACACAGGCTCCAGGGACCACAGAGGAAACGCTTCATATGCCTCCCTCTCCATCGTCTTCCCCAAACCCCAAAACAAAACAGGCATGAGAAAATTAAATACAGCAGATCTGGATAATCGAATTGATTATAACAAGAACATGACAGCAAACAGAATTTTGAGGGGATGGTGTGGCTGGGGAGATCACACCAATCCCAGCAATACTGCCCTAGGAAGTTGATTTCAAGACTGTCTTTCATAAGAATAAGATTTTCTACTGATCATTACTATTCAAGGTAAACTGGAAGCTGAAGCTGCTCCTGCCAAATGTCCTAGTTTACATGGCAAAAAAAAAAAAAAACAAAACAAAGCAGAGAAAAAATACACTTTAATGAACACAGATGGAGAGATATGAAATGTCTTCTACATTCAGGTTTTCTGCTGTACTCAAGGGTATGAAGAACATCTCTTATGTGCCTTGACAAACTGTTAGATATATTTCTAGTTAGTTGAAACATTAGGAAAAATATTAATCTAAGAAGTTGTTAGGAGTCAATTCTATCACATCTTTGGATTAGATGGTGCAGTAGAAAATGAGATTTCACAACCCAGTAACAGAACTACAAAGCCTAATGGGAACGATTTTCCTGTATTGTCTGTTGTTGTGGATTTAAAAGATCAGCATGCACAAACACACAGAAGAAAATGATGCAAATGTCAATTTGTAAAGCTCCAGCTCTGCTCACTGAGCCTAAGTGAGATCCAATGGCATCACCACCAGCAGGGGGGAGAGCTCCTGCTCAGGCAGGCACCAGCTGTGGCATTTGGTGACTCTTGGAAGGAAAACAAAGTGAAAAATAAAGATATGAAAACCAGCTGTAGGGTTGAATTCCCAAGAGTACTCTTGATAAGATCACCAAGGCTTCTCTCTACTGAGATCAGAAATATCTTTGTGAAGGAATATGGCTATTTTACAAATACATTGCTGAAACAACTGCACAGGGAACAACTCAGCAGAATCTGCAATTCTTTTACCATCAGTGTAACTGAGAACAAAATCACAGGATATTTGTATGTATTCTCAGAGAAAAGAGAGGATTTTTTTTCCCAACTGACCTTTTAAAATAATTCTGCAGAATCAATACCTTATGATACCAAAGCTGGGAGTGAAAAGTCACAGAGGCAGTTCCCACCTTCCTGAGTGTCCAGAAACAATCTCAGTGTTACTGGGGAGACTGGTACTAAGCAGTCAACCTCCACCAGCCATTTCCAAGCCTTCAGCCATAATGGGAATGTGGGGAAGGAGAAAGGAAGAGAGCATCAATGAAAGTAACCACTGAGCATAAAACACAAAGAAAAGTGAGCTGATCTCTTCATTTACAGTCATGAAAACTAAACTTATGTGAAAATAAACATGACAAATAAGACTGAACTGATGGGCAAGGACCAACTTGCATGAAGAGCTTGAGCATATTAGGCTAGATATTGCCTCTATACCTCTCAAAACCCAAAGGGAATACAAAAAATAAGCTGATCTGAGCAATGATAACAGCAGTGTGAAGAACCTTTTTGCAGGGTAAAAAGAAGTTATTAAGTAAGGAGCATGTCAAGCCAGAAGGTGCTGCATGAGCTTCAGACCCCCCCTCTGACTCACAGGGTATTACCATAAACAGCAAACCATCAGTATGGGAAAAGTGAAGGAAAGACTAATGTTGCAAAATTGAGCTTGTAGCCTATTATCCTTGGAAAAATCTATTGAGAGTCGGCCTTTCCTGTGATGCAAGAGTTTATAATTTCATTAGCTGTGCTAGAATACAAATAAATTGAGATATTAATCAAATCAATTAAATGGAAGACAAAACTTGTTGAAAACAAAGTCTAGTGGGCTTTCCAAATGTGCTTTTACAAGTATATATTTTTATAACTGGTTTTTTTTTTTTAATTCCCTGCCAACTTTTCATTATCCGTCAGCAGGTCTTCACTGATTACATGTCAATTAATAAACCTGCAGACAAACTGGATACTGTAAATTAATTTAATGTGTGAGAGAAAAGATGGAGAAACCACAACTCTGCTTGACTTCCTCTGGTTACTTCTCCTGGCTTGGCCGCTGTACAACTGCACTGTGAACGAGTTCAGGGTTTATTCTCAACTGCATTGAGAATAAACAGAGAAAAATAACTATTTTTTTGTACAGGTCAGTCCTGATCTTGAGCAGAAGCAGGGTCACCAGGCCACCACAGAGATGGCAGGTTGGGGATGGTCAGGGTGATCTATGGTGTAAGTGCATTTTAAGAGTGGTAAAAGAAGCTTCAGGGTAACATAACCAACAGTGCCCTTTGCACCCCTGCAGTGCTTCCAGCCAAAAACCTGCTAACACACACAGGAACTGACTTCTAATTATCTCCACAGTACTCAAAATGGAATTTAAAAAATAAAAATTGAAGTAAAACCATTAAAGTCAGCTGGCACATACCTATGCATTTAGGTTTTCAACTTCAGATTGAGTTTACAAAAAAAAAAAAAAACCAAAACAATAAGAAAGATCATTTAATTGAGCTATGGACTGTGGAATACAGGCTGACTGAATTGGAACCATAAAGAACTACTAAGGGCAGTTGTACATTCTTTTCTTGCTGTCTCTTCTCAACTATCCCATTCCCAATGCAAACAACTGGAGGAAGGAAATAGGAAGACCCATCCTGTAAGACTTTCCTCCTGGCAGTACAATCACTGAAATCAATCCCAGCTTTGAGTATGTGCTGGGAAGACAAGTACTCTTGTGGAGAAATGGTTTCAGAAAGAATTTTAAAACAAGAAGACTTTTTTTTTTAATTTAATCATCTCACTCTGTATTTTAGTCATTCTAGGCAAACAGCCAGGAAGGGGAACAAAAAAAATCTCCTGCAATCCATGAAAAAAGAGAACACATGAAAAATCATAATGTTATGATTCAGCCATCTTTTTGACATTCCACAAATTCAATACATTGTACTTTGAGTTTGAAATAGGCTCTATTTCTTAATAAAGAAAGAATAAGCTTTGCAGACAATATGAAAGGTGCCTTAGGGTGTGTCCAGCTCTCTGTGCAGGGCTGGCCTGGGTGGACTCTGACAACCAGGGCACCCTCACGGTCCATTGTGGCTTCTGACAGGAAACCTGGAGGGCCAATTATGAGCACTTAAATGCTATGATCCTATTAACCACTTCACTGCAGAACTGTACTAAAGCAAAATGGAGCTAATGCACTTCCTAATGCAGCAAGACATTCTTGCACCCTGACCTGTTAACCATTTGGAAAGAGGTTCTGTGAGAACCAAGTTAATGCTGTATTTCTGTCTTTTTGGCAGCATTTTTAAAAACTCTTGTGGATATTGAAACCCGCATCAGCTCAGGGAAACTGCTGCTTAAGTAGGTTGTTTGATGGGACTGCATTCACTGCTGAATGGAATAAAAACATTTCCTACATGTTTTATCCATGGAAAAAGAATAAATCACTTCAACAGCTTATCTAGGATTCAAAGTGCACAGCATGAGAGTATGTTGTTTTCTACAACATCTTCAGGACCTCATTACTCTTTTTTGAGGCTGGCTTCCACCAGCTTCACAAATTTCCTCTATTTCCCACCACAATTTGTTTCTGGATAATCCCCATCTCCCTCTCAGCTTTAATGTGCATCTCTATTTCATTGTACATTGTCCTTCTGTCCCTATTTTCTCTGTCACCCTCTCATGACACATCACCACAGTTCATGGTGCACAAGGCCACTGCATCACGCCAGTGAAAAGTTTATTTCTGATCTGGAGCAGGCATCTGCACACAACTGAGCTGCTTGGGGTTACCCACAACCACCCAAGGCAGCGTTGAGGCCACTCCTCCACTTCTGTGCCAACATTTTCAAGCCATGTCATACAGAACTGAACAATTTCTGGATTATTTAAAAGAGTTCAGTGGGACATTGCCACAAGTTCGGAAATAACAATTTAGTAACAGGAGAATATCTTAATTTCTAAAGCTTCTCCATGACAGATGTTTTTCCTACACTCAAAAGCAGAGTAGCACTATTTAAAATTGGTATACAAGTGAAGAAAGAATTTTCTACTCCATAATTAACATATGACCATATAAGGATATTAATATCCTTGAGCTGAACAGTTTTGGTTCTAATAAATTAGGCTTTTCAATGATTATATTTTACTAATTTAAAGTACTTGAATCTGGTTTATAAACAAAATATATGGCTCGCAGTGAAGATCATTGGATTTTCTGAAGTCCAGCATCTTCTTCACTCTTAACCTGGAAGCCAGTCTGCCCTTCAAGCCACAGTGGATCATTGTCCTCTGCATGTGTAAAAAAAGGAAGAATTTCCAACCTCAGTAGATCATAGCAGATTATAAAAATGCCTCTATGACTGGACTAGAATACCGAGCTTCTTTAACTTTAATGCCACAGGAAAAATCCTCAAGTGGAGGAAGGCTGCAGAAATTCTGCTTCTTTTTATGGATTTTCCCCACCTCTGTTAGCTTTACTGGCACAAACGCCTAAAACTAACAGTGGTGGTGTAGACAGCCTTGCTGGTAGCCTCATCTGCCCTTCTCTGGCATAATCAATACATCATGTGTGACCTCTAGGAAGGCCTCAAAGTGATCAGAACACTCCTGAGGAGGAGACCCTCTAGAGGAACAGCATATTGAGTATTTCTTGCAATACACCTCTCATAAAGTATTTCAGCAGAGGGAAAAAAGTATAAACTGAAAGGATCTAAGGGCCACCATAAAACTGTTAGCTTAGAGAGCTGTGAAGGATGGAAGGAAAGCACTACATTTGCTAAGTTTGAGTTTCATATTCTAGAAGAACACAAAGATATAAAGAGCCCACACTTTGGTCTGTGTTCAGAAACTGCATTTCTCTTGAGGAAAAGTGTCAGGAAACAGTTTAAAATCACAGATGAATAAAATGTAGGTGTGAAATAGGAGAATCTCTCTTATCTTGAAGTGTGGCAGAGGAAGTGAGTAGATTTAGGGTTGATAGAAGGCCCTAGATGAAAATACAAAGAGGAGAGATTTCCTTTCTCAAAGCATATGGATGAAGAAGAGAAATAACAAACAAGAGGAGGATAAATTCCTCCACAGTCTCACTTTCCAGAGGAGGAAATGTGGTGGTGAGTCTCTTACCACTGGGACCACAGCTGTGTGCCAAGGCACTGCAGAACAGCAGAGTGAACCCCAGCTAAGCCTTTAGAAGTACAGTAAAATCTGCAAAGGCAAAACTATTTGCTCCTTACAGTATCTGTTTGTAGCTTTTAGTAACCACAAAACACAGAGAATGTGGGATTTTCACTTTCTAAGAGCCTAATTCAACTAATAAAACTGAAGATCAAGGAAGTTTTCTCAATTTGTCTGGTCACTAAGTGGCAGCACATGCTTACTTTCATAAATAATTCAAGGTTAATAGGAAGTATTAACTAAAGTAATTATTAGCAAAAATAGTGCTTTCTATAAGAAGCACAACCAGCAACATAAACAAACACTTGTACTCTTGGGAATAATTACATTTATATTCATTAAATGAATATTTTTCAAGGACATCAGTGTAGATAAGCATGGGTTAGGGCACAGCATTTCTTGCAACTTATATATGATACTGCATGGAAAAATGTATTTGGTTCAATTTCAATTTCAGAGCGGAACCAGGGTGAGACATGCTGCAACAGAACTACACATAAATCCAGATATTAGCAATAGAAATTAGAAGTCAGACTTTTGAATTCATTTATATGATACCACTTTTGTTAGTGCTCCTAAACAAAGTTGATTCTGCCAGGAATAGACTTTTTTTGTTTGACCCCAACTGTTAGGACAGGTTCCCTGGAATACTGCACTTCTCAAACCATCAAAAATGCATCAGAACAAATGAGAGCAATCCTAATGAATGATTCCTACTCCCTGGCTAGATTATGTTTGTCATCCACACCCATTAATAAAACAAAACTCTTCAGTAAACTCTGGATAATGTTTCATTCAGAAACTAGGCAACACTGGGTAGGATTTGTCTCAACTCTCCAGCAGAGTAGGTGAGTTATTTGGTATATAATCATGCTGACTGTTTGGTGAATGTGTTTAGGCTTCTGGAATATTGCAAGAATGAGACACTAATGTAAACCACTGCAATATGACTGTTCACTGGCTATTTTTTAAACTGAAATTATAGCATGATGATCACTACACTGCTGAAAAGAGGGAAACAACCATCACATTACCTGTAAATTAAAAAACCCTCAGGCCACACATCACATCTTTCACTGAACTGAGATCTGTATGTGTGCATACATATATTTTTAATGCTAACAATCAATTGTTATGTACTGTGTGCAGAAATTGCATTAACCAGTGTATGGATTTACAAAGCAAGACTCCAAGAGGCTCTGAATGTTATGGAGAACAAGGATAGGGAGCAGATCACTAACCTAATCTTACAGAACTTCAGAAATTGAATTAGTTCTGAAAGCATTATTTTCAGGGGAAAGTTGTAGGAAGCTGGTTTATCACTTAAACTATTTGTCTAATCTTCTTAATTCCTTCCTGCAATATGACATTTGGTTGCTTTTTTCTGAAATTTTAACCAATTTGACTGAACCTCTCAGACCAGGTCCCTACCTCAGGGTGTTCAGGGAAGCAGGATGGTTGTTCAGATTCACCCAGACATTTCTGAGGATGATGCTGGTGATGCTGGGGACAATGTGTTTTACACATGTCACTGGAGACCACTCTATGAAATGATCCAGGGCCCCCAGCTGTTGCTGGAACAAACAACACTGAGCAGGAACAGTGAGATGAGATCTCTTGGAGACTGCTATGATGCCTGGAATCTGAATGCAAGGTCCACAAGGAAGAAATTAGGCAAGGAAGAAATTAAATAAAAGAAAAGCTCTGGGGCAAATCTCAGGCTTAGAAAGAAAGTGCCTGGGACAAGAACAGGGAAATAACTTCAAGGAAAGGAGTGGAGAGGGGAAAAAATACCAGCTTCCTACTGCTATCAAACATTTGCCAGCTCAAGTACAGTAAATGGTAATATCTGAACCTAGATGTTAGAAACTGCTCAAAAACAACTGATGACAGATAATAATTACACTTATTTCCCTTTCTTTATAAGTCTTCAGAGTAGCAACTTAAGTCTGTGAGAGCTATTCTTAGTCATATATTGCACTAATATTTGAAGTATTCTAAAAAAAATCAGGTGTTGAGCAGTTCAAGCTAGATGCCCGAGTTTAGCAGGTATTTTTCACTGAATTTATGTTAATTTGAATCCCTACCCATAAAACAGAGGTAAATATCCCCCACTGTTTCCCAGGGTTATTGCAAAGAGAAATATATAAACATAGATGAAGTATTTGAATAACAGAGTGATGAGCACCACGGAACTGCCAATAGGAATTTAATACCACTGTAAGAACAAGGTTTGAATAGTGGAAATATATAAGACTTAAGGTTATAAACTGAACAATTAAAATTAACTAAAACATCAAACAGTCTGTTATTATGGTGGCAGCAGTCTCTTCTGTGGACTCAAAATGCAGGGAGAGGTCACAGGCAGAAAATGCAATCAGAGACTAACACATGTATCTACGTAGAGACCATTAATCCTGACACCAGAAATATTTTTGGTAGCTAGATTTGATGATTTAGACTAATGATCATTATCGTAAGAGAAGGAGAATAAATACAGAAAAGCAGCATTGTTTCACATGAAAAATCCAACAACACTGAAAATGCACCTCTAGGCACATAGCAATATTCAGAGGGCTGTAAAGATTCAAGTTTAACAGAGATGGCATCACATTGTTAAATTATTTTTGCTAGAAGCCTTTAATTTCCCAGTGAATTTTTATACTAACTGAGGAATATAGGAACATGAGTTTGCTTTGTTCCAGCACTCTTTCTCTTGGCACATTTCTATTCTCAATACAGAAGATTACTATTACAGCTTGCTTGGGAACATGTTTTGTTTCATTTCATGACACAGTGATACACAAAATATATCCATTCTTACTTCATTCCCCTGCTCGCTTCTCTGTGATCTTTGCCTAGATGAAGAATAAAGGTAGAGATTTGAGTATTTGTTGTAGCAACGTAATGAAGCAAATTCTGTTCCTATATAAATGGGTTTATACAGGAAGGTTGAATCCTTCTCATTCATAAAATGTATGGACTAGTCAGCATGTAAATGACAGCAATAATTAAATTAATTTAGTTCACAAGTATTTACACATAATGAGTGCCTTTACCATGAGCTATTATTAGCACTTATAAGTTAATTCATAATGAGGTAGCAGAGCTATGTCTGATAATGCCAGCAAAGTGCTTGAATTTTAGAACTTTTAGAGCACAAGATCATGTTTTGTTCCTATTTTGGCAAGTGGCTCAGTGAATGTCAAATCATGCAGCCCTTCCTCAGGTAAAACTCCCAGTTCAAACGAATGTTTTCACCCAAGGAAACAAGTCAGAAGCCAAATAAAAGTACTGCTACTTTTTTAAACAAAACCAATTGTGACTGGGCTTTGCCACCAGTGCTGAGCCAGACTGAGCTCCCTGGATGCCCAGTAGTTGCCAGCTCAGAGAACACACTGCTGCTGGAGCTTGCTGCAGTCACAGCCACTCGCCGTGCTTTTAAAACAAAACCAGACTGACATGTAACTTGAATTCTGGACCTTGTTAAAAAAATTCTAAGCCAAGGGTCATTGTTTCCTATGCCTTAATGCTCACAGGGCAGTCATGAAGTGTAATGCTCCAGTGTGAGATCATAAAATGCCTTTAGTACATTTCTTTGCATCACTAGATGCAGCAGTCACAAAAGAAGAGAAACACACAACTGCAATAGATAATGAAAAGGAAGACAGGGTTTTCCACAGACCAAATGCATTTGTAAATGTATTTAAAAACACTGATCTCTTGCCGTAAAGTTAATACTGTTTTATATTCATATATAAGTCAAATTTCTCAGGTTCTCAATGAACAGTGGCAGCTCCTGATTTACATTTGTTTCAAAGCAATTTAACTTTTTCCAGTGGTCTCAAAATAGTCACATTCCGGCTCATGGATAAGAAAATCACTGTTAGCTCTATTCCAAAGAAACAGTCTGTAAGGTTTAGACAAGCAGAATTCTCCTCACAATAATATTCAGTTAAGGTTTGCCTCAAAGTAGGTGCAGGGCTTTGAATTCTGTCTTGTCAAATTTCATGAGGTTTGTGCAGACTCACCTCTCCCGCCTATCGAGGTCCCTCTGGATGGCATCCCTTCCCTCCATCATCGTCCACATCCCACAGCTTGGGGTCACCAGCCAAACAGCTAAGGGTGGTCCCACTGTTCATGTCCCAACAAAGATGTTCAACTGCACTGGTTCCATTTCTGACCTGAAGAATGTCACTCCCTCCTCACTAGCTTCCACTTGGGCATGGAGATGTTGACAGCAACTCTCAAAGTCCAACCATCCACCCAAGTGGTCCTTCTATCAAACCCATGGCATGACAACAATGTCAAATGCTTCGCACAGTTCCAGGCAGATGCTGTCAGTTGTTCCTCCCTTATCCTCCAACACTGTAACCTTGTCACAAAAGGCCACCAAACTTTTAAGGCATGATTGACCTTAGTGAAGTGATGTTGGCTGTCACCAATCACCTCTTAGCACAGTTTCTAGGAGGATTTGCTCCCTGATCTTGTCCAGCATCAAAGGGAAGCGGAACAGCCTGTAGTTTCCCAGGTCTTACTTAAATTTCCATGTCAAGCATTTGGCAAGATGTATATACAATGCTCAAGACATACACCACATCCCCAGTTCAAAATTTTCCAGAGAAAGTATTCAGCAAAGCCTGCTTCTAACAGAGGAGATAAAATATAATTACAGGTGAGATACACTGCATTGAGAGACACTTTACAAATCAGCCACTCAAAATGCAAACTGGATTAATTAGCAGTGTCCACCCTTAATCAAGAGCCCTAGGAACCAAAATATTAGATCTGTCTGGACCCATCAAAACACTACAAACCAACTGTCTCCTACTGAGGCAGAAAAGCCAACGCACTGGAATAGATGAAAAACTGTAAAACAAACAGACCTTGCTACACCTGGAATCTGAAGTGCAAACTACACAGGAGACAAAGAAGCTGTGATTAACACCTTGTCAGGGGAGGGCAGCAATGCAGTAGGATAATAAAGGGAAGGTTCTCATTTAATCTTGGCACAGTTTGATTAGATGTAGATGTCTTTAATTTCTTTCCTTAAATCTTTAATAAACATTTGCCTGTTTGGGTTACCATAGATAAATATCTTGACCTGTATTCTACCAAAAATCCCCTTTATTTAGTGACTACCTGATTATTGCACAAGTCCTTCTGTGATGTGTAGGCATTATTATTTTACAAATGGATCCCACCAGCTCGTTCCCAGATGTATCATCTTCAGATTCAATAAGCTTCCTGCATAAACAAGAAATTGAATGGCCTTTGTCCTTATTAACTGATAGAAAATTAATTTTTTAGTGTTAATTTTTGGGCTTGGGCCAGTTGCCAAATGTTTAGGACAGCTGCTACATCTATAGACAATACACACAAGTCAGAGATGGAAAGATCTATTGGGTTATTTCCTTTGACTACAAACTGATGAACAGCAATCAATAATCACATGCTTGTCACGTCCTCTGTAGTATATAATCTGTGTTGGCTGGTTTTAAACAACTGCAGCCACAAAACCTCTACCACTTCATTTATTGCTTCATACTACTCTAAAACAAATAAGTTGGAAAAATTAATAGTCAGTAGAAACATAATAGCTTTACAGAAGCAAAGAGCCAATGCACCCATCCAGTCTGATCACCTTCACAGTCAGAACAAGTCTCAACCAGCGACCCTCACATTAACCCTCATAGCACAAGGGCTCCAAGTACTAAGTACAGTTCCTTGGCAAATTATTCCCATGTTGAATGACTACACTGCTTAGAAACTGACTCTGATTTCATATTTAAGTTCCTCAGACTTGTGACAGAGTGAAAATCTAACAGGGTAGAAATCCATTTGGATTTAGGTGAAATGTGCTGCTTTGAGCTTGCTAGCATAAGGAAAATATGCTGGTTAGTCTGGTAACTTTGCAACACTAATAAAACTGCCCCAGCTGAGCAGAAAGAATGCGAATTTACAAGCTGAAGAGGTAAGAAAGACTCCTTGGACCTTGAAACAGACAGGGCAAAGTGACCCAGGAGTTCTTCCTGTACTTTCTGACAAAAAACTGGCTACAAGTGTAACTAGCTGTAGGTGTAACGAGAAATCAGCAGAATGAATATGCATAAACCTATAGTGAAATTCTATACATAAGTAAATTAGTAAGGAGTAATAAAAACGGATGGGGAGTCCTCAGGGACAGGCGTGTCCTTTGAAGGGGAACGACCCCCACATGCGTCCAGCGCTGTAATAAACATACCGACCCTACAAATCCTTATGGGAATTGTGGGGGTTTGATTTTTCATCCACAATTCAGACTGCCAGGTGCAGCTCCTGAGCCAGCACTGCAGTGTCTGTGCCTGTCAGCACAGTTCTGCTGCAGGTTCTGCACGTGCTCCTGGTGATGACAGCATCACCTGGAGTGAGAGACCCACAGAGCTCCTCCCTCCTGCACCCCACACTTGTTTCAGTTACCTGAGGAACAACTTAGACTTTCTCCACAGATTCAGGCCTTTAAAAAAAAAACAACTTTCCTTGAATAACAAGTCCCAAAGACACAACTGCATTTTGTGCTACTCTGAGATTTCTTTGATTTTATATATCCCTGGTGCTGAAATGCTCGGAAGTGACTCATCTGAGCAGTGTTAATGACAGCTGCAATACTTCATAGTTCCTTGACAAGACACATGCACACATACAGCCCAAAGTAGCATTTGAATTGTTGGCTCCATTTATCTCATTTACTGGCCTTAAAGCCCCTTTCAGCATTACTGCTTTCCAAAGTAGCTCCTATTAAATATTTTATATTTGGTTACTATCCCACACACTGAATTTCATTCAATTTGCTGTGTATCCTTCTGGATCTTTGAAATGTTCAGTCTTGACTTGTGTGCCAGGGATGATGTTTTAATGTTTGCAGTTTAAATAACAGATAAGAATCACATTTCTAACATATTTCATGACACTTTCTCATAAATATTTTTATGTCCCTAACACTGTATCATGTTATCATCCCCACATTTCAGATATTAAAAGCCCAACCAGCTAAATTTTAATACTATAACAAACACATTATTTATAATTTAAAAATTGAAAATACTATATTTAAGTAGATTTGGTAATTAATGTTTCAAAACAGAGGCAACAGCAATAAAGACAGTAAGTACCCCTTTTAATAATCTGTTTCATTCCCCTGTTTCAACTGCTACTACTTCTATGCTACAAAATACTATGTGGGAAACAAAGGATTCAATAAATTAAAAAAAATAAAAAAAATTATCCTTGACACAATAAAATCTTTTTTCTGCAGAAACTAAACAGTTGTCCAAAGTCTGATCTGATACCACCTGAAAAACAGATAAGAATAATAAATAAGTTCTTCCCAGATAATAACAAAATTCTTTATTGAAGAACTTTATGCATAGTACTTGAGACTTAGAATGAACTTGTGGAAGATAAGAGCTAAAATAATCAATAAATATAAATATAAATGTAAATATAAATGTAAAGATATATATATAATTTGGGCTCTTCAGAGAACTGGCTCATCTTTTACCTGTATCTGAATGATGTGAAGTAACCTAAGTCCTGATTTTGATGAGAATCTATTAGCTTTCTTCCAATGCAAATAATAAAAATCACTGCCTGGAAGCATTGTTTGGGAGATGAGACAACAGCCAGCTGATAACATTAGCAAAGTCTTTGGTTATGCCCTGTCTATATGACAGTGTGTTATTCTGATTTGGCTTATTTTTTTTGCATTTTTCTTACTATTTAATTAACTGATAAAACTTCATTGCATGTACTGAACACAGGTAAGCATTTCTAGTAATACTAGACAACCTGCAGTGGTGGAATGAACACAGAGTATTTCCAAATGCTTTAAAAATTCCACCCAGCAGAATGGGAGTAACAATGGCTTCCTCTATACGTTCACTACCGTTTGTCGTATTTCAGCTCTGAAATAACAGCTTAATGAAGGTTTTCTACTTCTTGGATATTTTCTGCTAGGATGACTATAAATTTCAGTCACAGTTACCAGTTTATCACAGAACTGATGTGACCCAGAAGCATGCCAGAAGCATGTCTCTAACTAATTCCCTGATTAGCAGATGTTAGCAGAACAAGCTACATTCAAGAGAAAAATCAAGAAACTAATTCAAAGATGAGGAGTAAAGAAATGCCACTGAATTTGGTAGGTATTTATAATCAACCAGGTTAGATGAACAGAAGGTTATTTCCTGTTTTGCTAGTCTTAAGGAAATAAAATGACCAATAAGAAAAACCACAAACCAACACTGAAATATTTGTCATCTGTTTTCAGATCACTACCTCTAAAAATGTAGAGGAAATATTTTTAGGAGTAATTAAATCAAACAAACAGTGAGCCTATAAGGAAGACCTCCTTGTGGTAGAGAATTGTCTCTGTTTGTAGTCTTCCTGTTCTGGTGACTCACTGTAAGCACCCAAAGAAGGGCCCACATTTGAAATTACTATCACAAGCTGCTGGGCAGAAGCCAGCTGAAGAACTCCTCCAAATACAATTATTATTAATATGAAAAGGAGGAAATGCTTGACTGCCCAGTCAGCTGCTTTTCGAGATGTTTGCTTTTCTTGTATTTGCACGTCGATCAATACATGAGACCCAAGAGATCCTCTCAGCTGAGGAATTTTGCAAACTTTTTCAAATTAACTGAAATTTTGATGTATTAGTTGTGCAAATCAATCCAAATGCCAACAACAAATTTACAGAGATAAATAAATTCCACACTTTTTACCTGCTTACCTTTTTAACTTGTGTAGTGACACATTTCCGCACAAGCACTCACACTTATGAGGTATAAAGACACTGCCACACCTCAAACTCTCTAAGCTGCTACAAGAAGCAGCTGTATTGAGGCTGAGCAGGTGTGCATTTACCATGCCAGAATAAGCCATGCAGCCACCTCCAAACTTGCATCCTAGTAGAGGCTGCACTTTAAAAGACCTTTCTCTCTAACTTGGGGGTATTAGAAAGTCCTCTACTCTCTAGGAGTAACTGCTTTGTAAAATTATACATGTATTTTAAAATTCATTTGACACCTCAGGTTTCCACTTCTTCACTTGACAAAGCTGGTTTTTCAGCTTTATCAGTCCACTGATACTTAGAATTCAAGCTTCAGAATATTACCAGTCAAGGACTTTACTAAAACCATCACCAAAATATGTTGGTGTCCTCAAAGGACTTAAGACAGGCAAGCAACCAGAGAACATTACAGCAGGAAGGAGGGAAAGCAGCAGGATGGAAAGCTCCTGCCATGTATTTTTTGGCTGCTATGTTGTACACCTGAGCTAGACAGCTACACTCCAAAGAGTACTCGATTGCTCTTTTCATTTCTCTTCCATGAATCTTCAAATTCCATCATCACATGCTGAAAGGGCAAAAGCAACAAGAGGGAGAGCGAAGCGGGAGACTGTGGGTGGGTTTTTGTGATACAGAAGACATCTGCCAAAGATTATCATCCAAATATGATCTGAGCTGGCAAAGCCAATGGTCAAACTCCTCCACCTTGGGAATGCCCATCCTGCTTCCCAGCTGGCTGAGGCTCTGTTTCCACATTCTAACTCCTAAACTGCCCCTGTGGAAACCTAGAACCTGAGCTCTGCCAGCTGTCCAGAGCCCAGATCCACCTACATGAGCCCATGCACAGGAACTATTTTTTTTCATAACTGCACACATCTGGAGCTTTGGAAGAAAATAATCTGAAACCATTTGAAAATGGCGACTCATAGCCATTTCTATTACCAGAAACTTCTTTCCATAACATGATTCAGTATCTCAAAAGCTCTTACTGAGCCCAAAAGAGAAACTTAATTGAAACTGCAGGATTTGACTGAGCTTTCTGCAAAACCTGAAGGAAGATGCAGGTTTTTTTTTTTTAATTTTTCCCAAACAGGAGGTAGTTAATAATTCAATCTAAACTGTTACAGAAGCAATGGATGAAAAAATCTACATAGAATTATACAAAAACTCAGTTGTTTCAGACTTTACTTATTATGGCTCCTTATTTAACATTAATAAGCACTATTTGAGTTGCAAAGCAACTGGAAATAAATGTGTTTATTTTATTGCAGTTTTTGCCATTATTAGCCACCAAGCAATGTATAAGATAGCTAGAAGAAAACTCAAAAAATTCCACTAGAACTGGCTGGTGAAGTACAGAAAATGCTTTCTATTTGACTTTGTATTAAAAAGAAATTGGATATCACAAGTCTAAAATGGTGATGCCAGAAAGATATTTTCAGAGAAATCACAGAAGACTGCCTTTAGAGAAAAGACGTCAACAAAAATGAGTGACTGAAATAATGTGGAGTACTTCAGACATGGACAAGAGGTACTAGGGATCAGAAATGAATTATTACGCTCTAAAATGATCCAATAAAAATCGAACTGTAGTGCAGTAATCAGAAAATGTATTGGAAAAGAGATAAGTTATAAAAAGAAAAAGGAGCTTTCAAGTACTGTAGGCTATTAGCTACTACTGAGAAATCTGGATTCTGGAGATTATATTTCTAAAAAAATATGCACACAACCAAACATAGTTGAATTTGCTGTTCAATAGGTAGTGAACTATAAAAATTAAAAAGATAGATTGGAGACAGAATTACAGGCTAAAATAAAAATAATCAATGCAACCATCAATAGGAGTTTTGAAATGAACACTGTACTGGCTGAACACAACCACGCAGACTTCAGGAAGAATGACTCAATTATGTTTTTCCCCACAGGCAAAGATATAAAAGATAGTTGTAGACACATTGAGCACATCAGAGAAAAGCATTTGGGCAGTGCCCCTTGTTGCAGAGGAAGAACTGCAATTCTAAAGGGTGAATAATTCGAGACTCCCTGGAAGGAATACATTTGGGCTCTGCTGCCTTTGGCAGAGCAGCCCTGGCCCCTGCAGCCCCTGTGCCCACCCTCACAAATGCTCACCAGCACACGCTGCCCACAAACCCACACAAAATGGGAGGGAAGAACTTTCTTTATCAAAGCAATGGAGAAGCACTGGAACAACTCAGCTGGGAGAGAGGAGAGATGAGCATTTTTGAAAAAGGCACAATATGAAGTCTCATTTCTAGTCATATATGCTTCCTTATAAATATATATCAATATCATCTTCCTTATAAAAGGAAATTATGTAATATTCTGGAAAACCTTTTGGCCTCAACAAAAATTTACAAGTACATAAAAAAAATTTGGAAAATTTCCCTTCACCAGAAGTATTGCTTTACAGCCAAAGTTCCACCCCCATCTGTGATCAGCAGCATAACCTAAACCTTTCCATGGTAATCAAAAGGTGCAAGCATCCACAAGTTATTTTGTCATAAAGAAAATAACTGAGAAGTCTCTAGAGCTGAGCTGTAAATCCTGCATTGCTTATCAGGTCCCACTGACAGTGCACAGCTCACAAGCAGCTCTCTTACTCAACAATTCAAGGAGATTCAAGTAAGATTCAATTCAAGCAAATTACATCAGATACTTTCTGATTGTGTAACTAGAGGTATGTTTATACCAAATTATGCAGAAAAACATAAATTCCAAGCATGCATTATGACCCTGCCACATCTACCACAGTAAAATACTTGCTCTAGAAGACCTTAGTGTGATTGAGCAATAACAAAGTTTGCTGTCTCAAAAGCACTGTCTGGGGAAAATTAATCAAATAGGATGCTCTCAAACCCAAAGTGGCACTTGACATTGATGTTGAACAAAGCAATGAAAAGGGCAGAGAAGTCTCAACAACACTTACTGTGACTTTGGAACATATAAAAGGTATGTATCAGTTAATAATATACATCTACTCAAAAATAATTGTAGGCAGAGATGAAAAAAGTTTAAAAGCTACATGGAAAGATGAGAGCAAAACCCTTTCAATTAAATGTGAGGGAGGAGTGCTAGGAACCATAATTCCATAATTAATACAATACACAGCCTAGAAATACCCTTAACTTTTGTCCCTTTGTTACCTGCTTTTGAGATCTTTTCATAAAGTTTCCAGCAACAGAGCTGAACAACCTAACCTGATGTCCTAAGCCATTCTCACTGGCAGGTATTGTGTCCCACATGGATATATTTTAGGATATATGGCTTCACAGAATAAAAACCCCATCTCCATCTCCCCCTCTGGATGAGCCAAGGCAAGGAACATGGTACTTTACAATATGTGGTTTGTGGTGCCCCAAGGGCTGCCCCTCTGTGCTGCCAGAACAGCTCCTGGCCAGCAGCTCATGATCAGAAGCTGACATGTGCTGCTCAGCTCAAAGTCAGAGCTGGGAACATGGTAAAAAAAAATCTAGACTGCAGATCATCTGGGGTAGAAATTTAAGACAAAGTGAAAAAACACTGGCAATATAGTTAGTCATCAGAATATGTGAGTGTGATTAAATATTACTCAAAATCATCTGTAAGGGAAAAGAAGCAGCCTGCAGGAATTATTCAGGGTTCCTGGGCCCATATTCTAGAAGAGCTAATTGTACATATTTCCTCTTATGCTCATGTTACCAAGTACAGAGTGAGAATATAGAGCTAGATAAGATTAAATAAACAAAATTAATATAGAAAATGCTGAATTTTATTTTGTAAGCCCTTTATAGAAAAGTTGAAACAAGCAGCATTCAAATCTGCTTTATTCTGAAAAAATCATCTACAATTTCATATACAGCTTCTCATTCTTAACATATTTTCTGTCACAGAAATTAGAAATAGGCTACTACATTTAGTTTAGCTTTCGCTTTTAGGAGACTATGGAGACTGCAGCCATGGGGCACTATGTTTCTTCTAGATGAAGCAGTCACTATGTTTCTTCTAGACGAAAGCTACTTGCTATTATTAATACTCCCCTTTTGTAAGACAGGGATATGCTAATATTTGTAACCCTGAATAATACAGTTTTATGCTGATCTTCATCTTACTCCCAAGCCCAAGAGGAAATGAAATACTAACAAATTTGAAAATGTAAGATAATACTTTCTCATGTAATTTAACCACAATGAATTAAATGGGTAAAATTTTAAAAAGGTTAGTAAGGAAGAATGAACAACTTTTATCATCCATAAGACAACAATAAATTCTTAAATCTCACATCATCAAGAAAAAAAATAATATTTAGATTAAACCTTGGTAGACCCTAAAATGATAATTTGTCACTTCTGTATCCATCCTGTACTCATTTGCTAGATCCCTTCTTTTTATCTCACTTACAGCATTACAGTTTGGGCAAGTCAGGTGGAGGCCATGAAGATGCTCAGAGAGCTGGAGCTAAGGAGACAGGCTTGGGCTGGAGGACAGAAGGTTCTGGGGAGAGCTCAGAGCACCTCCCAGTACCTAAAAGGGCAACAAGACAGATGGAGAAGGCACGGGATGACAGGACAAGAGGGAATGGCTGTAAATAGCCAGAGGGTGGCTTTAGAGGAGATACTGGGAAGAATTATTTCCCTGTGAGGGTGGGGAGGCCCTGGCACAGGGTGCCCCGAGCAGCTGTGGCTGCCCCGTGCCTGGAGGTGTCCCAGGCCAGGTTGGACAAGGCTTGGAGCATCCTGGGAGAGGGGAAGGTGTCCCTGCCATGGCAGGGGTGGAACAAGATGATCTTCACAGCTGCCTCCAACCCAGACTACTCTGTGATGTGGCAGCTGGAAAGCATTTTGCTATGGGGATGAAAAAAGCTCCAGTTCTCTTTGTATTTAAAACCATTCTGGCTGACAGTGTAAGGAACCAAATGAGAGTAACTTGATCTCATTTATCCTAGCAGCCTTAACTTTAACCTTCCATGATCAGAGTTCACAAGTTTTTCCTTAGCCTTATTTTGCACTAATGATATTCAACATTCAGCTTTGAGCAGAACATCCAACACTTTGGTGAAAAACAGATTGCAACTGGTAGAAACATCTGCATTTTAAGGCATATAAGGAAAATTTATTATATTTCAAATAACTATGAAACTAAATTAAATAATTCCAAAGGACATACATACAAAATATGACTATAGGTTGTTTCTGTAAATCAGATTGCTAATCTTCTAAAACATTTAAAAATTTAACCGAAATAGATGAGAAATAAAAAACACTGTAAACTTAATAAAAAATATAAATAAAACATCAGGATAGACATGCTGACTGTTTAGAAATGGAACTGTTCCTAGCAACACACTTGTCCAGAGATGTCCTCCTGTAGAATTCACAGTAAATGCTCAACAAGAGGAAAAGTATTTTGTTCAGTGTTTGCCTGGTCTCATAAAGATTGTGAAATGAGAAGTCAGACAATCCTCATCCTTCTGCACTACAGCACCCTGACAGAAAGCAGACACTTCTCTGTCTACCCTATCTCAGTTTCTCCCCCTGTGGCAGCCTAAATAAACTGAGGTCCCAAGAATTGCAGAATCACTGCAAAATATTTTTGCACTGTGAAGTATTTCTGGAGATAATTTTCCTTTGCATTCATACACAGAATAATGAGAAAATAAAAAGGATTTAAATGAAAGGAGTGATAATTTCTATTGCTGCTGGCTCCTCAAGGCACATCCACTATACTTGCTGTATCACACAGGGGAGGAAAGCCAAGAGATTTTTTTTCTTGAGCTCTAATGCAAATTTACTGTTTTCCGGAACAAAAAATCAGACCTGGTTCTTCTCCTCTTTTCCTCCCTCCCCTCTTCCCCTCCCATGAAAGAAAAAAAAAAAGACCTTCAGGGAAATATAATATTACACAACCTCGTGCAAATGGACAGATAATTTTTACTATGCTGTGGGAAATGTCATTTAGATTCTGGACTATAGAAATATTTCTGCTACATTCTAAATACTGTTTCATTATCTTTAATGTAAGATACTAAATACTGATATTTGTCTTTAAATTAGTGTTAAAAGAGAACCACAAAAAAGGGAATGTTTTAATACCGTGTAATGATTTTAATAGACCACATGAAAACTGTAAAGATTAAAATAGACATGCAGATGCAATGCCCTTGTTAGTCAGAAGAAGTAATAAAGATGGTAATTTTAAAAGGCAGAATTTCCCCCACAATACTGACAAAAAAGTCATTAGCTGAATTTCCATACATAAACAATTTCAGAAATGGCTTAAACACTGGGGGCACAAGCTCAAGACTTGCATGATATTGCAGCTGAGGTGATGCTGCAGTGCTTTCAGAAGCATCTCACACTTATCCAAAACAATTTGGATAACTTACATGCTGCCTTTGAGCCAGTAACATTTCCAAAGGAACCACTCTAAGGTCAACAAAAGCATCTTACACTCAGAACAAGCTCAGCAGAGCAGTTCCCATGCCAGTGCTCCCCAGAAGACATTGCTGTGTTCCTGCAGGGGTGCACATCCCTCCTTTGAAACAACAGCAGAGCAACCAACAGAAATACCACGCAAACACTAAAAGATCAAAAAACTCCACAACAGCAACAGAGGTCTTTTATTAAGGGAAGGTAAGTGGCCCTTTTCTGTCAAATATCTAGAAGTATCATAAATCAAATACCTGACAAGCTATAGCAAACTACAGAAGCTGGAGGAATTTCACCATGAGGGTTTTTGCATTTTATTGATGAGGTTGCTTTAATGTATTAGGTGCCTTAAATGATCTGATTTAGGCAGGAGTGTACAAACAGAATGGAATCCATACAATAAAAAAAGGTAAAATAAACCATACAAGGAACAAAGAGAAAAATATTAAATGACACAGAGGGAATGGGATTAAGACCAATATTTACCTTTATATTTTCAAGGGTACTTACACATATTTAACCTAATGGGTCTACTTGCAAATTAGTAATTCAATTTCTTAATTGCACCACTGTAAAGAGAAAGTGACAGGACAGGAGCTAATGGATATACTTCAGCCATCATTATTAGAAACACAATTCTGCATAGAGAGGCAGCCACATGCCCACTTCTCTGAGCATGTATTGCTATTGTAATGTAGCTGTTGGAAATAATTTCCCAGAGAAATGAGAAAGCCAGAGATCAGCTTAATGCCTGAGTTGTTTACAAAATAACAGTAAATAACAGCAACATTAATCACAATGCTGTCACTTTCTTACATTAAACACAAGACTTTTATGAAGAGCCAAATCCAAGCCTAATTTAAACAGGTGTGAATTCACAGTAGGTCTATTGTCACACACCATAAATTAAATCAGAGCCTTGTCCTTAGCTAAATCCTCCCCATGTCTGAATAACTACAGCATTCACAAAACTGTGCTTCCCATACAGCATCAGCCATTGTAATATTTCCTTTACTAATTAAGTATCTCTATCCCTTTAATAGATACTGATAAGATACTGAATATGAAGTGCAAAGAACTAAGGTGACTTGTACAAAACTCACCCATCTGCCCAGCAACCAAAATGAAAAATCCCCAGAGATTTAGGGATAGTCAAAAGCTCTGTTAAATGGATCACTGCTCCCAGGCTATAAAACAAATACTTAGATGAATTACACAAGAATAATCTTATATGTTTCTAGCTCATTAAACTTAGCTTTGATCTGTAACCTACTAAATTCTCTTCTACATCTACTTATTAATATATGGCTAATATTATTACCCCATCTTTGCAGCCTTTAAAATATTTGTTATTATAAGAAGTATTGTTTCAAATAGAATCTGATACCACACACTCATGTTAAGAACAGAATTTTCCCAACACTTTATGCAGGCAAAAAGGAAAAGTTATGTTTCCACAGCTGTTTTTTTTCCCCCTCTTGCTTTGGTTTTAAAAAGACAAGTATATTATTAAAAAAGTCCTCTGACCAGATCTCACAAGCACTCTAATGCTACATTGCATGACCAGTGGTACTTCAGCATGTACTAAAACCCTAATTTCTTGCCTACAAATCTCAAAGAAGTCATTGTGGACAACACCTAATACCCAGTTGTCATAAAATAATTCAGCCAAAGAAATTGAGCAGAAATCTGCATCCAAGACGAGTCTGCATTTCACAGTACACTCCTCCAGCACTGAGAATCCTGTACTATCACTGTGCTGCAGAGAAAGAGTAACTAATTGCATAAAAAACATCTAAGTAGATGTCAGGAATGAGGAAAACAAGTCAGACTGAAAAGTATGTCAAAGCAATCTGACAAAATAAAAGAGGTTAAAAATTGTGCTATTTTAGGAATGGCTGAAGTTCCACACTAGCTCTCAACTGAGATGTAGCAGCTTAAAGTAAAAGAGTTGATGGATGTGCAGATGTGCTAAATGTGGTTCAAAAATGGATTATGGTATGGCATAAATGCACTTGAGGTCAAATTCATCATGTCACAGCTGCACGGACATCCTGTAAAGGACAACATAAGAACTGAATGAACAATAATGAGGAAGGCTATCTGGACACAAAATGGACTGTGGGCTGCTTTTTAATACACTACCCTAGTGTAGGAGGCATATCTGTGTCAAGCCATGTAATTTTAGGGATATATCTGGAGATCATGCTTTCTCTAGGTCAGGTTTGTATCCTCTTCTTGACCACATACTCCAGAAAGATAAACAAACAAACAAACAAATAAATAAATTTTCCAGCTCAGTAATCTGGCAGATTAAAGCACTGAATTTGATGTTCTGACATGCTGCAGTAACAGATACCATTGTACCAGTGAACTGAGGGCAAGTACAGTCTTCAATGGAATAAAGGAACTAATTTTGATATGGTTATTCTGTGGTGTTGCTATCTGAAATTTACACTGACATACCGTAGAGTAACACTGTTTAAATGGAACTATTTACACTATACCAGAGATAAGCAATGATCCCTCAGAAATTGGTCATTCATTTTGTGCAGTCAATATATATTTTGCTTAGCCTCAGGCAAAGCTGAAGGCAGTCTGTGCACTAATAGGCTATTATTAGTTGCCATTAACTTGATAACAATAAATGGGACTGTTGGTGTTTCATACAATCTGTTAAATGCTGCCACAACAACCAGAGTGTTTTAACAGTGATTATGACAGAGTTGGTGTGTCTACAAAGGAAAACAATTCTCAAATAAATTGTCAAATTGGGTTACCCACAATGAACAGAGAAGTATATCCTGTGCCAAGGAACTTCAAGCTAGAGCTTAGAATGAATAGGAGAATGTCAAGAAATATCTAAAAAGAATAAAATTCTACGAAGTACATTAGCTTCGGATCAATGTAAAGCAAAAAACTATCTTGAAAGCACACCTACTGGAGTCCACACAATTAATTGTCCCAGTATTAGCACAAAGAGACCTGTTCTGCATTTGTAGCAGAAATTGTGTTCATAGAGGAAGAAAAAAAATAAACCCAAAACCAAAACCCTACTGGACTCTTTCAAAATATGGACAACAATATTTTCTCAAATCATGCAAAAACTGTACCTTTTTCCAGTTAATTTTTCTGTCTCCATTAATTTTACTCCAGTTCCAAATAGCTGCATTCACATACCATTTGGTCAATCCCTTGAAATCCAGAATTGCTAAATACTTTTACAGAAATTAGGAAGTATAATGGAAACTAATATTTCATGTACTTCCAGCAACAGATCTGCACGCTCTCATTTTCACACCAGAGTAGTTACTGGCAGGCACAAAAAAACCCCAAACATTTCCATGGCAGAAACTGACAAGGATAAATGCAGCACTTGTGGCTCTCTGATAAAGCCCCTGGCACACAGGACTGCATAGAAACAGGAAGATGTGTGATCTATGACATAATTTAAGTAGAGATTTATGAACTTCTGTATTCAAAGAGTGCTTTGTTGCTGAGTGCCAACCCAGATGAAAAACACACTGCTCTCTGGATCAGGAATCTTGGCTATGAACTTGCCTGTGAATTAATAGATAATGTAAACAAATATGGCTTGAACTGCTGTGTTCAAATTTATTCAGACCTTAACTTTCAAGACTGCAATTATTATAATGACTCAACACCACAGGAAGCACTGACACCTGTTTAGTTGGCCCTGCCTGAAGACATCTAAAGAATTCAAGTGAACTAGAGCTCTCAGTTTCTCTATTTTCCTAACATGCTCTTGCCCTTGCTTTCCTCTCTCAACTCTTTAGTTAAAACTGGTACTCAAGCACCTCAAACATGAACCCCTGATTTAAAAATTGTTATAAGGCTTCAGAGAAACAAAATATTAAAGCCACATTCAAAAATACTATTTACACCAGTTTAAATTGATTAAAATCCTTCTCAGAGACAAACCTTTAGAAGAAAGTATTCTTTGGTGGGGAAGCACAATATTATCTGTCCCTAGCTTAACAACACTTAACCCATAGTTATTGCTACATCTGTGCAAGATGATGAAGGTGCATTACTTACAGTAATTTTCATCTACAGAAGATTATTTATTTAGTGGCACATGTAGTACTAAGCAAAATATCATAAACATCCAGCTGCACCACTGGACTCCACACTGAAATATAGAACTTGGTTACTTTGCTTAATTTGCTTTCAATACTTCTGCTTCCCAGGACCTTACAAGAGAAATGTGTATTTTTTAGTCTGAACAGCACAAGGATGCACATTCCTTCCATAAAGCATTCCCTTTCAATCATTTTTACAGTTAAGGGCTGAGCAATGCCAGGCAGACCAGATTCAACTCCTTCAGCCACCACCTAAAACCCAGCGTCTCTAGGAAAACACAAACACACACCTGGCTCAAGCCCAAACAAAACCTCTCTATGCAATAAACACTTTACAGAGGATGGATCCCACAGAAACAGGCAGCCAGTGCACACTGAAAATGGGGTGGCATCTAAAAATCAACTGATTCCAGCAACACAATAAAATTGGTAGCACAGAATGCTTAATCCTTAAAGGAATATTTAATTAGAAACAAGCTGTGCACTAAAATATCTTTTTTAACCTCAAACAGACAATGTTTTTGAGCCTATATTGGACATTGTTGTTGCTACTGGCAGACATTCAGGTGAAATTATAGAATTATGAGCTTCATGTTTGATAAATTCAAACATGTAAGTATAGAAATGCCATTTATACTGAATGAAACCTTTTTCAGTTGTATTAACCTTATGACTACAGAGGCACTAAAATATGTCATTGTCAACACTGGAGTGTCAATATTTAATGACATCCAGACCTGCCATAACATGCAGCTATTAAACACAGAAATTAAAATATCAGCTAAGCTTGTTGATCTTAAGCATGATAAATTTGTTTACTTACTATACTTTGTAAGGAAACAGTAGCTTTTAATCAATTTTAATGCAGAGTAAAAAATACTAATTCTTCACGTTAATTAAATACACATTTTTCCCTTCTGTGACAAACTAAATGGTAAGAAAAACAAATGAGTAACAAATCCTGAATAAGAATGAATATTTAGAAAACACACATACACAAAAACCAAGCCCATGTGACCCACAATCCCACTCTCTATATGCAGAGAAATACAGAACTGAGACATGACAAAGACCTGTCCTACTGATAAAGACACATCTTAAGGTGTAGCATAAGATTAGAGGTGAATAGAGAATTTAGGATTGCAGGTTGTCTTTCTCAACTCACCCAGCTGAAGAACCTTAAAGCTATGCCCAGAAGCCACAGGAGCAACTGTATGCAAAATGTGATAAAAATGTACATATATAGATTTTAGAACCTAATTCATAGGCCGGAAAATTCAAATGATAAATGTCCTATGACATAAAAATGAAGAATGTGGGAAAGTTATTCATCTCTAGAGGAATTATGTTTGAACAAAATCACAGTTTCATTTTTTCTCTTATTTTCTGTCTAAACTATAAATACAATACACACAGCAAACCCCTTCACCTTACATACAGTACAGGGATCCAGGAAGGAAGGGGGAAAAGAGAAAGAAAACAAAAGAGAGAAAAAAAAAAAGAAAAAAGGAAAAGAAGTAGAAAAAGGAAGTTTTGAATAAATTACTACTACTATTGAGTACATGAGACGCATTTCTTTATTACCATTCTCCCCATCAGACTTCCTTTCATGGTCAGTGTCAGTGAGGGACAGGGCTGAGTTTGCCCGGCTGGACAAGCAGGAGCTGTGTTCTGATTTGATGCCCCTCATCCACATCCTCAGGGCGTGGTCCGGGGATGCTCCTCCTTCTGTCTCAGTGTCCACATCCGAGCCCACCTCCAGCGGGTAACTGTGCTCAGCTACACCATGGAGCTCAGTTTGATAGCCAGAGCACAGGATATGGGGAGTCTCACAGAATTCCATGTCTGGAAAAAACAAAAGTTCAGAAAAAAATGTAGCAGTGAAAAGCAATATAACTTTAATTTTCTTCTGGAGAATCTGTTTTGAGAATTAACACTGTTCATACTATTAGAAGACTTTTTTTGGTCAGTGACTCACTCTGCTATTTAATCCACTCTAAAGGTAATACAACTAGAAGAATACATAGTAAAATATATAGTGCTGCACTGTAATTGTGTCTTTTTGTCTGATAGAAATATGTATTATAGCTCAAACATGTGCACACCCACACACTGATAGCTGCACATCAATCTACAACTGAAGTGAGCATCTGCAAACACAGATACTTTCTCATGTTTTGCCAGGAAGGCAACAGCTCTAAATTAATATCAGTATTTTTTTATCCTAGGGAAAGTGTAGCAAATTTGCCAATAGAGAACTTAAAAAAATAACATTTAAAATACTTGGTATATTGTGGAAGATAAAGGAAAGGTACTTACCATGGGCTTGCTCTTTGAGAGTGCTGTCCTTGCATATTCACACCAGTGGGTTTGGGTTCTCCAGTGCTGGTGGCCTACAGGAACTTCCTAGAAGAGCAGTGACTACTAGGACTGTACAAGGGCCATCTCATGGCACCAAGCCATCCGAGATTTGAGAGTTGTACAGTGCTACAAGTTATCCTTGCTGAACACCGCCACTGTCAGGCAGCACAAATCCAAGGACAAACAGAAGGTGGACAGGACCCATAATGTGAATATGCAGAGGAAACATTCTCGAAGAACTACAGGTAAGTAACACACATCAGCAAATTGCAACTCCCCTTTGAGGTAGCCTCTGCATATTCTCACTTGTGAGAATCCAATTAAAAATGCAACTCACAGGGACTATGACAGGGAGTTCTAATTAAATAAGGATTACAGAACTGCACTTCTTAATTGAACATCAGACCTGGGATGCCATCTTGAGAGACTAAATACAATATCAAATATGCATACAGTTTCTAGAAAAGAAACATTAGAGACAAGAGTCATTGTTTAAGACTAAGGACAAATACTCTTTTCTACTGTCATCCTAACCAAAGCTTTAATTTGCCAAACTAATCCACTTACCAGCTAGTGAGAGGAATGATTCTGATTTTAATTGCTCTCCCTGAAATAATAAAAAGCCCTAGTATTTTCCTGAAGGTATCAACCAAAACCTACAAACCAAATGCCAAGATATAAATTGAACCACCTGAGAAAATTGTAATTCCTCTGTGTCTATACATCTTTCATTTGCCATCCAAAAATTCCTGAAGGTCTTGGCTGTAGTCTTGGCTTTGAGCTCGGGAAATGGCAACCTCATTTGTGGAGGGTAAGGGAAAAAGGCAGGCAGCAAAGAGAAAAGCATGGCCACGGCCTCACTTTCCTACAGGAGTCATGGAAGGTCACCCTGCCTTGCCTGGTGCTGCTGAATGCCAGCAGCACTGGCCTCCACTGCTCCTGCTCCCTTTGGAGCAGCACGACAGCTGCGGGGATGATCCCAAGTGCTCCATCACCACTCTGGTCTGTTCCTCCTGCTCACAGGAGGAGGATGTGGTCTCAGCCCTATCTTTGGGAAGCTGAGATGTGCCTTCATGAGCCCGGCCCTCCAAGTCTCTCAAATGCACTGAGACTGACTCCAAAGTTTGATGGAGATGGCTAAGAGAAAACAGCCAAAATATTTGAAAGCAGTGGCATAGGGAATATTTGCCATTTGAACTTTGTCTACCTTAGAACAGGTGTGATTTAAGGAAACATCATCTGATTCTTCTTCCCCTTTAAAAGAAATTTTTGCTTATTTTCACCATCTGAGGAACTTCCCCATAATTAAAAATCTTCCTATAACTTCAAGAATCACCTTGGCTGACGCCAGGTCCTCGGGGGACAAGGATGCAGGCATTTTTGTACATGGCTGTCCCTCCAGGCAGATGTCTGCCATTAGCAGCCTGGAGCCCATGTTCTCCCTGTTTGCATTTGCACATGCCACGGGGAAGATTCATCCCAGTAAATCCCACAAAATGCTAATTAGATTACACATTTTTAAGAAGGACAGAATTTACCCTTCAGTCTATATGTTAATTCCTTTTTTTTTTTTTTGGAAAAAGAGACCTTTTTATACTATAACTCATGTTCTACTCAAGTTTAACACAATCTATTGCCTTAATAGTCTATTTTTTAAGTACACAAGGCTTTGCAGGATTTTAACTCCCACGGGATGAATTTTCTGAAAAGCTTTTACAATGGCAGAAGTGGCTGCTTTTAGTCTGCATATCTAACCTTTTTACCTAAAATACTACATATTTCCACAAGGAGATAAAGTTCAAGTAGATTTATGATAGATTCTGTATTACCAAAGACATAGTCACAAGAGAAATGAGAGAACATTAATAGAAAATTCAAGGTTTTGCATGAATAGAGGACAGAGGGAAAAAAAGTGGCAGTTATAAAGATGATGAAAGGATTTTCAACTCTGGACTCTCATGGAGCCTGTTGTAACACAACCATTTAAAAACAAGTATTTTATCTCACATTAATACTAATTTGTTTTTTCAAAAGGTAATGCATGAAGAAATATAAAATATCTAATGAGCAACAAAAGGAAAGAAGTCTTGTTAAAAAAAATCAGCATTTCAATTAATAGACCCCTTTTCTTTCTACTTCTAAATACAATTTTCTATCAAAAAAAAATCTTCAGAGATAAGCAGTTAAAGAGAAGTTGGACAGTGGTGCCTATTAAAGGCTGATATGAGAAGTGGGCAGCTGACCAGGCAGTTCTAACAGCTTCAGCTTTGCTCACAAAGCTCCTGAAAACGCCAGGCAACTCACCAAGGGTTTATTTACTGTGGCATCCATTTAGCCACCAGTACAGTGCAAAACCTAACTTAGGATTTTCATGCAGGTACAAAACACTGCACTGCATCTTCAGGAGCATCTCCTGTATGGGCAGGAGTAACTGTGTGCCAGCTTCTCTTTCTGCAACTCTTTTATTTCTTCTTGTGCAGGTTAAGAAAAAAGTCACCCTAGTGAAAGACCACAGAGGCCCTTCTCTCCAACTTAGTAATTCTGCAAACTTGGACTTGCAGGACTTGTGGAATCTCATCATTGTTGCCCTTTACCAAGAATTCTGCTAATTTCAACCAACTAACTGGGAGTATAAATAAATACTTATTTCAATAAATAAATATTTAAGATACAGAAAAAAACAATCCAAATAAAGAAGATAGAAGAAACATAAAACTAGAGTACAAATAGTGATGGGCATGAAGAACTTTCCTTTCCAGTCTTCCTATTCCCTTATGGAAAATTATTATTTTGTATTCATAACAGAATGATAAATATTAATTTAAATTACTTAATTGACCTATGTGTTCAACCAGAGAAAGATATTACAGAAAAATATAATTTATTTATAAACTGGAATAATTTGACATCTTGCAATTAGGTGCCTTTTATGAACCCCATCACATAATTAAGCAATTGCAATTTATTGATTGTAAAAGTCTTTAAACATCACTGATTCACAAATTAGTTTTATTCTTGATTCTTGGTATGAGGTGCTTCTTACTCTGAGAATGCTCCCTGCTCAAACACATGCAAAATCAATTCTCTGGATGAAAAAAATACAAATTACTCTTTTTGCAAATATAAATTATAAAAGAGACTAAGGAGGCTCAAAGGCAATGAGAAGATATCAGTCTTGGAATTTTAAATCCATGACACTTATTTTGGCCTAGTGTCCTCTTTCAGACTGGGTTTTTGAAAACACTGGAAATATCAAGAGTCTGGGGAGGAGAACAAGAAAGGAACTACAGAAAGGCAAATAATACACATTAACCTGAACAGTGTCATGTTTATGCTTGTGTCTGAGGGAGTATATCAGGAATGTAAGGGAAAAAAATATCCCAAGCATGCACTTTTGTTTATGGGTTGGGATTTTAGTGTTACACCTCAACTTGGTGTAGATTTTGTCACGCTGAACTTAGTCCAGTGCTTTAATGTGCAGGTGTATTGTGTGTGTTGCAAAACAAGCAGAAAGGCAGACCAGCTACTCGTGGTATAAGGGACTCAGAGACACTGGGAGGGAGGGAAGGAGTGAGGAAAAAATGTAAATCAAATGGGGAAATTGAAGTTTGCCTTCATTTTTGGAAGCAATACATATGCATTCACCTAAATGAGAAATTTTGAGGGCTATTGAGCACTCTGCTAAATTTCATGTGTTCAATGGCCCTTAAAATTTCTCATTTTTCACCTGAGCACTGTGGTTTACTGGCTCGTTGCTGGACTTGAGCATTAAATGTGCAGAGATCTTAAGCTGCTTCAAAAAGGCATTTGTGAAACACAACCTCCTACATATATTTTTGAATGTTTTTGTGTATACACTTCTAATTTAGGCAAAGATCTTCTTTCCATGTTGAGGGCATACCACATCTTTCCTAGGACAATATAATTCAATGAAATTAAGCTCCAGTAACCATCTTTACAAAAATCATTGAGGAAAAAGAAAAAAAAATTCAAAAATGCATTACACTGACTATTAATTTGTTTTTTACCAGCAATTGCATTATTGCCAGAGCCTGGATCTGTCTCTCAGCTGCATATATTTTAATAAATAAAACTGGTATACATATTACACATAAATAAGAACCATATGAAATATACCATTTGAATTTTTATACTTCGATAGCAAATACATTGTATTGTACATTTTATTTTGCTGTATTTCAACTTTTCCTTGCATTCCCTTATTTATGTAGCTTACTTTCTTACATTAATCTCAAGTTACCAGCAGAGATGATAGAAAGTTCAAAAATATCAGGTATAACAACTAAAGGAGGAATAAAAGAAGAATCAGAGTCTATTCCAACACTAAGGAGTGAAATTTGCAGGTTAGGCAGCTAAAGGATTAGGAAAGGAGGCTGCACTTTCAGGAAACTCTGGCTTGCAAAATTTTTAAGGAAGAAAAAGTCTTTATTCTTCAGGTCCTTCCCTAGAGGTACCAGAGGATGAGGTTCCAACCCATGCCTCATGGCAAGTATCTTTCTAGTCTCTTCTTCAGACTAATTCGTCAAGCTTAAAGAGCACAGAAATAGACTGAACATCTTAAAATATTCTCATGGAGTCCTCAGATATTAATATTTATTTTTACTACTACTGAAATAAACATAAATAAGGAATTTTTGCACAGAAATCATCCCAATCCTATGGGGACACAGACAAATTTCTCTGTCCCCAGAAGCAGAGGATTCTTCTGGAGATCACTTGAAATTCTTTCTGTTAGAGATTTTGCTTTTCAAGAGTTTCGTAACTAACAAGATGCCAGAGGAGGCATCTTTGGAGCTACAGTGTGGATGCAGGTCTCATTTTAATTTAGAAAGAAACACTCTCAGTACAATATTGGTTAGAAATTTAATCCTTTAAGTTCAAATACATCTGAATTATTGCTGGCTACAGCCTTTCCTACTCCAAAGTGTGGCTTTATGAGGTAAAATACTTCCATTCACAGGATTCTGTTAAAGAGAAATTTCTACTGCAGGTACTCATAAATATTGCTCCTTTAATGAATTTTAGAGTTAAAAAACCATAGCAAATGCCAGGAATTAGCATTTAACTGAAATTTCAGATAAAGGAAACCAACTTACTCTCAAATAATGACCACACTAACTCTACCCTACTAAAGACAAGAAGATAAAAAAAATATATAGTTATCACAGATGAGAAAGAACCTCAATATCATTTGTGCAGATAAATTGAATTCTTCTAGTATTACAGTTGAAATAGAGTTTGGAAAAGGTTTTCTTATAATAGATTCACATGTAATTTCATTCTCCATATGCAATAATCTATTAAGAAGTTAAGAATTTTCAAGAAATTTTTTTCTCTTTCCAAAAACTCTGTCATAAGAGAAAAGCATTCCAATTTCCTTTCAAGTATTTTAAAGGTTCCTTGGCTCTATAATAATTTTTCTACTACAAGTTTTGGCATTTACATTTGTGTTTGAGGGAAGCAATAGATAATGAATCCTTTCTTTTTGTTATTAAATTTTCAAAATTAAGCCTAGCCATAACTAAAACTTTCATGAAAGGCACTAGAACTATGAATCAAACTATCTGAAGCAGATTAGCTAACTTTGGCTTTGAAAGAGTTTCATATGAACAAATAGTTTTCCTGCAGATTAACCAGGGGGTGTGAAGCAGTGGGGAGCAGTACTGCTGCCTCTAGCCCAGTGCATTCACAGCTCCCAACAGGCAAAGCTGATGTTGTGTTGTTTTCAAGTCTGGATGGCACTTCAAAGAAAGGCTGACAAAATTAGAGTGCAAACAGAGTACCAACATTCTTCAAAGTGAAATTACCCTCAGATTGTTGCTCTATCACTACAAACTTGAATTCGCTTTTCTGGTAGTAATTTCTTAAAGCAGTTTAAACCAAAATCCCTTTCATTCAAACCTCAGTCTTAGATGTCTGTGACATCTAAGCAGGACAGCTATCACTTCCTAAAAAAAAAAATAAGACAAAGATATTAAAATAATTTCTATCAATGGTTTTGATTCTGGTTTATAAAATACATTTAAAATACAGTATGTGTTTCTCAAAATATTGAAATTTTTTAGTCTTTAAAGTTGCAGTCAAACCAGTACCTTTAGATACATGAGCACCAAAATCTTTTTGAAATAAAAGACATGCAAAGCCTTTATAAATTTTACTGTCTTAGTTTTAGAAGGCTACACACGCAAAAATCCAGAATTCTAAACTCAGATTTAATTTTCAGGGCTGTAAATCCAGAAGTTAATTCTATGCAGCCGGTGGGCCAGGGCAGCATTTAGGCTTTAGATCACTTTGACTGTCTCAGAGTAAGCATCTGGCAAGTGCATAACTTTGTGATGGTGGAAAGACTTTTAAAGAGCTGTTATCAACACCCATTTACCAGAAATCTTCTCCTTTACTGTGGGGACATTGGGCAGACCTGAGACACTCAGATCACAGACAATGCTCAAAAAGAATCATCAGAGTAACTCAGCTCCTCACCTTAACTTTCACCAGGAACTACAAAGCTCTAATATCATGTTAAAGCAGCTTAAGAGAGTATCAAGGGTACTACTAGCCATCTTTGAAGTGACATGAATGGAAGGCAGGCAGCAAAGGGAGCCAGGCTGGAGCAGAGGAAGGTGGTTTTGATGCCCTGTGCCAGTTTCAGTGAGTGATCAGTGAATGAATCATTTCAGCACAAGTGAGCAAAAGGCTTCAGCAACACTGCACTGCCCAAGTCCCATTTCTTCACATTCCAATTAATTGTTAAAAATGCCGAAAATTAGGAAAAAGTATTTGCAAGGGAGAAGGTATCACTGAGAGGTCTAAGCACACAGAGGCAAAATTCCTTAAAGGAACGGTTGCAGCCACCAGCAGCACCTTGTGTAGTGAGAATGGGAACCAGAGAACAGCACAAGGAGCAGCAGCTGCTGTTGCTCTGCTGCCATGCCAGAAGCAAGGAAAACAGGAGCAACACCTGCCCTGGGTACAAGGAGATGGTCCCAGCAGGAGGCTCTTACCCTCCATGGCCAATTCAAGCTTGAGAAATCCCAGTCTGCAGGTTCCCAGAGCTGCCTGGTGTGCTGGCACTGCAAGCAGACACAAACATTCTGCCAGCCAACCTCATCAGCTCTTGGGGATCAACCCCACAAATCCTGCCCATCCTGAAGGTACCTCTGATACTCTTCCCAAGCACCCAGATAAAAAGACTGTCTAATAAAGCCGAAATTTGGAATTTATATCCATTGAATTCTTGGCGGGATGTCTAATACCCGCAGAACACTACACCTAATTTTATAATTTTTTCTCTTTAAATAACTGAAATTGGAACCAGTTTTGGCAGTCAACAGCACATCCCCACCTCAAAGAAGGGCCAAACTGGATCCGTGTGCCCAGGGCTCTTTATGAAAAGAATCAGAATCCTACAGAGTAATGACTGCTGTTCAGACTACCAGACTGTGAAGCATTTTTAAATTCTCTCTTAGGTGAGGGCTTCAAGAGACATAGGATTATGCCTCAAAAATAAAACTGGAAATCCAGCTTTGTTGTATGATTTTTAAAATCCAATCCATGAATCGGTTTTTCACTGTTAAAATACTTCATTTTCCCCAGAAATTTACAAACAGCTTTTTAGTGTGCAATCACCTTTTCCACTGGAAAAAAACCAAACAAACAAGTCAGACTGCAGGATGCCCCCTAATATAACCTGGAGCAACTAAACAGTTTGATTCTGACTTATGTTTGATTAGGGGTGCAGGTATGTGCCTTTCTTTTTCCTCTTTTTTTTTCCAGATTAGGCAAAAATTTACATACAATGGGCGTGACCTTAATAAATTAACATATACTATGAAAGCAGTGTATTTTTTAATTTAAATTGAACACTCAGACAAAGAAATTCACCGTTCAGATTAATGCTGGAAGAAGAAATAGAAAGCACAAGCATGTGCACAAGCTCCTCAGCACTTCCATTCCCATCCAATTACATCCTGCTGTCAATCTGACACCAGTGAGAACACAGGGAAGACAACTTGGCACGTCCGTTCCATTTGATCAGCCGACTGGGGATACGGCTTGTCACTCAAACAGCCCCTCTCCTCCCCAACTCTCCTGAGGGGTTTGTCATCAAATGTTCCATCTGATCAAGAGATGGGAGACTTAACTGCCTT
The DNA here is from genome assembly GCA_003676055.1 of Chloebia gouldiae. NCBI lineage: Eukaryota > Metazoa > Chordata > Aves > Passeriformes > Passeridae > Chloebia > Chloebia gouldiae. Next base: position 4,805,713 of record QUSF01000018.1, on the reverse strand, counting down.
CACATAATTCTGACCACTTCTGCTCCATCTTTTCCTCAAGTGCTCCGTTTACCAAAGAGATTTCAATAACAGCAGTTCGGACATAAAGGTCAGCTCTGCTGCAGTTTAATATCAGAATAATTGAATGAAATCATTGAGTTTGCATATTGTATTTTTACATGTACAATCACAAAAACTTTTTTCAACTGTTTAACTAATTTTCTTACGAGATCTTTATTAGATTTTCTGATATTTCCAAACAATCATTCTTCTATGCTGTATTGCTAAAGGCAATTATATAAGTTATATAAAGATTACTACATTCTGTATCTGCATCTGCAAAACAAAAATATTGTGGTTTATACCACCAAAATGTATCAAAGAAAGTCAGCTGAAAGTGGTGGCACCATTCCAGCTGTGTATCCCCAGAAAATAATTTTGGGATAATCTTGCATCACTATCACACAACATCATTATTAAGTTAAATAAATACTTCTTAAAACATATACTATCCTAAAATGCACATCATGATTACCAAGGCAAGATGAAAATCTGAGACATTTTGTCAGCATGATAGTTCCCAAGCACACAATGTGGTATCTACAAGATTTCAGACATTTTATTTCTGGAAGAGAAGCTGCACACTGGTGACTCTCTCCATAGCTAACACACCTTGGGATGCACAGCTGTGAGCCCGTGAGCTCTCCATAATTCTTGGTTCTGCAAAGGTGCTCGATCAACGATGCTCAGGAAGAGTCAAAGTTAAGAGCCTGCACTGCAGCTGAGACCAACCCAAAGAAAATAAATCAAACTCAAATGGCACTAACACATTAACCTACAGTGCCTCTGTAAACTCTGCTGTGCCCTGAAGGAAAGCTTGCCATAGGCTGATAAGCAGAGCTCACACTCTGTATTGCCAGAAATACTTTGTGCCTCGTTATTAAAATATTCACACAGTTGGAGGTGAACTAATTGAGGCAGTGGAGACAGTAATACAGAAGGCACTTAAAATGTAATTAAGCCATGATCAGAAAAGACACACATAAGGGAGAAAGCACTGAAAACAGAGACTCCAGAGAAAACACCAGATTCAAACAAAAATGAGAGCAATTGTGTGTTAAACCATATTCAACAACATTTATATGTACTGCTAAAAGAATCTGCGCAGAATTCAAACAGCAAGGCCACAGATAATCAGGAAAAACCACACTTTAATACATGCCATGGAGGCAGGTGTTTTGAGAGGAAGATGGCCCCACCCTCACCTGATTCTCAATCATGCTGGAGATCTAAGAAGAGGAATGCTATAGAAGCATTCAGTGTCTCAATTATTTTGGTTTTATTCTGTAAAAATACAGTTAACTCTACTGTTGGCTGTTCTGGAAGGACTGCAGCAGCAAGTGTTTCCTCTGCTGAAAAACCCAGCTCATACATGCACTCACTGTATTAAGGAGGGGGGAAAAAACCCAAAACTAAAAGACTTAACACATGTAACTAGAAACTTCACAATTTTAACTCATATAGCATATTCTCTTTGTAATAAACACTGTATTTTAGAGATACTTAGTGACAGTCTGCAGAATTGTCTATTTTTCCTTCAGTTTAACTATTTTACAGGGGAAAAATATATCAGAAAAAATCCCACTCTAATATCCAGTTATGCAAGCATTTTTTTTCAGATCAAGTAAAAAGGAACCTTTGTAGAAAGGTTTCTTCTAAGAGACAGCTGTATGTATTAACCACACCTAAAAACCCTTTTCCATTGTTTTTTTCCTATTAAATTTGTTTCATGCAAATATCCTGAGTACAGAGTCTTAACAAAAACCAGTTCCCCACAGAATGTACAAGTCACATGTGGATTTTGCCTTTTTTCACATTTTCTCCATTTACTATTGTCTCATTTCCCTACCAGCTGCTTCACCATTTCCTGAGCTGCACCATCTCGTGCTGCGTCCAATATTAGACACAGCAGTGACAGAGCAAATGGGAAATAAACAGCACAACTGATCAGGACAACTGGCAAAGGATGCAAGCAGCACATCCAGAAGTGGTTATGAGTGAAAAAGCCCCAAAACATTTGGTTGTAGGGAGCTTAAACCACTGATCTTTAAAAACACAGCAAGGTCCTCGCTGACTTGACTCTGATCAGATAGAGAGAGCTCTGAGAAACCAGGTCCTACTCCAAAGAGCACATGAACTGAGCACTGAATTAGGAGCAGACATTTTTCAGTGCTGGCACTCCCAGTGGAGGGAGAATGAGGGAAGGATGGGCTGGAACTCAGGGGGTCTGAACATGAAGGTAATTCAAACCTAAGCAGGATGAATAGTGAGTGACCTGCCATGTAGCCAAAGAGAAGTGAATATTTTTGCCAAGCTAATCAAAAGTATTTATCTGAACTATCTTGTCAACAACATACACATTCAGGACAGTATTTACACCCCTCAGATGTCCTCTTCCCACATCTCCCTGCTTTTCTTCAATTCAAAATGAGGAATCGGGGGACAGACGCTGGGACAGATACCTGGACACTGAGTGAGAAGCAGCCTGTCAGACACTCTCCTACTGAATAACCAAAGAGACACTGGCCAGAAAATGTTACAAGTCAGTATTTTCCTGTTTAATACAGTTGTCTTCTTGCTTAGACTAGCTTGCTGAAATTAAAATGGACAAATGTGTTGAACAAGTTTTGAGGCTAATTTAAAAAAATAATGATACAAACATTGTAAAATTGTGCTGCATGCTGTCAAAGACATCAAGTTTGTAAACGCCTCATTTGCAAATAATCTGTTGCTGAACTCTTACCAGTTCAGATAATTACTGATCTCTTACCACTATAATTGTAGCTATTTAGCACTTTTATTCATTTTTATAATAACGATAGCAATAATACTTAGAGCATAGATAGACAACAGTATTTTTTGTGTATTTTTATACTTTTGTAGGACTTATTAGCCATTAAAATATATTTTACACATATAATTCTTCCAAAAAGATCATAAAATTATACTGAAATACTGGTACTTGCTAGCAACATTATCCCACTCACTTGAGATAAAGCCATTTCTACATCCAATTTAAGGACTGAGATTTCTTTTAGTAACAACAATTTTAGAGAAAAGCTTAAAAATCCTGAAATATAATGTCTAAACACTCAATTGATCACATTGGGTATGTAAACTGGAGCACCAAGGTACAGCAAACAAGTGCCTTGTTTGTGGCCACTGCGCTGTTAGCTCAGGTGAAGGACTTAGGGGAGCACATGCAAAGGTAAGTGCTAAGTGCCTCTTTATTTTCTTAAAGCATTGCATAAAGGAAGAGTTCTCTAACCTTTATGATGGTCATTTGACCCAAATCTGATAGCACAGATGATGAAGCATTATTAAAGCATGAGGAATCATAAGCTCTGTGCTGCCAAAACAGTGACAGCAATGATGGGTTGCGTGAGAAGTTTGGTCTGTGTGAGTGGAGCTGCTCGGGGATGACAATAATTACCTGTGAAATGAATATTCATCACATGGGTGAATTCAAGGCTGAATAATATTTCACTGGAGAGCTGGGATAATGTTAGGCAGAAGTTGGCCAAAGCTGACACAGCTCAATTTGTACCGAGGTGCAGCTGTGTGACACACAGATGGGTGCCAGGAATTCATGAACTGGAGACACAGCCTGCAGCAGGCAGAGCTACCCCTGTTATAGTTTGTAAATACAAGATGAAAATTAGCTAAATAGCTTTTTTATTCCTGAATGTATGCCCACCTCTATGCCAAGAAATATATTACTGCTATTACTTCTGCAAGCAGTAAATAGCATTGAGCTACCCAATACCAGCCCTTCTTCTTCTCAACTCCAAAATCTGTCAGAGAACACCTTCCTTTTTTAGAGTAATAGTTTTTTTCGCAGGCAACCATTTCGAAAGGTACAGTCAGTCTCTGCTGACTTCTTTGTGAACAGCACAAGCCTCCAGCCAGCTGAACACCTGGCAACTGCCCCAAAAGCACAACAGCCACCACAGAGGGATTGAAGTAGAACACTTTAAATTTTTAATGTTTTCCTTCTTTTTTTAATAGATGTTACCAGACTGAGAGAAAACAAACCAATCAACCAGCCAACACAATCCCCAAAAAAATCCCAAAGAAAATGTGTGCCAAAAGTCCTCAAAGGCTACCAATGAAGAAGTAAGTCAGGGGAGGAGCCAAGAGATACTTTAAGAACAATGAAATCTTCAATAGTGTGATCCACAGCTAGGGCATAAAATGCACAAATGCTTCCGTAAGTAAGGCTCTTCCTTTTAATTGTCTGAAAGCAGATTAGTTTCCTAAGCATACAATAAAAGTAAACTATTAGCATCCATCTCTGAACACCAACACCCTACAGATCGATAGCCAACAATTCAACAATTAACTGCAAACTTTTAAGTAATTGCTGCTATAGCATCAACTAAAACTCACACCTAAAGGCATTATTCTCACTGATACCAAGAAGAATCATATCCCTAGAATCAACAGCTCAATTATTCCTTCGAGAATCTGTACACAAACCAAACCAACCAAATAGATTCTACAAACATTTCCTTTCCAAAGCCACTAATTACACACTTCTGACAAATCACTACTCAAGGTTATGTATTGACACATGCACAATACATAATTTGTAATGCACTCCATTGTTGTTAAAGAAGAAATATTATTTTGTGATTTACAGTAGTACGACTAGTAAAGGCAAAGGACTATTTTCATATAGAATTAGTATTAAAACCATTATTTTTCATAGCTTTATCCATAAACAGACATACAAAATTCATTTTCTTCATATCTTCACAGCAAAATTCTACAGAAAAGAAAGTTTAATCCAAAGACCACAGCTAAATACAAAACTGTGTCTCATATAGTTTCTCCTAGGACTAAAACCACAAATCTGTAAAAATTAATGCATTCGTTTTTTAAGAAATTGAATAATTAGGAAATAAATTTTTAAAATCAATAAAAAACCCAAAGTATCTGTGAAAATTCCTCAAGCCAATCTTAAATATTGGAGAAGCAATGCAAACCATCATCAGCATATCAGACCACCACCCTGGCATAAGGCATTGGTGAATAAGGATGTTTAAGTTACTGTGTTCAGCTTTAGCTTTACCTGCAGAAACAGCATAAAGCTGAAAGTTCTGCCTGTGCTGACTGGGCAGGTGAAGGGCACACAGTGTCCTTCATCACAGACACGAGTTCAGGGTGTTCTGACATTAAACTATGCTGTGCTCAATGACATTGTGCAAACAGATACTCCAGCCAATTTATCACTTTGTTTATTTTACTTTTTTCACTAGAAATCACTAAGTATTACTGAATAGAGAACTGGCTCAGAAAATTTGGATACAGAGGAGGAGAAATGAAATATATTTAAAGCAACTAAGATATTCTTTAGGTGGTTGCAAGCACAATGGGAGGAGGAATGCTGTTCATGCAGGTGGAAGCTGTGTTTTCATCACTATTCTTACACTAAGTAACAGGCATGATCACCCAAGATATGCTCACATAAATGAATATTTATCCAGTAAGAATAGGCAGCTATTTATCTTTTTTCCTTTTGGTATTGAAATGCAAGGATTTTTTCATAGCATGCCCTTCTCTTCATGAATTCTGTATTTCCTTTCAGAGAGAGTAAAAGACAAATGAATTTCATAATCCATCCCCAAGTACAAAATGAAAAAAGGAACATCAGCAAGAGGAAATTACTAATACATTTTGTAAGCAGCAGAGGTGAATACCTCTGGGGGCAACTATTAGTCAACATTTCTAATACTTATCTATTTCAACTATCAGTAATTGACTCCAAGTAAAAAGAACAACCCCAAATTTGTTTAAACTTCACAAGCATGTGCACACACACTTCTGATTTCTGCCTTTCCTTTAATGTTCTGCATCTCCATATATACAAAAACCTCTCACAAGACATTTTCTGGCTATTTTTCTGGACTAAACAGTGTAACATACAAGACTGCTCTTTAAAGTAATGCAGGTAGAACTTGTCAACACTATTGTCAATACTACAAAAATACCTAGTAATAACAGTAGTACTAACCAATACTAGTAGCAAAAAAATATGAAAACTCCACCAGAAATAATGGAAGGAGGACATTGGGCAGCAATTATAAAAATAATTCCTGTCTCTACCTGAATAGAATATTTAATTTTGTTACTTCATTCCTTTGCAAGGAAAGACCAACACAGTTCACATTGCACTTCAGTGTTCAAAAAGTGCCAACAGCAGGAGGTCCAGATTCCTCTCCCTTCCCATCTATGCAGGAAGGGTGTTTTTGACACTTCAGTCTCAAAGACAGACTCACCTCACATACACAGGCAGGACAACCTGATGCTGTTCTTGAGTTAAAACCAGCTTCCTCTACAGCCCTCCCTTGTCTGTAAAGCAGAGGGAACACTCCTGGCTCACAGGATTGGGCTTTCCTTGGCACTTCAAAAACCAAGCATGAAGCAAAGCACCTCACACTGATAAAGTCAGTGGCAACACAGAATCCAGCTTGTCAGATACTACTGTCTTCAGTTTTGAGAGAGAAAGATAAGGATTTCTATAATAGCCAATTTCTGAGTACAGTATTTTGACAGTCCAGTTGCTCATTCTTACACATGAAACTTCTGTAAAGGTCACAAATTCCAGGACATTAATACTGAATAAAGCATAGGTTTTTTTACAAAATTTACAATTTACATCTGATTAGTTACAGTGCTATATTATAATTTGAATTTGGTGGCTTCCTAATAATCTCTTGCTGACTTTCACAGCAACTGTTTGTATTTTGGTATGTGACTTTCCTAGGTCCTCAGACTGTTTTTCCTGGGGTTACAGCTGGAAATGACTATATCAATGTTACTCAGTATTCACATATTTTGTTATGTAACTGGTGCTTAGGGGTAAGGGGGCAGTGAAAGAATTATTCTGCTGGTGTTAAACATGTTCCATGTTGTTTCAGCCATCTGAGCTAAAGATACTTCATCCACTTGCAAAGCCTTCCTACAGAGTGACAGTCAGCAGGAAACTGATTTTTAACAGTGTCCAATAAAACTGAAACTTTGAAAAGGGAACCTCAGATTTTAAATCACATTCACAGCTTATTTCACATAAAGACCTAAGTTGAGAAGAATTTCTCTAAAGAAAAACTAATTCAAGGTCTATACTGGTTAGGGCACACCCACTATCCTGTTTATCTAGATATGCAGCAATGTCATCGACTCACTGAGCTGCTTCTTGACAGTTCTTTATTTTGAGACATACAAAACCTTCTGACAGATACATAAATGAGAAACCCGGGGAAGAAATGTTATTTTGTTTCAGCACCTGCTCTACAAATGAAGATAAGCAAACCAGATTTCTAGTTCCAGAAAATGACAGTTCTTCTTTGTTTCAAAGAGAGTGACATGAAAGACACAGCAAGAGAATGAACATTAAACCAGACTGTGGAGCAGAGGCAGAGCCATGTGCTGGTTCCCCTTCTCTGACACCCTCTTCCTCACTCTGCCTTGATGCTTGTTCCTATCTTGGTTTAACTCGACATCTTCTTGGGCACTCTTAAATTTTATAGGAAGAGGCTCTATTAATATAACAAGAACATTTAACAGATACAATTCCAGGTTTTGACAAACAGAATTCCAAAACATTAACTCAAAAGTTTTAAGTCTCGCCTGTAGATATTCCATCAGTATTTGGCACAGGTTATTGTAAAGGTTGCCATATCCCACAGAACCACAGAATGGTGTGGGCTGGAAGGTACCTTGAAGATCACATAGCTCCAATCGCCCTGCCACAGGCACTCATCATGTCAGATGGCTCAGGGCCTCAGCCAGCCTGGCCTTGAACACTTCCATGGATGAGTCCTCCACAAATACCTTGGTTCCCGTTACACTGCCTGCGTTACTTTGCCCTTCTGATTTTTACTTTTATGATTTCTGGCATTTGACACCATGGAAAACTGGTGATCCAGAGAAGAGGATGGAAATTCAGATAGTTTGTATCTGTGCACTGACAAATAGACTGTTAAACTTGTGTAACATTTGGAGAATGCTTTTTTTTTTCTTCAGATGAGATTTGTTAGCAGAGGAAATGCACTGTGATCCTTCACTAGTTTATTTCCTCTCTTTGTAGGTTTTTTCCTCACTTTCCCCCCCTCTCTCAGATATTCACTTTTTAAATCAGAAGAATTACTTAAGAGAATGAAACTGTTTTTGAGAGATAGGATTGGAAGCTGCGTTACAGGAATGGTGACAGCAGGTTACAAGCTTTTGTAACACCTTTGTGATCTAGGAAGGGAGCACCCACTTCAGCCTCGTAGGGAAAGAAGTGTCTGCACATTCCGTTCACTCATGTATTTTGATGTGATGAAGGGAAAGAAAAGTATTCCCCCCATGAGATTTCAAATGAAGGTACAAACATAGTTTTCTCACCCCAGTTGTTTCAGGGAGAGAAATGTCCAATTACTTGGCAAATCAAGAAAGAATATCTGGAGGGGGTCTAAACCTAAATGCTGCTTTTCCTTTCCTCAGAGTCTGCAGATACTCCCCACAGAGCAGAAGGCTGCAGTCCAGGAAGCCACAGGGAAGTGCTCATGGCCCTTTTTATTCTCTGAGAGACAGTAACACCACTGTGATTAGAACACAGCCCGCCAAACAAAGCACAGCACACCAGGAATCCCTATTTGTGCAAGGGAATACAGGAGGAGACAATGCACTAAAGCTTTAGGAGTGTGGAGTCTTCTACTTTGCCTCATATGTAATTTTTTTTTGGACAACATGAAGCTCATAAGCACTCAGAGCAGATGGTGTAACATACAGCAACAGGAGATGGAGCTTATTAGCTGTCGCTTCCTTCCGCTAGTCCGCAGCCCAGAAATCTGAAGGACCTTTAAATCACCCTCTACTGAGCTGAGTCCCTCTCAGGAAACAGTGCAAGGGATAAACTGTGTGCCCTTACACAGACATCACTTCATTATGATTCAAGTCTGCTCTAAAGCACACAGGTACATGACATGCTTCAGTTCCCAGAAGATTTCCTAAAATCAGCAAAAAACCCCCACAATATTAAAAGTCTAAGCATCTGGCATTTGTTAAAAAAAAAAAAAAAAAGGAGAAAGAAGATCCTAATAATACAAAATATCTCAACTGTGTTTACACTAACCCTGTCTAGTAATAGCATTTTACCAGAAGCCTTCTATTAAAAAAAAAAAAATCACAAAATCAGAATTTCAAGGAAAGTGCTTGCAAAAATAATTGGTTTCATTTTTAACCAGTCTAACTGCCTCTTATGCTTCATTCCACTGTCCTACAAACACCTTCCACAGCAGCTCGAGGCACAGCTCTGAACAAATGATGCAGCTTAAAGGTTAAAAAAATTCCTTCCTTCATTAACCAATGAATCTCATCATAAAGAAGACACAGGGAACAAGAAAAGTAACTACACCTAGCTGAAGAGCTCCAAACTACCATACTTCTAAAAGGCTGCATAGCAGTAGTTCTCTTAAGAGCATTTCTTTTTCTGTTGACATTCTTTTTCCTGTCCATCTTAAAATGAATGATCTCCCTTTCACCTACACACATAAAAATGCATTTCACCCTGTGCTGTTTACATGTAAGTAAATAGCCAATATAATATATTTTATTTGGATAGTTTTTACAACATGAGTACTAAATGGCTCCCAAAAAGGTACTGGCAGGTGGAATGGTAGTGAACTGTAACAGCCACTGGCCACCAGTTAACCAGTGGAGCCCTAAATACCACTGGTTATATAAACCACCAGGTTACCACTGGACCTTCTTAATAACAAGAAACTTGGGGTGCCCTCCCAATAAAATTTTCCCCTTCACTAACTGCTCTGGAACTTCATGAGACTCCTAAATTCATCCAGATAAGTGCTCCAAATCTCTATCAAAACAATGAAAAAAATCACTTTGCTGGCATTGATTTCCTCTGGGAGAGCTCCCAAGACCACAGACTTGTGGTTTGTCAGATTGTTGTTCCAGTGTCATATATAACAGATTAAGGGGAGAATCTAAAAATGGCTTTTTTACCTTTATACACCATTTAAAAGTAAGATAAACGTAACTAAAAGCATATACTACATATAGCCCAAATCCTCCATGGCCCTGGTACAGACACAAAGCAGATCTGCTGTCCTAAATGGATTTACATAATTCTGGAATCAGAGTAGAATATGGTTATTATGTAAAAAGCTTTTGCTGCTTCACAGTTGACAGAACACCACCATGACATTTTCCTGACAGGACAATTTCCTGGCAGTGCTTGTCAGGATGCCTTTCATTTATGTCTAGGATGACCAGTAAAACTGGTTTTGACTGGTCCTATGAAGTTAGAAGTTACATGTGTTTAAATCTTCCTTCCTAGTAAGCCAAAAATTGCTGAACTTTAATGCATAGCAAAACAGATTCCTATTCCTGCACCTCAGAAGTGGTTTTTCCCTTCTAGGAACAAAAGTGCTTTTCTGCAGTGAAACATTTCTGTTGCCTCTGTATCCTCACTGTTGCTGGGATGTTCAGAGGGCAGAAAGGGGAATCGGATGGCAAAAGCAGAAGGCTAAAAAAGAGGGGATGAGACAGAAGTGGCCTTAGGCTGCAGAGCTTTCTCACACTGTGACCCAGACTCTGTGAAGTCAATGGAGTTCATTTGATGAAGACTTTGAACACTTAGCTAGATCTGTTTACCTGCTGCTCCTGAAGATAATTTTATATGTGCTTTTCAGAAAACATTAATCATGTCACCAATCTGGAGCTTTTGTTGACAAAAAGGGTTTCCTTACTTCTTAATGGGCTAAAAGCAGAATAGGCCAATTCATTGTGAGGCACTGTCGTTTCCTACAATACCAGCAGTACTGATTTTCTCACACGGATTTACCAGAAATTATTTGCTGTTGGATTCTCCTGTGAGGAATAACTCCATTTTGCCTTGCCCATAATGCAGTTCAATATACTTATCTTGCCAGGAAATGAACATTTGTCTAACCAGAAATTTACAGCCATATGCTCATATTGTTAACAATCAATAAACTTTATCACGCCAATGACTCGATCCAGATGATTATCCTATCAGGAATTCATTCCTCTAAACTAGTGTTTTCTTACAAATCTATAATTAACCTAAAAGCCAGAAAGCTTTTCTGTACTGCCAGTATTTGTAAAGTACAGCTTCTTTCATATTTGCTTTGGTGGAACAGAGAAAGCTGTTGGAGAAAACAGTTCTAATTATGTAAATGTATCACAAATAAGCTTGTGATCCAATCTACGTATGGTGCATCTATAAGAACTTTCTTTCCTCACAGACAGGTCCATCAATTATTTTTGTAGAAGACAATATTTCTGACAACTTCTGCCAATTCTACTTCACCTCATTCAAGGACAAAGTAGTATGTTTATCAATTCTTCCAAGAATTAATTTATTCTGTTTGCCACTATCTCCAAACTATATGATATTGGGTCTGCCAGGAATTTACTTTGTAAGATGATCTTGCCAGGATGAGATATTGCAGGTTTACATATCTTCAGACAAGCAGGATTCTGAACCTACCAGTGACTAAGAGAATGCATTTTTAGATATACACATTATATGTTTAGCACTGATTCTTCTGGAGTCAGTGATGCCTTGTCAGGAGATTTTTCTATCTGCTCACATTGAGTTGTTAGGCCCTTAAAATTTAGCTGTGCTTTAAACAGTCCATGGTGTTATTTGGTAAATCTCAAATTGTCAAATAACTGCAAGTATCTGATGCAAGCAACACCAGACACAGAATTCAGCTGGCATTGGACTCTATATAAAAGACACCAGTACTAAACCTGAAGAACAGCATGTAAAAAAACCTGCTTCATCAATAGATCAAGTCTGTACTTATTTGGGTTTTTTTTTCTTTCATATTTTCTCTACAAGACCTGCAAAACCAACCAATGAATATCTCTGAAGTGTTACATTTGAGATACAATTTCAGAAACTGTAAGGAGTTAAAACAGTAAAAAATACAGACACAGTTAATTATTCTATATTTGGATACTGTTTTCAATGTTTTCTATTTACATGATCACAAGGTCTTTCAAACTGACACAAAAAATATTCTGCAAAACACTAACAGTGCTTTTCAGTTCTGGAGGATGAACTCTTGAAATGATTCCTTTAAGTTCATGTCATGTCAAGTTCTGTTTAATACAGATTGTCCATATATATGCAAACATATAATACCCGTGATTTTACATAATCTCAGATTCCTATTGAAACTTTTCATGGAAATTATTTCTCAGTATGAACACTAGTAATGAAACTGACAAACTGTTTATAACAAAAATCTTCACAGTAATGGTTGAGATACAGCAGTACTTTGTGCTACAAATCACATTTTACTCTGAAGCTATTTACTAAATTCAGATAACTGCCCAGTCTAATTTATATAACTTATCTTGCTTAAGTAGCCAATACAAATTCTTTCAATTTCCATAAATATCTGAAGTGCTGATTCTTCTCACGAAACTAACTAGATCAGCGATCACACCTCTACACTTGTTCCTGTTAGAAGTTTCTCTGTGCTAATTATTTTATTCTGACATAGTTCCTTCCCACATTCCATCATTAGAGCTCCTTGGAATGCCATCTCACAGTCATCATTATCGCCCCAAGCAGGACTGTTACTGTGTGTCTGTTTCTGATCTATTCCCACACCTTTCCAGGATGAAGTTCATGGGTATTATCCTCACTGTGCACTCTGATAATTCATCCACTCAGAGAACTATTTCAGCTGTAGCTGGAGAAGAGTATTATGCCACTAAAGAGGAGCATTACAGCACTAATTGGGGATACAACCTTTGATGCCCCAGCAGCCTTTAAAGGTAGAATTATTTTATGCAAGCCTCCAGCACTGGCATAGTAAAGCACTTCTTGCAGAACAGTCACCTTTGAAAAGAGGGTGCTGTGGGGGTTTTGGTTTTGCTTTTTTAATTTCTTTTTCTACATTCCTAAGATGTGGCAAACATGTACAAAAATCTTTTTAAAAGATTCTGATGAGGCATTTTAGAAAATACTTGATTAAAAAAAAAAATTACAGATTTATGGATTCATCCAGATTCATAGCTCAAACCTGAACCTTTTTCCTGGTGCTGATTGAGTAACTCCCAAGAATCATCAGGAACTTCCAGGTCCCACACTGCGAAACCTGGGATCCTTTTTGAAATACTTTGATTGCACTAGAATTGCAATCATATCTGTCTGAAATCTGAAATTTTACACTCAGCTTTACAAACTCTTTTGCTCTTTGAGTTTTGAGCACCACCAGTTTTGTATTGCAAATCTGCACTGCTTGCCAGGAGAAATATTCAGGTTCAAATTGTGGAAGAGAAAAACCATTATTTAAATGACTAGAAAGATGTCAGGATGAATTCCTGAGAAGCCAATGGATATACTTGGCAGTGCAATTTCAGTATCAGTTATTCCAAACTGAATTCATTATCGTAAGACAAGAGGAAACTCTGATTTCTAGTACAGGTTCAATGTCATATTTACAAATCAGTGCACATTTTAAAAAAGTTTTGAGGTGAATAACACAGTGTTAAATAATAATATACTGACCTACACAATTCAGGGAAGAGGTAAGGAAATAAATTTAAGAGCTGCCCTGCATATTTGCAAAGTACTGTTAGAAGCTTAAGTAATTTGTCTAGAAACATGGACATCAAGCTTCATTCTGCAGTCTGAAGCAGTAAAAGACTGTCTTTAGTCCAAAAAGAAAAATATCAATGTTTTAAAAATAGAAGATCTGAAAATTCATATATTATCTCATAAAATTAATTTGAATGGAAAAATATTGGTGCATACAACTTCAAGAAAATAATCATACAACGTGAGTGCAAAATACTTTCTGGTCTGCATATGCACATAACTGATTCCTTACAGGTCACTCCTGAATAACTGAACCAAATTCATGCCTGACAACTTCTTACAGAAATGCACACTAATTTGGCTATTTCTCCAAAATTATTAATGTGATTGCTTTCACAGGCAATGTTCTGGAAGAATAAATTCAACATGACACAGAGGCTGTTTTCTGATGCCTACAGTAATGATTGCCAGCCTTTTAGATGTGCCCAAGCCAGTGATGCTGCAGCTGACAGGAATATCCACAGCAGCATGGGACTGCAGACCTGGCACTCCTCAGGGCCCAGGTCCATGCTGAGATTTTGCTTCCACAGCCACAGCAATGAGGGAGTTGCTCTAAGATCTGTAAGATCTCCTTAGTTGCTCTACAAGAAAGTTTACACCATCCAGAGGTACAACAAATACAGCCATATCTCAGTTAATTAAACTCTCACAGCATGTTCAAAATAAGGTCAAACAACAAAAAAAATCTGTTTTCTAAACAATCCTCTGTTGAAATCTATGTTAATGACTTTTTCTTCCAAAAAAATAGCAGATTTGTAATTCTTTGGAGGGAATATATACACACAGATGGAGGCACCAAGTATTATTACTCCCATGAATTACAGGTACTTTCAGACAACACTGGTATTATGGGCTTGAAGCAGAATATCTGCAGTAAAAAACCAAAAATGCTGCAATAGCTATGTAGCATGGCTGTTCCAAATTTCACATTAATTTACACATCACAGAGATGACAAATTTTCCATCTTCAAAAAGCCTATTTTTCATTTCCTTGTAGAAAAATATAATTACTTTTATCTTCAGAAAACTGAAGAAGGCTTTTCGGAGTAAGCAGCGAGGGCTTTGGGGACAGGGGGTGTGTGTGTGATGTGGCTTGTTTCAGGATTTCGGGCTTGTTTGTTTTTAATAAAAATAAATAAATCTGAAGTTTTTAAAATAAATCTTAAGTTTTAGCTGAGAAGTACTGGCCACACTTTAATGTAATGTAACCACATTACAGTAGGGAGTGACTGGCCCTGGAACCCTGCTGCTTTTACATTTAAGGGGCCAGAACTCTCATTGCTTCTGACACACTGATTCCTACCAATATTCTCCCTGTCCCACCACCCTGCCTGGACTGGAGACAGAGCTGAAAGCAGCAGGTAAACCCCTTCTGTGCTCATTGTGTACAAAATCAGCATGTGGATTTACAGAGTCTGTTGGGAAATGCTGCAGTAAATTCTGCTCATTCCTTCAATTTCTTTAGTCATAGTCTTTAGTTTCTGTCTCTAATGAAAGAGAAGCTTTTCCTAACCTTAGTTTAACTATCATCACTGTTCAAATATTTGTCCTAATCATGCAAAAGGCCAAAACAGAAACTTAACTCTTGGGTTTTTTTTCTTACAATACTCTAATTAACTTCAGTTTTTAAATTACTAGATTATTTATATGATTAGATATGTTAAGAGAATTGTATCTGAATTAATTCACAGGCTTTGTAAGCACATGCAGAGATAGCCTGCAGCCTTAATGTTGATTTTATAGCAAAATGCACTCAACATATGCAAAGGCAGTAAATAATTAATCACTCAACATTACCAAGAAGAGTAGCTCCTACTAAAGAAAATATTTGTCTGTAGCTAGTATGTGATGATTTCTAGAATACCAGTCAGTCCATCCTGCCAAAAACCACTTTCTCTTCAATTTAAAAGAATCCTAAATTTCTGATATTACAGTATGATTAAAACTAGGTAAAAAGTGGTTGATACTATGAGCCTTTGAGAAAAAAATGTTTGCTCAACTCCTGGTATTGTTTCATCGTGCATAATCAGGAAGTAATAATCATAATTAGTAGATAAATTAATTACCTTGTGTGGACTGGTCAATGGCTTTTCTTTTTCTGCTATGACTGTTATAGTTAAGTCTTAGCTCTTGGCTATATTCATTCAGGGTTTCTCTTGAGTCATAAGATTGCCTTTGCTTTCCACCATCTTCACTTTCATCTGAAGAGCTTGTGTAGGTTAGATCCACCTCATGTTTAACTTTTGACAGTGGCTGGTAGGGTTTGCAGTCCATCTGCTCCATCTCTGATTAAATAGGCTCAAAGTCATGAAAACAAGCAGCTGGAATGCTTTATGGAAACAGTCCTAGGAAAAAACAACAATAATAATTAATTTCAGATGTACTATATACTTATAGGTTAAAAAGATCCATTTTTTATTTATATAAACCAACTAAATTAAATTAATATCACTTTAATCCAGGAAAGAAACTGAACACATCATATTTTACTGTTTGAGCTTTAAAAATAGAATTAAAACAACTTGAAGGAAAAAATCAAAACCAAATCTTAAGCACTGTCCTATAAGCACTCCAAGCAATAACTGTATCTCATATGTAAAACATATTACAACAACTTATATTTGGTATCAAAGCTAAGATGGAACAGTTACTATTTCTTTAAAGAGATGCATATTTATCTTAAGAGAAAATAACATTTTATATCTTTTAAAATATGAAGTCTAGAAAGCAGCAAGATCACTCTTTTTAAGTATTCTCCTGTGAGAATTACATCTAATCAACAAAAAGAGACAGACAATAGAAAACCACCAAATTTTTTAAAAACAAAAGCATATCACATTGTTACTCCAGAAGAGCATGCAATGCTTCAGAAAACACCATTTCCTTTCAGATTTTGAGGACATTTCAACAGGAAGAAACTTCTACCCTGCAGTTCAACCCCTTTTCTTCACCTTCATCTCCCATCTGAATTTCTGCCCACACGGGGGCTTATACAAATCCTCAGTGGAAGCTTCCAAACTGCATCTTGAGTTTTGTGTATGTATTTGTATAATGATGATCAAATCCAATATCCTTAAAATCACGTGCACTGCAGCTGCAAGTGCAACTGGGGCACTTGTCCTATATCCTTGCTTTCATTAAGCTGTTTCCATCACTAAATTTAAGACAAACTCTGGGATGAAATAACAGGGATTATGGCACAGCTTTTACAGCAGCATGGCTCACAAACTGAAACTCTGTTTAGTTTGGTTGTTTCTGTTGTTTTCTTTTTAGATAAGATATTAATAACTTAGAAAAACAAATGTAACAAAAAAAGGTGCCTGTAAATATTATTTCTAGAAGACAAAAAGACCCCCATGGAAATTCAAAGAGATTTTGCTTAATTAGAAAACAATTTCTCACAGCTTCTTCATGATTTTAAGGTCAGCAGTAGATGGAAATAAGTTTAATACTCAGTTTGATATCAGCCCATTTCCCATCTGCCACAAGGACTTTAACCCCACATGCTGCCAGCTGCGAGCATAAAACCAGAGTCTTCAAAAACAAAACAGAAAAAGTGAAAACATATGAAAGGTAAACATAAAGATCCCACAGAAAGCTAAAGAGATGGCCAACTTCTGAAACTGTCCGAAGGTCTGAGACACTGCTGGTGGTACTGCATGGTGTTCCAGAACTCCATCTTCTGCTTGTGTGTCCTTCCAATACTTTTGAAAGGATCAATTTCCTGAGCAGGAGGGGAAAACACAACACATGATATGAAGAGGGAATAAGGTTTCTAACATTGTAACAGACAAACAAAACCAGACCCTCAGAACCCTCCAAGGGAAGAAGTAACCATTACAGCAGAAGTAACACTGTGGAGTGCATGCCTGGCTTTCTTTGTTTTTTCCATATTTCAGGAGATGATCTGGGGAAAGAGACTGAAGGCATGTCTTGGCTTGAAACACTAAATCTCAGGGAGTTATATCCAGCCCTTCAACCTGACATAGAACAGTCCTTCAGAAAGTAATAGCACCTGGATAAAGAGCTCTAGCATCAAAAAAACCCCACACAAAAAACAACTCGCATCTCCTACTCAAAGTGGGCTTGAAAGCACCTAAGTCAATAAAAAAATCTCTTCAAGAGAGAGACAGAATGAAAACTATGAACCAAGGAGCTGCCAGACAGCAAGGCCAGCTGATGGCATGGCATGGGGCAGCATCCCTGAACAGGGGGCTTGTGCAGTGGGTTGACTACACTGTACCCAGCTGGGGATAAGATGCTTCTGTCCAAGTTCCTACTAAGTAATACTTGCTTTTCCAAAGCAATTTACTTAAATAATTTACTGTTATTTCCCAGGATTGCCTATTATTGCCTAAGTTCAGTGCTTGTTCTGTGAGCTGCTTTAATAGCGACAGAAGAACGCAAAGGGGCCGTGACTTGAAAGCACAGAATTGGCTTAAAAGATGAACTGACGACTCTGTAGAAATAGTCACTGACAGGAAAAAGCCTTCCAATATATCCTGTCTGACAGAATAAATGGAGACAAAGCTACAAAAGCCAGAGGAAAACAAGGAGAAATTAAGGGCCTCTATTAAGAAGATGCAGTAGAGAAGAAATAAATTTTGCCAGGAAGGCAACAAGTGCAAGCAGCCTCGGACACAGGCACTGCATCCTGCTTTCAAAAGTGCAAAACCATCAATCTGAGAAATTTGGCTCATTACTCAAGCAAACAAAAAAATCCTACAAAAACCAAAACACAGAAGTTCCCCCAAAAAGCTGCTGTGCATCTATTTTGTGGGAAGTTTCAAGTGATTTTTTTTAACAACTAATAAAACATTATTAGGATGCACAGAGACATGTAAAACTGTAAAACTTAAGTTACACTAAACAACAACTTAAGAAGATTTATTTGTATTCTTTTAAAACAAGGCTTAATAACGTAAGGCTTTAGTTTGTGACTACTGCAGGAATATATTTAATGATCTTAACCAAGGCAGCAGACAGATGGAATAATTTAATGTAAGCAATTAATATTAATTACATATCCCATGTATTCTCCTTCAGTGAAGTACTGTCATTGTGCTGCCTCCTTATGCAAAGGATGTGCATTTTTTTCAATTTTAAACTAATGAAATACACCCTTAAAAGCTATAATTTTCTTATGCCTTGTTATATGAAGACAAAGATAATTTAAAAATATGGCCAACTTCTGAATATCCCAATACCCCACTGCCCCTGTCCAGGGATGCTACTGCTACCATTGCTGCATGTGCCCACATTTGCAGGAGCAGGGGGCAAGGCCCTGGCACACGTGTTGGCCACAGCTCAGCTTTTCCCATTGCAGTTCTGACCACCAAGCCACATCAGCACCAGGCTGGAATCCCAAGTGCCTTCAGTGTGCTCTGCACACACCAGAAAGACCCAGCATGAAGTTTTATACTCTCTGTGGTGGAAGGGTATGGACACAGATGTAATGCAGACACATCCCAACTCACCTACTCTTTCAAATGAAGGAAGAAAACCTTCAGCTCACCTGCCCAGCTCTTCCCTCCCCATGCCAACCCCATTTTACCACAGCTTTTGAAAACTTAGCAGCAGCACTAAAGGCTCACACAAGGACTAAAGATACAGCACCAGAGCATGGAATGTTACAGGATACTTTACCTTCCTTTCACACAGGGACAAAGCTTGTTGTTCCTTTATTTTTCCTTGGGGCATTAGTGTCTTATAAACCCATAGCCATCCAGGCCTGACATGAGAGCAGGCGATAAATAATTTTCAAGAACAAATTTTCATCCAAAAAAAAAAATGCTTTTATGCATCAGAAATACATCAAATATTCAAGCTTTTCTGCAGTAAGAGATTCAGTTAAATTTAACAAATGATGGTATGATATGATAAGCTGAATTTAAACACTGGCAAGCAAATACTTGAACTTTATTTCATATTTTGTTTGGAGAAATACAATACAGTAAGCAACTCAAAATGCTGAAATAGGGCAGGAGTATGAAGAATATTGCCTGGATGTTAACACAGGCTTCTTCAAATAACTGGCCCTCAAGTAACTAAAGAGAACACCCAGCCAATCAATATCAAGTTGACCTTGTCAGCAAAATGATAAAGTCTCATAAAAGCTTACAGTTCCTGTAAGTGACCTTTCTATAAGTGTCTAATGCTCTCCTCCTTACAAGTAGCACTTTTTTGCCCTTTCCATCATTGCTCTGTTATTGAAAGGTTTCACAAAATATGTAATAAAAATACAATAGAAAAATATTACGTGTTCATTACATACATAGACATGTAAGTATGTGAAATATATATATTTAGGCACTGAATAGCAGGAAGTTCTGAACCATATTTTAAAATAGATATCATATGCATCTTACAGTCAATTTTGTAGAAGAATGAACAGTAACTTAAATTCACAATGAAACACCTTTGCAAAAAGTTCTGTTGGAGAGGAAAATACCACTCTTGAAGTAATGGAACTGATGCAGACATATGTAGGAATTTTATGTGTGATTCGTGCAACCTCCCAAGTGCCCATTGTACATGTTACTAGAAACTATTTTCATCTTTCACTTACATCAAGATCCTCTTCCCTCAGCCCCCTACTTCCCTGTTCTGCTCAGATCATCCTTCCTGCTCCAGAGTTCAGTAAGGTCGGGGTAAGTGGTTATGAGAAGGGCTGGGCTGAGGCTGTTTGCTGTGCCCATCAATGGGTATTTGAGAACAAAACTCACCCTGTGCATTTACACTGCAGAGGCTCTGCACTCCAGTACAGCGGTGCCCCAGAGATCACGTTACTCTAAGAGTGCTTTTTATAAATTCTTAATAGGCTGCTCTGATAGGGTGCCCCTCTAATGAACAAATTTCTGTAGTGATTACCCACCATCAGCCCCATCAAATCACCAGTGGCATACCCAGTTGGTTTCCAGTAAGTCCAGAATTATTTAGACAGGTCAGGTTACAGTTGCTAATGAGTGTTATGTAGCTGAACAGGGTCCTCCAGGAGTGCACAAGATCAAAAACATGAAAAAGTGCAACCTTTGTTGGCCTCAGCTAATCATTATGTTTAATACTCAGATATCCCAGACAATTTAAATTAAAATGTAATTGCAATTATAATGCTAAAATATACTCAGGGAACTGCTCTCTCTCTCTCCTATATTTCTTTCCTTTCGACACATAACCCTTATCTGAAAGCTACCGTTTGCTTATTGCCTTTTCAGCCCAGTAGTTTCTGAAAATGAACTGCAAAGCAGCAATATCAGCTCTGGACTGCTGAAGGCAAAAAGAACAGCACTTTTATTCTGCAGGTCTTTCTGAAATACAAAACTGTAAAATATGAAAGGCAAAACAGAGCAAACACTCTTGATTTAAACCTTTGAGAAATGCAATACCAAGAAGAAAAGTAAAAACATTCCAACCTTGTACGTACCTTCAAAAAATTTACCCCTCAAATATTTGTCTAGAGATTATAAACGAAGTCCCTTTAAATTCAGTCTTACAGAACACACAGCAAGGAAGATACCAGCTAAAGGAGCTGAGCAGCATTAGAGGAGGAAGAAATTATGTGATACACCAAATTAGATATTATGAAGAAATATAGAAAATCTGCCTAAGTCTGGAGGATGGAAGCAGATAATACTTTTCAATGGAAGGAAAAAAACTCATACTAAAATCAAGAAAGAATGCAATCCCTAGAAGACTGACTGAAGAAACAGAATTGAAAAAACAAATCAAAACCTACCAAAATTGATATGAACATTTTCTATGGTTCATGAAGTATTAACACATCAAAAGAGGTTTGAAAATGACATAAGGATATATGGATCAGCAGGTACAACATGTCCAGTGTTTATCAGGGAATGAGTGAGATTGCAAAATGCTGAGACATTGTGTTATCCCTGCAGGTGAACTACACATAGCCCCTCTTAAGAAGAACAGATGCACAGATAAAAGATGACCATCTTAGAATGTGTTTTTTCACATATTGTTCTAAATCAGATATGTAGATGCAAACCAGAGTTTTCAGGGCCATGCTGTGGGTTTAACATACTCCCTAAAGAATGTGCTCTTTTAACTTTTGGATGGATTACACTGGCTCATATATTTACATGTCATTGTGATAGATGCAAGCAGAATAAGGTTCATTTTCACATTTAATGATCTTCATTTAAAATTAGTCAAAGCCTAATTTAATTCTAGTAATTCAAAGTATTGTCCATTACATCTCAAGTTTCAGAGAGCAAACACTGCAGAATAAAATTGTGAAGACAGTCAGGTTGTTGCAGTATTTTGTGGCATATGGCAAGACTGAAAGTGATCTTAAAAACATACGTTATGTCAGCTACTCAACTGTGCTACAGAATTTTTGTCCAACACGTGCCCTTCACTTTACTTGGAGAACTGCCACTGACTGTAAGAATCACACAAGTCCCTAATGTTTTCTTTTGGAAACTCGTCATCTGATGTTACTGAGATTCAAGGACAAAAGCTCAAGTTCTACTTCTGTGGTACAAAGTACATTCAGGATTCAGGGTGATATAGCCTGGACAGGCTCAGAGTATCTCTGGAACACAAAGACTTTCTGACAAGCTGTACTTTAGGAAATACAGGAAATTCCTAATTTAGAATTTCCTAAAGCATTAGGAAATTCCTAACTATATTGCAGAATAACTCATAGTGTGAACATTTTTTTCATTTAAAAAAAATGGAAACTCTGTGAACGATCTATTACCATCTCAACACTTCAACTAAGAATGCTGAAGAGCATGAAAAAGTCTGAGCCTAAGTAAAACAAGCAAAGTGCTTAATATCTACAGATTTGGTCCCTAACACATGGTCAAGTACTTTACTGCCTTTTAACTTAATTCCTAACTGTATGGTAGGACAATACAGGGAAAGAGAAGAAGGAAATCTGGTTTATATGAGAGTAGTTTGAGACTACAGGAATACAGATTCAGTACAGATCTCCCAGAACTGCTTTTTTCCTCCAAAGAGGAAGTGTGGTCAAAGCTGTAAATTTCTTAGTAAAAGACATTTTAAGAAGATAACAGAACTGAAGAAAAGCAATGTTCCCCCTCACACTCAAGAATGCCTGGGACAACTAAGCTCCCTCAGGCTGTACAGGTAATTTCCAATGCACCCCAGGCACTTCCTTATACTAAACATATCCACATGAAGTGCTGAAATGCTTGCCAGTGGAAGCTCAGCTTGTTCTCCAGTGTTGTAATTACTGCTTTGTTGACAAGAGCGTATTTTTGCATTGTAAGTACCCAAAATTAGAATACTCCACTTAGTACCTGAGTTCTATGAAAATACAGTTGAATGCTGGTGTCTTCTGAACTAAAGAGGGAAATACTATCAAAAAATTTATATCTATACCTGTATGTGTTTATATATACATATCTACAATGCTCTAATTTATTTAGCAATAATACAATAGTGAGGTGTACATGCACTTGTGCATATGCAGGTAGGAAAAATGGAATGTTTGTTTGATCTAGGAGTAACTTTGGAAGGCAAACTCCTAAATTTTACTGGCGCTTGGCAAGTAGCATTTGTATGTGACAAGAAAATGGAATGTGCTTTGGTTATTTTTTGATAATGCAAATTGGCATAGCCATCAAATTGAGATAATTATTGTCTCTTTTCCAACTGTGTGCCTAATTAAGAAGATCCAGTAAGGCTTAATTAGCAAAAAAGCAATTGTTAAAATCAGGTTTAGATGCTCAGAGATTACAAAAATTGAAAATTACATGTTCTGTATAGATACTATTAATTTTTTGAGACACCAATTTCAATTTTGTATCACAATAAGCTTAGCATATGAGAATAATTTACAACACATGGATGCCATGGACAATCTAACCACAGTTCAAGTATTAGATTTTCACTGATACCAGGATACCTTGGCAATAGTGTTTAAAAATATTCAGCTGACGATTTTTAATTCATGTTCACTTACCCTGTTTTTAATTAGAATAATGGAAGTCTTCTTTAAGCAAACTAGACATTCACCAGAGTATTTACAGACTACCAAAACATATGAACAAGTCCCATTATTGTCACATTTGATGAGACAAAAGATTTCATCAGTTGACATTACAGTAAACAAATTTTCCTGGTAGATTTTTTTCCCCTCTGGGGCATTAGAGTTATGATAGATCTCATGGGGCCTTAGCAATTTTTATTTCCCCTTGCAAAATAAAAAAAAAACCACCTACTAGAAATCTCTGAAATAAAATGCTGACACCAGCTCCCCACAGCCAAGTGAAGTTTCCTAGCAGAACATATTATCTTAAATATTATCAGCAGCTCTTTAGCATTGTCCACTTCTCAGATTTGATGTAGCTTGTTCATATTCAGATTCATTACCTTTTTACTTTTTCCTACATTTTAGGATTTCTAGAAGCAGCACTGATTTACTTGTTTTACTTGTTTATTTTTACAGCCACTTGTTTTACTTCCACCAGAGGCTCACAACGCTGCTGCACTTACAGAAAGCATAAGATCTATAGCTTAATGTCTTACAAGAGTCTCAATTAAGTCATCACAGCAATGTGAAGAACTTTTAAGAAACCACCATTATTTACTGCACACAGAAAGTGAACTTTTCAGTCTTTTCCAAAATAGTTTTCTTAACTTCTGTTCTTCTAACTCTGGGAAGAAACACCGTCAAGTATTATGCAGTTCTGACATCACCCATGAAGTTAAAACTTGAAAAGATTCTCAAGCATTTCAAGTACTTTTTGCAGGAAGATCTGACTACTGCCTGACCACAGGACCAACATCTGCTTCACCTTCATCTGAAGCATCACTCCGGTTGCTATTTGTGTGAGTGACACCATCAAGCCTGAGAAGTGATCTTTCTGTTCCTTTTCTTCTTGCTTTGATGTCTGTCAAAGTATTCAGTGTCTTCAAGTGCCATTGTTCTGACAAGCAGACCCTCCCAGTAGACTTGTTCTATATCCTGTGACTCCCAGAACTGCTATTATTTGAGCTGGTGTCAGATTGATTTTCTTTCTGTTCATGATAGTGCTATGATCTTGCAGAGTTGAAATTACTGCTGATTTGCGCCTTGATGCAACCCCTTGAGAACTGGCGTGTATCAGCATGTCACCTATGAAAAGGTACATTTGAATCCTTTGAGATCTTTTTAGTGGAACCTTTGTTCTCATTTCAATAGAGAATCCTTTGTAATGAATGTTTGCTAGAAATTTCTCCTGCAGGTACCAAGAGTCTTCTGCAGTGCAAACTGGAAGTACATTATGCATCCACCCATTTTCACCAGTCTGTGAAGCCTTCTTGACAGAGATTATTTTAAGCTGCCCATCCAAAACTTCACAGTTTCTGCAAATTGATTATTCCATTTTCTTTAGTACTCTAAAAAGAAAATGCAGGTAGGGCTGGTACTGCAGAATGGGGATGTTTCCCAGCTGTATTCCCAAAGGCTCAGCTACATCTGGGAATGCAACAGACTATAAATACAAACATGTCTCTAGAGTGTTTGCAGAAGACTACTGCCTTTTATAGCCATGCCTTCTTTTATTTAGACTTTAGAACAGCAAAGATAATTAGTGTTTAAGCATTATTCACAGTTTTACATATTCTGCCTATTAACATCACTGTTTTTGCACTTCCATGAAATAGTAGCTTGACTACATCTTTGTGATCTATTTTTCCAAAAAAATAAGGAAATAGTGTCTTCTGTAGAAATACACAAACAGCGAGGCACTGATTTTACATTTAAACAATTCTAACATGGTAAACTGCAGTTGAAATAATCTTCTTGCTCTTACCACCAGTCTCTGAAATACTAATTTATTTATTTATTTATTTTTTACTGTTGGTAGAGCTGTTTGCCCATGCCTTCTTTTAGTGTAAGTCCTGGTACAGATACTGTCCTTTCTCCTAGTTTAGGCTGCACTATCCCCAAAATCCTTTGCAAGAGGGACTGAAGCAGCCATTTTCTTTTTGGAAATTGGTATTCTGCAATAATCAATTCCAGTTCAAAAGTAAATGGGACTTTGCTGCAACTTCTTCTTCCTACTAAGCAAGAAGCTAAACAGAGGTGTGTAAAAATCAAGTGGTTCTGTTCTACTCTTTGAGTGTTGGCAGGAAGAGGAACCTTCACAAAAAAATCAATCGCCTCTGAACCCCAGTGACTGCCAAGGGGGAATAGTGTGACTACAACCACACCATTGGAAAAATTAAACCAAGTCACACTTCTGTTTTTCAATGAAGTGCTCAAAATTCTCAGCTACTTAAGCTCTTCTACATCAAATATCTTACTACCACTATGACCACCCTACTTGGCAAGAACAGTGTCTCCTTAGCACCTGTACAATGGACTCCTTTTAGCTCAGCTGAGAAGTCACAGCAAGGAGAAAGAGAAGGATGAGATTAAAATGGGACTCTTGTCTGTGGCTTTTATATATGTGTACACACACAGGCACACATATCTTCTATAGTAGCTGCATTTAAAAAATAGAATCATTATCCTTGTAGATAACAATTTTGCCCCTGCTAATTCTATTTACATTGGGAGCACTGTAGTGTACGTTTAATGTGAAGCTGTGTTTCTCTCATGAGCAAGGAAAATGTCACTTTCCTTTCCCAAAGCACCAAAAGACTCCTTTTATTGTCACAGAGCACAATTATATGTTAGAGCTCTGCTGTCTCTTTCCAGCCAACAAAGCAAGAAAATGACCTTTCTTTAACCTATGGATGAATTGCGTTATGTTTGGTTCAGTGGATATCCTCTTTTATATTCTCCCACATCAAATACATCCACATACTGAGGTTATGAAATGGGCACCTGCCTTTCACATCTGCCAGCGATTTAATTTTTTCCAAAAATTTGCTTTCAGTTGAGGAGGGGTGTTAACTCTCATCTCCCATTTCCTATCCTAGTTTGCAACTTCTGTTAATACCCAAAACCACTCAAAGCTGCAAGGACACTCTGCCAGCAGAATCTGGTTATTGGTTGCTGCATTTTGCCCAAAGATATGATCATGTAAAAGATCAGGAAGAAATCTGCCGCCCCCACTCACTCACCGTGTGCCACACTGTGACCCTGTGCAGAATGACAATGCCCTGAAACACTCCCCATCTGTCTTCCCTGTTGTGTGAAGCAACCTGCATTTCTGGTCTGTCTTCATCTATGGGCAGGTTGGTAATAAAAGGAGACATTCCCCAGGTATCTCAACTGTGCTTTGGTTTACATGCACAAGATGCTGGGGGGGAGCAGAAAAATGCAGCTGTGACATTAATAAAGTAAGCCAGAGCTGATCTGCACAAGAGAGCAAGTCAACAGGGGAGGATTA
The DNA here is from genome assembly GCA_003676055.1 of Chloebia gouldiae. Classification (NCBI taxonomy): domain Eukaryota; kingdom Metazoa; phylum Chordata; class Aves; order Passeriformes; family Passeridae; genus Chloebia; species Chloebia gouldiae. The sequence goes on along the minus strand of QUSF01000018.1, from coordinate 4,778,707 downwards.
GTGAACATGATGCTGAATGATAAACATAATTCTGAAGAAAATTGTGCCACAGAGCTTCACAGAGCATTTAGAATATTTTTACAATTAAGAAAGTTCAGAGACAAAAGAAGACCATGAAAATCATTATTTACATACAACTCATATCGCAAGTAGCCACCTAAATAAGCTCCACTAAAAAACATTTGGCATCACTGCTCATCTGGAGGCAATTCTAAATACACATTTCAATGCTTTTAGGTGTAGAGGAGCTCCAAGGTTCAGTAATTTGTTATATGACAAAGTTTATATCAATTGTTATTAAAGATGACTCATATTAATATAAGTGCTCTTATTCTTCTTATAGAAGAAGAAAAGTTGTGTAGCCTAAGGATACCTTCCTAAATGCTACCATTTTACCAGCACTCTGTTGTAAATGGAGACGTGCACCAGAGACAGGCTGGAAGCATACATTAACCTTGTGAAGATCATCGTTCTCTTAAAAGCTTATGTCTGATTTTCTCCTATTACACTACACTGAAAATGGGAAGTACCCAACGTTCAAGACAAAATGAAACAGTCATTTCTTGTTCTGTAGTCAAATAAATCTCTGCATACAGCCAAAGACCAGTTTAAAACCTTTTTGGAATTCACTGTGAAGTAAGAATAGGATCTCCATAAAAAAAGACACAAGAAATGTGTGCACTAATTCCTCTGAAGCAGACCAAATAAAACACAGCTTCATGTGTACCTATAGCAGCCTGTGAAATTAGGAAATGAAAACTTTACTGTTCAAGATGAAACAAAAAACCCAGCTAACCAACCAAACACAACAAAAAAAACACATCCAAACCAAACAAAAAACAACCCCCAAAACCACCCAAATTACTGTAGCTGCACAGTGTGATCCTCTTCATACAAGGACAAGATACTCCCAGAGCATAAGCTCTGACATAATCACTTATTAAGCACTTGGCTCTTGAGTGGTGATATTTGTCTGTGTTTTTTACAAACACATGTAAAACTTCTGGCTTCAAAAATACTGCAAGCTGAAGAATTTTAAGCTATGCAAAATTTTTACCTCCTAGAAAAATCAGAAATTCCTTCCACACATAGAATCTATTTATATTTCTATATCATATCCTTATAATGTTACAAGGAACTCAAATCTGTAGTCTAAACTATAAAATACTAGCAGGAAAATTTGATACCAAAATCATCAACAAAAGGCCTATTGCTCATTTCATTTCCAACAATTCCCAAACATTATTAGTAGACTTTCAGCTGTTTTCATCAGGCTTGAAGACGTAATCACAGTTAAATAAAAATCTAACTCCTGTTCCTACTCCTACACATAATTCTTACAGCAGTCAACCTTGAATTACATGGGGTGATGCTGCTGCCAGACAGCCAAGGATAGAAATGAAGTGGCTCTGGTTCATTCTGGTTCTATGGGGGCTTTTCTGAGAACAGCAAAATCTGTCCACAGGGTGACATCCCAGCTGGAGCACTTGATAGGGGAACAATCATCAGTGGCTTCAGCTGATCTATATTAGCTGATCCATTCCCATTCTAGGGAATGGATCATTGAATGAGCATAACAGAACAAGCATCATTAAAAAAAAAAAAAAAGAAAGAAAACAGTGAACTTGTTATTGGATTGGAGGAAGGAAAACAGAGTAAGAGAAAAGAGAATTAGTTTCAATTTTATTTCTGCAGTTAATAGAATGTTAAAAAAAAAAAAAAGAAAGTAAAAACCAGCAAAAAAAATTTAAGCTATCGGCATACCAAGTTTTATGTAACCGATATTTTTGCCTAGTAATTAATTACACCACTCAATTACTTTAAATAAATTTAAGGATGAGCACACATAGAGAACTGGACCAAGAATTCCAAGGCTCACCAGAACCATTTGCAGGTATTACTAAATTCAATACCACGGTGGTCAGTGGGTTATTTCTGACAGAAGAATACAGAAGTATTTATATTTTGATTTCCCTCAGTTTAATTAGGACTTCTTTAAAAAGTTGCTTTGCTTTTAATTCCTAACACATTTATTTTCTTCAACACCTTTATTTCAATTGATCTCCAAGGTGGGTTCCACAGCCCAGGCATTTTTTTCTTACTCAAACCCTACATTTGAAAAGCCAGCTCTCAACAACACATCCATGTGCGTGACTTTCTGTGAAATCTTCTCGTTTAACACCTGAAACTGCAGAGATCGAAGCACGGTTTCCCTTTAGCCCTTGTGATACTTTTTTTTGTCAAGTGAAGTACCAGAAGTCTTGTAAAATCTTGTAAATTACCAAGGTATTTTGTTCTTTAAAATGGCAATTCTAAATCTCCTGCTTAAATATAGTGTCGAGGAAGTTGGCAGTGTTCACAACATTGCAACACCAGCACATCAGCAAAACCAAGAAATGAACAAATAAACTATTTTCTACTTTAGTGGGGAACAAGAGAAAATTTTATACATTACAGAGAAAACACAATTTGTGGCTACACTAACCAGACACCACCCTGTAGGAATAAGAATGCTGTCTTAGAGTTTTGTAATTTACTTTGGAAAAAAATAGCTCATTAAGATTGAAAAACTGGAAAGTTACAGAATTAAGGTCATCCTCAATATTACCCTCTTAAACGTTTTAATGTGAATTCTGAGCAAATAGAGTGAAATTGCTGGAGCTGCAATCCTTACCACTTCATTGACTTTTAAAATTAGAAATACTTTTCTGATTTTTTTTTTTATTTTCTAGGGTAGGAATACACATTCTTCTAAATCTGAATTACTTCTAAAAATTTACATTCATTCCTCTAGAACTCAATGGGAGCTGCTCCAATACACAGTAGCATAAATGAGTTTAAACACAAACTTCATGGATTTAGCAATGTAATCTGGTGATTTCTGCTCTGCAGTTCAAATATAGAACCACTACACTGGGAGAAACACTGAAAAAAAGTCTTATTAGCAGCTTGAGAAGGTCCATTTTACAACCACAGATGTTTTGAGGTTAAACTACTTCAATGATTTGGCTTTAAATCAACTTAAGCCGTATTATGGTTCAGAAGTAATTCAGATAACAAACTATTAGGTGAGTTTGGAAATAAAAATCCTCCTTGATCCATTCAGTAGAATTAAAGGAAGAGACAAGTCAATACTTAAGTGAAAGTGCACGGGACACAAAATGTTAAACAGTGATTTAAGTATTCATTACTTTTCCTCAATAACATTCAAATATTAGTGCACACTGATCACAAATTAATCAATTGACCAAAACACCAGGTAAATTTACCTCCCTGATGAGTTTAAACATAAAAGAAAACATGAGAAATTGAATTCCTTTATCATAAATATCTTGGCTGAATTTGGAATGTAATCAACATGATCATATTTACTGAAAGTTAAAATACTTAAATTAATGAGTACCATGTGTTTATCTACCAAGTTTCAACTTGCTAATCTAGTCTGATCATTTTCCAAGTCTAATGGTTACAAAAAATGCTCAATGAATGTTTAATAATGATCAAATGACTTTTTATAGCAAAACAACCCAAACTTATCACAGAATACATTTTCAGTAGCACATGAAAATAGGAAACAGATCTGCCGGAGATACTGGTGTTCATAATAAAAACTAAACCATTAGGATAAATGTGTGCATTTCCTGCAATGACAGGATAAGAAAGCAACACATTTAGTGATCTGTGTGGCTGAATTGAAAAATATTAGTTTGGATTTTAGCTAATGGATACTAACACTCAAATAATAAAAAAAAAAAGGTAAAAGGCAATAATAAATATATTTCTGAAAAGTTTTCTGAAACATGAAACATTCATGTAAAAAGTGAAGCATTCTGCCCAAGAGAAGTATCCTGCTCAGAAAACATGGATTGATTGAGAAAAAGCCTGAGTAATGATAGCAAAATATGAAGAAATTTCACTGCCAATTCCCACTCACAGGGTCAGCAATGTGGGGATATTGGTACTGTATCATTTAGCCCTTTTTCTCAGGTCTGTATTTTTTCTAAAAACATAAACTGAAGAAATAAAGAACAGTACTCCTGACTATCAGGTTTTTCAGTTCAGTATCCAGACCTTTATATTCCCAGCACATTAAAGATATTTCTGATTAAGCTACATTAAGCAGTGAACTCCACAGTTGGTTTAGATTTTGTAATTCAGAGTTATTTTAGCAGGATTAGGTTGATCTCAGCAGAGATGCACAGATTCCTGAGAAGTTAAGGTCTCCTGGATTTAAAATAAATAAATGAAGGAGTCCAAGTTAATAATCAGAAAAGCCTAATCAGATTAAGGTTGTGAACTCTGGACTACCACAGTGTTTTCCAGCAGCTCGGTGTGCTTAATCCACAAATGGATAACTGAATACAGAACATTTCTATAAAATATTTCCTTGCAAGACACTAAACCTATGATTTTGGCAAAGGAAACACATCTCTGCTACATCTAATATGATATTTAACCAAGATCGTTAAGTGAGCTATCAAGGCTGCATTTAAAAATAACATTAGTGCCCATCAAAAAATTCTTCCCATATTACCTATTCTTTGAATTACTTTTTATGAAATATTTTCAAGAAAATATTCAATATACTTCAAGAAAATATGCCTTCTCCTTTATCTACCTGAGAGTAATGAGACTAAATAGCACAGAGCCATTTCAAACCACCATTTCATTAGAAGTGGCTTGGTTCCCATCAAATATGATGTAACTGCCTTATTAGCAAAGGTCATCCTCACAGTCCAATATTATGTGGTACATTTTACTTGTCAGTTAAGCTTGGATGAACATACAGTTAACAGATTGAACAAGTTGTGCAGATGTTTCCTATCAACTCCAGACAAATGAGAGATAGGTAAGGACATGTTCTTCACAACTACAAGGAGAAATTAAAGTCTGACATGGGATTCAACTTAGTTTGCAGCTGAGAAAGTGCACTTTCCTTTCACAAATAATAAGCCATTAATACATGGCATTTGCCGTAAAGTTTCAGAGCCAACTAAATAGTACAAACATTGATGTATCTATTTCTTTTACAACAAATACATAAAACTACAGATCCCTAAATTTTTAAGTATGAATATTTCCTAAGACCATGATCCCTGTTTGGCTTTCTATACCTCTGAATAATCTTCTCTGATTTTCCTGCTGCTTTACTCCATGAGCAGCTTAACATGCAGTGTCTTCTTGTTTACCCCCACCAAACTGAATGTTTGGAACATTGGATAATGCTCCAAATTTCAGCCCCCACAGTCTGCAACAGAGGGTAATTTCTATTCCTGCTTCATCTGAATCACAGCATTATTACGGCTGGAAAAAGCTTTCAGATCATCCAGTCCATCCATTAACCCAACACTGACATGTTCACCACTAAACCATGTCTCCAAATGCCTCATCTATGCATTTTTTGAACATTTCTAAGGATTGTGATTCCATAGTTTCCCTGGGCAGCCTATTTCAATGACTGACCATCATTTCAGTTAAGAATTTTTCCTAATGTCCAATTTAAACCTTCACTGGTGCCACTTCAGGCCTCTTGGCCAATTACTTATTGCTTGGGTGAAGAAACCAAACTCCACGTGGCTCCACACTCCTGTCAGGCAGCTGTAGAGAACAATAAAGTTCTCTCTGAGCCTGCATTTCTCCAGGCTGAGTCCTGCAGTTCCCTCAGCTGCTCCTCATCAGACTTGTGCTCCAAACTCTTCCCCAGTTCCAGTGTCCTTCTCTGGACATTGAAGGAAGAAAGAGCGACAGGAACTCTTCCGCACTCGCCCCGAGATTTCCCTCAGCCCTCTGCAGAACAGCACTCCCAGCCAAGACATCCCAGGCTGGATTAATTTGCAGCAAAGCAATATGCAGGAAATTAAACTGTGTTTGCCATGGAAGATAAAACATGCTCATCCATTTTACTGCACAGTTCCATAATATGAGAGTTTATCCAAGAGCTAATACTGATAAATACTGAAAAGAATCCTAATTTAGAACAAATGTTGATTGCTTGAAAGAATGACACACAACTGAACACATGTACATGTGACTTTATGGTTGTGCTAACAATATTTCCTTAGTCAATGTTTTTCCCCAACTATAAAGCAGTATTCACATGTATCCATTTGTTTTTCATGGACATACTCTGAACTTATATTGGACAACTTCTAATTCATTTTCACTTGTCTTCTAAGATAAGAACAAATCCATTTTTCTTCAGAACAAAACAGTTGTCTAAAGAAAACCAGCTTTTTATTCTCCAATAATACTCATATTTCACCACAAGTAACAAATTTAATGCCAATGAGCATATGTTTAATTTCTAAATACAAGTGTATAACCTCTCCAGTACAATCAATGAGGATCTCCTTGATTTTGAGCATATTTTTGAAGAACAGTTTATGCAGTTGTAAATATATAAATATTGTCTTAATTTCCCACTGTTCATTCTATCCCTGTGAAAATCAGAGATAAACTTGAAATGTGCAGACCAGACACACTCCTTCGTTCATCAAAGAACTGCCACTGACAATGGGATCATACATCTAAGCCATACAAAAGCATCAGCAGCTTTAGATTCCTTTGATAACATTTATCCTTTGTTGGTTTCTGAACAGCATCCATTACTTTATAATACTATGGTATTATCAAAGCCTGTAAGACCTATTCTACCACAAATAATACACATTGTTCATGCCAGTCTCATCAGAAGGAAGAGACCTTCACTGTGTTTGGGAAAATATATTATAAACATCTACATGAAGTTTAAATTTCTATCAATAGGTGGCAACACTGTCATGTGTAACATATGAAGCACATGCTTATGTACGTGCACGTGCCCAGACAATTTCTGCACCCCTCTAGCACATTTTGCCCTTGTTGCTTCATTTTGTTTTAAATGTCACCTGACACCATTTTCCAACAACGCAAAACCAATTTACTCTGTGTGCTTTTTATAGCACATCTGTAGGATTAACAGGATATTTTAAATTATTTTAGTAATTCTCCCTGACAGACTGCAAACTGTGCTAGTTGGATTAGGAGGCTAATATGTACATCTGGGGTATGATCAATATGATACCATGGCTGCTCCTTGGGAACCAGTAGATTTTTCAGGAAGACTGAGGATTATTCTTGCTCCTTGTGAGGCCCACATGGCTGCCAGGGCACTTATGGAATTTTAGGGGTGTTGAACCTTTTGCTTGTTTGTCATCACAAACTAATTTTATATTGCAATATGCAGCAGAAAAATTCCAATTTTTTAAACATGAAACTTTAAATATGGTGATCTGTTTAGCATGTCTTATGTTGCATCTCACATCCCAAACATGTTGGACGTGTGCAGGGGAAAAAAGGATTCTGGCTGGCGATTTAAAATTGCTGCTTCACAAAGGCTCCTGAGCGAGGATATGAGATTCACTCGAGGTCAGAGGAGCTGCCAGAGGTAACGAGAAACAGAATCTGCCCCTCCTGCCCCATCCTGAGCTGGAGCTATGAGAAGTTGTCCCCTGGTGGGTCACACTGTGTTCACCAGTCAGTGAAACCAGAGCTCTGTTAAAGCAGAGGTCTCTTCACACCAGCTCAAAGCACAACAGAATAATTAATTCACTTTCCAAAGAGGTTTTTGTAAGCTTCTATCACACTGAACAAGAATAGTTCTGGAAGGCCTAGTGCTACTAAACCCATATTTCTATATACACTGTTTGTCTATAGAGAAAAGCTAAATCTTCAAAGAGGCAGGATTATACAATGAGATAGCAGCTCAAAACACAGAGATAGACTTTTGTTATTTTCTGAAGTACATTCATCTCCATTTTCAGCAGGAACATTTTTTTTTTAACTAAAGAAAAATCCAACTGTATATTCCCAACTGATAAGAAATGTATTTGGGTGTCAATGCAACAGGAAAGCTGTAGGAATTTTGATAAAAGCTCTTTCTGGTGGAGGGAAAAAGGCATCAAAAGGTTATTTTGGACAATATTTCAGGTACCATGATTACAGCTGCCCAGAGAAGGCTTTCTGTGTTACAGCTCTTTGGATGTTCCATCAATTTTCAATTTAACAGCAATGTCACATGCTGGGTAGGGTTCAGATACCATAAAAGCAATTTACAGATTACTTGGATAACATGCAAAGTGATATCATAATTTAAACTATTCCAAGTATTTTGAGGAGAGTTAAAGTCAATCAGGACTAATATTTAAAAACTGCACAAATGCTTTTATAAATTTATATACACAAATTGTGTCTCAATAGACACACATAGACACAGCACAGTTATTCTTATGGGATGCACCATCTTGGCAGTGCTACCAAACTTCCATGGGAATAGCAGTGTTATTCTAAGAGAAGTCAATAAACAAACTAAATATATGTTTTTATTGATAGCACAATGTAACCATCTCCAGGTTAAACAAACTGAACTCAAAATATGTATATGTACACGTGGCAGCAATAGTTAGATTTAAAACAGCAGTCATTACTTATCTTGTCAGTTATATTTCCAGCTGGTAGGAAATATTTGGATTATTAAAAAAAACAAGACTTTCAGATTTAAATTTTTTCCTCCCTCTGTCTCTGCTTTCTCCTTATTCATTTGTTTTTAAACATGGCTATACATGATGCACACCCTGAGATAGCAGCATTTCAATAACAGTAAATCAGGTTGCTGTGCTAACTGAAGTTATTTTCATGTTTGCAGATGATGAAAAATGATGTCTCTAGGACTGCAATCCACACTACTTTGTGAAGGCAAACACATAGCCTTGGTACTGCAGTAAGCTTTGGGGAAATACATTTGTCATAGGGAAACCATGGGATTTCTTGCAGTCAGGCTGCAAAAATTCCTCCTGTTCCTTGTGGAATCAATTCAGATTTATACAGTTTTAGGCTGGCCATTTGCTTATTTACTGCCTCCTGGGCAAGACACTGTGCCAAGAATCGGTATGCAGAATGAGACTCATGTACATTTTCCTCACATAGACATATTTGTGTTCTACTCATCTATCTCACCCTCACAGTATAGGCAGATCAACATATCTATTTACACCTTCTCAGAGAGCTGTTAGTGGTGATTTATGAAAAACATGCAGTAACTACTTATTAAGGTAACCCTAACAGGCTTATCATTCATAAAAACCTACTAAATTCACCATATGTTTGGAACTATTTACCCTATCCTCTCTGTTTAAGTTCTTCCATGCAGAGTAATATTATCATAACCTAGAGATAAAAGAAGAGCAGAAAAAAGATTGCCAGTATCTATGCAGAAATGCTCAAACGACATGTAATTCATCAATGCCAGACATGAAATAAAAATACTCCAACAGACAAAATCTCAATCTTCACAGAGAAATCATCACATACATGTGCTGACTGTAATCTGCTTATTAGTTTACAGAAGAATGTGAAGTTTAAGTGTGCTAGAAACCTACACAATGTCTCAAATGCTAGCTGTTGCTTCTTAGCTTTTAGTTATCTGAAAATGTACAAAATGTTGTATAAGTAGACAGCTTTTTATAGGCAATCTACCTGAAGATGCTCATGAGAGTTATTCTAGAAACAAAAATGACAGTAATTTACACTCAAAAAAAAAAAAAAAAAAAAAAAGGAAAAAGGCAGCATAGCTCAATAGATTGAGCTTTTTCCTTCAGAGTGTTCCAGGAACTGATCAGATCCACTGTGCCTCCATTTCTGCAGGATGCCCACACATTTTAGCAGGGAGAAGACAGGCTAAACAATTCTGCAAGTCTGCATGGATTTTATTGACATAAAAGTTGTTAGGTAGTTCAGAAATACAGAAATCCCTAACAGAATTTGGCATACCAAATATCCTTAGAGGGGAAAATCCTGATTTGCATCGCCATTTTAAGGTTGACTTAATGAAAAGAAAAATTGAAAAATTTCTTCAAAAATATCATATTATGTAGTATAGAAGAAACATCCCCCAACGGGAAGCTCTGGCAAAACAAATACATTTGGCACCACTGAAAAATGTAAAATTTGTTTTCTTCCAAAAGCCTTGCCACACACCTCAGAAATGCTTCATCCTTCACTGATGCTCAGCCATCTCTAACTAGAAAGGGAGTTTTACTTAACAGTGGGTAAAAAACACCTCCCTCCTTTTAAAAGTAAAGAGGAAGGATGACATACCCAGTAAGTTAACTCAGTTTATACTAAATGTATTAATGTTGCAGAAACCACAAAGTGTGTTTTTCTGAACGCTTTAACAAAGAGTGTGACATAGCCAATGATCATGCAAAATTCACAGAAGTCCTAAAAATATGCATATAACACTCACATGCAAGGGCAGGCTTAGAGAACAGGTCTGGAAATAGAACATTAATTATCATACCTTGAACAGAAATAGCAGTGTGAAGTATAATCATCCTAAAATAACACATCCTGGGGGGTGGGGGGAGGAACAGAATTACTCTATAAAAATGAGTATATCTTGAAACAGCACACAGTATTTCCAGTGCTAACTCCAGTATGAATTCCTTACAAAAATGCCATCAACAATCCTGCTACAGTAACTCCCTGGAGTTAAAGGATGTGGCAGCTCAGATTTTGCAGAGACAGATCTCTTGAGGGGAAGGGGGAGCAGGGGGTGTTGAAAAAAAAGAAAGAAGCAGTATTTCTGTGCAGTTTCTAATATGCTGAAGTGATTCCATGCTGACATAACTGACTTGCCCTCTTAGTCCTTTTCAATTTGATTAGGATAGCAAGGTCTGCTTTTACATGGTGTTTAGAAATAATCACAGCTAGAGTTCATTTGATGCACGTTGCATGCCAGATTGTCAAAGGCACTAAAAGTTTAATTGACAATAAAGATAATATCATTGCCTTACATTTATATGGCCCCTTTCACACAGAAGGATCCCAGAGGCACTGTTGACTTCCAGGTACCACTGGACTGGAAATGTGATTGCTGTTTGCTGCCATAGAGAAAAGAGCTACAACAGAGCACACAAAATGAAATCACCAACCATAAGTTCAGAATTCTCCTCCATTCACTCTCCCCACCCAGACAGCCTTGTTCCTAGTTAACAACCAGCCTGATTTAGACAAGCAAAAGTAAGATTTAATATTCACCCCTTTTCAACCTCCATTCATTCTCATTGATGACTGGAAGAGAATCCAGGTTTGAAAGATGCTCCAGCCCTGCCTCACCATAATTTGAACTCCCAGGTGGCTCTGAAGCACACATACTGAGATGAAGAGATTTTCAGGCTGCTGAGTGACAACCTGGCTGGGGTTTCACAGGACCTGGGTGAATTAAAGGCTGCCCCTGAGATCTCACCATTGTGGTGTCTGGAGAAGATGGGAGAGCCACAGCCCCTCAATTCCCTCCCAACTCAACCTGTCCTTGGGCAGTGGAGAGCTCCAGCTGAACTCCACTGATTGCAAAAAATTTGAAAAAGCTTCTCAAAAGCACAGAACCTCTCCACATACAAAAAAAAAAAAAGTGCAAAATCATCTGAACATGATCAATGCATCTTCAAGCTGATGGAAGAGTAATGACTGCCTTGTCTCTCATGACTGAAATGATCACTGCTCCAAATAGTTGGGAGCAGGGACAAACCTTCTCTCCCTTGTTTTTCAGGACAAACCAAAAATGAAGACAGTATCAATGTATTCTGAAGGTTTCTAACTAGTGCCTGACAGCAGGCTGCTATTCAGAAAGTCAAAGGGTAGCCACAGCCTGATGACCAGCTACTCTCCCAGACCCTAGTAAGCTCAAGATTCTGCTCAAGGCATGAAGAAAGAAATAGCCTCAACAACAGCGATGCACAACTCTCTCCAGTGATGAATAGTAAGCAGACATCTGTGCCCATCCTCCTAGACTTCCCTACAGCATTTAGCATTGTGGATCAGAGAGATGGCAAGGATCCAAAGAACTGTACTGAAGGCATTTAAGTTCTTTTTGAAGGCACACACAGAGTAAGGATGCAAAAGGCAATCTCAGCAGTGCAAACCTCTCCTCAGAGGACTGACAAAGACACAGTCTCTCCATTTGTATTCACAACAATATAGACTCAAGCAACAACACACAAATGGCATTGAAGCCAAAGTGGTGCTTATCTCATGTAAGCATAAAGACATCCCAACCTCCAATTTTGTAATATTTAGCTGAAATCAAAACTAGAGACTGAATCTGAACACAGGCTTAGGCAAAGATGAAACACTGAAGAAAATGCAAACGTCAGCCCTACAACTGAGGGAAAATTTCAGCCACAGGCATTGATGCTTGGCCACAGCCATTCACAGTTTCTACATTGCTCATGATTTCTTATTACCAGCAGGGACTGCTTTAAAGGGATGTTTCTAGTTCTCTTAGTCTCATCACTTAGCAACATAGTATATTTTCTGTAAATCACTAAAACCAGTCTAATTTCAGACAGGGTAGGAAACCTTCCAGAAAGAGCATCAGATAAGTCACCTATTAAATTAGGCATCAAACAATTTAATTTTAACTCTCAGTTTCCTGATTTGAAGAAGCAGTTGCTCTTCTAAGCTCATGATCTTGGCCTTTGTCATTAAGAATACAAGGAGGGCAAGGGGCATATGCTCCTTTTCTCCACCACATTTGGAGAATAGTGTAACAAAATACATAAGAATATTCTTATATATTTTAAAAAATGTTCATTAAGTTTTACAAATTTCACCCACGTCTCTAGCTGCCAAGTCAACTTATTTTACCAAAGGACACAACAAGGAAAAAGTAATCTTTCACCTGCAGTTAAAATATCAAATTGTATATTTCAGATGAAGGAAAAAATGCCAAATTTGTTGGTCTTACTTTAAGCTCTTTCAGTTCCTTAATGTATGAAAGCTACTGCAGAAACTAAAGTAAGTTACCTTCTTTTAAAAACTAAAATATCACACAAACCAGACCTATTTCATTCACAGAATTAGCTTCCACACAGATAAAATTTCCTACAGACATGATAATTCTCTCACCTTCATTTACTATGATTATAAAATCTGTTTCAATTGCATTACTGTGGGTGCTAAACATAAACCCAGATACTAACTCAATTTTTAGTGCACATACACTCAACTTTAGACCAACACCTTTCTTGCTGACATTAGAATACATCTTCATCTTGCATTTTCTGCTTGGATATTTCTCAAAGTATCCAAACCTCCATGTATTTCAGAAAAAACCCACAACTCTAAACTTCATTATTAAGATAAAAGCAACGCTTGAATGTATTTGCTGGTTTATGTTCACAAGGACAGATATTTTTGGCAGCAGAAATACTTTTATGGATGTGGTACACATTACATTTGGAGGAGAGGGAAGCTGTCAGTATATTCAGATTAATATCACTGTAGACAAATGCCAAGCAATTCATTCATTGCATCACACACACAACTGGGATCTAAAATAAAATCATTAACTCAACAGGAAAACCTCCCCAGTACCCTGAACAATTTCATTAACATGTCACTCCTCTCATGTCCCTACACTGGAAAACAACACAAAATAAAAATATTAAGCCACATTAAAAAATTGAAATACAAAGGAAATAATTAAATATGCTGAGTGATGTGGCATGCAACCAAAGCTAAGCCTTCTCCTGTAATACTATAGTTAAGCTGTTTATAGTGGAAGTAATAGAGTCTCAGAAATGGGCAATTAATATTATTATTAAAATAAATATCCTTCAGGATTTGAATGCCATGTGGATGTCTTATCTGGTACAATCCAGTGGGGAGTCTTATTTATTGATCTACTGGACTGTTGATCACTACAAGCTGATTCATTTCTCCATTGAGCCATAAACTAGACACAAGACTGCCAAAAAGCAAATAAGAAGTTAAATGGAAGTTTAGACTATACATCCAACAGATGATGGCAAATTTTCATCCAGATCTGAATTTCAGAGCTCATACCTGTCTCTTTTGCAAACTAAGATACAGAATGTGAATCCCAGACTTACTCTCATTTCGAACATCTATAAAGAACAAAGTAAATGAAATATCTCTTGGGATCTTCAGCAAAAAATGTTGAAAGGCTCGGTTTCAGCTCAGAAGTCTGTTATCATGTGTGCTGTGTTTATATATAAACACTGCATGCTTTGGCAAATTCATTTTCCTGCAATGAATTATGTATGAACTGCTTTAACCCCCTTCTCCCCCCTTGCTAAGGGCAGCCAACGCGGCGCTCTCAGACTGATCAGTCACTGAGCTCATCCCTGGCTTTCAGTCACGCTCGCAGCTGGATTTGTCACATCACTGTGCATGAGCACCTCCATGGGTTGGTTTTTGTTTTCAATAAGCAAAATGCCTGATAGCAAAATTTTCAGCAACAATGACTAATATTACCTCTTTTGGTATTGATCCTTTTCATAAAGCTTCTCTGATCTATTACAAATGTAAACCCTCATTAAGAGTCATATATATATTTTCTTTTTTTCTTTCTCTGTATATTACCACAAGGGAAACTCTAAGTCATTTCTCTCTCACTGATCCTTTAAGAGCCTGTTGCCACTGCTGATCTGTATTAATTGCTACTGAGAATTCAAAATCTGCATCTTCAAAACAGGCCAGAATAGCTCTCTTCATCATTATGTCAACTGCAGTAACATTTTACCATAGAAACCCTGAGCATGATGAAGCTGGAGCCTTCTGCGAGTTCAGAGTACAAAATTATTTCTGGTAAATTACAGTTGCAAAACAATTCAGGGCTCTTTCCTTAAGACAGTAATTTCAATAAGCACTTCACTCTTTTCAGTTTCTTTTAAGTACATCTGAATCCACCACACTTTGTCAATCTAGAATATAAAAACTTGTCTTTGCATTGTTAAATCATTAGGCTTACAATTTCCTCTTCTCCTAAACGGCCTTTCCAGTAAAGATGATCAAAATTCCCCAAACCTGCACATTCAAAACCATACATACAACAGGCATACTCAAGTACTGAGTTCATTGGGATTAAACAAAACAAGAACAAACAAACGAGAATCATACAAATAAAATAATCTCTAAAATCTCTTACACATTTAACATATAAAATTCAGGTAAGCACAAAAAGCTAGCTTTTAGGGTTCAAATAAGAATACACTTAAGTGCATTTGCAGATTTTAACAGAAAGTGGATTATCAAAGAAGCTTATCAAATATAAGAGCCCAAAGCAGGAAATGCTTGATTACATTGTTTTACATTTTCTATTTTATTTTAAGCCATGAGATACATTGTAGAGAGTAGAATCTACAGTAAGATGTGCTTAAAAAAATATTCACCCCTAAAGCTGCATAATTAGAAAGTTTGACCAATAATTCAAAAGAATTTTCTGTTCAAGTTAAAAAAGGAAGATGAAAAATTAGGATACACATGAAAAAGTTCAAAAGTAAGGCCAATGGCAAGGTTTAGAAACTGCTCTTAGCCAAACATCAACCTTGCTTAGCCTCTCAAGTCCATATTTTCCAAAGAGAAACAAAATCCTAAAATCTTCCCCTTATACCACACCAGTAAACAAAGACATATGCTAGCTACAGGTGCACAGTGCAAGCATCTGCAGCGATTTGAAGATGATGGTGCACATCAATAATGCATTTAAAACACAAGTCAGAGAGAAATCAATGGCTTAGATGCAATTCTGAAAGCAGATTGCAGGAGTCATGCTCCACCTTTGAGTTACAGAGGGGGTCTCACATAAAGCATATGAATGTGGCATCTCAGTGTTGAGGGCTCATGGTAAAATGCAAAAAATAATTCTAGCTTGCAAGCAGTACAAAGATTCTGAGAAGGTAGCTTGGTAGGTGGCATCTATATGTTCATCTCAACATTTTATATAAACATAACAGAACAACTAGTATTCCAGAAGAAGTATTCTAGAAGAAAACCTAAACCATTTTACTGTTATTTTGTTGTCATTGTCAAGTTTGCAGAAAAAAAAATCAGTCTGAACCCATTTACCATTATTTTAAAATAAAGTCAAGGAGCTCTCTAAAAGTCTTCAGCCATACGTTCTCTCTGTCCTACAGAGGATTCGGGTAGTGAAAAGCAAAGAGAACAAAAAACCAACTTTTTACGGGGATCTGGAAGACTCTGGAAATAATGCTATATATCAAGAAAAGAAAGCTTCAGGGACATTATTGGGAAAAAACCAACAAAACCAAAACTAAGAGTCTAACAACCCGTTATTCACTGAAAACAAAGGCCTCTTAAAAGCACTGTGTATTTCACACAGCTTCATCTAGAAATGCATATAGCATTTTCAGGTTTTTCCTCTACCTCTTCATTCTCAGGATTCAAAACCTGGTTAGTGTGGGATAGTTCCATTGCAGCTACTTTGATCAGAAGCAGGGCCAGTCTCAGCCCTGGCCACTCAGTACTGCTCACTTAAGAGCATCAACTCACACCCAGCAGCCTCCACTCTTAACCACTAAGTACAAATTAGCCATGAAGTACTAATTAGTCATGATGAGTGAGTGTGCTCTAGTCCTTCATTTACTCTCTTCCTTTATTCTCCTGGTGTGGCCTAAGCCACTCACATTTGGATATAAAATAACATTGCAACGTCAGCCCCTGCGCCAGTCCATACACACAGCATCGAGGGCCTGCCACCCTTCAGGGTGTTTCCATTTGGTGCCTCCACACTGAGGGTGCTGCTTTTCTAAGCTCACTCAGACATGCATATCCTGAAAATAGTTTTGATCTGCTCCACCTTCATGTGAATTTCCACATTTCTTTAGCTGCCATGTTCACTTGGTTTGTACCAGCAATGTGGAATTCATATGACTGTACCAAGCTAGTATGCACTTTAGACTTCTTCCTAAATTGTCACCAGTCCCCTCCCAAAAAACTAAGCCTAATTAGAAAACTGATTTAAAAATCAATGTAGTATTGAGCTATTAAGTAGCCTTTAACCATAATTTTTCAGATAGAAAATAGAAAAAGACAGTGGAAGTCAGTTGCTGAAAAGTCATGTGGTATTTGGTTCTCTCACAATGTTCTTCTCCTCCTTTCTCCAAAAATGTATTCTTAAAGGAACGCAGACCTTTTTTTACACATACCATGTAATGTGATGCCTCTCCATGGCAAAGCCAGTAACACATTCAGGCTAACACATGCATATAGGTTGTAGAAATCTTGAGACTTTTCCACGAGAAGAGCCCCAGAGGTGTTCCAGCCCCTGGAGCTGGGGTATCACATCCCCTGGAACACTTACCAGCCTCCAGTCTGTTTTTACTGACAATTTCCCTTCTGCACAGGTTAGCTGTCTGGGTTGCTAAACGAGATCACTAGCTCAGCTGCTTTCTGACAGCTTTAGTACTGTTGCATGGCAATGAGATTGCAAAGATAAAAATACGGATCTAATTTCCCATCTCCTTTTGGTAAGGCCATAATACTGTATGCATTACAGAGTAACAACCCTCCTAATGCTGTGTTAAACTGAAAACCAAACAAAAACCCTTCCACTCAAAATCCACAGCTTGTTCTCTTCCAAAAATAATATCAGAATTCTGGTCTGTACAAAGCTACAGAAGGAAGTTTAACACAATCAAGCAAAAGAAAGGGAAACAGGTCATCTGTTCTCAGCACCAGGACAATCCTTCTCTGTGGGCTTGGAAAAGCTCTTCCACATTTCCATCAACTAAACAAAAGATTTTTTGTATTTCTGCAGTGAGGCTGCATCACTTCATCCACCATTTACAGCTTCTGGATGCTGGAATTGTAAGGTGCATAGATGTTCCCATTAAAGAAACCCAAACAGTGGGGTTTGGAAAGGGCAGGTGCAATCCAACACAAAGCTCAGCCAGTCATTTGCTCTTGTGACAGTTCATATATTCTGGGGATATTTAAACTGCACTAAGAACTCTGGAAATATGCTAAGCTACCTCCAAATCTTAAGAGTAAATGTTGTCCCTATATAAATTATAAATACTGTAAATTTATTTGTTTACTGACATCTTGAGTTTTATATAATAATCACCTTAACTCCCTGTTGCCAATTACAATGGTAAATAATATTTCTCTTACTCCCTTTTCAGAAAATAACTTTGGCTAAAATTCTACGAGAGGGAACAATTCTTCAAGTGATTTTTAACACAAAATAATTCCCCTTGTCTTTCTGGTAATTCACTTACATTACACAAGTGAGAGTTTGGATCAACTTGCCAGTTTTCTCTTTAGCTGTCTATACAAAATCTTATAAACAGAGAACTCCGACTCTGTTGTCTCTGGCAGAAATAGAGGCAGTTCTGTTAGCATCATTCTCCTTTTGGAGTGTGGCTTCTACTACAGCTCCCAAAATGGGTCTCCTCCCTGCACGTTAGAAGGCTGATACCCACACACAAATGTACTATGACAATGGAGGGAAGGGTGTTAGCTGGGCAGACAAGAAAGACTTAATTGAATCAAACACAGAGAAAATACATGTCTCATACAATGAAGTAATTTTTCTTAATGTTTTAAATAAATGCTGCTTTTCATTCCTCCCAAACCACACTTATAGTATAATTATATGATTGCTGGGGGTTTTATACAGCTGAATTATAGGGTGTCTCTTCCACATTTAGTTTGTGAAAGAGTCTCTCTGCTTCCCTTCATATCTCTCTAACCACCGACAAGGATACTCTCAAGGCATTCTATAATTCAATTACAGCTATCCTCTGAGAAACATATAATTTTATAGAAAGATTTAGGCCATCATGTATCCCTTTCTTCCCTGTTATGAAAGCATTTGTCTAAAGTCTGGTATTAAATTTAAAAAGGTCTGAAACAATCTTAACCCAATAGTTTTCAAGAGTGCCATTTGACAGTTGTCAGGCTGGCACAACCCCCGAGCTCCCATTTAAACTGAAGTGCTATATGGGCTAAGGACAGAAAACACCACACGGGGAGTGTGTGTGTAAATATACAGATGATGCATGCCCCCACATCAGTTTCTATGCAGCTACATTGGACATAAATAGACACAAACATTCAACGCAGTTCAACTGTAACACCACATTCTTAGCTGATGTACTGGATGGCATACTAATTAGAATGCAAAACACAAATGTCTGAGCTAATTAATAAACAACACTATAGTATCAAAAATGCTTCTCCATCATACAGGTCTTTCCAGGCACAGAAATATTGATTTGTAACAATCGGAAAGCCTTTTATATATTTCTTTTCCTAAAGGAGTGATATAATGCTGATTGCAGTGAAAAACCGAAGAAATACTGAATGGATAAAATTCCCTCTCAGTTCAGTTTCTCACACTCTTCACAGCAAGAAAAGTCTAACTACTGCAAGTAACTATCTCAAACAAGCTACAGATGGCCAGAATTTGTATTCTAACAGAAAAGGTGTAACTTTGCAAATAGCAGCTCTATGATTCCTGCACAACTCAACTGAAGATGTAAATGGAAAATGGGTTTAATTTGCACTCTTGAACAAAGTTAATTTCCATTATTTCTACTCAGTTCTATCACACAAATGAAATTCAGTTTCTTGCAGCTTCTGTTTTAAATCCACTGTTGAGACTCCAAAAATTAATTCATTTAAATAAAGTTCATTTTACTGTTTAAAAATTTTAATCTAGTCCTATTTTTTCTAAAAATTAATATTTATTATACAACATATATTTCCTATTATCCTGTGTGGAACAAAATATTATAAAAATAATACAACATTTTAAACTTGATTTTCAGCTTGCTTAAATATAATCACATGGAACACTGAGTAAATTGTAAAGAAAAATAATGCAAGTATCTCATAAATGCAGACAGTTGTGAGAGGAAGAAAAAATAGTAAGAATTCTGGTCACAGTTCTGAAATATTTTGACACCAGTGAGTTTAATCTCCTAACTACAGACAAAGGAGTTTGCTCACCCTGGTGTAAGTAGGGCTTTCCAGCGTCAGACTACTGATGCTAGGGACCTGATTTGTTTCTACAAGGCTACCAGCAACAGCTTTTCCAAATGCCTGAGCTCCAAGAGAAACAAGCTTTGTTCATCAGGAACTTTACTATCTTGGGGCATTTACTCATGTCTAAAAAACCAGAGATGTGGAAGCAACAACGCTTGTTGTAGCTAACTTGTGGAACACAACAATGAACCTACAACCGAATTCCAAACCCAGGGAAATAACACTGAGCTTTCCTGACAACATTCCCCTGGTCAAGATCTTGGAGTCTGTGGTTATTGTAACCATGAGGCTGGAAAGCATGAATTTTCACTGTTAATACATACTATTGTGTTTATAGATAACAAAAAAAAATCCCTTTGTGTATTTTAGTCATTGCTTGTGATTTTTCACATGGCACCTGAAATGGATTCTGAAAGCATCCCTGGAGCACACAACTCAGCTGTACCGTGCAAGGAAAACAGACCCTGTATGTTTTCAGCTTTACTTGAATTTATTGTAGTGTTTTTGAAATTTGCAGCCTCAAAGCTATCTCTGACTCATCTCTTTCTTCAGCAAAATCAAAACAAGCCATCAGAATAAATTCAACTGCACCATGGCAGTTATTTTCTATTTCCTAGGTTTTCAAACATGTCTGGCTGGCAGCCAGTGCCCAGTGCTGATTTTTGTAGGATAACCACAAGCTACCTAGGGAAGGGAAGAAAGTTGCCGGTTGACATATCATATTTCATCTATCATAATTTGTCAGCTAAACCCAAGAAGGGTTTCTAAAAAGAGAATCTCAACAGCACTTCAAGAATTTTGTTTTTCAGATTATATTCACAGTTGACAAAAACTTTAAAACTCGTTCAGAGTCCTGGTGAAATTAAGCAGATATTCTGAGATATTTCACAATTATTTTTACATGCAGAGGTTTTCTGGAACAAGCAGTTCTAAAATGGTGATACAAATGACACTGCAGTAACACTAAATTGACACTGAAAAATAGAGCTCAATTTAATTACCTTCATTTTGCAAAGCAGACTGAAGAACCATAATTTTTACTACAAAACTGATTGTTGCTACAGAACAATCTAAGCATTAAGCATACTTTTAAAAAGTTGTTGGAGTAAATTCAACAATTACAGTTCCAAGGTAACTAAAAAATGGTGACCTAAATCAAAGTAATTCCAACAGAAATGCACCTGAATTCTATGATCCTAACAAGCGCCTATGCCAAACAAGAAAACAAATATCTGCAAATTCTAGTTGATATGGGCTAAAAGATACATCATGAGCTTCACATAAGTAAAAGAAGTGTAAACCATTGCAGAGGCTGTCTGCAATGCCCAGCTACTGATGCACTACTGATTGTCAAAAAGGGATCAAGAAGCTTTTGGTGAGGAAGAAGTCAATATTATACTTAATATTCTAAGTTTATACCTACAGACCAAGACTATTGGCAATATTTTATATTCTACTTAAAACGGACAGCTGCTGTTCATACAAAAGTTTTGTTGATATGCAGTTTTGGTATCACTTTCTACCAATTTTAAACCAGTATGAAAGGGTCTATCATACAGTAATCTGAGTTGTAGTTTCAGCTGTATAGAAATAATGTTTACTTCTGTAATGAAGGTTGTCCTACTCAGTTTGACTGGAAATACAGTTTCATTTGACTTCTTTCATTTAAGAAAAGCGGTGCAATACCCACCCCTCTAACTTGGGGCTTGAAAAGCTTGTTCAGCTCTGCTCAGTCATTAACTGTCTGTGTGACCTTGCACAAACCACTTTTCAATGTGTAAGGCTGAGATAATAGACCTTTTCTACATCATAAGAGTATTTGCTGGATAAGGATGTTAAGGAGTGCAAATTGCAGGGAAGGCACAATTGTAACTTTGCAGAGAGAGAAAGATTAGTCTCCAGTTATTCCACAATCCATTGTCAAATACAGGTGTGGCAGAAACAGGCAGCAGATTGGTGAGAATTACTGATTTTCTTGGATATTCAGGTGCCTTACAGCCATAATAACTAGTTTAATTTTGTTAAGATATTGTGCTGATTCCTTTGTAGAAATCAAATTGTTGGTGCCTTGAAACCTGACAAAACCAAGCAGTAAAAAGGGAGGCAGACTATTCCAGTTGGGTCTTGGCTTCTCCCTCTCTCAATTTATCAACCTTAGTAAGCGCCTTTATTGGCCTCAGTGTTTACTCCAGATTCAACATCCCTGTATACATAACTGGAACTGCCTACAGAAAAACCAACAAAAACAACCCCCAGATTTTGCCCAGAATCAAAAGGCAGTAGCAATAACACAGGAATGATGATTTATCTTTGCAACTGGTCAGAGTTTGGCAGTCAGCAAACATGTCAGGCCTCCTGAGTAATTCCCATGTGATACAGGACAATTCAAAAAAAATCCCAGCCAAACAAACAAAAAAATCCCAGACCAAAGAAACTAGAGCTCCCAGCCTACCACCCAGTAACAAAATATAAGAAGGAGTGCCCTAGATTTTTGAGGGAAAGGGAAGTATCTCTGCATGCATGGAGACAGGGTTTGTTTTCAGTTTGTGATGACAACAAGCACCAGAGGATTCTGTCATTAATCTGCCTCCAGCTGTGGTGCTGGAGAGCACTTGACACATACAACCAAACTTAGCATTTAACTTCCTTTCACCTACATGGCAGGGTCAGGGGAGTGCTGGGCATTTTTCCTGCATTTCAGTCCTCCAGCTCTGTGCCTCAGTGCAGCTAATTGGGAATTCTAGTGTGTGACCACTTACTCAGCACCTTACAGAGCCACCAGACTCATCTCTCTGAATATGAATGCACTGAGTTTCATGACAGAACTCTTCCTTAAAGATAAAAATGTATTTGAGAATGATGTAGAAGATGTCACAATCATGCCTCAGATTTGCTACTGGCCCCTGTGACATGGAGAAAGGTTAGCTTGGATATTGTTGGCAAGCTGCCTGAACTCCACTGTTAAGTGTAAGGACTCAATCTCGTGCCA
Source organism: Chloebia gouldiae (assembly GCA_003676055.1). Taxonomy (NCBI): domain Eukaryota; kingdom Metazoa; phylum Chordata; class Aves; order Passeriformes; family Passeridae; genus Chloebia; species Chloebia gouldiae. Next base: position 4,755,864 of record QUSF01000018.1, on the reverse strand, counting down.
TTGCCACAAAGAACCCTAAGCTAAGACAGGGAACCAAGTGGGATGGAGGGAAGAGAGTACAATGAGAAAAAAAAAGTAACAGGATAAACAATAACACTGCAGGCCTTTAAAGACAAAAAAAAAATGCTGGAAAGAAAATACCACAGCAGATTTGTTTCTAATAACAAAGTGAGATTCTGCCAGGAAGCCCTGAAGAGGAAAACTACTAAATCTTCTTGACACTGATCCTTGATACACAGTGGAATAATACATTTTTATACAGTGTTGAATTTTAATAAACAGCAAAGGCCTTATTAAAATGTTAAGTAAAGAAACAAAAAATGATCAAGATTTGAGAGTCTGTGGATTCCTTCTAACTATAAAAGGGAAGTAAAATACATTTACCTGACTACATTTTTTATTGTCATATCAGAAAGTGTCCTGATAGCTAGCTAATAATCAACAAAAAAGCATAAACATGCTTAGATTACTATTGTGACAATTTATATCCAGGAGTAAGCTAAACAGGAATCCTCTCCTTACTATGTATAATAAGTCTTCAAAAAATTAAAATGATAGCATTATTTTAATACAAATTCAAATATTTTTCAAGGTAAAATCTCTTACATGTTAAAGATCTATGAATATCATAATTTGGCATCTTTGCAGCAGGACAAAAAAAGATAAGTGTATGATATTGCTTCAAAAATTCCTCTTATTAAGTTTTTCTACAGCTTCCAGGTGCAGTGAAAACCTAAGGAAAAGTTACATCTTTATCTATAGCTGGCATGCTGTTAACACAGTATTCTGAATAGCAAGGATGTTACTGGCTGCTGTGCCAAGTCCTGTTCACAATCCTTCAGCCTTCCAGTGACTCAAAAGAAGAAAACAGCTCATTGTAAGTGTGTAATATCTGCAAATAGATATAGAATATTGTCCCACAGAATTAATTATTAGCTTACCTAATTAGGTTGAAAGATGTGGCATAGGCTATTAATAAACTGAATCAAAACCACTTAGCAAATAAAAATTACCTAGTCACAATACCTGAATTGAGTTTTACTCAAAGGTAACTAGAAATCTCAGTAGTATTGTGGATGGTTTGTCACAGCTATATAGATTTTTATTATGGTGCCAGTATAAAAATGAGAAAAAAATTGCAATTTACCTTCTGATAAGTAGGTGGTCTTTGAACAAGACTACAAAGTAATCTTCAAATAAAACGAACAACAAGGAAGCATGCCTGAAAATAGTAGATCAATTGCTTTCATTAAACACATACCAGTATTCTTTCAAAGATTCATTTGATTTAGACAATTAGCTGATGATAAAAGAATTTTCCAGATCTTTTAAAGAGTACATAAAAGACTAAAAAACTCAAAGTTCAGTAAACATCCCTGTTGTCTCCCCCAGTAGCCCTCATCTGGTTGAAAGCTGTGGCAAGCCCTGCTGTGTCTGGTCTGTGGCAATGCTGGCACACTCTACTCTAACAAAAGGAAAACTTTCTACACCTGACAATCCTCCGGAACTCTTTTCCATAATCCCAGAGGTTGATCATATCAACCTGTGATAGTTAAGTGAATCTAGGTGGAGATATTTGTGAAAATTGTGACCTCTTTTTACACAACAGTTAGAGCAAATAAACAAAAAACTGTCCAGCTTAGAATCTAGAGTCAAAATGTAAGATGAAAATGTAGGCCTTAATCAGACAAGGACTTAGATCAAGTTGTGAAGACACTGCTTTTACCATTCAACCAAGTATTTGTGGAAGTCCAACACAAAGCTGCATTTACAGAAATGCGTAACTCCAGCTTAAATGTAAAGGCATGAAGGGAAGAACTGGGTAGAATTTTGGTTGCAAACACAATCTTGGCTTTTCAATTACTTTGGAAATGCTCTGTTGTTTAGTAAGCAAACTACTATGTATTACCCCTTAATGGCAGTAATAGAATTGGCTGGCTGAAGCCTGGCTGGGGGATTGATTTTTCATTAATTTATTTCACTTATTAACATACAAACACTGTTGGCCTTGTAAACTTTCCTTCAATCTTTTTTGACTCTTCAGACACATCCAACTGAGATGCAGGCCCCTATCAGAGGATTTATTGAAGTTAAAACAATAGCCTTCACCAACAGGGCTGTCTTTGAGCCCATCTGTATCCTTGGTCTGAATTTACTTCCCCTTTTAAGTTTTTGAACAAATGTTGACATTCTCAGTCAGAAAATGACTAATTCCTAATCTTGTGTTCTTAGGCAACTGCCTCAGTAAGGGGAAGGGAACCAGGCTGAGCTATATCCTTATCAACAAATGCTGCTTCCCATCATCATTTTCACACCAATCTTAATACACATACATTCCTAAGACAAGGAAAATGCTTAAGATCCTTCTCCCCAAATAACTGCTATGTTACATTTTTAAATGCAGTGTTTTGATTAAAGTACACACAGTTTGGAAAGCACAACTAATTCAGTGCACTCAGTACATATAACTTTTTTGACTGCTAAGGCCACATGGAAAGAGACAACAAGGACTTTCAGCTCTAGCCCAGTAGCTCAAATTTAACTCAAGTATCTGGTATGAGCTAAAGGATAAAAAAGCAATGAGACTGGGGTCTAGATGATCCTTCTTTCATTCACAGCACTGCTGTTTAATCAGTATACAGCAAAGTCAAGTCACTGACTGAACGGTTTTACCCAAATTCTTAACTTTCAGTGAACAAATGGACTCTAATGTGAAGCATAGGCATCAACAGAACATAGAAGGGTGTTAATCTGATTCTAATGAAGAGAATCTCTAAGGTCAACTCCCTGGGCAGAGGTCTGTACACAGCATTAAAGGACAGGTGAATGGAGCAAATAGGACCCAGCTCCTCTGCAAGCACATCTGCAGTCACAGGCCAGCCCTGGGACAGAGTGGCCAAAGCCACAGGAATTCAAGGACAGCATTGCTACAGAGTAGCAGCTGTCAGCCTCCTTACATCTGCACTGTGATTAGGGCAGAGGATTAAGATATTTGGATTTAGATGTTTTAGATATTTATGGATTTTGATATTTGCAAGAAATACTCCAACACAAATGACTAGTGGTGATATATGTAGTATTTAATATTTTAAAGAAAACCACTGCATTTAAATGAAATTAATTGCATTTAAATTTTATGGAATAAGAAAGACTCCTACAGCTAAATAATCATGTAGCCACAGGATGCTGATTTATAAACTAATGGAAACACCTACCTCAGACATTAAGCCAACTTGTCGGTAATAAAAAATACAACGTCCTTACAGAAAAGTTGTAACTTATAGAACAATTCCTAGAACAATTTTTAGCATATAAATCAAGCAATAATTGAAAAAGATAAAGGAAATAGTTAGAACCCAATGAAAACAATACAAAACTAAAAAAGTTTCATTCTTAAGGGGCCTAGTGGAGGTCCAACACCACACACAAAGCAGGTATCACTTTAACAATAGGCACGGTTCCCCGTAGCCCTATTCAGTCAAATTTTGGCATTCCTAGGACCCAACAACTTCCCCAGGTCTATACCAACCTTCATCACTAAGACTTCACTGTCCTGTTTTCTTAACCAGCATCTCCCTGTGTTCTCTCCTGCCTGTTGCCTCTTGTCCCTGTGCACCCCCGAGGGCAGCCTGGCTCCTGCAGCTCACCCACCATCCATGGACAGGCAGGAGGCTCAAGAGCAGTGAAGGATGAACTCAGCCCTTCCATCTGTCCTTCCCTACGAGGTCACTCTTCCCCAGCTCCCATTCAGCCCACTGAAGCACTTAAGAGTGAGGCAGACCTTGTGTGGGAGAGTTCCAAAGCCATTTGGTACTGACTTCACACCACTCTCACTTCTATGCTAACATCAAATGCTTATGAAAACTTCAGCCTACCACCCTGCTAGCTGAAAATACTATTAATACTTTAAATGACCAAAACCACTCTTTTTTTCCTTATTTCCCGTAATGGAGGTACCAGCATCTATTGTCTATTAACCCTTAGTTTTTAAGCAAAAATGCTTTAGTTCTTCCACTTCTGTGATTCCTGGCAGGCTGAGTATTTATAGCCCATCTGAATGATTTTCTTTCAGTTTTTACTGGGAGTGAAAGAAGGTCTGTAGAGTATTTTTATTTGTCCTTAATGCATTATGTTCTGAGGCATTACCCTTTTTCTGAGAAAAAGGGTCAAAATCATGTGCATATCACAGCATTCTTGCACCAAACAGAGTTTTGCCTAACAGAAGGTATATATTTGTAGGCTTATATATAAGTACAAGTAATTTCACATGCATTTCATGGAAGAGATACCTGCTCTCTCCTCCCAGATGATACCTTCAGACTATAAATCTTTTGTAGAAAACCACACAATTTAACAATACAAATCAAACAAAGTAGAACAGAAACTTATTCTTTAAAAGGACTGACTAATCTGATAAAATATCTCACCACGTCTCCTCCATAAGCAGAAGAAACCATACATAATGATCATTATTTTCAGTAACCAGAAGCACTGCCCTGGTATTAGACACTTCTCTCCCAAACTGGCTGTGGCCATTACCAGGAAAGGTCCTGGTAGACCCAAAGTGAATCCTACAGGCCTATCCAGTCTGAATTATCTTCTGACTTCACCAGTGAAGCTTAGAGCATATACTTAAAGAATCTTTTCTTTAGTCACTGCTAAAATGTTTTGTTATTACAGAATTTTAGTTACATTTCAACACATACTTAAAAAAATGTAGTGATCAAAGTTTAATTATTTTTACTGAAACTACTGACTACTAATTTTAAGGTTAAGAAAATAGTTAATATTTGGAAATAGTAAAACAGCATTCAGTAACTGGGAAAACCAGCAGAAATTCCTAAATAATTTATTTTAGCATGTCAAATAAAAACTGTGTATAGTACAATTGTATACTGCATCCTAAGAGTTCCTGTACATGCACTCTACAACAAAGAAAATAATTTTTTCTTTTTACTGCAGCAAGATAAATATATACTCAGTCGTACAATCCAACTACAATTCCAGCTACTCTTCCACAACATCTTCAATTCCTATTTGAATCTGGGCTTGGAAAATACTATCTTTACTTTGCATTTCCATTAATATTTTTGGGGAGGCAGAGGTGTGTTCAGCAGATTTCAACAAAATTGGTCCAAAAAATGGTAATCCACAGCTACAAATGCAGCAGTCCTTAAAGGCAGTATGCTTAATAACTGACATTGATTAGAAGCTCTGAATGTTCCTGGCTGGGATTTAGACACGTGACAAAATGCTTCTGTGAAATCACACTGGCTGATGAAGCAGTCAGAACAAGACGATGTCTTCAAGCTGATGTTTCATTGAATTTCAGCAGAGGAGGAGCTCCCATTCACATCTCATACCACTTCTAACTGAAATTCACAGATATTGAAAGAACTTCTTTGCTCCATTTCTCACCATCAATTTGGCAAGTTGAATAGTAAACCCCACAGTACCATATGGTAGAAGACAGCTGAGAGATAAACGTGTTGTGTAATGTCAATCCTAATGAGTGATAGAAATAAAACTCAAAGTGCTAAATATCTGGCTTAAGCAGCAAAAAATCACAGTTAAGGATAAAAGCTTATTGTACAGCAAGTGCCAAATATTTCCAAACCATAATATTGTACCTTATAGATATGTAGTAACACTTTTGTTCCTCACAGCAGCCTGACTAAAAAATATGCATTCTCCCAAACTCCCAGTGAAGAGCTCAGCAATGCCGTGAGCTATGCCTAATAGCTCAATGCTGCTGGAAGAGAAAGGGGATGTAAACACATGCTTTTATCTTCCTCTATTTGAGTACAGAGATGAATGGAAGAGAGAAGTAGAACCTATTTTCACACTAATTCAGCTTATTGCATATGTAAAAATTCAGCTTGAAAAAGCAGATAGCAGGAAACACTTAGCATTTGAGGAAATGCAGGTTTTAAGATATCTCAAGCATTTTAGCTGTATTTTTCTTCAGCATCAAATACACTACTGACAATCCCAGATACAGTTTCAGTTCTAGACACACAGCAAGCAAATCTGTTCTCCCTCCTACTCCTTCCACCCCTTTAAAAAATATTCTTATAGTACAATCTTTGCCACTAATATGGTAAGAGATGCAGACATTCAAAGTTCTGATTTTTAAATTTTTTTTCTACCCACCTCCTTCTTTTAGAATACACCTTAGAACTGCAGAAAATTAAGTCCCCACCAAGAGAGGCTGCTATTGAAACCCATCTGAATAGGCTTAGAGTTATAAAAGCATCACAGCCTGACAGATTATTAGGCTGGAAAAAAAAAAAAGGTACAGAATATTCTAGAGAAAAAAAATTCTCTTGCAATATACAAGACAAGTATACGTACAGGAACTAGTACTGAGGAAACCAAGCCCCCTGAACAGTCCCCAAGCTGGGTGTATTGCAGTGCATTACCTGCATTCCCCCAAGAAATCAATCCTGGCTTTTATGTGCACCTGCATTTAATTGGCAACAATGATGAGAACTCGTTAAATCCATTTTCTTGCATCTCAAATCCTGTGTTCAATTCAGGATAAGAAAGACACTGAGATGCTGGAGCAGGGGTAGAGAAAGGCAGCAGAGCTAGGGAAAGGTCTGGAGCACAATTCTGGGAAGCAGCTGAGACTGTTTAGCCTGGAGGAAAAAAAAGGCTCAGGAGTGACTTTATTGCTCTCTCCAACTCCCTAAAAGGATATTGTAGCCAGGTGGGGGTTGGCCTCTTCTCACAACAAACTAGCCATACAATGAGGGAAATGGCCTCAAGCCGTGCCAAGGGAGTTTCAGGTTGAGTATCAAGAAAAATTTCTTCACTCAAAGTGTGGTAAGGCATTGGAGCAGGCTCCCCAGTGAGGTGGCTAAGTCACCATCCCTGGAAGTGTTTGAAAAACAAGTGCACTTCATCATCTTGAAGTATCTTTTCAAACCTTAATGATTCTATCTGCACTTGCCTGCTGCTGCCCTCTGCCCTGCTAACAGGCCCTACGCTGCCCCAGACTACTTTTACAGAAAGCTCAAACAAAAAGTCTCTGGCTTTTCTCCCTGAACTACAGACAGGTGTTGTATTGATCCAAGTTTTCACAAATAATAATACTTTTAATCTGGCACTGTTTCTTTTTAGAACAAAATCATAAAGCTCATGTTCAACAAATCCAGCTGCCCCATACTTTTGTCCTCTTGGCATATATGTTACCTATTACTACATTCTGTTAGCCTTATTTTATTATTTCATTGTTAAATATTCAAAATAAAGACTAAGAATTCTTATTTGTTTCCCTTCCAATATTTGGCTCCACCTCTTGAATTTCAGGAAGACTCTATAGTGCGACATCTCCCTATTTAAAATATTGCAGTTATACTACAAATGTGATCAATTTAGATTTGTATCACCCAGCAAAGAAAGCAGCCAACAACACTGAGCTCACAAATGCAGAGGAGGTTGCAGATCTAAGCTCTCTGGTACTCGAACCACTTCAATTTCAGTCTGTCAAGTACAAAAACGTTTCCTACATGGCTTACTGTACATCTTTTCTATTAGTTCTTAATTGAAATTGAAACATGGCAAATTTCAATTTCCATTTAATGTAGCAAGAGACATTCACTGAAAAGATGTTCTAAAAAGGTAACTCAAAGTAAAAGTTTGCTCAGATACCCATTGTGGGCCTATAGAGTGATGACGTCAGGAATACAACCTTGGACAGCAGAACAAACATCATGTTCAGACAGTAAGAAGTTGGATGCTAATTTTTATAAATGCTACCTCAATTACCCATGTTTTCAAATGGAGTAAATTTGTGTGTAATATCAGAATAATTAGAGCTTGGTTCAAAACTATTAGTACATAGTGCTGAGATGATCCATGTTTTACTTCCATTTTGCTGTCATGTAAAATTAGAAATAACTTTAGAGGTTCCTGTGCCAGTCACAAGTGTTTTAGGCTCAAACTTGTCCTTAAGCTCCAAAAATGTTATCAAACAAATTCTGAGTGAAGGAGCAAAAAGGATAAGGTAAAGGAGTATGAGAAACAGCTTTTCCACATGTTCTCTTGAAAGACTTTTAACTTTTCCTTAGATCCATCACTTACTTCAAAAGACTCCTATCCTAGCAGACACTGCCCACATGCAAAATAGAAGTGATTTTAGCAAAACTGTTTACGAATCAAGAATGAGGAAGGAGAGAACAGATGAATACAGCAAACAGATGGGAAAAGGGAAAAACTAACGATACAATCCTGGGTAAAAGGCAGTCTTAGAGCAGTATGGAGTGACTGGTGTTAAACATTCCACAGATACCACAAGTGCACAGTTATACACAAGCACCTGAGGATAATGAACTTGGCAGACATCTGTAGATTACATTTTTGTTGAGAAAATGGGATAAAGGTGATCCAAACACTTCACCAGACAGAGATAAAGCTTGGCACAGGCCGATCTGTGCATGAATTTTGTCCTCCTCTAGGCTAAAAACAAGGAAGTAGGCCACAGAAATTCAAGAAGAGGAAAGCTAACCAGTTTATATTTCAGAAGGCAGAGAAAGTGAGTTGGGAGAGATGTTGAAGTGACAAGCCAGAAATCTAGTTTTTACAGAACAATTTTCAGTGGTTATGTAAGGAACGCATTTAGGGAAAACTAGAGGCAAATGGACACCATAGTCAAGAAGGGCAGAACAAGATTAAGAGATTTAACTCTTCTGTCAGAGAAGTGATTTTATCTGAAAATGTAATTACAAAAAGCCCACTCACTTTGCCAGTTTGGGTCAACCAGAAGTCAGAGAAATAGGCCTGCTGCAGTAGTGAGCCTGAGTTATCAAACCCTGCCAGAGTCTTTCAGGCAGAAAGCAATTGTAGATAGAAACAAACCAACCCAAAGAAACAAGACTAAGCTCTTACTGTCAAGACTGTACAAAGAGAAAGCAATGCTAGAAATATAAGGCCAACAATCAAAATTCATCAGTAAAGTAAGAGGAGGAAAGGTAAGGAAGGAAGGATTAGAGCAAATGATCTGGGAAACATTTGATTCAGGAAAGTCTAAGGAGGAAAGGATTTTAGGAACAGAACATGGTATGAAATGTTAAAGCATGCAAGGGTTTTCAGAGGATAAATGGATTTCGTTCTGACCTTTTCTTTGTTATTATTTCCTAAGCAAAACAGAAGTCATTCAGCACCCCACCTACTGTCATATCCTAACAAGCTACAAGAATGTTTGGTCACCAAGACTTACCTTCAATAACCCCATACAACACAAAAGGTCACTGAGGTCTTCAAAGCAAAATTTCCACCAGGAATTCCCTACTTCTATGAAACTGTTATTGGACTTCAGAACAACAAGCTCAAGAATAATTTTAATTGGTATTTATGCTAAAGCACAAACATCCCTCTCATTTGAGCACCAACATGAAAAATCAATAACTGACAGGATATAGAGGCTCCGAAACACAACAGAATGTGGGCTGCACTGGCCCTCTGCAAAAGAAGGAATTCAGCAGAAATTTCACACAACAATGATAGCTACATGTTTTAACCTCTATAGGTTATTTTTACACAAGGAGAAATGAAGAACAACATTACTATTGTTGTGTTGTTACCAGTATCTGAGGAGTGATATCTGGCTGTGTTAAGAGTTCTCTTTAAGACAGGGAAAGCAAGCCATAAACTTATGAGATAATGTCATTGCTTGAGCTGAATTCTCTCAGATAACTACATGCAAGCAGATAAAGTTTCTTTTCAGAAAATAAAGAAGCATTATTATTATTTTCTAAAATAGATCTATTTTTCATCTAAATATTCTCTTGTAGACTAGGAATGCAAAGTACAGAATGCCTAATGCAATACTCAAAGATCTAATTGTCCAACCAGTATGTCAGAAGTGACTTGACTTTTAAGGGCAAGAAGATGCTGATCCTGATCCAAATTTGTTAATTAACAGCCTCCCTAGATAAATTCTTTTTTAATGTTGTACTTGATTACTAAATCTCTCTGCTTCAAGTCAACAGATGGCTTCAATTCCCCCCAAACCAAAAATTCCATAACTCTCCATACTACAACAATCTAAATTTAGTTAGATACTTAAATATTATTATTTTTTTAATTGAGTAATGAAACAGCCATGGATAGATGAAAAATTCACTCCTCAAATTTTCTGGACAGTTACAAGTTCAGAAAATTATTTCTGCATTCCTGTTGTTTAGTGAATCCTTGATCAGCAGTAAGAATGTTAAAAAAAACCCAAAAAACCAAAGCACCAAATCCTTGACAGCAAATCTGAAACCACTTTGAGAAGAATGCTGAATCACACTCTTCTGTCAAGACTGTCAGTTAAACATTCTGTGTCATAAGAAAATCAAAGCACAGTACACACTCTCAAGATTTCAGTTCTGTCCTTCTAATAGTTCCTTCCACTTTGAAGCTCCCTCCCAAGAGCACGGGACAGCCTTTCCAGCTGACCTACGATTACTGCATCGTTTAAATAAAGCCCACAGTAACCATTCACACGAAGACTCCAAACACAAACACCACTTATTTCCTTCCATTTCTATGGCATTATGACCTAAAGGCCACAAAAGTCAGCGGAAACCTTTTAATTGATTGAAAATGTGTCCTCTGACCCTAGTGTTGCAAAGATCTGCACAGACAAATCCTTGCTTCAGTGATTCCACAACTCTTCATAGAATCAGGACTACTAAAATATAGTGGCTGGTTCTTTGTAGCAGTTTTGGATTTTATACCATTCCAGTTATTGAAAAGGCTGTGGAGTTTCTTTATTAAATTGCACTAACATCCATAAAAGGATAAATTGAAACTTCTGATAGCATGTCAATGTGTGTATCGGAATCTTGGAGCAAAACAAATGGATCTGTTGTCAGCCACAAAATGAACATTCTAAATAGGTCCTGCCTGGCTATTTATTAATACTTTTACAGTAACATTTTCAATACATACTATTAAAATAACTACTTTAAATTTCACCCCAATTATGTTAATTTTCTTCCTCTGGAGTTCATTGTTTCTTGTGTTTAATACCTCATGCATTGAAATGTTTTCAAAACACTGAGCTTGAAAACTTGAAATAATTTCATTTTTCAGTACACCACTGCTTGTTTCTGCATTCTGCTTTCTACAAAATCAAGTCAAAGAGAAGAGAAGTCATCAACATTTCTAATACATTAACTTTTGGTGGGTTTTTTTAAACTTCAAAATTTTAATCTATTCTTAAGAGCCTGTTCTATTTTGAATTTAAAAGAAAGAATGTCAAACCTCAGGGAAATGGAATTCAATTAATATGCATGTGTCCACTGGTGCTGGGGGAGAAGCTGAGCTACATGTGGAAACCACAACACAGAATTCTCCAGTGGTTTACATAAGAAAAACAGCTTTTGTCTGCTGAAATGGTCAATATAAGAATATTAAACTTCTAATCTGAATTTTAATTAAAAATAGGTCAAGCAAATGCTCTTCCTCTGCCCTCCATGCCCCCCAACTTTGCTAGCACAAATCTCATTATTCTGAAAAGCATGTTGTAAAGCAAATCTAAAAAAAAACCTATTAATACATTTTTGCACTGCTATCAAGAAGAGTGTCAGTCTTCTGTCAATTTTGCAAAACACACACATAAAAAGAATAAAATTTGAGAAACCTTGATTAAAGGAGTCACTCAGAATTATCTGCTTGACTATTAAATAAAATAATAATTTGCATATAATACTACCTGACTCACCATATGTGGTTATTTCCTCCCCAGGAGCTTTTAGAAGGCAGAAGTGTGGAGATGTCCTAGATATAAAGGCTCCCTCATAAGATACACACGCTGTAGTCTCACAGGCACCCAATTTCACTGCATTGCTACAAGTGGGACAGCAATGAGACTCTTGATTTTCAAGACAAGCCCAAGTACTGCAAGAAGCAATCCCAGTTGTATAACATACTCCTGCCTTTTTCAAACTGAGGTGAAAGTGAGTCTAATATTAAAGGTACCCTGGCACACTGAAGAAGAGTTGAGAAGTCATGGTTCTTATAAGAAAAAAACAAAAACATCGCAGTAGCAGGAAGGAAAAGTGATCAGTCCTGCAGTTATTTACATGAGAACCCTGAAATCTGTGAAAGCACAGGAGGCAAAACTACAGGCTTCATCTCACAGCTATCAAAGACTAATCTCTGTATTCCTGTAAAGTTACTTACATAAGTGCATTTAGGTTTTGACCTCATTTGGAGGAGTATCAGAACCTTTTGGTCTATAAGGTTTACTACTTAGAACTCTATTTCAATTCAGAAGCCAGTAAATTAGTTAAAGCCAATGAAAGCACCTAATTATTTGATAACAGCTCATCTGTATGTTAGACATCTGAATTACCAGTTCTACATAGGTTGTTGTCACAGCACATGTCACAGCTGAGATGGCCACAATACACAGACTGTCTCCATGCAATTTCAGAAGGCTTTAAGCATTTGCCCACACAAATTAACACCATACCACACCGAGTAACATCAGGTCACTTCAGAAGGCTGCAAGCATCTGTCCTTCTTGTTCTTCAGCCCAACCCTTTATACCCCCCATGTTCCTGCAGTGCCCCTGTGAGCCCTCTGCTCCCTTTGGTGGCTGCTCAGTGCCCCTGGGCACTCCCTGGCTCATTGCTGTCAGTGCTGCTCCTCTGCTCCTCACAGCTGCACCCACTGGGGATGAGGCTCCCACAGCCCCACTCCCAATCACCACAAAATCCTGTGTGCCTACAGGTTGTTATAAAACAGACCTCAAAAGCACCAACAGGATTTACTTAAGTAAATTATTAAGTACCTACATATAATAAAGTTTGTAATTGGGATGGTTCAGCCTGGAAAAGAGGCTTTAGGGTGACATAACTGTGGCCTTCCAGTACTTAAAGGAAGCTTAAAAGAAAGGTAGAAAGGGACTTTGGACAAGGGTATGTAGTGGTAAGACAAGAGGGAATCACTTCAAACTGAGAGCAGGTTTAGATTCGATTTTAGGAAGAAATTCTTTACTGAGAGGGTGGTGAGGTGCTGAAACAAGGTGACCAAAGAAGTGGTGGATGCCCCTGGAAGGGTTCAACGCTAGGCTGGATGGGGCCTTGAGCAACCTGGCCTGGTGAAAGAGGTCCCTGTCCATGGCAGGGGTGGGTTGAAACTAGCTGATTTTAAGGTCCTTTCCAACCCAGGCCACTTTATGATTCTGTGAATTCAGAGTAAAACTAGATGTATTTAGTGGCACTACTTCTCACTTCACTTTCTTTTGCCTGCATATTTAAAACATACTAAAACTTAGTTTTTGATTTTATGCCTGTATGCTTAGTTTTTCCAGATAATTACTGCATAAAAATTTAGTTTATATGGAATAACAACAGAATATCATAGTTATCTTGCTATTTATTTGGAAGCACATTGTTACAGGAAGACTCCTCCTTTGTTGAATTTAATTGCCTATGAAGATCCTGCCATTTGAGTCTGTCTTCCGGAACATGCATTTCATCATTATTTTTTAGCCTTGTTACATCAATCACCACAACTGCTACAGAAGATTTCTGGGCTGTGAAGTGATAATTTGTTCCAGCGATATTAATGAGTCAAGCATTGGTCTTGAGGGAGGTGACAGTCCACTGCTTTGCAGACAGCAGCAGATGAACGTGTTGTACTATACATTGTTTGAAACGTATCACTGGAGCATTCAAAATATTATTACCTACACTTAAGGTATTTTTGCCACCCACACTACAAATTACCCACTGAGTAATGTAACATCCCTCACCACAGTGCACTGTCACTTCAGGAAGAAACACCAATGCTGGGTGGTTAGGAGCTTCTGGGAATGACACTACAGAACTAGGAAAAAAAAAAAGGGAAAGATTTGTTGATGCTGTAACAGCATTCCCAGTGTACTGCTGCAGGAAGCAGTACATCTGGAAACAACAGATGGTCTGTGTTTAAATGGGAGGGAATAGAGGATTTTAATACCCATACATCTCTAATTCAGTTCTACAAGTTTGATTTCTACGTTTTCTCAGATTATGGAGTGTTACAGGATCTGTATGACAGGCTTTACCCATATTACTGTTACTATCAACATAGCCAGCTAAAGCCCTAATGTTGTACTATCTTTATCTGTGAACTCTGACTTAGCCATATGTGCACTTTCAGAAAAGCAGACTTGGTCTTTAAAAAAAAGCTTACACCGGAAATTTATATGAACTAAAACACTATTTGTTACAAGACAGATGTTCTATCACCCTGAATAATTCACAATCACCTATTTTGCACTTGTTTTATGATATACTTTGTACGGGTACACATGGTTTTACAGAGCATTTTTAATCTATAGAAAAAAAAAGAAAAAAAATGACAGAATGCAAGATCTTTTTTCATATATCCTTTCCACATAAATGTCTCAAGCTCTTAACTGATTTATACATAAGAGCTACTTACAGGCATTCTAAAGAATAATCCTAGCCATGCATGATTTACATTTACACATTTTAACTCAAAGGAGTGGTGGAAAGAGGATATGGCCATCTGCATAGAAAGCCTTCTGTGGCTAACAGCTAGTGCTACCAGCTCTCCCAGTCCCTAATGCCAGATTGAACCATTTATGACTGGTGCATAGGCAATGGCTGCCTAAGAGCTGGAAGATAAGCTTCTAGAAAAAAAGACCACATACTTTTTTTTTAAGCAGAAGCACAATTATCTTCCTGGTGATTAATCTTCAGCAGAAATACAAGATGGTTAAGAATGAATGAAGTGAAAATATTCTAAGAACTTTTCATTTTATATTATTTTCAACAGCATGTGTTCCAAGTATTGGATTTTTAAGCCTGAGACATCCTAAGACAAATTGAACAGGTATGTTATACTGACCTATACCTTTAGAAATTGAAAAGGTTCCTTATAGATGACCAAAATTAGAAATTTGTTCAAGAATAATTAGCCCTTATGCCTTTGTAATATAGAGGTCAGCATCTGTTTGTAGTAGGATTTGACATCAGTTGAAGCATATGGATAGAAATCCAAACTCTTTTTCTCATTAAAAATACACCATTTAATTTGGCTCAGTTCAGGACGATTAGCAATATGTGCTTGAAGAGAAGCTTACAATTGGCACAGGGAAAGTTGGCTTGGGCAGAAGACCACAGGCAGAAGAGAATCCAGAAGCTTGTAAAGATGGCCTGCATACACTATGCCAGTCTCTTGCTAATGCTATTAGCTCTTCATTTTCATAAGCACTCAGATACAGTAAAAAATCAGTCAACAAGAAACACAGTAACAGTTATACATAAAGAAATCAAACAGTATCACCTTAAAATACCCAGACCTGTCTTCCAAGCTTTCTATAAATAACAGACTTCTAAAATAAAGACACACCCTGAGGTTATTTACTCCGAAGCATTATTAAAATCAATTAGACAAAATATACATTTAATGAAGAAAGACATAATACTCCAATTTGTGGTTTAGAAGAATATGCAATCAAATATCTTGCTAAATTTAAAGCTTAAACAGTTATTGGACTGTAAGGTAGAAAGAATGTTGCAATGCAAGAAGTATTTTGGAGAAGAGGTTTTAAAGCAAGTCCTAGCACCTTCCAATCTCTGTCCTAGATATTAAGAAACAAACAAACAAACAAAGCAGCCCAGAAATAAATCCAAACTGGAAAAGTACACCTGTCATGTTAACATTCTCCTCTCTATAACTTCTATATATGCACAGAAATTACTGCACAGAATGATAATCAATCATTTTGTATTGACATACAGAAGGCACTGGATCCAACATTTTAAAAATAATTAGCTGTTTAATATAGATGTTTTCAAAGTTACTCTGAAACCTACTACTGAAAGCTCAAATAGCTCAAATGGTACCAAATGTAGCAAATTCATAAAAGCTGATCTAGCACATTTGTCTAGGTATCATTTTTCTTCCCCCACGGAATTACAGAAAAAAAATATAAAAAGAACAAAATACATTGTGTTTTTCCACAGTAAAATGGACAATTAAAAAAAAATGGTGGGAAACTCCCTGCTGCAACTTTACATTTCGCTTCCTGTAATTTACCTGAAGTTATCTGGAAAACTGAAAATTCACTGGCTTAAGAGAACTGACTTCAAGACTGGATTTAGTGCAAACCATTCAAAAGAAAGAAAGAAACTGATTTCATCTCACCTCCTTGCACACTCCCATTTTATGTACTTAATATTTTATAGTCTTGCTATAAGTACACAACACTGAGCCAACAGAGAGTACACCCATGCCTCCTTCTACCACACACGTATTTTTTGTCCATCCACTGTTTATCAACTGGATCATCTTATGAGTCAACCAAAGTTCTTCAGAAGTGCTGTGACTCTGCCATGACATAGTAACAACTCATTTGCTCTCAGCTTTTGCAGAAAGTCACTCAGAAATTACTTTTCACACACCATTCCTGTATTTCTAGCAATGATGCTGGCATAACAGCACACAAATTCTCCCCCTGTGGTCCCAGGAGTACAAGTTCACTTGTGCTTCATTTTTAGGTTTGTTTTCATTTGTTTAGGACCTCTATCAAAAACCTTGCCTTGTTGCTCTTCATAAAAACCATTTCTTGTTTCAGGGGCACAATGTTATGACATAAAAATGCAAACGTCCTCACTGCCTTCCTCTTCTTTTTACTAAGAAAAAGTAGAAACAGGGTGGACTTTAGTGCACCTTCTTATTTACTATTAATGCATTCACATAGAAGTCACACAAAAATGTACCTTTATTATAAATTATGCTTTTTGTTAAAAGGCTCATTAGTTGTGTTTTAATACAGACTTATCTTTGTCTATTGGGATAATGAGTGGTATTTTGGGGAAAAAAAAGAGCTTTGCACTAAAGCTTGTTTAAAACCCCATGACAGCCTTTGACTGTCAGACTGAAAAGCAGAATAAGCTAACCAGATCTCTCTTCTTTCTTAATAGGACTGACTGCTCTAATCAAATATGTGAAAGAAGAAAGAAAAAAAGGCGCTTATTTTCCTCCCTTGGATTGCTCATCTGGGAGAGAATACACTTACCAAACAGTTTCAAGAATATCAAAGTAAAGACTAAATCTTCAGCTGCATAATACAGAGATTTTCAAAGGGTATTCTTTATTGATGTGCTGAATGTAACAGTATTAATGTGTACATACAGCAGCACTGTGATGTACCTTTATTTTGAAGGAACAATAAAGCAACAGCCATGGCCATCCAATGTGGAATTTTAATCTACATAATTCTAAGAACTTTCCAACTTCTAAGCAGGCGCTGATTAAAAACAAAACAAAGCCCAAACCAATGACCAAAAATCCCAAAACACATACCTCCCCCCCCCACCCCATCAGGCCTATTATTCTGCAAGATACTTTCATGAGACAACTGCTTCCAAAATGTAACGTATGCAAAATTCTGATAAATTACATTTATAAGGATTCAAATAACTTAATATAAGAAAGAAACACAGAATTTTTAAAGAACTCCTGCTGTTACAGAGACCCAAACAATCACAGTAATGATCTACTGCATTAGGAGACAGCCCACATGTATTCACTGAATGGTGTGCTGGAATAGGCCTCCTGTAAAACATGTAAGGGACATTTAAAGATTCCAATATTCATGACTACAATTCTCCCATTGTTTTTCAAAATGGCATATTTGTAAGACTGTCTAATATAGAAGTATACTAGGTAGAACATGTGTTAGACAAATTTTTCTATCTCATAAAGCTCAAATAGATGACTGAATTAATCAATACATGGTTGCTAAAGCCTGTTCCAACTGCTGGAACTGTACAAAACAGCAATAAAAAATATTTGAAGCTAATCAGTATGGTCACATGAGAAAGCAAAAAATGGAAAAATCATTGGAGATTATTGTGGAGAAACACATACAGGCATTGCCAAAAGAAAAAAAAAATGCACATAATCAAACTCAAGTTTTCCAGTAATTTCTTTGTCCAACCCAAAAAATAATTCTAATCACAAATTAATAAGTTTAGTAGTAATATTTGCATAGATTAATTAATTAATTAAATATATACAAAGTGCTTTTCTGTTAACTATTTCTCATTACAGTTAAATACTGCAAGTGTCACTTAGCACAGGCATTCCTCTGCACACAATAGTGCATTCCTTTCATTTCCAGGAATCCCAAAATGATAGTAAGTGAATGTCTTAAAGAAACATTTTTGGACAAGTCAAACAATTTTCAAAATCACCCTGAAAATCATGCACAATTATGACCATTGCTCACACTCAAAGACCAAATGCTCAAGTCTAACATATCACAACTTTAATTCTTTCTAAAGCAGCTACTTACTGAGAACTGTTTACTGCAGGAAAGGAGAGACTCAACTGACTGTTTCCTCTTTGCAGTATTTAAGAATTGTTTAAAAGAAATCTGATCTATTTTCACAATATGCAACTTCCTAATGCATATTCAGGTTTTGACTCCCTCAAGCATTCTATTATATTAGGTTATAATTCATTACACAGTCTCATACTCACCAATACTTTTTAATTCCATACAATATTAATATACCCCATCCTCTTTGTCTTTACTAACAATACTGATAAACTGAAACAATGACTGATATCTTCTTATGTCTGAAAGCAGAAAGAAATTAGAATTTTCCATCCATTTTATTGCAAGAGAGAAAAATAATGCAGAAGCCATACTAAGTATGCATGCTTTCAAAAGCCAGACAATGCTGGCTCAATTAAAATTACACATGAATTCTGTAATTGAAGAAAGATCTAAATCCTTGCCACATAAATTTTCTGTCTTAAAAGGAAGGGCTGGGTGATGGAAAGGAAGTTGCAGCACCTGTCTCTATGAAAAAAAAAAGACTGTTCCTTGTATAAAAGTCTTGGAATATATTTAAAACTTAATATGGGAGCCAGGGCACTGCCTTGCAATCACAAACACCACTTCTATGGAAATGCAAAATACTAAACTTGCACATCTTTTAATCATGTGCTCTCAAAATAGAAGACTTGAATTTGCTGGTTGATGACTTAATTTCAATCTATAGATACAAATAAATAGAAAGAGATTGCATTAGTCCAAGACAAAACAAATGCTGTGGGTTAACTCCCACAGACAGTTCAGCCCCTGCACAGCTGATCCCACCGTCTCCTCCTGTGGGATGAGGAAGAGAATTGGAAGGGTAAAGGCGTGAAAATGCGTGGGTTGAGATGAAGACAGTTTAATATGTAAAACAAATGCTGTGTGCATAAGCAAGGCAAAACAAGGAATTCATTCCTCATGTCCCAAGGGTGGGCAGGTGTTCAGCATCCCCAAGACAGCAGGGCTGGAGTGGGGTGAGGAGCAGGAAAGGTGTTTAGCACCATGCAAGCATGACTCAGCAAAAGCATCTGTGTGTTATCAATGCTGTTTGCATCACAAGACATAGCCCCAAAACAGCTACTCTCAAGAAAAGTAGCCCAAAACCAGTAAAAAAAATTACATCTTAAATATGAAGGATCACAGAAAAAGACAGTTTCATATCAAGAATTCACAAAGATTTCCATTTTAACTCTGATAGTTTGGAAACTTTTGACTTAACTGAAATAGTAAAAGAACCTGGTTTTGCATCTCAAACTTTCCAGCAAACAAAATGGTGTAGGTCAAAAGAAAGGAAACATCTAGAAGCACTGGAACCACTGCAATAGCTACTCTTCTCCCAGCAGGGAGCAAGTACCTGGAGGCAAGGAGCAGCAGCAGCACTGCCTGCAGAGTTCCAGCATCCTGCCTCTTAGTTCCTCTTGCAAGAATTAGGACTGTTTCATTCCTGTTTCTGCACAAAGATTTCTCCCCATGTTTCAACCAATATTTAAAGTTCTGGTTTAACATCTCTTTTTGTAACTAGAGGGAATAACTCAGAAATTATGGGAATTTTAGTTAAAATCGTACTTTTGATTTCCAATTTATACCTCCAAATTTTAACACAAGCCTCAGCTCTTTTTAACAGCCCCAAAAATTTAAATAACTGATGCACAACAACAATAAGAAATAAGAAAATATGCTGATACTTTTTAACAGAAAAAGTTCTTTAATCGAAGAATACAGGAAAATAACTTTGCTTTGAACAATTGCCTTTCTCTGTTCTCACTAAAACAGAGTATTACACACATCCTCTTATAATCACTACAAAAACATTAACATGAATATTCTTTTCCTAAAGACAAATAATTCACCCACAGAAGTTTGTTTAGAGCATGGTTTTAGGAAATTTACTTCATGAAAACACTGTTTCAATTATCTTATATTGGAATAAATCAGCTAAGACTCCATTTTCTTTATGCGGGAAAGACAAATCTTTATTGTGTAGGATGTATTTTATAGGATTATCAGAAGGCCCTGTGTCAGCTCTTATTGGTGGACAATACATTCACACTTAATTCATTGGTTAGTACATGGTATTTTACACATCTATCAAACTTCTATAAATTTTTAGTTAAGTTTACATATTTCTTCTACTGATTCTCATGAGACAGATTTTATTACTACTATGCTAGTTATACAATAACTAGCAGGTGCTAGTGGTTTTTCACCCAGGAATAGATTGTTGTGCTAACAAACCTTTCATACCTAAGATTGTTTTCACATGGGAACTTGGAAGTTACTTAGCTGCACTTAGAAGAAATGACAGGCTAGTTATTAGTTTAACAGAGCAGGCCTGATTTTATGAGGCCTTTCTTTTATAATTCTTCTACCTGTCTACAATAATCTTATGCTGCAGTAAGTATACGTGAAAGCTTTACATATCATATTCCTTCAAACACAACACAAGATTTGGATCATATCCTCACATTGCAGAGTAGGAGATTTGGTAAAATATGACATCTACAAGAATGCAAAAGAACTACTGCTGTACATTGCCTTCAGCAGCAGCCAGTTTTACCAAAACATGAACCGATGACACCTGGAGACAAAAATTTACATCAAAGCCCAGCCAACACATGTGAAAGAGTCAAACTCCCAACTTCATTTGCAGCCATTTCCTCTATCACAAACAAAGAGCCCAAAACCAGTAAAAAAAAATACATCTTAAATATGAAGGATCATAGATAAAGACAGTTTCATATCAAGAATTCACAAAGATTTCCAGTGAGGTTCCTGTAGGAATTTAAGATGAACAAATACAACAGGTAACAAGTGATAATTACTTGCTCTTCTGCATTCCAGACCATCAGGGATCTGCCTGCTATATGGTAAAGCTACATCAAGACAATAAAGCATAAGCTATAAGATGACTGCAACATTTTTCAATTCACAACTATGAGTCAATCAGAATGCTAACCTGGAAGAAATAAACACATTTTTAGTAGAAAAAATTTTCAGATTTATTTTTATTATATTAACAAAAATATTAAATACATAAATATTTTTTTCTTTCAGATACAACAAACCTACTTAAAAGAATGGGAAATTATTATTGTTAGTCCTAACTTTATCTTAGCTAGCATATGTGTAACAAGTATAAATAGTTTTATAGACATATTCCTTCTCAAACCTCTATGTGATCACTGTTTCTGAAAATCTACTTTAATTAACTTCATTCTCTGATGAAATCTACAAGGTACTACTCTTTATTAATAAACATCTTAATCATGGACTAGTACAGGCATAAGAAACAAGAAGAACATTGCCACCTAGCTGTTTCAGCAGTGCCCATAAAGGATGGCATGTTCAGCTTACATCTCAAATACTCCAGGGAAAAATCAGTCCATATGAAAAATGTACAAAGGGTTACCTAAAATCATGGGGCAAGGCTAAGTTTCTGTCACTTTTATCTTACAAGCTCTGAAAGAAGGTGGTCACAAAATACACAAATTGAAAGCCTATTCAACACAACCACGAATCAGTGTGTGACACCATCTCTCTTTCATAGCTCTCAGCAGAAAGACAAACAGACCAACATATATGTGTGTATACTGACTTTTGACAATTTTGACCCTGAAATTCCTCCAAAATCTAGAATACCCTCAATTAAGACATCAATGTATATACAAATAAATAAAATTTTCCTATCTCTGATGGAGACATGTTTCTTTAAAACACATTTCCTGGAGTTTTGTTTTAAATATATTTAATAAAGGCTTCATTTGAAAAGTAGTGCTTGTACAATTTATAAAATACAACTGGCTACATAAATCATATCAGGACTTCCCAGAAAAATCAGAAAAAGCAAAGCAGCTGAAGCCTGACATTGCAGATGTCCAGACTGGTATTTTCTAAGCAAATGTAAGAAATGCCACAGCAGAAGGGCATCCTGCCCTGCCCCACAATACAACAAGAGCAAAAGACAGCATCACAGAACTGGCGCTTCATCTGCTTGGCAGCTGTGTGTTCCAGCTTTGCAGCCTGGAGCTCATGCATTCCAAAAGCATTTGGTAGCTTCTCTGATGCTCTTCAACCTGATACACTCAGTTTAGGACGCTAAAGTAGTACTTTAGGAGAACTGAGTATACAGAAAATGGGATCGAGCTTTATAGCTGTAATGCTTCAGATGGTGATCTCCCCTTCTATAAAGTTTTTTTTAATCATCTTCTTTCTAGATTAATGCCATTTTTTTGAAAAATGAACCTATGCTGTCCTGTTAGAAAGCAGCATTTAACATCACAAAATGTCCAATCCTGTACACTTTTCCAATAAAAATGGAACCTTTACCAGTTAGCTGCTGGTTACTCCTCATGACTGCAGCTCTCTGGTCACATCAGTCTATGAATCTCATCCTGCTGACTGATCCTGTGCAGGTCAGCCTTGAGAAAGAAGCTCTGGACTTCAGGAAGCATCTCTTCAGGCTGAGCCTCCCTCCTCCCAGTGCAGGGAAGTCAAGAACAGGGTCCCAGGTGCCTCCAGCTTCCAGAGGGAACCGTCCACTTTGTGACACTGGAGCAGAACTTTCAATTGGGAGCACTTCCCTCCACAACACCACCACAGCTCAGCCAAGCAGGACTGTAATATTCTCCTCTTTAATTTTTGTTATAATCTAGGGGTAAGTAACAATTTGAGAAAGAACAGGGGGTATTCTTTTAGTACTTAACACTTCATCTCAAACACAATAAAACAGAAACTGACTGGGACTATGCAAGTTTATTACAGGCATAGGTAACTACCACCTCTTCCTACAGTAGTGCTTCCTACAGCAGAGTGCTGAAGACCTGTAGTTCTTCAACTCCTTCCTTAACCTGGAAATGCAGTGCAATTCTGAGGCAATACAAGCATGTACATGTCTATGCTACATTCAAACATACACAGAGACTTGGCAAATTCCGACTGTTTTATACAGGTGGAAGGAACAACAAGGAGGAGGAAGGAAGAACAAGTGGAAGGAACAAACTCAAGATAGAGATCACATTTTCACAATGCAGATAAAAACTGTCAATTTACCTGGAACTAGTACGAAATATACTCATCTGCTGTAGATACGCCAAATAACTAGTTACATATATTAATTGATAATTATACAGAGACTCTCAGAGATAAAACACCAGAAATTAATTTAAGACAAAATAGCATAGGCAAAGGAAAAAGCTTTACACTGCCCAAAGAATAGCACTAGTTAGAGAAAAAAAGCATACACCAGAGTGTCAATGGTGTCACATCAGTGTCTTTTGAAGATTAAACACATACAAAGAACCTGAAAACCAAAATTACTAAATATTAAAGACACTCAGTAAAACTATGTTAATCACTTTTGCAAGCTCCTTAAAAAGAAAATTTCTTCTTATTAACATTTCTTGATTAAGAAGATTTTACACCTTCACCAACGGAAATTATACAAATTGCTGTTAGTACTTAGAAGAATTAACTGCAAATATTGTTTTTATGATGACACAACCTCTGCAGAGCTTAGCCTACAAAATAGCCAGAAAATGAACACATCATCTCATCACCGTACAAATTTTAGTCAGTCTTTTCCCATGAGCATTCAAATTTTGCATTCAGAAGTTTTTTAGTCATATTGGTCACCAGATACTCCTCCTGTACTTTTTGGACATTAAATTAGGGTATAATTTATGCAAACAACTGGAAACCAGCATGAGTTCCTTACTCCATCACTCCCAGTCCTCCCTTATCTCTGTCCCATAGTTATAATTACTACAGAGTGAAATTTGCTGAAAATTATTCAGAGGTTTCAAGCTGAAATTATTCTATCAGCTGTCCAGAGGCAGATACAAGATAAAGCCAGCCAGGTTCTGGGAGAAAGCGGAGTGTTTCACACCCACCCCTTCTCCTTGGCCAGCAATCCGACCAGCCACAAGAACTGCTGTCACATCTGGCAAGTCAGGGCCAAGACAGATAAAGAACAAAAGAGCAAGGATACCCTGGAGACTGCAGGAAGAAACTCGGACTGCTCCAGGGTATTTTCATGATGAATAAAAGATCACAGAGAGAAGATCTAGCATCTCAGTTGTAACAGTGGATAAGACACAATCTGCAGGGAATCGTCTTTATTTCTTTTGTCTTTAGAGAACAAAATATAAAAATGGTTAACCTGTATTTAGCCCTTCTGCGTCTAGACCTGAACCTACAAAAAGCTAAGCAAGTGTTACTGTTAGCACAGTACACAGCATTTACCCTCAGAAGAAGAAGGTGCCAACATCTTTAGAAAGGATACTGGAATAAAAAAATACATAGCAAAGTTTCCATGTACAATATGCTTTTGAACCAACATATATATACACACATACATATATCTATATACATATGTAATGAACAGATTCTAATCAACTAAATGAAAAACACTAATGCCTGAAATTTCAATTATTCTCTTCAATATGAAGGAAAAAGATGGTTGTTAAACAAAATCTGATAAACTACCACACAATTGCCACTGAATTACCAGTTATGTTTACTATATCTTTAAGGCCATCCAGGAAGGATGCTACCCTGACTCTTAGTTTCTCTAGGCTACATGCCCTTCTTTCTTACTTTTACAACCATGTCAAGATGGGTGAGTCTAAAGGAGAGGAGAAAATAACACAACCTTTAATAAAAGCAACAAAACATATTTTTGTGCTTCAGTCAATTGCCATCAGTACCTATGTGGCATTGATTTTTCCTAATTTGAACACTAAAAAAATATTCTATGTTCATAGCATCATATGTTCATATATCACAATGAACAAAAAAAAAAATCCAAATAATGGCACTCTTCAAGCTTTTCCAGAAGAATGTCCAAGAGAAATAACTGAAATTTTCTTGTGATTTTTTTTTCTGGAAACACTGAATTAATAATAAATTCTTTACTCCAGCAATTATGATAATTATGTAGTAACAAATTAGTTTACCTGGATAATAGTTCTATTTAGATTCCTCACAATCATCTGGTTTATAGTTACTTGAATCAGTGCATTTTAGATTTGCTGTGATGGTCTTTGTAAATCTGATCTTCCAGGTTTGTTGACTCACATTTTCAAATACTCTGAAAAGTTTGTCTAGTTTGCACAGTCCAGCTGTAGGTGACAGGTAGAAGAAAATTTCAACGTTATGTAAGAAAACAGGATTGCCTTAAATATAAGAATGGTTCTTACAGATAGATTTCAGCTATTTCATGCTAAAACTAGCAAGACTTCACAGAAATGAGGGTGCTGCATCAAAAGCAACTATTGCTTCTCCACAGGACTTTGGACACCTGCAGATCTAAGAGGTACCACAGATTCAGGCCAGAAATCAAGGCTCACCTTATCCTACAAGCCACACTATGATCCACTACTCTGAAGGATGGAGAAGGAAACTGCATTTTCACTGCAGTATCTCCATTTTCCACAGACACCTTGGGCAGTCTTACCTGCCCACATGGCTGCAAGCAAGAAGTCACATAACTGCCAAAGAAACCATTTATCAACTGAGCAACAGACTGACCTGGCAAAATCCCCATCTGTGATACTAATGCAATAGTGGTCCTACAGATGAACCAGAAAAATGAGGCAAACAGCCCAGGACTTACACAAGAGTCAGAACAGAGATTAATTATTCTGCCATCTGAAGGCACATGGGTTTCAAACATGCTTTCTTATTGTCCATTCTGTGTGTCTGATAATCAGCAGTGAAGAAAAGGCACTTTCTGTACTCCTGATCCCTGGGTATCACACTCAAACCAGAATGCTTGTGAATTGGCTGGGTGATATATGATTGAAATATAAAAAAAGAAAGGCTAGAAATTAGGATTTTTTATGATAACATGAACACTGGGTGATTATGTTTTTCAGTGAAAGGGTGGAGAAAATTATTTCTTCAAGGTTTGCAACTTCTGTAATTCATTTTCCTTTCATTTCAACTCTCTGGATAGTGCTCAAGACTTACCACTGGTCTTTGAATACCAAGTGGCATCACAAACTTAAATGAAAAGGCCTAATGGACAAAGCAGCTTCTCAGGCTCAATGGAAGACAGGATTAGACTCCCTGTTTGGGAAGTCATCTACAAAATAAAGCAACTGTCACGTCTTCACACCAATTATTGAGGGGTGATACAGGTTTCATTAATCTCTTTTATGCATAAACATTGGCTGTGATACTGCTTTCCAAGACTGAGCTAGAAACTTAAACAAAAGCCAAAACCTATTGCAGAGGAAGCAGACACAGAGTATTTAGTACACAGTCGTGAAATACTGAACCTTTTATGGCAAGTAATTCCATTTCTTTGTTGTTTCTAATAATGAGATATTCCCACCCCAAGAGAAAAAGAAGAATTCATGAGAGACAAATGCTTGTCAATTACTCTTACCTTGTCACTCTAAGGACAGCAGCAAATATTGACAAAGGACAAGGTATTTTTATGGAGGGAGGGCGTTGCGGGATGAGGGGTGGAAAATGACCTTTAAGTACAATTCACTGGATACACAAACACTTGAAAGGCTTCAAGG
The DNA here is from genome assembly GCA_003676055.1 of Chloebia gouldiae. Taxonomy (NCBI): domain Eukaryota; kingdom Metazoa; phylum Chordata; class Aves; order Passeriformes; family Passeridae; genus Chloebia; species Chloebia gouldiae. Next base: position 4,728,990 of record QUSF01000018.1, on the reverse strand, counting down.
CACCACATGTATACAAGTCTGCATACACAAAGTCTGTCTACTCTTAGAAAAATAAAACTATTAAATTTAGAATTTGCAAATAATTACAGGAAACCTGAAAGTGTTTTGATCTATGGCAGGATTTGATTTACATCTATTCATCTTCAAAGAGCTGTCTCAGCTTCCTCTGAACTAATGTCCAACTGCAAGCTTTGGGCACCTCTTGATTTTTTCCCCCTTTTAACTCTGCCTTAAGAATTTTTAAACACATAAAACATGTTTAAGCACAGCTGTCATGATATTTTCCTCTCAAAAAGCAAACAGTTCTAAATCTCTCTCTAAAACCACCAGAGTATTAGGGTCTTATGCAGCATCATATTTACAACTTCTCAGTAAGTTCTCTCTTTAAAGTTGATACAGTATAATTTACCTTCACCATTCAAGACTAAATTTCCAAATTAGGATGTTTCACTTAGGTAGTAGTCTTAGGAAATCAGTATCTTAGGAAAAGGTATTTTAGATAATTTGCTTTTCCTCAGACAAAAGTACCCAAAAAGTTTCCCTGACTCTAAAGGAGAATGTAAACTATAATTGTCATTTTGATCTACTACTACTACACAGAATCAGACTAAGCAGTAAGCCAAAACCTTAACATCTAACATGTGCACATGAAAACAGTAATCACTGTATGTATTCTAACACTTGTGTCCATGAAGCACCACATAAAACTCAATGTTTGCAGCATAGGTGAAAAAAAAAAAAGCCAACAAAAACAATGCTGGGAGGAAAAGTGAGGCTTACTGCAAAGTTATAAGAATTTTGAAACAAAAATTGAAACACCAAATGTGAAAAAAAGTACAAGAAATGTTTTTGTAGAAAAAAAGGGCATTATTGCTCAGACAAAACTGAAAAGAATATGAGCTGAGAGATGCTTATAAGCAAACAAGCAGAAGGCTAACAAGGACGTGGGCCATTGTCACATCCACATTTTGAAATTAAAAGCTGATAAAGACTGAGAATACCTTTTACAGTTCTGTAGGAGGGCTTTTACTAATTAGAAAGCAGCTACTGTCTGCCCCCAGTCTGCCAGAAAATGGAATCAAATATTTACTACTTTACTGACATTTTAACAAATTTAAAAGATGACAAATGTGTTGTATTTGCATTCATACATTTCAACTCTAACATGCAAATAGAAACAAATGTTTAAGATGTACATAATTTTTTTTTCAGCCTAAAAAGAGTCTGTTATGTTACAGTTTCTTCCACTGGAGTCAGGAAATAGGAATGAAAGCTCATATGAAGAAGATTCTTTTGCAAAAACTTCAGCCTTTAGAGTTGTAAAGAGAGACTCAAAAGGGACTATGGACTAGATGATCTCCACTTAAAAAATGAAAATAGGAGATCTGGGAGGAGGAAAAGTAAAAACTCTTTACTTCCACATCATCCAAATATCTACTGTTGAATCGCTAACTTAAACAACAAATACAGCTGGGGAAAAGAAAGTCACAGGAAACAGATACAACCTGGGGGAGAATAACAATTCCTAAATTCTCAATTATTTGCTCAAGTATTTGTGGAGAAGAGTATGTACATTCTCTAAAGATACACTGTCCATGGTAGCTACTTTCCATCCTGCCAGGCTACCCACAACTACAGTGCTGTTCTCTGAATCCTAGACTTGACAACTTTGGCTTTTTTTCCTAAATATGACATTACCCTCAGCTCACAAGCGCATGTTGAAGAGCTGATTTCCAAAACAACAATTATATTGGTTTCTTTGGAGTGTGCAGGAAGATCTAACAAAGATGTAATTAAAAACTGTCAGTGTAGATTGAATTAAGAAATTGTTGCTGTGTTTCTCTTAACCATTTTTTTGTGCTAGTTTGTCTACACCCCATTTTAGAAGGATACCAGGCATATACGCTGGGTAACATTTGAGAGAGAGTTCAAAACTAGTCTCTAGATTTCATTTAATGTTTACTGATTTACTGCTAGTGGTTCTTAGTTATACTATAACTCAATAAAACTCAAAATATATTAGAAGTTAGGCACCCAGTAAAATGTGGCATTAGCTACTCTTACACACTATTCCTAGTGACCAGCAAACTACTGCACAATGCAAAAAGCTGCTCAAATTAAAAAGCCAAGCATAAGGCAAGTAAAACTTCAGTTTTATCATGAAGCTTAGAGCACAAGCAATGTAAAAATATCAGCCTGATTCCAAAAGAGAGTACAAATTCATCATTGTTGGGTGGTACATTTATTTTAAAGTGGAATATTATGACAACTGAAAATAAAGTCTCTATCCATTTCCAAATGATGCTGAAAAATCACTTCAGCTGTTATGCTGTTATAAAAGCAACATATCAATCATTTCACAGTAATACTGCACTTGATTTGGTACCAGTGCCAGCTATATGACTCACGTTAAGTACATCCAAGTACACAGTTTCACTTTATGATCACTAATTTTCACTATTTAATAGCAATATATTCAGTGTCTCTGGACATGCTGTTTGAATACTGATACAGATACCTCTTTACATATGAGAAAGAACAAGAAAGAAGTTTTGCAGACTTCACTGGTCTTCCACTGTGAAACCTTTCTATTAACAGTAATGTTAGCCCATGATGAAAAATATGAGTTAAGTTTTATGACTTTGCAAGATTTCTTTGAAATAAACAAGGCACCCTTTTAAAGTTAAGCGCATGAATGATTTCATGAACAGTAAAAATATGAACAGCAGATTCTGTTGAGGATGGCACACATATGCAACCAGCATTTTCTGTTGGATACTTCCTCTGCTGAAGAAGTACAGTAACATAAGCTGAAGTTTGGGCACAGAAACTGTTTACTTCATAGCATGCAAAGTATTAGGTGCTGAAGAAAAATTAGGGGAGTTGTGTCAGTGACCCTCAAAACACAAACCAGTTATCCTTCTGAATATTTCTAAAGATAGGTAATTAAATGCCCTAAAAAAAAAAATTAAACAGATGTGAGAAGCGAGAGCAGCAATATGACCACAATGCATAATAACCAAATGTGATACTAAGACCTGCTGTTTCTCAGTTCATCTCTCAGGAAAGAAACCACTCTATGGCTGAAGGCTACAAATAGTTACTTTTTCCTCTTATCCAAACCTGAAAAACCTATCAACATTTTTAAATTTAGGAATAATAGGTTGGAAGTGCATTGCCTCAAGAATTATGCAGATAAGACTTACCTTCAAATTTCATTCAGAAAAGGACCTTTAAACTCCAGTCATTCACCTTACCATGGCAAATCATGGCTTCAGTTCCATTATGCAAGTTGAAAAAATATGTAATTGTTGCACAAAAATCAAACTCAAAGTTTGGATTGTTTAAAATATTCAGAACAACTTGTTGCCAAGTTTCTTTGATCATTCTACAAACACCTTGTACTATGGAAACAATTTTTATCTGATATCCTTTGAAATTGTTTCATATATACGATAGCAAAGAAGGAATTAACTGATTTTAATTAATTTCTTTTTTCAGTGAAATAAAATTCCAGCAAGTCCACAGTATTGAGAATTAAAATGGACAACTGTCATCTTGAATGCCTTTCATTACAAAGCACCAATTTCTAGGAAAATTATAATCTTTAGCTAATGCTATCCATCCTTAGATGCATAATTTGAATGAATGCTCATTTATTTAGAGGCACATTCTCCAAACAGATGTATTTATACTATACAACTGTGCCTGTGTTCAGATCAGAGGTACACTAACAGCCGGAGCTGTACACTAAACTGAACCTTTCTGTGTCTGGCCACCATCTCTACCACCAACTGAAGAGTATCCAGGTCAAAATAACATTCTTTGTTTATGTGTTTGTTAGAAAACTGCAGTCCAGAAACGTGACACTGAACTAGAACATCTATTTTTTGATCTGGTGTAGAAAACCTTATGTCTGACCCCCATATTATCCCCTGACTCGTGTAAAATTTTTAAACTGCTTGTGTGTAGCAAAGAACTTCATCTAAGCTGCTCAGGGAATGTCAAGAGAAAGATTTAGAAGAGGTATCTTTAGTATTTTAGTCATAACTAAGAAAACACAGAAGTGGATGCATACTTGGCATTGCAGATCTCTGATTCTAAAAATAACTCCCCACCCACGCACAATCTTCTTGGAGAAGTTTACAAGTTGACCCAAGCGTTTAAAATTGCTACAGAGGATTTATGGGTTTTTTTTTTTAGAATTCTCTTTATAAAGAAAGTCTCCATGTAACAGAAAACCATGGGGAGAGTATAGATTTAGGTCAGCTTTGCTGCTTTGAAAAGCTAGAAGAGTAAGATCCCAAGGAGGACACAGCTGCCTATATATGAATGTGCAACAGGTACTTGGTACTTTACAGTCCTGCCTCAATAACTGTTCCTGTTCTGCTAAAAAACCTGACACCTGACTATTTAAAGCTATCTTACTCTGCCACTGCTGGCTATCCACCTCAGGGGTCCTAAGGGATCTTCCCAAACACCATTGATGGGTGTGTGGAAGGAAGGAAGAACTGGAGAAGATAAAAAGGCACCCAAGAGGGAAGAACATTCCTGCACTGGACAGAGGGCAATGCACCTTCAGAGGTGAGTGGAACAGCTGTCTCAGATTTCTAAGACCAAGCAGCAGAAGCAAATAAAACAGAGCTGCTTTATTTCCCCATTATCTGTACACCAGAAGGGGAAAAGTGAATTTGGATATAATCTGGGAATCCTCAGAAACAGTACATAATAAATTACACTGCAGGGAGTGCCATCTATATATTTCCCAAAACAGATGAGTTATTTCAGCAAGCAGGAAACAACAAATCTTTATTTCTACTAATTCTGTTATCATTGCCCCTTAGGCCTATACAGCTCATCTACTGTCCAATCTTAGCTGTGTGCTTCCCCAGGAAGATAATCTTTCTGAAACAGTGTCCTTTCCTGCCCTTCTTTTGTAAATATACAAATCTCACCCCGTGTAAGTAAAAGCATTGGAACATTTAAAAGGACTAAAATAGTAATTCCTGCAAATGATAGATTTTTTTAATGAGCACTACTTAGCAGAGAGCTCAATTTGAGTTGCTATGGTAGAGAAAGTTTGTTTTCCCATTAGTAATGAACTATGCCTTTGTACTCAAATGGAACGAGATGCTCAGCTCCCAGGATAACTATCAGGAGAAGAGCTTGTTCTATTCTGCAGACAAAGTAGATACCATACTTAAGGTTTTGTCCCTAGGAGCTAAAACCATAACAGAAGACCAGTTTTGTTAACAGTTTAATGGAATAACCTTTAAAAAGTTTCCATAATATAACATTATGACCTAAAGCAATTTTGATACAAGTTTCCTGTGGTCATAATCACCTTCATGGTACATATAGTTGTTTTCTCATCTATTAGCAGCCTTGTAATTCCACAGCCCTTTTATGTTGGAACACTAAATCAGCTTTGGAGGGAAATTTTTGTACCAATGCAAACAACTTCTGTTAATAGGCACAATGCTATTTAAGTCTTTTAGTGTCTATAGACAACAGGCATCAAGAACACATTTCTGATCCTCAGGCAAAGCATCAGGGAAAAACCAAAACAACAACTATGAGGTTTATTTCTTAATTACAAAGAGCTGTCTGCAAATTCAGGGCAAAATAGCCTTGAACCGATCTCACTCATTCTCAGTGTAGGAAATTAATACTGACATTGTTTCTGCGTATCAGTTAATCGCAAATAAACATTTACTGGAGGGATTTTTGAAAAATGCCTCATTTTTACTTCTAATTTATTTCAAACTTTGTCATTTGTAAGATTCCCATTAATACATAATGCAGAAAGTTGGTTTCAGATTTGTTGTCATCCACTTCTCTCATGCACTTCACAAGAAATCTGTGGAGAGGGTCACAGTTCATTGAAAATAAGCAAAACTCGTGCACACACCAAAACATTACATCTCCCCTTACAAATCACAGCAATCTCAGTGGTCAGTGTGAAGAAGGATCATAGAATCACAGAATGTCCTGAATGGAAAGAGCCCTACAGGGATCACTGAGTCCAGCTCCTGGCCCTGCATGGGACACCCCAGGGATCAACCCTGGCTCTGGGACCACTGTCCCTGCTCCCTCCTGAACTCTGGCACGCTTGGTGCTGTGACTGGGGAGCCTGTTCCAGTGCACAGCTCCGTGCCATTAAGGTGTCCAACACACCTTTATCGTTTTCACTCTAATGGGACACAACAAAGACCCCCAGGAAGTCTCAAGGCCTTGTTCTAGAGAAGACAACCTGAACCACAAAGGGCACAGCTGAGCCATCAGTGCTCTTTCTTTTCAGCCCAAGATAACTTTATTTTCTGGAGAAAACTGGAAGTATTTTTCTGACTACCTCCCCGATCTAAAGTAATTAGGAAGGCTATTTTGTTTTTTTACAAAATACCTACAAAACATGTAGATATACAGATATACTAATGATAATCCAGTAACAAAAGAAGAAGAAAAAAACCAAAATGCTACACTTTCCTGTTCTTCTCAAGTTTCTTACCATTTCTCAGAATGTAAGTTGGGTTTAAAACCTATAAGAAGTAGTGACACCCAAATCCAAGTGGAAAATTCAAGACAAAGTAACACCACCTAAAGAACAGAACAGAGAAGCACAACTCCAAGCTGAAGCAGTTGACTGTTAATTTATCAATGGATATCATTATTCAATGCAACTTCTAGAAAAGCTGTGAAGTTAAGGTTTTTACTGACCCTGTTGCCACAAATCTTCCTGTGAGATTTGACATAAACAGAAAATATACCAGAAGTTAATTATACAGGACCCCACTGTAGTCTAACACGAGCTCAGAGGTAGGGGAAGCACATGTACATGTCACTACAAATATTTAAACAAGAAGTTCAGTGTTTGATTACATCAGTCAAGGCAGATTTAGAATAGTTCAGATCTGCCAAAAGCATTTTGCTAACAAGTGGTATCGGTGGCATGAGTCTGCCCGTGGCAGCCTACCTGGAACATGACAGCAATTGGGGAACACTCTTGGCCTTTGAAGCTGTGTGACTGGAGCAGTGACATTCTCCTGCTCAGCCTCACCTCATCTCTCATCCTCGCTCTGCACCATTTTCAAATCACTTTCAGCATATTCAGTTTTGCTTTGGCACAGAAGAGCAGCTGGTTTCTTTCCCTTCCAATTTATTTCTCACCTATTCATTCTGCCCAAATATTTTCTAAATGATGCCCAACATTTCTCTGGTATCATACTATCACACTGGAAGAAGCAGGTAGAGCTCTCCCTGCAGAGACACTGAACAGTAGCACCCTACTAAGAGCCTTTTGCCATTGATTTCATTCCATGGTTTTTACCCCCATCTCTGACTTCCCTTGATATTTTAAAATTAGCTTATAAATTCTGAAGAGAAAGGGTGACAGTAGATTTTTCATACTGTATTCTAACATGCAATAGAAGAGTGATTCTTAATTGAGTTTTTTTTCTTTTTAAGGATGTAGACAGTTTGGGTTACACTTTTCTGGAGGAGACCTGCCTCTATCTAAAAGTAACTATTTTCATATGTAGAAAAGTGCTGACATAGAATACAACTTTTTAAAAAACCCAAAATCTAGAAAACATTCAGTTTTATTCAGAAATAAAGACAACAACTAAGGGTATCCTGGTATTATAACCATACCCTTTCATACAAAATATTGGGCTCTCAATAGCTTTATTTTATTTAGGAGTACATCTTGAATATTCTTCCAATGAAATATTTTAAATGGATATGGTACTTATGTTTGCAGAATGTTTTCACACATTTACTTTGCATTTGTGATTTAATCTGCAGCCCTACACTTATCCCTTAGGTGTGGCAATCCTCACTGTTAAAAAGGCAGAGCAAAATAAAAAAGCTGAACACACTATTTAAACAACCTATTTCAAACAGATGCCAGAGACACATTTTATTATTTTTAGATCAGACCATTTATCAGCAAGATGATGAGCAAAGAAAAAGATCTTCTAACCTAAAATTACACTCATTTACTCTCCATGTTCAATCAATAAGGTAAAACATTACCAAAATATGAAGAGTCATGATTTTATTTACTGCAGCGTCTCATGTTTTGGTGTGAAATCCACCATCACATCATGCTAGAACTGTTTCTACTTCACTCACTATCAATTTGTCATTCTATAAATATACATTAGTTACACAAAAATGGTTCCAGATTTTCAAGCTCTAATGAAGGTGCTGGACTTCTCTGGCTGACTGACACAGCTGAGCTCTTGGTGCTTATCCTCAGACATTGGCTCACCCTCTGAACACCTTGCACACTGACCACGTCTGTTGTAATAAAATAAGAGCCTGCAAACACTCACAGCTTCTGTTTGTTAAGAACCAGTACACACTAGAAAGATTTCCATGCACTTCACTTATCTACAAACAAAAGCACTTGTGGAGAAGGAGCAGGCAATACACATTTCTCTTGTGCCATTCCTGCATCTGACTTTAAGTAATTTCTTTTAAAAATGAGAACTTGTCTCCATCTGACAGCAACGTGGACAGTACACTTAGCAGCAGCATGCTATGTGTACTGAAGTGTCAAAGGTTACTCATTAAGCACGGGGCAGGAATGACTAACACTTCAAAGGCCCCATTTTTGTTGGCTTGCTGATTTATAGCATGGTAGTAGTAAGCAATGATAAAACACTATATGTCTGTAAACATAGAAAAGACAGTTTTTAAAGTCACAAGTAACACAGATACCTATGATCTAGCAGTCATATTCTGAGACTTATGAAATAAAAATTAATTTTTGATTATTTTTATTAATTTGAGCATATGGTCTACATTCAGTGAAACATCATGTGTGTGTGTATATATATACACATATAAAAGATGACTTCCAGTATCACCCAATTTCCATACATCTGCCATTTCTGGATACAGTTACAAGTCTGAAAGCACAAAAGGTTATATGGCAAATACCTAACAGAACTCCAAAGCTGCTCCATTCAACACCCAATCACACAAACTCGAGAAATCCAACATGTAGGTTCCATATTCAGCAGAGGAGAATATACAAGTCTTCAACATCTCAGTTCTCCAAAATAAATCCCATCCTCACTCCCAGCTGATGAATCTGTTACATTAAATTTTGCCTCTTCATCAGTTCAAGAGAAAATGGAAACATGCTGAGTTCAATACAGAAGCTTCAACATCAAGCTACAGAAGAGACAAAGCTTTAGTGCTGTCAGGAAGTGAACTGCTTCTGAAAGCTTGAAAAGAGCTTCCTTTTCTTTCAGACTAACTGGAACTTTAACAGAGAAGCTTTGAAAATACCAGTTACTTACTGACAGATAATCAGAATCCAGCTAGACTGGCAACAAGAGCACTCAGCTCACATGCCTGCTCTGTAGAAAGGGCAGGTAGCGTCAAACATCCTTGGCTCAAGAAAGAAAGGGAAAGAAGTAGCAAAACTTACTGCATATAAGTAAATAAAGATTACTCAGCAACATGAATATGAGAAATGCCTCATCTCCTTGCACACCAGAATGCTCTTCACAAAGTCATCTGTCTTTTTTCCCCCTTAGGGACTTTCTATGGAGATTAATTTTCATGCCTCGTTTCATTATTATTCAGGAAACTGCTTTAGATTTTGTGCTCAAATATAGCATCAACAGTTAAGTTAGAAACTGCAGTTTTAGGATGCATTTTCCCCACCATTTTAGGACTCATTTCAACTTTTAAAACACCTTGAAATTACTCTCAACGTAGAAGTTACAAGTAAAGGAGTTTTCATCCTCTGGATGGTATTTTTTTCCTGACATTCAATTAACCCTGTATCACTGATATTAATATTTCAATTTCCACTGAAGTTGTATTTCTGGTGCTTTTTCGTTGCTCAAACAGGTTTTTAAATTTATTAAATGTACATTAAGGCAAAACCAATGGCATTTAATATAGTGAATTAAATGAACAGGTAACACCTACAAGCTATTCAAGAAACATAGAGAACCATCTAAATTACTTCTCCTGTCAAGTATAAATACTAGTGACATTACCATGTTGCATAATGCTAACTACAGCTATAATTTATACACAAAAATTTCCAGGTTATATTGCATCAAATTTCAAGCTGTATGAAGGTTTTAAAGAAAAAACAAACAAACAAACAAAAAAAAAACAAACAAAAAAAAACCAAAACAAAAAACCAGAAAACACTTAAACATCAACAAATAAAAAAGAGTTTTTCTGAAGTTAGATGGAAATGGCAGACTTTAGCTTCATCCACATGAACTGATTTTTAAGCCAACCAGTAAAGACTTTCTTTTTAAAGGAATTAATATTTATGTGGTTTCAGCCATAGGCAAAGATGGATGAGGACTGAAATCTGCTCATTTAAGCATAGTCTCCTCATCATGAAATGCAACAGAAGAGTCTCAAGAACAGGCTTATCAAAGTGCCAAGATAAGAATATAACTAATATCTCCTTTTTACTTAAGCATCATCAAAATCTTACTTTCCATCCAACAGAAGTACCATTTAACATAATTTCCCTTTTATTTTACTCGTAGAGATTAACTGACACATAGTACATGTCTGTCTGTTTCTGTCTGATTCACAGAAAGCAGAACAATAGCAAGATACATGTTGGATAGTCATTTTGGAGGAAGCAGCTACCACTGACAGTTCTATCATAGTCTAAAACCTATAGCTACAGCTGTACTCCAGAATAATTCTGTGCATATGTAATAGCTCAGCCAAATATTACTGCACTGTATGCTTGCTCAAGAAACCATAAAAAGAAAGTTAGTAAAATGGTAAGCTGAGGGAGGGACAAGTCTACCTCTAACTGATTTCAATAAACTTTAAATATGCCACTTATCAGTACTTCAGCAAATTGAGCAATCTTTTAAACTAAGTATCTACCTGGCAAAATGATGATGATGCTCTTGATGAGCATCACTGAGAAACTGGGAAGATGCAAAAGCTCTCAATGATGCAGTGCTGGTCTGGCAGAACTATGGAAAGGTTGATATTGGTAGCTGGCTGATCTATCTGCCACCACAGATGACAGATTTGCATGCTACCTAGACTAAAGGTAGATACAGAGCTTTTTGTTCCCTTGTGGGATTTCGGTTTTGTCATACCAGTTACAAACCAGCATCATACAGAAACGCAGCACTGGTGATGAACAGAGGGTTGGATAACTAAATCAACCCCTACAGGAGAGCAACAGAATCACTTTAATACGTGTCCACCTAGGACTCCACACAACCTTACATCATAAATATCAGAATTTTTTTCTAAACATGGTATTTTTTTCTGAACCAAACCAAACCATCACCAGTCTTAGCTTTAATGTGGTTTCCCCAAACACAGCAAGCATTTTAAATTGTGAGACAAGAATTATTTGTATTTGTTCATTGGAAAGGACTGTAGTCAAATACTGATATCAACAACAATGGTTTCCAGCTGAAAGCAAGTCAATTTAGATTAAGGAAGGAGTTTTTATAGTATGGATGATGAGACACTGGCACAGGTTGCCCAGAGAAGTGGTAGATGCCCCATCCTTGGAAGCCTTCAAGGTCAGGTTGGAAAGGGCTCTGAAAAACCTCATCTACTTGAAGATATTCCTGTTGATTGCAGGGGAGTTGGACTGGATGACCTTTAAAGGTCCCTTCCAACCCAACGATTCCATGACTCTATGAAACTCTCCTTACTGTTTTAATACTGTCATATCTATTGGTAACTTCTGCATAGGTTTTAGAAATGTAAGTTGTCATCAACTCATGTATGTAATGCACAAAAATCTTGGGAAATCGAAAGTTTGTACACTGGGATTATAAGTGAACTTTAAAGGTGAGCAAAGGAAAGGTGACAAAGCAAACACAGTACTTTCTTTTCTTAACTCATATAAAGGCTGTGTAAGTATTACAGTATTTTATGCACCTACCACTTTAAAACACTAAAGAAGCTAAACAGATTAGTGATTACAGTACATTAAATTGCTTCCACCAACAATTACCAAACTACAGTTTGACTTGATCCTATTTCCGCAACTTGGAAGGCAGAAAATTTTGGACCTCAAATCCCTAGACTCAGGACTGGGCCTTTAGAGAAAAAGCAAACCTGTATTAAGTCTGTTTGGTCTCACAAAAGTTATCATTAACTCAGCTGTGCTGAACTGTCAAATATAATCAACGGGCACATCTAAATGAAGAAGTAGCAGACAAGAAAACAGAAACTCGTGAATTTCAGACATAGTCCCATCACCAGTTTGGATCTGGACTCTAAAACATTTCAAAATCTAGTCCCACTACAGTCATTGTGAGATACTGGCAGTCATTGTGACAGAAGCAAAGACAGGAAATATCATTCTCTCAGTCTGTAAAATGGCAACAAAATATATTCCAACCCAAATGGAGAGGACTGTTCTCCCATATTCAAAGCCCTGAGACTGTGATAAATTAAGCAGCATTATTCTTATATTTTTCAGATTAAGATCATTTAAAAATTAAATGCATACCGCTTAGACCTCATGAATCACACTGAAATAATGTCCTGTCTGCTCCAATTACCATCAACACCAACCCTCCAAATTTCCTATCTCAATGGAAAGAAGGAAGTATACATCAACCTACTCCTAAGCCATTACTGCAGAGCATAACGCTGCACACCTCCGCATGTGACTACAGGCACATGTGTGAGCAACCAGGTAATTTCTTCAGTTTTCAAAACTACCACTTTAACTATGATGCCACATCAAATGAGTAATAGATTTCCTTTGCCAGAGTTTTCCTTACATGATACTGCTTTTATAGAACTCTGAATACACTTCAATGGCGTTTTTACACATAAGCCATCAATACAATATGTTCATTTACCTCCACATCTGACTACTTGAAGTGTTGAGAGTAGTAATTTACATTCCTACATTCTTAAAAGCAGCTTTTAGTAAGAATTCTCGTTTGCTATTTATACACATCATTTAATACTTAAAATTTGGCAACTGAAAGGAACTGTCCTCTTTAAAATAAAGGATTTTTATGTCAGTATTTTAAATATAATTTTCCTGGGTTCTTATTTGGTTTTGATTGTTTGAGATTTTTTAAAGATCAGATATTCAGAGAAAAATTTTATTGGATATATGTTATCCAGAAAACTTCTAACCATTCCTTTAAACAAAACAGTGATTAGGAAAAAAAAAAACAAACAAAAAAAAGCACACAAAAAAACAATAAAAACACACAAGACTGAGAGAGGTTCCTAAATGTCCCAGCAGTTTAGAGATTTGTGTTCTTAAAACAAACCAGCAAGCCAAAATCCCCAAGACACACAATTATATTAAAACTACAGTATCAACTTCTGATGAATTTATGTTATCAATATTGTATCTATAGGGGTAGCAGGCTATTGAGAAGTCTGTGAAGAAGTGTTTTGAGATTAATCCACAGCATTAAGGGTCATGTATAAAATGAGCTTTGAAAAGAAACTATGGACAAGAAAGGAGGAAAGCTATTGGGCTGTGTTCACCTTCTGATGTATAGCACTTCCCCTACTACAGTTTATCTTGCTATCTGTGATTCACTAAGTGCTCGCTACAACACCAGGAATTCCGTACTTCAAATATCAAATTGTTTTAAGTTAAGCTTCATAATTAACAGGTAAAAGCCAGGCACTAGGAGTGGTGGGGGTTTGTTACTGCAAAACCATTTGGAGACACAGAAGATGTCTGAGATGCTTGCCCCACCACACGGACAGTTGGTATTTATTTCCATAGTACAGTGTATCTGACTCGTTAATTATCAGGGAAGCATCAGCACAATCAAGATGGGTATCTACAACCTATGGATATTGGGAAAACAATCAATAAAAGACTATCACTAAGGTAGTTACTACACAGTCTAAAGAGATAGCATATATTTAAGCCAAATAAAGGGGAAGGTGGGGAGTTTTTAGCATTGATTTCAGTATTAGAACACGTAAAGCCCAGATCTGCTAAGGTAAACGTGTTGCCATTCAGCACGATAAGAGCATACAGTTAATACTACAGAGGCAGGCTCCTCACTATGTACCACAATCATATCCACAGCCGGTCTGAGCACACATCACGCTTAAACCGCCAGTCACGAGCTACAGCTGTAAGGTATTTTAGAGAAAAAACAGCTGGAAGAAACAGAGCAGCCTAACGATCGTATGTACACACGCCTTGACTAAAAGAGATTACCAGATCCTACAATCGGTGGCAGGAGCATACACCAAACACACGTTTAGCAGATCACGCCTCAGGAGCGGTGAGACATCGGGCTGCTCCATCCTCCATCTGGGAGCGAGCGCGGTCCCGCTGCCCCGGAGGAGCCACCTCACCCTGCGCGCACCGGAGATGCGGCTTTTTGATGTGAGCGGCCCGGGCGCTCCCGCAACGCCAGCGCGGAGCCGGAGCCCGGCCCCCGGCAGCGCCCCGCCTTGCGCCGCCGCGCCCCGCGGAGAGCCGCGCCGCCGCCCCGCTCCGCCTCGGGCACGGGGAGCCGCTGCCGCCCGGGGCGATGGCACCGCCGCTCCGCGCCGACGCACCGCGCTCGGCAGCCGCGGGTGAAGGAGATCCCCCGTAGGCGTGCGGGGCGCCGGGGCTCAGCCCCGAGCGCGGCATCGCTGCCGGGCGCCCGCTCCCGCAGCCGCGCGGTGCCCGCTCGCAGCGCCCCGGAGCCCCGCAGCCGCCCGCCGGCTCCCGCCGCCCGCGCAGCGCACCCCGAGCCGCGCGTACACACCCAGTGCCATCCACAAAATCCCTCCGGGAGCGCCCGGCGGCTCCGCTCCGGCGGGGCAAGGCACCGCCGGCGCTCCCCTCGCCGCCCCGGCTCGGACGCCGCTGCCCCCCGCGAAATGCGAAGTTCGGGCGCCCGCGGCGCCGCTCCCGCCTCCCCGGCAAACTTACCGAGCGCGGCCACCGGCTGAACTTTCAGCAGCGCCCCGGCTCAGCCCCGCCGACGGCTTCGCCCATCGCCTCTAGGTGCGGTGCCCGCGCCCCGCTCCGCTGCGGCGCGGGCCAATATAAATCCACATCGCCGCTGCCGGCGGCTCCCCCGCAGCCCGCCCTGGCCCCTCCGCCCCGCCGGGGCAACGCGCGGCTGCCGCGGCTCGCTCCGCAGCTGCCCGCGGCGGGCGCTGGCAGCCGAGGCGCGAGGGGACGCGGGGCCGGCGCGGCGCAGCCCCGCCGCTGCTGCCGCCGCCGCCGCTCTCCGGCGGGTGTAGTGTCAGCGGCGCCGCTCGCTCTCAGGGTGGGATTTTTCTTTTTTTTTTTTTTTTTT
>QUSF01000018.1:4637632-4713318 GCA_003676055.1 Chloebia gouldiae | reverse complement strand
ATCCGCCGCCCGGCGGCGTTCGGCCGGAGTTGGCCGCGGCTGCGGGCAGGTGAGGCGGCTGAGCCCGCCTCAGGGAGGGATGCTGCCCCGGCCCCGCGGGGATCCGCCGCCCGGCACGGCGGAAGGGAGGAAAGAACGCCCCACCGGCGGGCCTCTGCCTCGGGGTATAGCGCAGAACACCTTTTAAATAATTTACCTTGCTCGGGAAATCAGACTGATAGTGGAATCAGGGCTTGGGAGAGGGACGCTGATTTATACAAGGTGCTTCAGCAGCTTTCTTTTCGCGATCTGAGTTTATTGAAGTGGGGATCTCCTGTGGCTACCTCAATTAACAGCCCCGGGTTTTAGTGCAGGGGAACTTCAGCTGGTGATGATCTCCATAATTTCATCATTTCTACACGGTTTATGCTCAAGAAGGCATGCAAGGCATAAAGGTTATTGCCACCCGCTCTTTTCACAACAGCGAATTCTGCAGCAGGACTTATTCATAAAAATTTTGTTGTGCTGAAGAAATCCAAGGAACTGGAAAAGGTGTGCTTCTGAGGCTGGACCTGGCTCATCAGTCTGTCTCCATCCTGCTCTGTGTTCTCATGGATACTGCATGCACCTATCTATCAATTCTTAAAAATCACTGAGGTTGTTTACATCATTTAGCTTGTGCATTCATCCCCAGGAAGACACTGGGGAAAAGTGTGCAATTTACTATTGCTGTTATTTCTTTGTAAGTTTCTCGTAAGTTTCTGCACAAACCACCCAAAGCGAAGTCCTTTTGTTTACTCTATACTGTGCCCCAGAACATACTTCATTCAGTTCGTTTATGGTGTTTACATAAGTATTTGGAGAAAATAACATCTTCAAGGTACCTGTGTAATATCTTGGAATGCATAAATTAAAAATAATAAATTAGGTAAAATCATCTGTTATTCTATACATTACTTTTATAGGAAGCCCAGAAAAGCCAGAAGTAACCAAATCTATTTCTCATTAATCTTTAAGCTAGCCAACAACCTCCATCATTAACTATTTCTAAAAGTTAATTATTTTAAGCCGAAATAGTCCTCTCAAATTTCTGTAATTTAGTCTGGTAGGTGGAGTAATCCTTAGCAGTATAGATCAGTCTGAGTTCTTCTCAGCCTAAAGTAAAAGGTAAATTTCCTTCCCAGTAGACATGGTTGTTTTGGTTTCTTCTCTCTCTGGACATAATTTGTTTTTCATTAACACAAAAATTAGGTACCATGGATTGAACATGGAAATAACTCAAAACCAAAGAAAGAAAAAGGTCATGAATGAAGTCACCATGTTAGTCACAGAAACATCAACCAAGGTAGCTGACCCATCTGGATTCCAGATTTTAAGATAGTACCCAATTCAAATAAATATTGCTCTGCTGTGGGCAGACAAGGAACACAAATTCATAATAATTCTTCTTCTTGGAATACTATGGAATTGCCTGTTGTAGTGATTAACATATAGTAGTCATAAAAAGATGGTAGCCTCATCAAGGGAAGGCATGGAAAAGTAACTATTGGATGTGGACATTCAATTCTACCTCTGTCTCTTCGGCCAGCTGAGGTAAATGAAACAAAATGGATCAACTCAGCAGTGGAAAATTGTTGCCAGGTATCAAGTGGAGTGGAGTGTCTGATGTGTATATATATATATATATATATATATATATATATATATATTATATATGTGGTAATTTCAGATACCCATGGATCCCTAATGAGAAACTCAAAGAGAGTTGCTTGGAAAACCATGCAGATACTATGCATTATTCTATGAGAAGGATGCAGAAGAAAGTGTGGAATTTTGGGTGTGTTACATGCAAGCTCCAACAGAAATAGGAGCAGATCCCAGTGGGGAGCCCGTGGAATAATAAGAGTGGGACAATAAGAGTTAAGGGGAAATGCTCCAGTAGAAGGAACAGATACAGCCAGAGAGCTTTCCAAGAATCAGGATAAATATTTTTACACATGGCAACAAGAGTCCTTAAGCACATCAAACCTAAATGCATTTAGGTCTGACCCTCAGATTTCACAGCCAAACCTGCTAAACTAGTTCAAAAGAAAGCAACAAGTAAAATACTGCTATATCTGCTGGTGCCAAATGGAGTTTTCTTACACAGGTAGGTTTCTATAGTATTACAGCACTCTGCAGTGGAGATTTTCTCTGTAAGTAGCAGGGATGGTGTCTTGAGTGCACAGGTGCAACACTCATTGCAGCACTGACGCTAAGGACTTGTTTGACATCTTTTGGCTCTCTCAAGTTCAGATGAACCTCCTGAGTCAGTTATCGTGTTTACCTGGTGAGTTATGCTGAAGAACTGGTTTTAAGTTATTCTCATGCCTCCCGTGGGAATAATTTCCTTCATTGCAACAATCTCTGAGACACAGCTGCTGGTCTCACAGCTGAAGAGGAACTTTTTTAACCCACCTAGGGTACGATATCACCATTCACCAAAGTTCTGTCAGCTGTGCTTCTGAGAATGATGCTGAGTTACTCTTTGTGCTTCTCTTGTTTCAATCAGATGAAGTCCTGACAACTGTGAACATGAGACAATTCCCTAACTAGTTGAAGTGGTTGTTTGATTTACCATTTGTGGAAATTACTCCTTCTTACAGTTAACAGACTTCAAAACACAGAGGCACGAGGCCAGCCAGATCCCAGTGCTAAATACACAAAATACAAGGTTCAACTTCATAGAATCACAGAATAGTTTGTGTTGGAAGGGACCTTTAAAAACCATTTAATTCCAACGCCCTGGCATGTGCTGGCTCACTTTTCACTAGACCAGATTGTTCAGAGCTCCATGCAGTCTGACCTTGAACACTCCAGGGATGGGGCATTCACAGCCCCCCAGGCAAGCTGTGCCAGCCCCTCACCACCCTCTCGGCAAAGAAGCTCTTCCTTATACCTCATCTAAACCACGCTTGGGCAGCTTGAAGCCAGTCCCCCTTGTCCTGTCACTCTATGTCCTTGTAAAAAGTTTCTCTTGCAACTCTCTTACTGTCTTGTCAGGTACTGGAAAGACTTAGTTTCTTTCTGTCTTTTCAACAGAAAAAGAGAAAACTATTTCAGAAAGGTGATGAAATATTTACAGTGAGTCCCTTAATATTGCTGGTAAACTACCCAAATATAAAGGGCATTGAGATCCCAGCTGTCTGACAGAAAGTGACAGAAGGGACTGAGTAGCACCAATAACAGTGCCCTGCCCCTTTTGGAATGGGAAGAAAAATTAAAAGGACATTAGAGACATTGTCAACCTGTAAAAGGACACTGTTGAGGAAGATCCTGTAGTGTACATCAACATGGGATCCCAACCATACTGCACAAGGTTGCATGTTTTTTTTTAAATCCAGGCTTATACTTGATAAAACTAATGAGACTGATCCATCATGCAGAGTTGGCACAGTGGTTTTGGAAAATTTCCATTTTTTAAAATGATACCTTACATCAGTCTGATAGAAGTGCATGAGCTGTGAATGTAAAACATGATTAAAACAGAAGTCTAACTGTCCCCGATGCAAATTCCCTGTAATGATGCACAAACTGAAGGGTAAAAGGGAATCAGGATCATTTCTTTTAATACTTATGAGCATACCATGTCATTATATGTTTTTCTAATTATGTTTGTACTGAAAATTGATACATTGCACTAAAGTGACATACAAGCACAGTCTTGCACTTAGTCTGGGAACATTCAAATTTTTAAATTATAAGAAAGGTGAAAGTGAGCTGTGAAACACCAATCAGAAATTTTTAATTTCTAGACCAAAAGAAGGAGCCTGAACATAGGGAAAGTTGCTATTCTGTTTCATTCTCAGAGAGAAGACCTGACTTTTGTGAAGCTAGGTTAAATACATTGAGGTGTCGAAAACTGTCTCTGAAATTGCACATCCATATTATTACCATTTCCTGAACAGGTTTTGCCCCAGAATTTCTGCTAGAAACTGTACTTCATATAGTAGAGCCAAAAGACATGTAACTGCAATTTCTGATGGGATATTTCTTTCCAGAAACTGTACTCCCAGAACCAAATGGATAGCGAGAAGCTGATTTTTTAAAAAAGAAATGAAAACTGATGCATTTTCATAGTCAAGTTGGTGGAAAAATGTACCAGAAATAGATTTGTTTACAGAACAGTTTCTACCGTGCAAAAGACTGAAGGCAGCAGCAGTGCCTTGTAGAATGTTTACAGGCTATGAAAAAGGAATCCAAACATGAAACTGACTCTCTCTCAAGGCTCTCCATCACTACATGACACCGATCTCCTTTGTTCCTTTTCTAAATTTTCAAAGAAAAGAATAGGTTTTACAGTGTCATGTCTCACATTCAGAAAGAACTCCTGTAAATAACTGCAAACATTCTCACAAAATTCACCTCTAAGCTATCTTCTTCCAAGATGCCTACTGAAAAAATCTGGCAATAGTTGGGCTGTTCATGTGCTGCGGCTGCTATCTAATGCATTGACCAAAAATGCAAGCAAGTTTCCTGATAAATTCTCGTGTACTTGGGTATATCGATTATTCTAAACTTACAGTAGCAAAAAATATGCATCTTTTCCACAAGTGTGGCTCCTTCCTTTGCGAGCTGTGGGGAGAAGAGGGAAGCGCTGCGGTTTCTGGATGGGGAGGTGTGTTCCTGCCTGATTTTCCTATCCCATGAACACAAGGTGGTGCTGATGCTCCTGGCACCGGGGCTGATTCGCCACTTCCCAGGAAGCCCGGCTTGGGTGGTGGTCGCCTATGTGTAGCTGCAGTACCAGCTATTTCATTTGCCTTAAGGTAATTATAAGAAATACTATCTATTAAGATAAAAAAAAAATTTGTTTAAAATTAAACTGTTGGGTTGTTTCGTTTTGGTGTTTTTTTTTTTTTTTTTTTTTTTTAATAAACTGGAGAGCAAAAAAAAAAAAAAAATTCCATTTCCAGCTGACATAGAGAACTATTTTCTTCATCATTTTGGTTTGAACTCCAGAACCCTCCAAACAGGCCAGTTGTATTTCCCAGCTTCACTCCAAGACCCAAATAAAAATGAATTTTAGGTCATGAATGAAAAGGCACAAAAGATGTAAGAGCATCCATATATTTTCAGATCTTAAGAAAAAAAGGGAGAAAAACCCTAAATTCACAGGAAAGAAACATGCAAAATGTATAAATAAGTATACTCCCAGGTAACTGAAAGGAGCTGAAGGTATGAAAAGATTAGTTTAAATGCTTTGCTGCCTTTAGAGGGAACTTCTTTGGTACTGCAGAAAGCTGTACCTAAACTAGAAGATTTGAGAAATCTTTTACTAAGAAAGATGACTATTAAGAAGCATTGTTGAAAAATATTCAATTGAAACGTTCATTCCAGAATATGAACACATGCTAAAAGAGGTTTGAGTCTATCCACTTGCCCATTAGAGTGGAACTGAGGTAAGGCACTTCTGAAGAGAGATTAAACTTCCATAAAACAGGGATCGTTTCTTTCCCAAATGAAATCATAAACTTCTCATTGCATTGAAAGCTGACATTGGAGAAGATAAGGAACATAAAAAACAAAGGCATGTTTAACAGACTATTTTGGATACATTGTTTCATCAGTCTCATGGCTACCTTCCATTTTATTGTATAAATAGGAAATCCTAATCAGGATCTGTTTTCAAATAAATTTTATAAAGACATAAAGTCCTTTCTTCCATATTTCTTTTTCAGGTTCATCTGATAAAGACATATTATCATGTTATGGAGAATTCTGAATTACAGTTCAGTGCAATATTTTTTGAGGCAAGTGAACTTACTTTAGGAAGGATAATCTACCCAGCCTTTTCCTTTTCCCTTATATTACATAATAATCCCCTGTGTTCCTGCTGCTCTTCTTCTTTCTTGTATTTCTGCTGATCTCTGTTGCTTATGTATTTACTTCTCCCTTAGGAGCATATACAAAAACAAGACCTAAATATCTTAATCCTTTCAGCTTAATTAGACATGAAAGTAACTCTGGCCTCATTAAGAAATGTCCTGAAGCAACAGGTAGAATTGAATAAGATGAGTTTGAAATCTGATCCTGAGATCAGCTTGTCAGACAGTCCTAGTTATTAAAGAAACCTGGGAAATATCTACTGTAGAGGAAAACTAAATGCTTAGTATAAATCTCAGTGGAAGAGATGACTAATTAGAGATAATTATACACAGATTTCTTGCATTAAAAGTGCTTTAAAACATAAACATTCAAATTTTACTTAGACTCCCAAGTGCTTCCTAGGAGGCAAGCTTGCAAAAAATTTCTTTTAAATTACGTCAAATGCTTTTAAACTAAGGGGTTTTTAAGAGGCATCTCACTGAAAATTGTGATGCCTTGAATCTTCTTGTTCACCTTCACTTTTGTAAGAAAGTGGAATAAAATTTATGGCCTAAGCTAGTATACTAATTGTCCCATAACAAAGGTAATCGTGAGTCATGCTGGACTAATTTGCTACTGTTCTCTAGCAACTTCAAACCCAAAATTCACTTGATAGGAAGACATTGAACTGTCTTCAGAACTGAGGATGAAACTTTCAGAAAATTGATAAGTAACATAAAAATGGTGCTAAAAAATACATTATCTGTGAGATGAAACCAACCAAACAAAATCTGAACAGAAATTCAATCCAAATGAAACAAACCAAATGACCCAAAATTTAAGATACAATCCATTAGTAAATGTCTGGAATACTTATTGGAAACTACAAAGGTTGCTCTAGAAGATTGTCAGATATCTTCATCCTGTAGCATCACTCACTCTGGAGCAAATAGAGAATCTCAAATTTTTACAAGGGAATTCCATTTTTTTTTCAGCTTTGTATTTGTTAGCAAAATCTCTCAAATGACTCCCTCAAAAACTGTAGGTTAAAACTGATGGATGTGGAGTTTTTTGAGGTAGTAAATTAAGACATTTCACACAAACTGAGGCTTACATCATTATCATGCAGGCATTCAGGAAAATCTATATATACTCCTTTATTCAAGATTCAATGAGAAGGTTTTTAATCTTTTAAAATATTGTCAATTAATATGGTTCCTTTTGGAAAAACAGAAACACACAGCAATCAACCATTAATCCATCCATCCATCCATCCATCCACATAGGTAGCTGTCAGATTTTTTATCTTGTATTGCACGTTGATGTCAGAAGAACTCAGAATGCCTTTCTTAACAGCTTGACCAGTGGGCAAAAGTGTACACTTGGTGAGTTTGTGAATAATACCAAGTGGAGGGGGGTGGTCCATGCACAGCCCTGGGGTCACAGGACCCTCAGGAAGTTCAGCCAGGGGTAGCACAAAGTCCTGCCTGTGAGTGCAGAGGAGTCATGTGCTTGGACAGTGCAGAGGCGAGGCAGGACAGCAGGAGCACCTGGGGATCCTGAGGAACAAACTGAACAAGAATTAGCAAAATATCCCTGAAAGACAGCGGGCCAGGCTGCATCCAGCAGCTGGGGGAAGCTGTGCTGTGCCTCTCTGCAGGATGTCTGAGTCCACACCTGACAGATGGTTTAGAGCTCCCCTAGTACAAGACAGCAACTTTCTGGAGTGACTTCAGCAGGCTGGGACAGGAAAAAAGGCAACAGGTACACATGAGAAATTACATCTAGATATTATGAGAAATGTTGTCACCATGGAAATACTAGAACATGTTGCCTGGAGGGGTCTTTGGGAATATTCAAACTTGAAAGGTCCAGGCTCCAAGTAGGAGTAAGATCAAAAATTTCTTGAGATGCCTTCCAGCTTGTTTTTTAGTTCTATGACTGATCACTTTTTTCATTACTACAAAAGAAAACAGGATAAAAATGCTTTCATATAAAGCATTCACAACCACTCTATTTATAACAAATTATTCATTTTAATTTATTCAACCCATTGTTCCAATGAGATAATAATCCTGAATAGCCACAGAAAACACAAACATTTTTCAGAACTTCACTTGAACTTAGAAAAGTGAGGTTTATATCATCATTGTCCTTCCAGCCCTTATTGTCTTCTAGTTATGGGCATTGCTATCAGCATATATTGAAAGAGAGTAGTGATTCTAAGTGAGTAAAGAGTTAGATTATGCAGCTGGTCATAACAAATAGTGAGTGTTTAATCACTGTGAAAAGTTAAAATTAGCTGGTCTTCAAGTATAAAAATCTCAGGTTTTATCACTAGAATTGGTGCTTCATTTCAATAGTTTGAACTAAGAGCACATGTACAACTTAAATATTCTCACTATTTCTCATTTTTTACTTGCTTACCATCAGAATATCAGTGGTGATGAGGATAGAGAGTCAACAAAAGCAGAGTGTGGACACCCATGATCATACAAAATACACTGCAATGCAAGTAAGCACTGCAGGTGGCTATAAAAATGTCAGGAAAAGGCAATGAATTTGCAAGATTTGTCTTGCCAGTAAAAAGTGAAATAAGTAGAACACTGTGGCCACATTTGTTCTATAACTGGATTTTTTAAGCAGAAAATAATCTTTTTAGAAGCAGTCTTCAAGTCAAAATGGAATTGGACAGGAATTATTTATCAGACAGACAGTAATAATCTTCAGCTGGATGGTGTCTGAGTCTTACAGTGCTATAGCAAGCACATAGACAATTACAGAAATATTCTGATAATTTTTAATGGTGTTTGAGGGTGACAGTTGCAGAAGGCTGGATCCCACATTCTGTAGCACATTTTTAACTAAAAGTTATGGGACGAAAATGTTAGTATTCAAGTCTGCTTGCTCTTCTCTGCTAATTTACATTTATATTCTTAATGTCTAGATTGAGCCTAGGGAAATTTAAAACTCTATTTCATTAATGCTAACTTTTACAGAAATCCCAATATGCACAGAAGTTCTTAGATTGCAAGGCTAGTTAGATGAGAATGCAGAAGCTAAATGTAATTGCTGGGTGGTTATGATAGTTAAATATTACTGTCAGTTTTGACTTCTGAAATCCCTATAGACATCAATATACAGTTCTAAAAAATATGAAGTAACAGAACAATTAATTAAAATATCTTTAAAACAAGTATTTTGAGTTTACATTCTACAGATATATTTGAAACTGTTACAGCACAACAACATTGTATTTGGTTTCTCACAAGTTCCTGTGAAGAGTTAGATAATTCGATCTCTCCTTTTTTCACCTCCTGAATGGATGGCAAATTACAAATACATGTGCAGCCATTTTAAGAGTCCAGACTGGGTCAAGTTCTGGCAGGCTTTTGTGAAGTGCAGCAGTTTTACAATGCTAATTCAGCATTAATGGCACCATTAACTGGCTTCCATCAGCTCTGAGCAGAAGGTTGTGATGCAACTTCTTCAAAAATAACCCATTTAGAGATCTGGGTGCAGAAATCTTGGTCACCTGCAGAAGTCTTTGCATAGATATTTATATATTTGTGTATATATGTGTGTATACACAAATATATAGATATATATGTACACACACTGCTGCTTGGGCAATTATGGCCTCATGAGGAATAAAAGTTGATAATTTTGTTACACAGTGATTTAGTGCCTTAGGCCTGCCTGCAGTTCCTGCTAGGCACATTGCTCCTCACCCAAAGTTCTGAGCTGCCTCAACCCTTTGTAATTCATATCCATTAAAAAAAAAAAACAAACAAACCTAAAAAATCCACATTTTCTTTAAGTAATCACAAAATTCTGTTTGTATCCATCTTGCACAGGTAAAACTGCACCAGTATGAGACAGTAGAGAATCAGATGGAGAATAAATAAATTAAAAGTGATTATGAAATATACATGAGGCATTTATGAAAAACCATATTTTCTGCAAGGTAATCTCTTATGGAATTTATAGTACAGTATATCACCAAAGAGAGAAACTGGAGAAAAGGTTAATAGCTGGACTAATTATAAATCCAGATATATATAATTCAGCCTCCTAAACACCATCACACCCTTGCACTTTAAATAAGAAGCTATAAGGGAAATACTCTTGTGGAGCCTATTGGTCTTTTCTGTAATATTTATTAGTAAACTAGCATTCAATTAATTATTTATACATTTCTGACACCCATCTCATTTGCTTGATATCTAATTTTTATCAGTAGTACTTTGTAGACAAGCAAGTACTTCAGGAAAGCAGAATGCATTGTAAATCTGCAATAGCCTTTGGGAAAATGTATTGAGTATGTAAACCTGACTAAATAACATGTGGGGATATGGGCCAGTAAGTTAAACTTTCAGTTTTGCTATACTTGAAGTAAATTTTCATGTTTTTGCTATTCATCCTAAGTGCAAAATCTTTAATTTCAATTTTCACTGTGCAGCAGTGGATCAGAAACACAATTACTCTCATGGGAATGAGAACAAAAGCAGCAGAGAGTTTCCTCATGCCTCTTTCACCTCAGGCTTCTTTATGTTGTTTGTGTATGGGGTGGGAAGAGGACAACCAGTTTCAAACAATCTCACATAATATTTGGTATAAAAACTAATAAAAATAACTGAATGAAAAGCTTGTTTACAAATGAGTGAATTATGTGCAGTTCAGTTGTTTGCAAACTGATTGGCTCACATATGTGTTTAGATTTATATATATATACACACACACATAGTAGGGAGCCTTAACTTGGTAGAGAAATATTATTGCATATCCTGTGGTCTACTGATGGGATGTACATGTAGTATAGCAGCTCCCAGAGCTTTGAATTTTAGAATTTGGAAAAATGGGACCGTAAGCCTACATACTATTTAAAAGAAACTAATATCTGGCTGTGAAAATGCATAGGAAAAGTTTCTGGTGTGAAAATAAATTAGATATGTCAATCTTAGTAGAAAAATTTAGAAATACTATAAGTCATGAGTAGAAATAATAATGAAATATAGGCAGAGTTGAAAGATAAATGGAAAAGTGCAGTAATACTTCTTAAAACTGTGCTTTGCCGTGCAACATTGCTAAATAGTATCTATCTCAACAAAGTTTTACAGCTAAAGATAATATTTTTTCAGATTTAAATGCATTATTTTTTTCCTCTTTCAAAGATCTCGCATTACTATAAATGCCACAAATCTCTGTTTTTTGATAATTTTACATAGTTCCCACAAAAGGATAACTTTTATTTTTTTTTCAGAGAGCTCATCTGATGTAATTATCCTTTTGCTGGATAACCTATCAAATGCAGAAAGAGCTTCTGTTCCATAAAACTCTCAGTGGTCATGGAGAGCAAAGAATTACACACATTTATTTTTTCCCAAAACTAATAAAAGTGACAACTAGCCAAGCCTCTCAGTAACTGCAACTAAATGCAATGGCTTCCAGCCTTTTGGATTCACGGCTGACATTCTTCCTGAATCCTATTCCCTTGTCCTTGCTAGAGATAAAAAGCAGGAGGACCAGAACTGATGGAATGCAAACTGCAAGGGTCAAAGGAGTTACTGCAGCCAGTGGTGCTGGAATCAATCTTGGCTGAGGAGAAATAGAAAAAAAGTCTGAGCTACCTTGCAGCTTCTGCTTCCTCACTGACTGATGATGTGAGAGTAATGCAAAAAATAAGTAAAGACTCTTGTGGCACTGCTTCAGAGTCACCGACTTAGGAATCCAGCACTAGGTTGGATCTAATCAAATTAGGTCCTGCTCCCAGTTCGGCAGCTGGACCATATTCCAGACCTTATTTTTTCTTCTGTTAGAACAGCACTGACACAAAGAACATTAGTCTCTGTTAATGAAAAGTATGTCCTGAGAGTGTGAAAAATCCCTCTTGGTATTGTGTGGAAGAACAGAAGAGAAAAATGTAATAACTTTACAAGTGTAGAAAATAACTTTTGATATTTAGCTGCATGAAGATATGTACATAATGTTTACTGCACAGATTCTTTTGAACCAATATACTATTTCTTTTAAGAGAAATTGTTAGTAATCTATTTTCAAGAAATACAAATTTTTACTTTCAAATGTGACCCAAAAAACCTCTTCAAAAGCCCATCAAACAAAACCAAACTTTACTCCAGTTGATATTCTCACACAGGCCTCCTATAAACTCAAGCATTAAATCTTTATCTCATTACCTCTTTCCTTGTTAGAGGCTAAATGATTCTTCTTTCCATTGTAAGAGGAATGAAGAGTATGCATTTTCTGAGCTGCTGAAGCTTGTTATTGAAATTAAGCTTTATGACACTGCTGTTTTCCATACTTGGACCCAGTCTATTGGATTTGTTTGGCTGCATCCAGAAATAAGAAGGGCAAATGTCAATGCACTTTGAAAAGTAAAGGCAAGGAACAGGTTGTTAAATGGGCTGAGTGAAGCAATCTCCTAGGAAGGACAGGTACTAATAAAAGTAGTATTGCTTGTCCTGATGTGCTCCTGTTTCTGTGGCAGTACTGTCCACACTCAACAATGTCATTTCCTTTTACATTTGATACTTTGCATCTTTGTGGTTTTCAGTAAGACTGATTCCTTTAAAAAGGCTGGATGGCAAAGAACATCTCAAAGATCTCCCTTCACTCGTCCTTACATAAAAGAATATATTTTTCAGTGTTTATGAAGTGGTGAGAAAGTAGTGCTTCTATTTTCCAAAGAATTCTTGTCAATTTTCCTTTCCACGTGTTATAAACCATATTGATGTGAACGCCTTCTGAAGTTACTCAGTCAAAAAAGTAATTCATTTCAGTAGAATGATTTCTGAGGCACATCACTGCCCTGTAGACTTTCATCATATTCCTTTCTTCACATGAAAAATGAGTACATTTCTAAACTGCAATTTTAAATATTGAATAAGGCTACTGATATCAATAAGTTTGATTAATCAAGACATGAGCTTACAAAGTGTTGAACACTATTATTATCAAGTACAAAGCAAGAGCGTGCAGCCTTTTCAATGTAGCTGCAGCACTTGGAAAATTGAACTTTAAAGAAAGAGAATTAACAGTTTACAAGAAATTAATGTAGAGAGATGGAAGCCAAAATCTGGCCCTTTAGATTATTTAGATATCTTAATTTAGAAAGAGATACTTAATTTATATTAAAAATGTATTCAAACAATAATCAATAATTTTTATCACTTTAGCCATGTATCTCATCTATTTCATAGTGTTCATATTCCCTTGGATCAAGATATTGGCAGCTCTGGATATTTAACACTTCATTAACACACAGTATTAGTGTGTAATAACAGGTTATACTGACAACAATGTGCACTTTGCAATTTGACAACATTCATTTAGAATTAGTAACAGAGACTGAGCTAGGAAGCAATTATATTATAAATGTGATGGCAGAGAAAAACAGATTTTTTTGTACTTTACTAATAACTTAATGTAGAGATGTCAAGGTCCTGAAGAGCTTCTATGTTACCTTCATATTTTCACACAATTTCTATGGAAGTAGAAGACAAAGGAAATTAGACATATGATCACAACCCTTGTTGCCTCTGCAGTTTGTATTTTACTGTGCTAATTCTAGGGGAAAGAAAAAAGTTTAGCTCTGTATCCTGTCAGTTTTCCAGTTGAGTTTCTTTCTTAGAAGTCAAATGAAATTCTGATGAGGAATGGACACATATTTATCTTTCTGCTGTGTGTGTATCATCTTGGATCATTAATGTTTTAACTAAAAAATGTCATTTTTTTGAGCAGTTTGATAAATAGCAAATGCACTTGTTTTGAATTAGGATTTCTGTTCTGTAAATTGATTTCAACATACTTAATATGTGCTTTGATTCTTATAGCTCTTTATCTGCTCCTTTATTTCAGTAAAGTTTTCTTCCATAAGGAGTACACACTGTGGATGTTTTGCCCAGGGTGTTCTGATTCATCTGATTCTAGTGTATCCTAGTGTGCTTTCCTATTCAGATAGTTGTCACAATTTGAAAATTTATTTTCTTTTCATCAAGAGCCTTTACTTTCCATGAGGTATAATTTTATTTACTTTTCCCTTTTCTTTTGTCCTTTCCTTCTGGTTCTTTTTGATACCTCAGTTAAGGAAGCAGCACTTTATTTAATGTTGTTGTCAGCCATGGCTGAATATATTACTACAGTGTAAATTATTCTGCTTTCATGAAACACTAGAGGAATTGTAATCATACAAATTCTGTTAAGTCAATGAAATAACTTGATTGAATGACAGAAAACAATATCCTCTCATTTCAGTAATCTAGAACCTACAAATTTGATAGCAACACATCCATAAGCACTGATGAGCCTTATTTGCAGGTGAGTAGATAGAGACCAGTAGACAGCAGGTAAATCTCCAAAAACCTCATCTAACATTGTTTGCTTGGGCTGGTTTATGATTTAGGGGAGTTGCTTTAATTTGTGTATCTGAGAAAGTAAGACACTGAAAAATGGTTCCTTAAATAACACTGGGGGATTTTATTTCTTGCCACTGTGATTCCAGATTACCCTACTTTATTGTAAAATTTTTTTAAAATATTACCCATTTATCAGGGTCAAAATTAAGAAAAAAATAAAATGTCATAATCTAGTCAAAGACTGTCAAGTAAGAAAATGACATAATTTATTAGTTTTTATAATACCAATGTTTTGAAATTATATCAGCAACTTTACCTTCCCTTAAGGAACCCTATATAGAAGGAAATACTTTGTCATTAAAAATTTTAAGCTAGTGTCTGGATGTGACTGTTACTAAGGCTTTTACTTTGGCAGGAGATTGCAGAACTGCAAATGAAAGCCTAAGTTTTGAGAAGAGATTATACAAACATCTTTAAATCTCGGATTTTCGTCCTCTGAGTTTCTGTATTTTGCCTAGAATTCTGGCCTTTGTCTTGCTATTCATCTATGAATTAACTGTAATTTGAAAGAATTAATCAAAAATTGCAATTGCATTTCTGATCCTATCTCTAAAATAAAATTCAGTTCGGTTTCTTCAGTTTTTGTTGGTCTGACTGGGAGAAACATAGCAGGAAAATTATTTTTGTCACTGAAATATGTATAGGAAGCAGTATCACTGAGTAAGCAAACATCAAATTTGTAATGATCTGGACATGCTCCTAGGTTGATAAATGGTGCATAATAAATTGTAGAGCTCACCAAAACAGTGGTGGCTTTTAAAGTGAAGTTCTTGCATGTATCAAAGTTTCCCTTCAGGTTTTGAACAAAGGTTTGCCTTGCAGTCTGCAGTCCTCTTGAAAAATAATGCTGATCTGTATTATCCTGAGAACAGATATGTTTAACCTGTGTCTTACTCATGCTGTGAGTAGTTCTGCTGCCACCAAAGAGCTTCAGTAACTCTGTCAAGTCCTCTGCTAGTCTGAGTCATATTTACCCCATATTTTCAAAGGGTTTCTCTGATATGATAGACAAAAGAAAAGACATAACAAGCAAGGAAAGGTTTATACTGGCAGCTATCTGTTTGAAAGTATAGGCTGTTTTATTCTTTAACTTTCTACAGACATTAATCTGCTTATTATAGGATTTCCCACTATTCTCTGAGAGCCATTGAAAGAAGATGTCTTTTCAATACAAGCCATTAAAATCCATTTTCATGAGACTCTCAATAGTGTGTGTGTTTAGGTATTTAGACTACATCAGAATAGGAAATCAGTATAAAAAAAAGGAGTCTTCTCCTTCCTAAGGGTGAATGATGTTTCTCACCTTTGATCATGAGAACATGTTTCAGTTTATGGCTGGGAGACAGGCTCATTTTCTTCTGGTACTGATAGAAGCTATCCATCTCTGCTCTGGGAGCCACACAGCTGCACCTTCAGACAGAATGTTCTGTCAATTGGTTAAGGCAGCTGTGATGGAAATTTTTATCCAGAGGACATTTCAAATACAGAACAGCAGCCCCATGCTGACATCAGACATAAGTGCAGCTGAAGCCATGCAGCTGGCAGAAACAATGAGCCTCCCCACTACCTCTAGCCATGGCGTGCCACCAGCTCCAGTAACAACAGTTCTGTCCATAAAAGCTGCTTCTCAGGGGTGAAATGAACTGCCTTTACATTCCTTTCTATTGTGTGGTAGACAAATAACTGACTATTAAATAAAATAGTTTAGATTTTACCATGTAAAGAAAATTAGTAAGTCTTGGTGTTGGTCTTCTATAGCCAAATAAACATAATTTTCACTGCAAGTGCCCCATTTAGACACAACCAATTGTATCACAGAATTACTTGGTGATGAACATATCCATATCATTAATACCATAGTAACTACTATTAAGAGAAGGCTTCATTAGCAGCTCTGATAAGGAGGATGTAAAAGGGGACAATGAGAAACTTTATCCTGTTTTTTAAACAATGACACATGAAGGTCATGGCATGGTAGCTGAGAAAAATCCAGTGCCATGTCTGCTCCCCAGGCAAGGAGATCTTTTGGTGCTGTGAATATAGACTTTTCTCACGGCACTAAAATTTTAGATTAGTATATCATCTGAGATATGCTTCAATCTATAAATATAAATAAGTCCTTTATCTTGATATAGTAGCAATGAATATTGAGAAGTGAATATCTTTCCATTACTATACTCAGTTTATTCCTTTTTGTTATCTAAGAATTCTGATCTGTATGCTTTTGCTCTTACTGAGTGGATGTATTCCAGTATTCACAGCATATTGATAAGTCTAATTTTAAAATCTATTTGTTACATCTACTCCTCCCCCCGCTTCCACCTCCCCAATTTGTCATCCTTGTGGAAAATATAACAGTGCAACTCTGAATTAAAAGATGAACATACTGAATAGTTGTTTTGCAGCAATATATTTGCACAGCATTATCTGTGGTTGGCCTCTGAGTCACCCCAAATTAAGGCCCCATTTTTGCTGTGCTCTGAGCACAGTAGAAGAATGTCTCGGGGCTCAAGACAATCTCAAGCAAACCCTACGGGTATGAGATGCACAAGTAACTTATCATTTGATGCCTTGCTTTGCATTTATTGTTTGAGAGAAGTGATCTCCACGGACAGAGATGAAAATCCCATGAGTGACATGATTGGGACATGTACAGTGGAATCTGTACATGTCCCCCACTCCTCTCACTCCACCTCCTCTCTCGTGTGCTGTCTCACCTCTCCCCAGTCCCAGCACCCAGCACAAAGCACAAAGTCACTGCTGTGGGAGCAGGGTGAAGATGTTCTCCCACACAGAGAAGCCCCACCTGCAGCACACGCCGGGCCGTGGCTGCAGCCCTGCTGCTCCCAGCCTGTCCTTCCATCCATCAGGTGACTTTTCAGGGACTGTATTTCAGTGTTCCATTCAATGGCTAATATGCTTGCATTCACTTCAACCATTGTGGAAAGTGCAGGGTTTGGTCACAACTCTTCGTAAGATTCCAACATTACAATACTAAAACTCTCAGCTGTACAGAAAAGCTTATACAGAGAAAATGAGTGACTTGACAAGTTTTCAAAGTACTTGAAAAAAGCTATGATTCCACTAACACTTAATCGGTATATATGTTTTTCCAGAAGCATTCAGATTTTACTGATATAAGAAGCTGATATCAGGATCATAAGGTGAACTGCATCCAATACCAGGAAAATTGCTGCAAAAGGGACTGATCTAAAGGATATATCACAAAGGAAAAAAGTATTTTCTTTTTTTATATATTGTTCAAATACAGAATGCTTTTAAAGAAACCGATTTCAAGTCCAGCTCACTAAAAAATCTCAGATAGGCTATCAAGACTTAACTCTTATTTATTTCTTTTTTATTCAGCTATACCTCAACACCATTTTATTTTATCTATAGCTGACTGAAGGCTTTGTGTATTTCTCTAAACTCCATCTGTATACTAATAATGTCACGTCTGTTTTCAGGTTTTCAAGCTTGCTGCTAATGGAGACTTTTTCTGGACATTCTGTACAGCATTTTCCATTTTAGTGGTAATGCTATTGACCTAAGAGTTTCCATCATGCTCTAAAAAGTATTACAGGTATAGATCTCTATTTCTTTGTAAAGATCCATAATATTCTGTGCCAAAAAAATTCTCAAAGTCATGGAAAAATGACACAATCATGTTCCTATACCAAAACAGAAAGTCCTTCTAGAAGTGCAAAAGTAACATAAGTTATTAGAAATCTTATTAAAATATTACTGAAGTATTAGTGCACGACTTTAAATAGACCGTGAGTAGCTATTTTAAGAAGTAACTAGAGATATTTTTAGATACCCAGCCTTCTAAGCTGGCAGTTTAAATACTCATATCAAATAAAGTTAATATTCTTGTACTATAAAATCACTTAATGGTAGTGAGAAACAGGAAATAGGGAAGGAGAGTACACTCTTTCAATTTAATCCAAGTATTCCAAAAGAGAATTTTACATTAAATTTGGCAAGAGTTCTCTGGCATTTAAACTAGATGCAAAATTATGAATGCAAATTTTTGTGCCACTTGAGAATGAATACAGGATATATATATGCTTTATTTGAACCCAGTTGTAGTAGTAAAACTTATCAAAATTTGGATTATATTAATAGCAATGAAGTTTCAATGGAGTCAGAACCAAAATGTGTATTTCTTATTGGAGTTCTGCCACAGAGATATTTAGGGTCAAAACCACAGCTGGAACAAGGAGTCATGCCTATTCTTAGCTGTAAGCATCCTACTAAAGTTTATATGGGAAACACAACAGTGTGTCACCCTGGAATCAGCAGATGCCAGAGGTTCAGTATTTCATAGGAATAAACCTACTAATCTTTCCACATATAATACCTCAAAATTATGAAAAAATCGAGTGGAAAAACCGATTTACCAAATTTTATGTTGCAAGATCATGCATAGAGATCTAATTCACCTCTAAGTGTGTCAGGCTTAACTTTGAATGACCTGGTTTTGGCCAAATGTGTCACAACTTCAATGTTATTTAAATGTGGGATATTTTGTGTGTGAATATTAGCAAAGCCCTTGCTGCTTTAGATAAGCAGATGACATTCCATTCCTCTTCGTTTCCCTCATTAAAGCAAAGAAGTTGAATATTAATGAGTGTGGAGAATTATGTTGTCATGCATGTTAGTCTAGAAAATATAAATTCATCTCATAAAAAAGTCAAAGGATCAAAGAAGGTTTTTACTGTTAATTGGAAACAAAGTGTCAGCGGTGTCCTGATTTAAAGGGCACTCAAGGAGGAAAAGGGAGGGGTGGGGCTTTTTCTTTTCCAAAAAGGAAATATAATTAGGGTAAAAGAGGAGTTACTAGTATTTTTTTTACTAAAATCCTTTTTGTTGCCTGTGTCATTCAATGTGGCATTCCGGATGTTCAAAGTAATATTAAAACCAAAAAATATATTCTTGCAAATATACTTAATTAATGAAAGTAGTATTATTATAGCCAAGAGCACTTTGCTTTTAAATCTACACATTTAGTGCAACTAGTAGGTTTTCATTGTTCTTTTGGTAAGTAAGCTTAGAAATAGCACATTTAGCTTGTGGCTAATTAATAGACAGAAAATAACAGAGGATAACCTCCATATTTTGCATTCTTGTGCTCAGCCCTAATTGCAGCAGCAAAAATTGAGCCTGTGCTTCCTTAGCAAGCCTAGAAATGCTGGATTTCTTGCATACACACATGCCCACAGCAGAGCAATAGAGTGAGGGGGAAATTCTATGTTAACGTTTTTAATTAAATATGCAAATTGTAAACTCTAAGGGATAGACCTCTCACTTTTCTGATGAGACAACCCTTGTACCCTTACAATACATAAGGTCATTACTCGGTTTCCTCAAACATTACAGAATTCTTCAGATACAGCTTACAAAAGGCTCTTATTTACTGCAGCAACAGTAGATGTTAATTCTTATTTTCATATGAACAGAAATTTGATGAAAAAAGTTGAAAACCTATTCACCCTAAAACGCAGTGCTAAAGTCAAGTGGATATTGAAACCTATCTGAAACCTTTCTGGTCTTTTTATATGATTTCAAATGTAAAGCTTAAAATATTATAAAGTCATATAGTTTGGTCAATCCATTAAAATGATCTAATATGTATTTATTTGCATGGTAAAATCCAAACAAAATATTCAGTATGCTCCTCCACATGCCTCAGCTGAAATACTCTGCGAATAAATTAATACCATTTCTCAGTTCTTGATTTTACTAGAATACCTGTTAATAACATCAAGATTTAATTAATCTGAAATAGAATAGAAGAAAAATAGAAAAATAGCATAAAAGTATAATACTACAAATCATTACTGCTTAGAACAGAGCCATGTGAACTTTTTTTTCAGTAGTAATGGAATTTACATGATTACAAGGGCAGTGAGTGTCATTAAAATTTCAACATTTGCCACCTTTTGTCATTGTAATTCTGCATATATTCAGGGACATTGAATTTGCAGGTCCTAAAGCATCTGCTGCTTCTATATAAGTTGCAAATTTTATTTCATTATAAAATAATTTGAATGTTCTGCTGATAGGATTATTCTGCTGCCTGAGCTTGCTGCTGTTGCTTTTCTTTGAACATAGACCCTCTGGGGAAAAGTCACCCCAATGGGCTATTCCATTACTATTGTTCAAAGCCAGGACATTTGTTTTTAATTTTAAAGTTTCAACTCCATTCCATTAAGCTTGCAAAATGGCAAGTCATTGAAAAAAGTCGCATCTTAAAGACATGAATGCATAGGGAATATTTTAGGATATATATGAGTAATCGCTCCATCTCTAGGTAAGCTGTAGACAGTAGTTAATTGCTCAGCTCTCAGAAACAGGACTTTTTTGTGCATGCTTGGGTGGGGAATAGCACTGTGTCTGTAAAGCAATTCAGCAGGAGTCATTAATTCCAGCATGACATGAAGCAAAATCTAATGTGGTTTCAGATTGATGGGAAATTAATCATTTTTTCTTGTCACCACTTGAGACACAGAACCTTAGAATCATTTAGGTTGAAAATGACCCTTAAGATCACCAAGTCCATAGGAAAACATGAGAGCCAAGCCCAGACTGGAGAGCTTAGGGAATCCGTGCTGAGGAGCAGAAGCTTTTAGGCTTTACTCGTGGCTCAAGAACTGCGGGGTCTGAGTCAGGGGGGAGGCAGGGTGGGGCAGGGGGCTGAGCCAGGGCAAAGCCAGGGAGACACAGCTGCTCAAACACCACCCTTCCACTGTGCTGTAAGAAAGGAGACAGGAGCACCAGCTTTCTGTATGGGCTGCCTTGTTTTCTGCAGCTCCATCTCGTGTGTTAGGGCTAGATGGCAACCAAGGCTTCAGCACTAATAGCTAATAATGGTCGGACAAACAAATGCTCTGACTTCTCCAAGAGGACCCTGATACCTCTTTCCAAGAGCACCAGCCTGGCTACTGTTCTCTGATGGAAAGATTTTCAAAGTTTAGACTTCAAAATATGCTTTTCTATTCAGCTCCAAGGAAAAGATTAACAAAAAGAGAGTCTTTAACTGAACGAGAATGTTAAATTAACTTCTTCAGTTACTGCTTTCATATGTTTGCTTAGATTTAAATATATAATTAATAAGATCAGTGTAGTTAGAAATGTAAAAGATCTTTTTAGATCACCTCATCCATCTTTGCCAGTACAGCATAATTTTCATCTCTGTGTTGTCTGTTTTCTCTTGAAATCTTGATAATCTGTAAGTTGTGTAGGGGTAACAAACTGAGTGCTTAGCAGGAATGTTACTTGCAGATGATAATCACAAGCCAAGGAAAGGCAACACTGCAATACACACTAAATTGATGGGTTTTTATTGTCCATCACAAAATGGCAATAGCTCTTGGTGTTGAGTGAAGTCAAAACCAACAGAAATACATGCAGTATTCATGGTGTTTATATATTTTGACTACAATATGCTGCATAGAGTGGTGTTTACTATTTGAATTTTGCCTAGGAAAACTAATTCACGATGGTGGCACTGAGAGCAGAATCATGCTGTCAGGAAATTGGTTTAAAAATATAACCCAGAGCTTCCCAACACAGGTAATTTGCTGTAGAAACACAATACAGGAGATATGTCCACAAGCACACACAGGAGGGCTATTTGTGGAGGTACTTATTAAGAATAGTGGGAGTTTCTCCAACCCAGTGTGCTACATGTCTGTCATGTGTTCAAATTACTTAAAGTGAATATAGGAATATATAAAATATATAGGAACTTTTTTTTTTTAAATGTAGGAACACCCAAATCTGCTGCTGAACCAACAAAAAACCAACATTTGCGATACAGGTGAAGACAACCGGTCTGATTATGTTGAGAGATGTCCCTTACACAGAAGTAAAACAGAATAGGTATGACTTGCAAAAAATCAAAACTGCTTTCAAAAAACTCTTAACTTAGCATAGCCTTCTTCAAGGGACTGAGAAAACCCTAAATCTTTTTTATCCATTTAGTTTTAAATATTATTTTTGTGTGCGTATGTATATGCACATGAAAGAACATTTATATTTAAATGACTTATTATGAAAGAAACATTCAGTTTGGAGCCAAATGTTAATAGACTGGTTTTTTTAAGTCTGAAAAAATGCCTTGGAGCTTTCCACACTTTCTTAATGCAGCAAAGTCTTAAGATCTTAATGAGAACAATTAAAACATCAATATTGTCAATAATGGTACTTCAGAGCATTTTCACAGAGACCTCTGACTACTGAAGTTGTCTGTAGTCTGAAAGAGTGACAAATTCTAGATTGAGGAAGAGCAGAAAATGCTATCTAGAAAAACCCACTGGGACAACACAAGCTTTGTTGAATATCTATCTAAAATTCAGACAACTCAACCACTAAAACCTCTACCTTAAAGAAATTGAAGGAAGGGCACTTTTTTCAATACCCAAATCCCCTTGCCAGAGCTAGTTGTCTGTAGGCTCTAGCCAGCTGTCAAAGGCTCTAGCTACAGATTTTCAGCTTTTATCTATCTTTTGGAAACAAACAACTCCCCGGTTCTCTGTGGAGTACTCTAATTAATGAAAGCTCATGCATTTATTCTGCATAGTATATAAACCTACTCACAAAACAAAGCAGAACAAGGTTCATCACATCACTCTCAGTCTGAATTTTCCATCACTGGAAAGCAGGAAAGGTAAGATCAGTTGACAGATTCAGGGCATGGGACTGACAGTCGAGGAGGGGAATGAGGGCCCAAAGAGCTTGTGGAGTTTCTCTCCATGGGGGTTTTCAAGACCCCTCAATAAAAATTCCTGAGCTGCCTGGCTGAACTTTGACCTTTCTTAGCAGGAAGGTGGACAGCATTTGAGCTTCTGAGCTCTTTGAACATGATCCTGCCTACCATCCCTTCACTTTCTGTCTCCATGTTCAAACTGGTTTTAAAACAGGAACTACCCATACAACAAAGAATAATTAAGATGAGTGATAAGTAGACTCAGTTATCAAGGTTTAATACAACTCAGATGTTGCCTGAATACCCTCTTGAACAGCTTTGATCACCCTCCTCTTTCTAGGAGTCTCTTCACTTTATGATTATAAAGTCCGTCAAGATGAAACACACTCCATGAATGCCATGTATATTCATTTTTCCTGTATTTTAGCCCAGCTGATGGATCAACAAAGACACAGTTTACTTTCATGACAGATACCTGCTAATTTTGTTCTGCCTCATGGAAAAATACAGCTAATCTGAATGCACTGCAGTGATTTCTTTTCTTGTTTTATCATGTCAGACCCTCTCTCCTATTAATTCAGGACATCAAAATCTATGCCAGTATGCAAGGGATTCAGAAATACTCCACTCCACTACTTACTTTATGTGTAGATCCACAATTTGAGGGTAAACCAAACCAGAGCACAAAGACTCTGTGATTCAGAATTGGCATGCAGAAATAATCAAGTTTGTAACCAGGACTGTGACCAAAGATTATAAAGATTTTGTTAAAAAAATTAAGGATATGAAATTTCCTCAGATGAATCTTACACAAGTACTAATGCAATCTCATTTATTTTAAGTTTATGCTATCATTTTCATTTTAGTTTATGAAGAAGAAAGCATTTGAGAATATTCATTTTCTTCTCTACCCATCTTTATCTGATTTATTAGTATATTAGATTTATCAGCATCAGTTAGTCTAACTTAGGGAACAATTTGAGGCATTACATAATGACTGTAACAATGAGATTGGTGTTTAAAGAGTGAAAAATTTCCCTTCTGAAAATATGCCTCATTCCCATTGACAAACTGTATCTAAACTTGGATATCCCATCAAAAAGGCCAAATTTTTAAAGATGATGAAATAGTTTTCCCTCCACTTCCTTCAGTACTAATATATAAGAGGTGAAAGGAAAGTATGGGGTCCATAATAGCACAAGACTTCATTTAACAGAAACATCAGCAAAAAGTATGCAGTGCATGTTAGAATTTGAAGAACATATTTAGCTTAACATAGCTTTAGTAGTGAAA
Organism: Chloebia gouldiae; assembly: GCA_003676055.1. NCBI lineage: Eukaryota > Metazoa > Chordata > Aves > Passeriformes > Passeridae > Chloebia > Chloebia gouldiae. The sequence continues at coordinate 4,689,051 of QUSF01000018.1, read as the reverse complement.
AGTTTCAGGTGTTCTGAAACTTGCTGACTGCATCTGTTGAGAATCCCAGCTCTTACACTGCCCAAATCCTCTGCCCTGGGGGCAAGGCAAACATCTTACAGAAACTTTCTCTCCTCTTTAGTCTATTCATGTAAAATTACACTTTGCAGCCTTTCTATCTGAAGTGGGGAAAGGGGAAGAGTAACAGAGGGAGGAAAAGAAGAAGATTGCCTTCATGGAAACTAATTATTTTCTCTCAAGATCCTTGCAGTAAGAGAAATAATTGCTTAGTTTCATGAAATTCAAGAACTCCTCCAAATAACAGTTTATCCCTGGCCTCACAGGAATGCTTGAGAGGAGGCTAAGCCAACTCCCCTGTAAGCTCATCTCCTGATGCCACAGCCCCAAATCAGCTTCAACCAAACACCAAACTGAGCCACAGTTACACTGTGAAATCACACGAGATGTTAACGCCAGGATGGAAAGTCTGCAGAGTTACTCTGGTATGGTCTCTACATTTCTTGTTTCTGAACAAGACTTTCCAACACCCAATCCAAAACTGAAATCTGCTTTACAGAGGGTGAAGTTCCAGTTGAAATATGTGACTAGGAAGTCTCTGTTTAAAATGGCCTCAGCTGTGACATGTGGGATGTGATGCAAGAAGCAGTTACTGATTTTTACTAATTAAATTAGATAACAATTTTCCAGCTTGTGTGGTACAGTCAGAATATGACTTATTGCCTCTGGGTAGCTAACTAGGCTTGAACTAGACAACACATTTGAAAAAAATAAAAGCTTTTGCAAAAATATTTGTTCATGAAAATACATCTATACATTAATAGGCACAGATTGTCTTGTGTACAAGAAATGTGCATACAATATACATACATACAAAAAACCTATACATACAAAATGTATATACAATACATTCCATGTACTGTATATAACATATGGATGACATATTTCACTTCCATCTCACAAGAATTAGAGAGACTTAGCTCCTTAATATCATGTTGCCCTTGTACAGGGAGTGATCCAATTGAAACTGGGATAATGATGTGACCTGCTCCTGTGGCAAGTCACATCAAAATACATTTATTGGAAAGAGTTCCTCCAGACCTTTCATTTTGAGCACTCATATGACATTGGCTCAAGAGCAGAAAAGATACCAGAGGACAGCAAAGATGGCTACAAGACAATCAGCCTGGAAATATGGACTCTAAGATTTTCTAAACCAGAGGTTGTACCCCAGTTTTCTCCAGAAGTGTACTAGGAGAGTTGTTCTGTACACTAGAGGCTGTCAGTGATAGGTAAAGGATGTGAGCAGTGGCATGAACGTGGCCTTGGGCACAGGCTCAAACTTGGTCCTCCATCACTATGAAAAATATACCTTGTGAACAACTTCCAGTGAAAATATTTTGCACACCATCCATGTGCAGACTTATTACTGATGTTCTTGGGAATTATAAGCAGAACAAAGACTGTGTCCCTTAGATTTGACAATCTGTATAAGAAAAATAAGGTTTAACTAGGAATGTATCTGTTTTTGACAAGAGAATGATGGATAGAGTCCCTTTATTCACACTGACAGAAATATCTTTGTTGATGAGCCTTGTGTTTTGCAAAAAGGAAGGAATGGTGAGCACCTAGCTTAATGTATGTGAGGTGAAATATTGCATTTTAGACTGGAACGTATAATTTCATAGATTATGAGTTTTGTTTAATGACTGACTGCAAAACTGATATTTCAGGGTTTAGCACTTCAATGATTTATGGTCATGTCAGCAAAGTTTTAATATGTTCTATGTGTGCAGATGTTTCTGCAGTTGTGACATACTATAAAAAATAACAATGGTCAATTGCCCTCCAGTGCTTTTCATGACAAGTCTGTGGCAGAAAAGTCAAGGGATTGTGTAGTGGAGCTGCTATGACTGGAAGGGATAGTTTAGTTATTAACTTGTGATTTCTTACTGTTACCAATGCTTGCAATCCCCTGTGCTTCCAAAGGGGTTGAGAAAAGAAAGATTAATTGAAATAAAAAAGACAGAAAATTCAACTGAAAGCATTGCAACAATAACACCTTTTGTATGTATAGACCTGACTTCCTGATATCTAATTTTGGGATAAATTTGCTCCAGTAGCTAAATAGAAACAAACTTAGAAACATATCTCCCTCATGTCTCTTCAAAATTATTTTCTCCTAACTGGAAAAATTGACTCCTCAAAAAAATCCCAAGCAGGATTGGTTGGAATAAGTGGATTTTTTTATCCATGGAGTATGGCACTTAAAGTAAGGTGTTGCTCTCCAACAGGTTTGGGGTCCATCAAGGTGTAGAAGAACCAGCATCTACAGCAGTGCTGCTTAATACAGGAATATCTGTATAATCTTTTGACACACATTTCTATGAGACCTGAATAAATTTAAACTTCAAAGCACCCTTTATTCTCAGAAGCAGCACTCACTAGATCCCAAGACTCCTGACAGCTAAAGATCTGGTCCTTAGTTTTTGTTTGTTTTAGTGTTTATTTTTATCCTTCTGTTTCATTCATATAATTTTCAAAGTTGTGTTCAGTACCTATAATTTTGATTTGCTGGGAATACTTTTGTCTCATCCTAGGCATGTGAAAGAACAGAGAACAGTGATACTACATTGTTATGTGGCAGATCAGGGGTGATATAGTCAGCTTGGTAGCTTCTTGGGAATTTACATCATTTATTCTGCCTTCCTTCCTTCCTTCAAACTGTTTCTCAGTCAGTCACTGGTTTCATGTTTTGTTTGACAGACTTATCTTCAGTCTAACTGAGGTCATTGAATTGCAAAGGAAAGTAATGATTATGAGCACCACAGCACTCCCACACAGACAGGCTCTTCCAGCTGGGTGCCCACGTGCCACACAAAGCACTCACACAGCTCCACCAGATTTCTTCAGCAACAGTGATGTAGCAGAACAATACATGGCTTAAAAAAAGTGCTCTTCTTTCATAAATGTGTAAGTAATAATACAAGTAAACAAAACTAAATTGTAAAAGTTGAGATTTATTCTTAGAGAACGCTTGGCAAGTCAATGTACATTGAAAATTGGTGTGTCTGCTACAGGGTAGCAGACTTAGGTAGCTCCTAAGAAAGAAATAAAATAAACCAAGAATTGAGCAGTTTTTCCCCACTTCTGAAATGACTGCTTTATCCAATGGAGTAATATTAAAAGGACATTCACACACATGCACACACAGAAAGGAGAGAAAGAAAAAAGAAAAAAAGACAGAAAAAGAGAAGAGTTTCATCATGATCTTAGTATATACCTCCTGTTCCACAGCATGGAACCATCAGCAAGTCTGACTGACCCTGCCCCTTAAAGCTTTCCACAGTTCTCTGTGGACCCTGCATGCCTCTCCTAAAAGCTCGGACAGGTTGAAGTCATGTGAGAAATCAGCTGTTTATTTCAAGACTGTGAAATTCGATGACTGGGATATTTAAGCCTGGATATCTCTGGCCCTTCCAGTTCTATCATTAGCTGTCTACATGACCAGTGGCTTTCAGTACTACTACAGCTACTACTACTAATCAGTCTGGCTTAAGAAATAGTTTTAGGAACTTGTTATTTAAGAACTTCATTAGAGAGAAGCAAAACCACAAAATAACTAACTTCCCTGATGTTTCCTCGCCTAAACAGTCAACATCTGACTTCATAATTTATCTTTTATAAAAAGAAAATCAACAAATTCAGCTTAAATTTAGCTGTGAAAAATAGACAAGCTTTTTAAAAATTACTATGAGTAGGCAAACACATGGCAACAGATTTTAGCTCAACTAGAATATGAACAAACTCCCATATGGTTGCATGAGCAATCATGACCAAAACAAGACTATATATCTTGTAAAAGGAATAACAAACAACTATGTTTTGACAAAAAAACCCTTCACTGCTTTATTTGCATGGAAAAAATAACTGTTTTTCTGAAAGTTTAACTACAGGATTTTCTGGATTACTAAACACAAAATGTCCTTTACCAAGCTGATTCCAGAAGTAACAGATGCTCATCAACAGCATATATTCTTATTTTCTGTAGAAAAATGCCATTAAAACTGCATAACAAAAAATATATTTATGTATTTCAGTCTGTGAAGATATAAAAATATTCCGAAGTCAGAATTCAGAGAAAATAAACTGGGCAGTAGGTGAAAAAGGGCATAAATCAACACATATCCAGACATTCTCACAGAAAAAGTGTATTCAATATTCCCATGAAATCCAGAGAGTGAATGATATATGTAGCCTCTACTTACAGGGTAACTTTCTGGGTCCTTTGCAGTAGCACTGCAGGGCTGGGAAGTTCAGAGCTCCAGAGCAATAAACTCAGAGCAGAATATCTGCTTCCCTGCCAAAGGTTTCATTTGCTCTACAGCCCTAGAGACCATATCTTCATATCTGGTACACAAAAAGGGGATAGGATGGCTCACTGGCCATTAGAGAAAGTTCTTTTACCTAGGAGCTCTTTACAGATTTCAGTACAACTGCACTCAGACTCTAACATTAAGCTTATTGTACTGCAAATTACAGGAAAAAGATCTTTTTCCTTTTGAAATTAATGTTAACTATTCTTATTTAAACATTATAGCAAATAAACACCACTACAATACTAAATAAAAAAAAAACAAGAGGGCTTTTATATTATATGATTTTGTGTGATATCCTGACCTCATTAAAAGAATTCTCTGCAATTTTGATATATTTTCCCAACAAAATTCTCCACTATTTGCCAGGTGGCATGTCTGATTCAAAATCTCTTTCCAGTCTGCTGTTGCCATTGCAGTAGAAATTCAAATAATTGTTCCAGAGAAACAGGTTGAATCAACATGCAGACAAAGTGCAACCCCTATATTTGTTCAATATTAATTGCACTTCTGTCTAGTTCAGTTCTGGACATCTGTCTCAGAGCCATCAAGAGGATGCCAGTTGCAAGGAATAACACAATGCTGACTGAAGACATGTTTAAACCAACAGCCTGAGCCCCTGTGTCAATCTCTGACCTCTCACAAACATCACATATAATCCATCTCCCTTTATAGCATGAGTTCACAGAATGATCAAAAAATGTTAAATTGATCAAAAATTATTTCACAATATGTTCATACATTCATTGAGATGTTAACAATAGCTACCTCCATACTTTTAATGTATTGTATATATACTGTGTTATTATACTGCAGGAGACACTGTAGAGAATTTCTAAAGTAAATAGAGAACAATTTTCTTAAATTGCACTGGAATTCGCTAAATATTTGTGAATTCAGTATCAGGAACTTCATCCCCTCACTGAATAATGGTAACAACAGCTAGCTTATATTTGGAGGTTTACATTTCCAAATTTAAAAGGACTTTACAGGAGATAAATATCAGTATCCTCAGCTGAGGCATAAAGAAGTCCTTTGAGAGCTGGTGCAATGTTTTGTCCGTTACCTTCCACGGATACCACTGCAGAATAACTGGATAAGAGACAACAGAACTCTCCTTCCAAGGAGACAGATAGTGTGGGTTGTGCACTGGAAACAGCAGCTTTGATAATACACATGACATTCCACTGCGGGGCTCTGTGAGAGGCCCAGCAGTGCCTGCGCAGGCAGGGAGCATCCCAGTCCTCCCAGGCTGTCAGTGCTCTTCCAATGGAGCCCTTTGCTGATACTGCCACAGCATGGTATGCCAGGAAAAGAATCTAAATACTCTCAGATTTTGCCCATACTCACTCTTAACCCTACAAACTCCATTTAAACTGTTTGCAATTATGATTAAGGTCAAGAAATTATCCACACTGAGAATCTGTGCAAACCGTGAAGGGCATGTTGAAAAGTGGCTTCAGAATCTTCACAGCACCCCCTCCCCCACTTTAATCTCTGTGGCCAGTACCTTTTAGAGTTGAAAACAGGAAGCTTACATGCAATAGCTTTTTAATTTGTAACTAATTGCTCACTATCAAGTTATGCTTTCCTCTCCTACCTTCTTTAAATACTATTAAGGTCATTTACAAAACCAATTTTAATTATATAGAGAATACTATGGAAGTCTTGCAAGATATATATAGACTTTTTTTCTTTCCACCTGCCACAAATTGCTGTATATTAAATGTGATTTAGAAAAATTGGGCTGTTTGCAAGTAATGAGCTGAAAAGAACATCTGGACATATGTAACACATTCAAATTCACCTGTAGCAAATCAGTCTGGTGCTGGTGAATCTTACTTTGTAACTATTTTTGATTTGTGGCCAATAACTCTTGACCTCTAAAAAGGACTAAAACATTTCTAGGTGTGTAAGTTTTTAGACATACACTTGTTTACTCTGTAATATCAGATTTGATGCAGGCTTTCACTACAGATAAAATACATAGATAGTTCCAGTAGTTTCATGTAGATCTTCTATGGACAGAGATATTAATGATTCACAATATAAACATCTACAAGATGTTTGTAAATCAGTAGAGATATTTAATTTTGGAAACTTTTCTAATAGAAGACTTAATTTTCTGGAGTTCCTTGTTCCCTTTGGAAGTCACAATGTGTCTGACAAAGTGGCCAGATTTATCCTCACAATTGCTGTCCTGAGGACAGTTATGTCAAACTGAAGTTTGCATTGAAGTATGAAATTGCTTCAGGCTAACTCCATTGAGATTTCACATTAAAGAAATAACAGAGGCTTCGATCAAGCCTCCAACTTCTTACTGCCTTTAAGAGATACCATTTGTGGGATTCCCCCACACAGAGCACTGTGCTTAAAAGGATTGGGCAACAGTTCTCCAGGTCATTTCAATTTCTTTAAAGAAGTAAAGTTTCTAGTTGCAAGAGACCTGACACACCTGACTTCTGCTCTGAGTGATGCCCTCCTGGAACGCCATTCATTTCAATAATTCTTAAAGCAGACGATAAAAATAATTTAAATATCAACATGGATATGCCTTTTGCTGTGCTTACACAATCCTCCAGGCTAAAGAATGAATGCAACATTTCATTGCTTTAAATGAGCTATGTATCTATAAGTTTGGGGAATTCTACAGCCTGGTAGGATAAGAACACTTAAAATAATGTGAAATATCTTAAATGTGTCCATGGTTCTCCATTATAGATTTAATTCTGCAAGAAACACACAAGATTTTATACTGTTCCAGACATATTTTATATTATCTTGAAATTCTGACAACTCACCAGACAGTGGTATCTACCAGTGTTCACTAGAACTTTTTTTAAGACACTTTCTAATTAGTAAGAAATGAGGCATGTGCCTTCCACATGTCAATAGAGCTAACACAGAGCATGGGGAGGTGACCATTTCCTAATAGGATTTTCAACATGACTGCAAATTTTCCAGGTCAAAACTGGAAAAATTGCTTCTCTTAAACCAGAACAAAAATAAGTTTGCCCTTCTGGTTATTGTTCTGCAAAGCAGCAGGGCAAAGCAGCAAATTTGTAACATGGTAAAAATTGAGAGCAATTGTTACACCAGTAGTATTTCCCTCATGATAGTAATAGTGAGAGTGGAAAATTGACACTGTAAGTCACAGAAACAATTACTGTCTGATGCTGGAGAAGTTCAGATCTGTTCTTATGTTCCTTATCTTAGGGCTAAACAGTCACATAAAACTGGTATTTTTTTAGAGCACGACAATTGAGAAAACAAAAATAGTCTGACTAGTTTATATAAGTGTCTTTGAAAATGCAAATTTTCTCCCTGACATAGTATAAGTAACTAGACAAATGAAATATGAGGTTAGCAAAAGGAACAAGCTTTGGAAAGCTTCTCACAGCATGCACTAGGCTGCAAAAGTGTATTCTTGATATCAGTAATGTGTATCAGTTGGAGGTAATTTTTTTCCCTGTTCATTTTCTCTCTATTTCCCAAGAGAATATTTCAGAGATTACTGTATAATTATAATCAACAGTTATTTTATGAGGCCGACAAGACCTCCCTGAACCAAATGACTTTTCCCTTTTAGTCACAAGACTTTCTATAGCACTAGTAATTTCTTTAAGTAGTCAATCATACAAATTCAAACATTGAATAGCAATTTTTATTAATACTGGGTTCAGCTGCTTTATCCAGTGACAAATATATCCTACATTATACATTTTTTATGTGCAGTCACTTCTATTTTTGTTAATTTTTCTATATGAAGTTAAAAGTTTGATAGTAAAAGATTTTGACTAGGACTGTAGCTGTATCTAAAAATATATATATAAAGCATTGGTATTTTTTGTTGCTTCTGTGATCATTGTATCTTCCTTTTCATTATTTTCCTTATAATTTGAAGGCTGATGGGCAATTCACTACTACGGAATGGCCAAGTGGAAGGAATATTTTCAAAGTAATTTATACTTAAAACAAATCAGAGTAGTTAAAAGAAGCACTAACAAGGGAGGACTCCACTCACAGCCTGAATTTCCTTTTACAATAGTTCACATTATTCTGCTTTGAACCTCTGACAGAATATAATGAGGGAAGACTAAAATAAAGGAGAGAAATGATATTAGACTGTTGTAAAGAAAGATGTCATTTATAATGGTAACCACAAGTGAATGCTATATCCTATTGTACATACCTGTTTTTTTACATTATTAAAAGTTCCACTGATAGTGATTAAGCTTTATAAACCCCACAAGAAGTTAGTCATTCCCAACAGGAAACACATCAAAACGATGATATTTTTACACTTGGGGGGGAAGAATCTCTGCTCTGAATAAGAGACAAAATATACCAAACAGTCACAGGAAAAATGAGACCAAAAAAGTAGGTGATGGGTTTAGAATAGCTGGAACAAAGCACTGACAAGTTTTATTGGAACAGCATAGGAGAGACACTGTGGGGCTGAGGCAGAACAACAACTTGACTGGGCAGAGTTTGCAGACAAAGCCAGCACCAGGGCAAGCACGGGGTTGGGCAAGCAAAAGTTGGCATCCTTGTAACTGACTAACAGAGGGGATGGAATGGAAGATAAAGTTTTAAATCTGATGAGGAAGATCCAAAAAAAAAAAAAAAAAAGGACATGATGTTGAGGAGTGATGGAGTCAGAACCAGGAGTTGGGATAATGAAATTCTGCAATAAAGTTGGGGATAAGCTGCAATTCCATCACAGTGAAACAGGAACGGTGCAACTGAAAAAGGGAAAATCTGATGTCATTCCTGAACATGTCATTTGCAACAGCAGTTGTTCTACTGTTAAGTAGAAGGTTAATGAAGAATCAAAAAGTTCTGTGGGCAGTTCTAGAGCAGAATTATATCAGAGCAAGTGAAGAAAAAGCTGTACCCCAGCTCTCAGAGCAACCCAGGACTAAAATTCAGATCTTCTTCACTGCTGCCCCTGTCTTTGTGGGAGCCCTGAGGCAAGGCTAATTTCCCAGCTGCACATCTCTTGCTGCCTTTTTTTCTCTGTTTAAAATAAATATGTATAGGCATGCTGTACAGTGCAGTCCCCTCATGAGGGGACAGCTTCTTCAATTTAACATAATTAAGAATCCCTAAATCCAACACACAAACCTTAATGAATAAAGATATTAAAAAAAAAATAGAAGGTTTGGAAAAGGCAGTTAGAAGAAGTCACTAGGAAAAGTCAATGAGCTAGGTAAGAGCAGGGTGTTACTTACAGCCCTTTCTCTGTACAAGCACAGCAGAGCTGCTGAGATTTGCTCATACGGTGAGCATTCCTTCCAAGCTTCTACCATTATCTCTAATTAAGAAACATTTCTTTTTAAATTAAAGGATTCCCATGGTCACATTATTCACCTTCTTTAGTTTGTTCTATATGCAAAAAAGCTGTTGGACTGGAAACATCATTTGCTTAAATAAAAAAACCAAAGCCTCACAAGGTGTGTGTTAAAGTGAGATAACACATGCCCCACTGGCCTTAAAATGATCCATAAAAGGACTATCTTACAATGCCACACTCTTGGAAATGTCTTATTGTGATAATGAAATGGCACCAAAGTTCATTTGGTTATAGAAAAGCTGTGTTCATCCACATACTATGAATATTTTTACGCAATTTCAAGCAAACCCATCCAAGCACTCAACCTTCCTTCCTGTTATTCTGAGATATATCAGATAAATACATACTGAATTATTTAATATATTAATTCTGTAATGTAATAATATGTGATAGCTATCAGATGCATTCTTTATCTATGTTTATCAGCATCACAAAATTGTAGAAGGAGGTTCATTGCTCTGTAAGTCTCCAGTAAATTTTGGATAGGAGACTGCCATTCCTTCTGTATCAGTAATACTGTTACTACTGTGGAAGGGAGAAAGAAAATCAAAATTTATTTAAAGGTCCATTCCTTCCCCCAGATTTTATATTTCTGCCATTATTACTGAATTTTTTCTACTGGAAAATTACCAACATTAGAGACACTAAATATTCTTATCATGTGTAGTGCTCTGTAATTAATACTTACAGACAACCAAAATATATTTGCTGCTTGGACAGTCATAACTAAGACACTTGGAAAGCAATGAATCGCTGCAAGACAGGAAGAAGGGATGACATTTATGATCCTGCAGATTTTCAGCCACAATCAGAGTACATATCAAGGACACTTGTCCTCACAGCAATGCTGGAGCTTGTCATTATGGGCTTGGCTCCTCCCATTTCTCCCACCAGAAGGGCACTATTTAAACACAGGAGCAGAATCAAAAAGCCAATCACATAATTCTCCTTTTCCATTCTTCTCTAGCTGGTTGCTAAAATAGAGACCAACTCTCCAGTCCAGTTTTGTCACTGATGCCACAGATTACTTCCTAAATCTTTGTTTCAGCTCCACAATAAACTAGGAAAATATATTTTTATTTTTTTTAGTTTAGTAAAATGTTCTTCTCTCAATGAAACAGTAGAAATTAAAGTGATTAAATTGTTCTACCTAGAGAGTAAAAAATTTTAAACTACTTTAACTGCTCTAGAAAGGCCATCTACAGCTTCATCCTTCAAAAAGCAGAAAGACTGATAAGAAAACCAGGAAAATAGGTCAGAAGAAAAAAAAAATATTTCTGAGCCTATTTCAGTGTGATATTTGAAATTGAAGAAATAGTGAATAATGGCCAGGAATTTTCTTTCTGATGTTATGTTTTATCTCCTCACTGTCTTTGTATATGACATAGATAGTCATCAGGGATAATAGTTCTTTATTTTAACTGTGAGTATTAAGATAATGGAAGAAATTGGCTAGTCAGCTATGAAATATTATAGCAATAAAAGTCTTTGGTGGAAGATGAATCTTCTTCAAAATAGTATGAGGGTGTCAATAAATGAAGAGTAATGTGAAGATCACTTATATTTATCGAGACTGCAGCATTTATCAAAGTCATCAACATTTAATTGGAGTTAATATACATGCTAGCTTTTTATTTCTTCACTACTAGTTTGTTCATAGGATAAAGTGCTGAACTTACTGGCTTTTAACTTTTTTTTGGCTTTTATATTAACTATTTTTGCTTTTATCTTCCACCTTTAAATAAATGTGCATTTGGATTACGCCTGTAGCATCCCTTTGGTGGGAAAGCTGGGCTGCTCTTTAAATGCATTGGTACTTCCCACAGTGGATCTGCATGTTAACAAACCCCCTCTGATGTCTTAGAAGCATTAGTAAGCATCTAGGAATTCTGGCATTTGAAGTCAGTAAAAACACTTTTTCTGCATATGCTTATAAACCATTGCTTTATATTTATGAAAGAATTATATGATAACCATATTAGAGAAGTGGCTTGAGAAGTGATCCCATTCATGATTGGAACAGAATGGATCCAGGCATGAATCTGAAGGTTGTTTGAAATCTAAATATTTGTCTATCCCAAGCACTGCCCTCCCTGATGTCTCAGAAAGCAGAGGAGAGCAGCAGGACCTGAAACCATCCCACACATGGGGCACCCTTTTCTCTCAGGGAAAGAAGGAGCTGTTAGAAAAATAGGAACTCACACACTTGCAATTGTTGGCATTTATCCTTTAATGTCACACTGAGCTGCCAGTGTAGGTTCCAGCTGTATCCAGTGGGCAGCAGACACCTGCTCACCCTCTTCTCCGTGAGGCTCTCAGGAGCCAGGCATCCAAGGGCAGCTGCAGCAGCCCTGGGCCATCTCTCTGCACTCCCCGTGGCTGACATTATGTGGTGTGACAAGGACACATCCAGCTCTGCTGGGGGAAAGGGATGGAGGCAATAAGGCTCACCCAGGAAATTTGGGAAGAGCACTCTGTGGTCATTCTAGCTGTGACAGCTATCCTCTTTCCTAGTGCTCCTCTGGCTACTACTGACCTGGGACTGGAAAAATTATTTGTGACAAGGAATTACAGAAAGATGAGTCAATGAGTGTGTTTTACGGGAATCCGCAGACCGATTGGGACACTTACGTTATTGATTTTTCCCATTGATAGATTCCTCTTCCAAATGCAAAAGAGCAATCCTGCATTAATGTATGAATGCAGATTTCATGAGACTCCCTAACCAGCTGCTCATGAAATAGTAATGTCATTCTTGAGTAAAGGAAATGGTGAATCTAGTGGTCGTTTTAACTGCTATCTAATGGCTCAACAAAAGGTATCTGCACGATATAATGTAAGACAATTTTTTTACTGCAGTTCATATTTCAAGCCTGAATTTGTAGTAGTTGGAGCACGATTCCTAAAAAATCCTCAGATGCACTGTAAGTTGTAAATTCCTACTACACTGTAAACAGGATGTGTTGTTTACAGCTTTAGATCCACTAAATATTTGTGGATTTGCTTCCTCAGCTATAGCAGGAACTTACTGGTGATAACTCCCTGCCTTGTTCAATAACTTCCAGTAATTATCATGAAGAAAATGCAATAAATTTATGTAATAGACTGCCCCTTTGCTATAATATACAATGAGAAGCAATCAATGCTCCTTACAATGAGGAGAAGAAATACAACTGTGTTTTATTTTATAGCTTTAGAAATGCAGCTTTGGAAACCACCAGAGGGAGTAGAGGAAAACTCCAATGGTCAAACTCCAACCCTGTGAAAGACAGCCCAGGGCTGGCATTTTACAAAGCAGCAACACAACAGTGCACTGCGTACTTTTCAGTAGACTATTTTATTTGCTCACCCATGCAGCAAATGCAGCATCCCCAGGAACTGATGCTCTTATTTCACATGCTTAAAAAGAGAGAAGAAACATGAATCTTGTAAATAACCCTCAAACTTAGCCTTTGGCAAAATAATAGTAAAAAGCGCAATGCGGGAAGAGGATAGCAAAATATCTACTTTTGCTGTTAATAACAATAATCTTGGAAAACAAGATAGCTATATTTAATAATGATGGGTTTAATATATAGTTTTACTGTAACTTAAATCAAAAGACATTTCTGAGACCATCCTTGTTATGCTTTAAGTATAATTACACGCTATATATATATATATTGGAAAGTAAATGAAAGCCTTTTCCTGGTGATTTGTTATACATTTCTTTTTTTGCCTCTGGCTTAGTGAAGTCCAGGCCTCTGAAGAGTTTCAAGTATAATGCACAGTGAATATAAAACAGTCCATTAATTGGGATAATAGGTCCTGGCATGTAATTGCATTGCTAAGGTACTATGGATAGCTGCTGAGTGAAATGGTATTTATTCAAGGTTGTTAGTCATCCGTGGATAACTTTATTTGTCCACTGGTGCTTAAATAAGTGCATCATCCATCAGTAAGAATACTTATAAAAAAATTTATTGCAAAAATCATTATCATGTCTCAAATTATAAAAGGAAACAATACACAAAAATTGCTGAGCAGTGGTACAATAAAGGCATGCCACGATATGTTTTTCTTGTTTTTCTGCCAGTGGACAAGAAAATGTGGTTGAAAAATCAAGGCTAAGTGTAAAGTTTACATGCTGACAATATTTAGACTTGCCACTGAATATACTAGCTGTCTTAAAAAAAATCTACTAATTAATTCTTAAAGTGCAGTAGAAGTTATCCTAATCTAAATAGGAGAAATACATTCAACAATGAAAGCAGCACCATCTGCAAAAAAAATTAAAAAATAAGAGTGGGTTTAAGCTACACATTGAGATATGGCAGCAGCTTTTGTTCTCAACATTGTTTTGCTGATACTCTGCAATGATCAGTAATCCCTGAGAAAACAGGGAAGAAAAGATTACAGACACAATAGTACGACACAAGAATTGCTTGATTTTGGACAGTCTTAAATAAAGCTTAAATAAGACAGAACAGACCTACAAAGAATTCTCACTGTTAGTGCCAACAGCTCAGCTCAAAACACCTTTGTATCTCATGTGGATAAAGAAATTAGTAGGGATCTGGTTTTCAGATAGAGTGCAGCCACATCCTCTTTTATCTTCAGATACATATGCAAACACTCATTATTTTGACAATCCTACCCTCAAGATCTTATCATATGTTCCTGCTGAATAGACCTGAAATAATATATAACATATATGGATACAGGTATGCAAACAACATTTGAAAGAAAATACATACATTATTTGGAATAATGGTGCCTACAGCTGCAGAAAATGTCATTTCTATTTGTAATTTCTTAGTAATTTTCAGTATAGTTTGAGTGGGGTGCTTTGCATGTTGGTTTTACAACCCTTTTCAAAGGGTCACTCCCGGGTTTTTGAACAGATATAAAGACAAAACAGCCTCTTTTGAGTTCAGAAGTTCCTTGCCATTCCCAGCAATAAATCAAAGGTCATCTTTGGCCAGGTTTGATTTCCATACCTCCCACTGTGGTGGCCAGTGGCCACCTCCCCACCTGCATGGGAGGCTGGACCAGCATCTCAGCAAAGCCATGCTTTTTTTCAAGTGTCAAAATCTGTCAAAGCCACCCATCTCATGGGATACAAAGGCTGGCAGATGGAATAGATTGATGAGAAAGACACCCACTTTAAAAGAGCTTACATTTTTATCAGCACAACAAACAGTGGTCGCAGAGCAGTAACTCCTCACTTCCTAATGCACATCAAATGTCACAGGAGACAGGGAAAATTCCACCCAACTCACAGAAGGGGTTATTAGCTACATCTCAATATAAAGCTGATCAGTGAAGCCTGATCCTGCAAACACATATGCATGCTATTAACTTCATATGTACAGGGTGTCACAGCAATCTTAGCGAGGTAACTCATGTGTTAAATTAACCACATTTATATTATGGGGATTAGAAATAGCAGAAATGTCTTTTCCTTAGGATTCACTTCTGAGGACTTCTGGAAGGTGCCAAAGACTTGGTGTCAAGTTTTGAAATGTCAAATAATATAATATGATTGAAGAGTAAGTAGGAAAAAACCATCCAGTCTTGCCTTGAAGACTATTGTCAAAGGAGGATTTCCAGTTTTCCTCCGAGTTCAATGCTATAAGCAGAGGCTCTCAACCTCTCTGCATATTACTTTATTTCTACCTCTCTAGACCATATAATCCCAAATTTATTAACTTGTCTGAATGTGCTCCTTTTATTCCTTGATAATTCTGTTTACAAGTTAATGATGAAAATGGGGACATTCAGCCTAATGGTTGTTCTTTATGAACTGGTTTATAAAAGATGATCAATTTTGTATTAGAAGTCCATTTGGATGCATTAGTCTATATTGCTGCTGCACAATGAAGTAAGCAGTTAACACTGCCTCTGTCAATAGCATGCATTGAACATTTTTTTCTATTACCTAATTCAATATCAAGTTCAGCTACACTTAGCTTGTGTAATACACCGACCCAGGAGCATCACTTAACACTTAAACCTATTGCAATTAATTTTTCACCCCCTGGTCTGTCCATTCAATTTATCAGAAATTATCCTGTAAAGCAATTGCAACCATATGCCATTTAAACTATCTTTTTACTTTAGTACCACCTAAAATATTTATTACTTACATGTTTTAAATGGAATCAATAATTAAATTATTGAAGAGAAATAATCGCAACAAAGAAAGCAAAAGAATTTTACTCTTCAACAATTCACCAATATGCACTTCCCATTCCCTGCTACTCTGGTTACTTATCAGTATTAAAATTTTTAAGCATCCAATACCTATTCAGATAGGCTATATAAGAATAATTTTGGTAAAAAGAAAGAGCGTTTTTTGACATAGAGGAATACTAAATCTGGCATTTTCTTTTCTGCCAGTCACTTATAAGATGGTAATCTTGTTTGTTTAACATGACTCACCTTTCAGAAATCCTCACTTACTCAAGTCCTTTAAGTTATAATTTTCTACATGTGTCCTTTTGGCAACCATGAATTAGAATTCTCTACCAACAGACTGAAAATATTTTGCTTAACAGGACTCTAATTTTCAACCTTTCATGTAGGCTGTCATTTTAAAAACAGTGACTAAATTCACAGCTTTCAGTCTTCTGAAGACTTTTGTATTAAATATGCATTAAAATAATAATGGCATCAACAATTTATTTTCACTGTCACATATTAATGTATGCATAGTACCTTTCTGTACTTCAGGTAATTTTTGCTTGCCCTAACATTTGCTTACCAGCACTTCTTCAAATATTTGATGTAGTATTTTCGATATTAGCAAGGTTTTAAAAAATATTAAAATCCCCCCAAAACCCTCCCTGAAACCTTCCCTATGACCTAAGAAAGTAGGGTAAAGACAACAATTATTAAGACAAGAATCATTATTAAAATTTGGGTCAGTCTCTGCAATATGACATGTTCCTGCACCGGCAGCACCAGGCTAGAGGGACCCTGGCCATGCCTCCTGCCTGGAAATAAGGGGAAGAACTGAGAACACCTGTAGCAGGTTTTTTTTCAGTATCAGAGTACTCTTCCAGCATCTAAAAAATGCTGCTGAAGGACTCTACACATCCAGTTTGCATTCATTCAGGCCAGGTTTTAAGCTCTTTATCAAACGCTGGAAATAACCTCCTCTCCCTTCCCTGTTTAACCCTTGGTTTTATTTACAAAGATGAATCATGTGCTTCTGTCTTCGTTTTACCAGGCTAAATAAGTAAGTCCTGTTATATAACACACTTTAATTTCTTCTCATATGATAGATTCACTGTTCGCTCAATCATCATAATTGCATCTCTTTCCATCTGTTCTCATTTAAGTTCATTTTTCTTGAACAAGGATGACCAGATTGTACCTACCTCTCAAAATAAGATTAATGTCTTCAGTGATTCTCATTCTTCATTATTTCTTCAGAAGATCTTAATGCATATTACTTTTTTTTTTAAGTGTATTGCACGGATTACAGAATAAGCTGAGTAATTCACCATAAATAACTGAAGATCTCCCAATATTTAAAATCAAGTTCTATGCCTAAAAATTTTTACTTGGATTTTGAATTCAATACAAGATGTCTTTGATATAATCCCATATCAGTGTTATACTTGGCACCAGGTAACACCTGAACGTCAAATTTTGCGTGTTACATATTTTACAATGTTCAGCATTCTTTCACTGTCCCCATGAAATATCTTCAGCTGGAAGGGACCCACAAGCCTCATTGAGTCTCCTTTTAAAACCATGAAGTTTGAAATCTACCATGAAAGACAAGGAAAAAATGGCCTTCATAGCTGAATTTGGGATCATTCTCTCTCTGTCCCCTCCATTCTCATTAATTTTCTCCACTTTTGCCCCAATATCTTGAAGCAGTACTCTCAGAAAACTAAAATCAAAGCAATCAGTCTTTGTTACCGCTCCTGCACTCGGAGAAATTCCATCAAGAGAGACACCAAGTCAAAAGTAGTGAAATATGCTTTTTTCTCTCCCTTATCATGACTTTTTTCAAACTAATTAGTAACAATATCCATATCATCAATGTGATAGTGAGGAGCTGTCATTAGAAAACTGTTGATATGTAAAACATGATACATACATAGGAGAAAGAAAAATACATGTTAAAAATCTTTATTTCCATAGTTAAATGAGCAACTTACTTATTACAAATTTCCAGGAAAAGTTATTGAAAAGCCAAGCCCAGATGTAAGTCCTTAAAATAGTGAAATTATAAAAGAAAATCATAATTATGAGAACCAACTGTATTTTGGAGAGGGGGCAAAAGATCTGTTCTAAGCACTGCTAAATACATTATGTTTTTTAAGGAATCTTCAGAAGTGAATCTACATAATCAAAAATAATTAAATTCCCTATAGGATATTACACCCATATCTTAAAATCTCAGCACTTTTAATTATTTCCCATTTACATTTATAATAAGAAAATATTGGAAGATCACAAACTGATATCAGGCCCTATTGTGTGGAAGTGTAGCTCATTATGGTCCTCTCCCTCTAAAGAATTTCCTATTTAGCCTAAGAAAGAGCAAGAAAAAATGAAAATGGTAGGGTTGTTAAAAACCACAAGTACATTGCTCTATCATACCACTAAGGTACTCAACTTGCCCATTTCTGGAATGGAATAGTATAAAGCAATTAATATTTTTTCTCCCTATTTTTACTGCAATAATGAACATACTGATCACACATTACTAAGACAGTAATATTGTTTCATGTTGTAAGGAAAATTTATTACAAAATAATAAATAAAGAGTGTCTAATCAAAAAATATCCCTCAGAAAACACTCATAGCATCTGCTCAGCAAAGACTGGCTCCTGCTTTGGGGCTGCAGGATCTCCTGGCTCTTCTGTAATTTACATAAACACAAAACACATAAAACTCTTCCAAATATTTTTCCAAGAAAAATGCTTGAACAATGGGTATCAGTAATTGCAAAAGTAGAGAGAGAGCTAAAGTAAAAACCAATGATACACTCAATCAGGAAGAGAATTCTCATTCATTTGTATATAATTTTCACACTTTCTGTTCTACAACAGAGATCAGAAAAATAAAAAGTGATTTTACACTATCAAAAGGTGAAGCCTGACAAGGAAAGAACTCAGATGAAACTTTTTTCTTCAGCATTTCATGAATAAATGTAGTCCTTGAATTTGAATGGATGAAATTTCCCCCATATCCTCATTTTCACATTTGCTAATTTGGACAGTTTTCCACATCCACAGAGGTAAGCAAATAGCTCAGAATCTCTAGGTTCCCTATGAGACATTAAAATTCAACTAAAGAATGACATAAAAACTACACCTTACAGTAACCTCTTAAAGATGTTATTGCCTTTCCTGCCTCTACCCTAGTCCAACTTTAATAACACAGCTCTTTAAGTAACATGTGAATAATTCAGCTAAGAGTTTCCTAGTATAAAGTGGAAGTCTAGCTATTAGTAAAGAAACCTGCCTGTGGAACACACTAGAAGTACCTATTTCTGAATGTAGAAACCACAGCTTTGTGAGGCTTCTCAAACTAAAATTCATTTTGGTCACAGGGAATCAGGACCAGATTCTCCTTCTTCTGCTTCTACATGGAGCCAGCAAGAAAAGTCCTGTATGCAGAACATGGAGCTGCTTCTCCTGCAATGAATACAGATAAATGTAAAGGAACCTCAGCTGACTTTGCTCAGTCACTTCTCACTTAATGATGATAAGCAGTAATTCAGCACAGCTGATCTCTCCAGGAAGTCTTGAAGCTCTGCCACAGCACATTTCCCCAAACACAAAATAATATTGGTGAGTTTCAGATTGACTTCCATAATGCTGTAATATTTTTTTTCCTATGAATTTGTTGGATGCATAAGCTATAATGGACTTAGATTGTTTGGGTAGATGTGGAATACTAAGAGGCAGAATCTCTCATTTCAAACAAAATTTCCTCTATTTGACAAGACAGCAAAATAATTTCACTGAAAAAAATCCTAGTGAACAGAACCATTTTAGTTTAATAAATCCATCACACATCAATAGAATTAGCATACACACATCATCCTGTATAAAAATCACTATCAAGTAATGTAATGTGTGACACATTATAGACTTCTAAACACATTTTTTGAGTAGAACATCAGTGTGGTTGAGTGCCAGATTACAGTTTTAGATGTATGAACTACGAGCACAGAACTGTGCACACAATACCCCCTCCCTGTTGTAACATATCTGCAGTGGATATAAACTGCCTGTGGGCATTAATGTTATCTCAGACTTTTTCTTGGCTGATGAGTAGAATATGAGAAGGCAGAACGGAGGTGTCTCTGACCCAGGCTGCTCCCACTGGCAGCCAGCAGCTCCAAGAGGAGTGTTTTGGCTAGAAGGTAAAATGTACACCCCACCTAATCCAACCCAAGGCTGGCCAAGTGCCCACTCACTCCCTCTATCACTCCCTTTCCACTGGGCCAGGGGAGAGAATAAGATAGAGAATGACCAGCAGGGTGAGATAAGGCAGTTTTATTACAGCAAAAAGAAAGACACAAATTGAGATCTGCATGCAAGAGCTGAAGAGGAGAAAGCTCAGTCTGTACTTCCCGTCAGCAGCGATGTCCGGACACTTCCTGGGAAGCAGGAATCAGCACACATAAGGGTTCCTCTGGAAGGCAAACACTGAAAACTCACAGAAATGTAACCCATGGACACCCCCCTTCCTCCTCTCTCCCTTAGTTTAGGCATCTGAGCTGATGTCATCGAGTCTGGGATATCCCTTTGGCTAATTTGGGTCAGCTGGCCTGGCTGTGTCCCCTCCTGGGATCGTGCCCACCGCCATCCCCTTTGCTGGGGGAGGAATGTCCCAGGGCAGCGCTGCTCAGCAGCAGCCAAAGCACTGCTGTGTCACCAGCAGCCACCAGCCACCCCTGCAAACACAGCATGTGGGGGCTGGCAGCTCTGCCTCAGCCAGGCCCAACGCACATGACCTAAGCAGAAACCTCTCAGTGTCACAGGATCAGAACCCAGCTTGGAAGGCATCTCAAGGAGCATCTGTTCCATCCTTCTTGGCAAAAACATGGCCTAGGCAAGGTGGCCCAGCACCCAAGGCAGCTAAATCACAAAAGTGTCCAATAGCAGGGAAAGGAAAGAAATGTAATGAATCAGATAACAGAGAGAACTTGTCCCTTAGATTAATTATTGGACTTTGGCAAGAGTTGGGGTTTGGTATATTATTGGTTTATTATATTATAATAAACCAATATAATATCTATTATATTATTAACACTGATTTCTAGGCTTTGATGCTGCCTGCAAAGATGCCTGTTTTCTCAGGATACATAATTATGATAGCACTAAAACATAATAAAGAGTGTACTCTATCCTGCTTTAAACATCAGGAGAAGTTTATAGAGAGCAGGAACCTGTAAAGAAATTAATGTTAAGCTTATTTTTAGTAGCAATATTAGAAGTCTTTGGAAGGTTTTTCTCTGATTTTAACAGTTAATATGCATTAAACTTCATAAGCATTCTACAAATGAAAACCAAAGTTTATTCAATAAAACTTTACACATAAGGAAATTTCCATCAGCTGTTGCCAGCATGAATTTAGATTGGCAGCAGAATAAATGCAGTATTTCAGATGCTGGGAGTCAGTTCTTTGTACACATGAGGGCAAACAGCACACTAAAAAATATTTCAGGTTTAACTGCTAGATTTGAGTGAAAGCCAAGTAGCTGAGGGAATCTGTTACATGTGATTGGGCCCATTGCAGTTCAGGAGAAGTCAGTGACACGTGCACTGCTCAGCCTCTCGAGCAGCAGCTGTGATGAGAACAGATAACAGGAGGGTTTGTTTTCTATAGGAAACAGAAATAACATTTTGCCCTGCCCTTTCATACAAGGTGAGAAAAGCTCACAATAGGTTATTGGTTTAAGGAATAAAAACAAAACAAAAAAAAACCAAACAAATAAAACCAAAAAAAAACCCACCGAAACGAAAATAGGTTTGTTTCTATGAACTTTTGGATCATTTTAAAAAAACATACGAGAGCGTGGCAAGTCAGAGGCTTAAAATCAGACTCTGGAATGTGAACTATGAACTCCCACTAACTCAAAGTACATGGTATATTTTTATAAGATCTCATAATTAGGTCTGTGAACTTACATGTGGGGTCCTTTACTGAGTTATGCCTCCTTGGCCCCAGGCTCTGACATTTCACAATGTGAAATGATGCTTGACAATGGTGCTGTCTTGGCTTGACAGGTGTAATAGCAGAGCTGAGCAAACCATAAACCCACACTGTGGAAGCCTTTCCCGTGCTGTTGCAATTGGTGCAGTGTTATCTACTCTATTAAAGCACAGAATGTTTGTAACAGCATCAGTGATAATTCAACAGAGACTTTGTTCTTTCCTTCCATGTCAGAAGACACTTCTGGAAAAGTCAGAGTAGCAATCTCAGCTCAGTGATAGAATTGCTCCTTGCCATAATACATTCTGTGTTCTTTTCATAGTAGGACTAGAATTTGCACTTAAAGAAATTGATTGTAAAAATTATGTCAGTTTTATTGCAGACTGTCTTTCACATGATTATGAAAGCATTCATTCAATCTGTTTTTTATCCAAAGACTTGATAACTTTTTTTGTGAGAATATAAATACATCTAAGGTATTTAATCTCATGTTAGTCCACCAAGTAACAAGGAATTAACACTATTTCATGGACAGTAAGCCAAGCTAACACTAATTCGGGTCCGGGTTCCCACAGAAAACCATCAGCATGGTAGTTGGCTGAACTCAGTCCTGCCAAGTCCCAGCCTAATACACTGACCACAGTTTCACCTTCTGGACAGCAGAACAATGAAAAGGCATTAGAAAAAAAGCAGTATAAAATGTTTTGCAAAGTTCTTCCAGGAAAAGCACATTGTATATTGAAGGAGGAGGTGGTTCACTACTTTTCTTATAAACTTTGATATTTTCTTGAGTTATGGATATTATTTTTTAAAAATGCACTATTATCATCTTAAGAGTATGTCACTTTTGCTCACTCCGACGTTGCCACAGGAAAAATCACTGGAAAGTGCTAAGATGGCTTCAAGATTACATTAATTTTCCTGGCTAAAAGGACTTCAGCACCTCTTGTCCACAGCCTACTGAGTTAACCTGTGAAGGAGCTGGAGAGCCATCTCCTCTCCCTGCCACACTGCAACGTGTTCCCTTGGTGCACTGCTCTCCTGGAACCACAGACTGCTGCTCTGAGATGGGAATCACCAAACCAACACCACCCAACACAAGCAGCAGCTGCCTTTCTCTGCCTTTCTGAGCAGCTGTTGGGAAAACACGACCAGTTCAGCATCCTGTTGTGCTTGGAGCAGCAGCTCAGAGACAAGGAACAGCCAATGGCCACAGCAGCTCGCTCTGTAGGGCAGCAGAAGTTGCCTGTGGCAACACAAAGAAAAGCTTCTGACCCATGTTTCCTTTTCACATTTAGCAAATCTCTTCAAAGCATGTGCAGAAGCTTTTCAAGGACTTACCATTTCACCAAGTGTGGATGGATTTTCACAGAAATGCCAAAACATGCATTTCTGACAAAAAGAGTTCCTTCCTCTTGCCTAATTTGAAGGCTCTGCTTTGTAAAATGCAAATCAAAGTGGAGTCAGCCCTTCCATTTCAAAATCTATTTGAATTTGGCTTGACAGTTTTCTACTCTTTAATGTAATAAAAATGAGTCATTTGAGAACTCCTGACCTGCACGGAAAGTTTGTTTTGGTTATTGCTCTTCTTGAGATAACTGGTTTTTGTTCTTTTCATGCAGCCAGTCTGTCACAATTAAGACATCATTTTGCCAGTTTTATTAATGCAAATATTTCTTGGAGAACATGCAGACACAGCAAAAAAGAAACCTTTCCACAGCATTTGTGACAGGCTGCTTTCACAATACATTTTTGAGCAAATTTAGACCAAAACCTTTAAGAAAAACCCTTTCATTTATGGAAAGGCATATTTATGAAAGCACAGACACTCTAAGAAGATTATATCAAGTGTAGAGTCATTAAGAATAAAGAAAATCTGCCTATAAATACATTGAGAAATTAATTAAGAAGGCAAGAGAAAGGGACAGGATACATTGTCTGCTTGCCTTTGAAATCAAATATTTGCCATAAGTGTGATTGAAATGGAAAAGAGATGTAGGGAAAAAGTATTCAAGAAAAATTAACATGCATATAGATACTAGGTAACTGAATAGATATGGATACTGGAACATCTGGGATGGGACAAAATTTTAACCTAAAAGATATAATTTTTTATTTGAGATTGAAAACAGTAAAATAATTCTCAGTGGTTTTGTTTTGTATCAGTATTAACTAACTAATGCAATTTAAAAACACAGCTAAAAGAGAACAGTCATTTGAACAGAACAATGCTATTTGCTTCCATTTCATATTACAGCATGCTTCCATTTGTCTGTAGGGAAAATATTGAATAGTCCAACTTGCTTCAAGGTTTGGGAATATGATCAAACAATAAACAAGTATTCTTCTAGCACTCTAGAAGCTTTCAAATTTTACTAGAAGCTTTTCCAACTATTGGACAACATGAATATTTAATGTATAAAATGGGTAAATGTTAGGGATCGAAGATAAGGAAAGGTTATGTTATTTGCTAAAGACCCCATAGAATTTTGAAAGTAAGCCTAAGATAATATATTTTTTTTCTTGAGCCCTTGGTTTGGTGGGGTTTTTTATGTGTTTTGTTTCATTCTTTAAAAACTATTATTTGTACATTTTTAATTATTTTCATATTTTAATTCTTGGGGCGAGTCCACCAATCTTCTCCTGGCCTTTAATGCAAATGTACCATAGAGGTATTTGCAAATATATTTTGTACTAGTCATCAACTTGGGACTGTTGAATCTCACTCCCCCTGTCCGGTATCAACCTTTAATACAAATCTCATGTATCATCCCCTTCAGCATAAACCTCAACCTCCTTATTCTTCTCCAGTCTTTTCTTCCCTTCTCCTCTCTTCCATTTAAAGCCCAGGACTGATAACTGAAAATACTGTATTCCTTTCCCCACCCTTTCCATACTAACATATTTATACCCATCTACACTCCATTTTCTTCCATCATCATCATCACTGCATTCTTTTATCCTGTTATAGTTAAGTACTTTTGAGGCTAATCTAGGTCCTATTACAGTTAATGGATGCCTTGCCATTAACTTTGATGGAGGGAAAATAGCCTCTAGCCTCTCCTCTCTTTAGTTCTTTCAAGAAGGAATTAAATTCTTAACTCTATTCCTTATTTATATCACTATTTCATACATATGGTGCATTCTCTCAATTTTCTTTCCAAATGCTTTCCTAGTTTCTTTCTCCATATTATACACTTTTTCTAATTTTTTTAATATATATTTATAAAGGTGTATTAAAACCACTTAAACATGTTCATACCACAGCTGTTGATTTCTCTGTTGGCATATATGGACACAGAGAAACTTCTTTGCAAGACAGCTCTATTGACTTCTAGGGAATTGCACAGGTACAACCATGGGCAACATCTGAGGCTTTAACAGACCTGGAAAACACAGTAGAGTAGTTTACAGTAAATACAGCACACTAAGATACAACATTGCAGTAGAGCTTCCCTATCCCTCATTGTCTGTATCCCTAGCAATTAATATCACAGCTGTCAGATAGCATTGACCTGGAGAAATCATTTCCCCCAATCCATAATCACAGTAGCACGTTTGTGCTGCTTCTCTCTGTCATTGTATCTTACAGACACAAACTTCTTTTACCAGGTCCTTTAGGGAAAGCCTTTGGAATGTGCCAAAGGCATCAGGGCTCATCTTGCTGATGGGCAGTGCTGGCTACAGTGGGCTGAATTCTCATCAGTAAAGTCCCTGCAGTGCCTGTTTGGAAGATCTGGCACTGGGGGTGTTTTCAACACACCAGCAGAGTAAAATGAAGCTAAAAACATTAAAACAAAAGAGGATATTACAATAGAGTCTGACAAGAATCTGAATATATTTTTCAGTTGTAGAGGAGCAGTGCTGACCATTGAGTAAAACTGGATGCAATCAAGTCATGTTAAAAATATCCAAAAATGCACAAAAGTAAGAAGGAATGTTTTAATGTTGCTTTCTTGGTGCACTACTGGCATTTCAGAGAATTTACACAATAGTTATGCACTCTACTGACCATGTCATATATGATGTAATGTCTGTAGGGAGATTGGCATTAAATAGTTAAACCAGAGTGAACTGCTGGCTGAGCTGGTGAACAAAATAAAGTGAAGGAGAAAAGACAGGCTGGCTTTACCTCCTTGATCAGTGAGTGCTTTTGCAAATACATAGCTGAAGGAGCCAAGACACAAAAACTTGAGCATCATAAACAACTCCAACAAATCCACTAGGAAAGGTAGCTAGACCTCTGTAATAGTGCTTAAAGTGATCTGCAGATGGCCCTCTGCAGCTGGAAGTCTTTGCTTTCAGTCTTCAACTACATATCACTTCCTTGGAAAATTAGTAGCTGTAGATCATCCATCTCTTTCTGTTGAACGGGTCTATTTATAATTACAAATTCATGGCCTTTTCTGGATGAAATATTCATGTAAACTCAACTGCCAAACTGCACTTATGGCATAGTAAACTGCAAAACATTATCATATTAAAAGCAATTCAGCAACGTGCTTCATGCCAACATAATAAAAATGTCATTTTAAATATTGTTTAGGAGCACTAGATTATTTTTCAATGTAGAATCCCAAAATGCATTCAGGACACAGTATATCTTGAGAAAATGAAATCAAAGTATGAGGCAAAATGTTGAACACAAGCAATTTCCAGGTACTGGCAAATTGTTTTATTTAGTGAAGAGTGTCTATTCTTCCCAATGCTATGTATGTTCTATACTTTTGGATATTAGGCAAACTTATAACAAGTCATTAAAGGTATAAAATAAATAAAGATGACTGAAGAATATTTAGGTGGCACTTGAAACAAAATGCTTATGGTAATGTTTGCAAATGTATATGTATGTATGTATACTGACTTCAAGGATTTGTGAAGACCATAGAAATCTTAGATCTGGTGATTAAGCAAACTGAGAAATCATTGAGCATTTCTAATTGAAGTAGTAATATGTAAAAAGAAAGAAATCTGTATGTAACAGAAAAGATAACATTATACCCTTGTAAAAAGTCACTTTGTAGCCCTTTTAGATACTGGGAGGTGCTCTAAGGTCTCACTGGAGCCTTCTCCTCTCCAGGCTGAAGGATTCCAATTCTCTTGGAATTTTTTTTGTCATAGGAGAGGTGACTCAGATGACAAAGCTGGGAAGGATCATATTATATATCTACCTATTCTCAGCTGGACTACTAATTGTTAATGACAATAACCTAAAATCAGCAATTTTGAAAACAATAATTAAACTGGCAGATTGGATAGTGGAAAAAATAGGCTCTAACTCATAGGTAAGAAAGGGTTATCCTGTTACTATGAAAGTAGGGGAATTTTGAACTGAATGAAATTATTTTTCCTCCTACTAAAATAAAAAAAATTCATCCAGATTAAACAAAATATTTATGACTCTGTTTAACAAAAGTAAAACCAATCCAAATAAATGCAAATCACAATTTAAAATAGGAAAATAAAAATGATCACCTTGGGACTTACTTTATTTAGTAGCTACTGGATATGGTCCCAGTCTCTGTCTTATTAAATATTTAAATATTGTGAACAACATAGAACAGTGGAAGCAGTGGAGAATGAAAGCAACTTGATGTGAATCACTGTGTATTCTCAAAGAACAGTCTGTATTCAGACACTCCTATGAGGTTGCTGCTGAGAACTTGAATATTCTTTGGCAAAAAAGAAGTGGAATCAGCCCTTCACCTCCAGGCTAAGAAAATCCTGAGCTGTGCTGCAAAACATGCTGCTTCTGTCAATACTCCCCATGTTCACACCAGACCGCCCAACAAAATAACCCTTTCAGCCACATATACTCTGCTGTTTACTTTTCCTTTCTTTGTCATCCTAATTTGATATTTAATGTGTCCTACCAAAATCAAATTATGCATTTTTTGTCACTGAGGAATGAGCAACATCCTTGGAGCTTGCACAGATTAATGCAGATATTAATAAAACTGAAGATAATTTTGTCTATCTTTGAGAATTGTTCTCTTCAACAGAAAGAAAAATCTACTGGATAGTTGAATAAAGAGGAAAAGAAGAAAAATATCCTCTTTTCTCAATTACTCTTTTGTTTTTCTGATAGGAATGTGAAGTGGTATCTAGGGGGAAATAAACCCAAGAGAGTAGAGGAAACAACAAAATTATTAACTGTGTCCAAGAAGCTTATAACAGGAAGGTATTCTGCTCATAGACTCCAGAAGTTCTGTACCTATTTTTAAAAATATTTTTCTTTCAAAGTTGGCAAGAGCTCTACTCCTGCTTTTTTGGTAGTAGGACAAATCTTTGTCCCCAGAGAACTCTTTCCTGCCCAGGGTGGTGTGAATGGCCTGCAATGTGTGCTTCAATGTGTGAGATTTGCAATAGTCTAATGTTATCTTCTATATGTTATTTTCTGTTATTTTCTTTTCTTTGTTCCAAAAGATTTTATCTGTAGGAATTTTGTTTTCAAATGTTTAAGTTATTAATATCTAGTAAATAATTTCTGTATGGGAAGAACTTGAGATGGAAAACAGACAGAAAATCTTCATTTTTAATAGTTAACACACCTTCCTAATTTATGAAAAACTAATAACTCTATCTTCTCCTTTTTTCTTAAGGAAAAGATGGTAATTTCCAGAGTAAGACTTTGCTACTGACATTTTACTTATAAAAAATAGTATTTTCTACACCAATATTTTGTAAAGAAACCACTTTATAGTTTAATTACTTTAAATTATTTACTGGCCTTGAAGCATTCAGTAACACACAATAAGTTTCTCTGCAGCAATCACTGAAATTGCTGTAGAGAGGTTCCTTGACAGCACAAAGGGCTTATCCCAGCTCTGAAATAACTGCAAGGCTTTCAGGTATTGCGGAGTGCTGCAGAATTTCTTTGAGACAAATGTGATGCCAGATGTAGACACTTCTGTGGGTACTGACTGAATGCCTTCCCAGGTACTCCAACAACATTACTGTGCTTAATCAATAGAGAGAGTTTATATTGGCCATAAAACCACAGAGCGTGATCTTCTAACTAGAGCCACATGATATGTTTACTACCAAACCTGAAAACTGTATTTATTCTCTGTACTCCACATTATGAAGAGGAGAAATGACTCACAATTACTGTTAGACATCTGAACCATTTCATTTTAACTGTGGAATATACTCACTAGGTAGCAGTGTCAGTGTATAAAGGAAGGAGGGGGTATAATCAGGGTGGGTAGATGCATACTACAAAGTATTTACATGTATGTGTGCTTGTCATTATTACTGTTTAAAATTTGTTTAAAATTGTGAATCCATGGAGATTCAAAATTTTCAAAATATTTTTCACTCTAAACTCATAACAGCATTTGATCTATAAAAATCTCAGACCAGATAACAGTGATTAAACTATGAGTCAAATGACAAGCAAAGTAACAAGTTTGAGATCTCACTGGAATTTATCAATTTTTTTTCATGTTTCACATACTCGCTGCATAGCTTTGAGCACAGGAACATAGCATTTTCACACCAAGGTCGAGGTGTCCAGCCCTGAAGCCAGAGGCAGATTGCTCCACCCTCGTGGTGATGGATGTGGTGGGTGCTGCTGTCGTGGTGACACCACCACCTTTGCACCCCCTCCTCTGGCTGCAGAGGAGCTGCTTCTGCTGACAGCCCCTGACCACAATACCAATGGTCAGCCTCAGAGGGTGTGGCCTCCAAGCTGCTCTGGTTCACAGTTTTAAACGAAAATTACAGGATTCTCAAAGGAAGCAAAAAGCCCAGATCCTCATTAACTTGTTAAGGAGACAAATACATATCAGCTTTTCTTAGGCCATAATGTGTGAAACTTTTCACACTTTGGACTCTGGAAAGGGAACTTTGAAGATGATGCACTTTCACTTGGAAGGGTTCAGAAGAACTCAAGAGGAAATAATGGATTTTATTTTGTGTTTCATATAATTTTGAAGAGGACACAAGGACCAAAGCCTAAAGAAGTCAACATAGAAACTGTTGTTCACTTCATCAGGTTTTCAGCCAGGCCTTGATAACATTTGTTTAAAAAGTCACATCACATTCCATTAAATAAATCCAGTAAAACTCCATTATTAAAATACTCTTGAATAAAATGATGAAATTACTTCATTTTTCCTAATCAGTACTGGTCATTTTGGAAAGGGTGGTAATGTTTTCTTTGAGTTTATTAACATTAGTATTAATCCAAGACCTGAATATGCTTTAGAATGCTTATTACACGTTCTTGGTGATTGTGTTAATAAGAAATGTTAGCCAACACAACTTGAAAACAAACTTACATGCTTGCTGCAGACATGACCAACATAAAATGCCTACAACTGTTGAAACTTCTGGCTGGTAAATATGCAATTTCTGTACTGTTTTCTGAACCAATCTATGTTGTGAAAAACCACCACATCTCCCGTCACTATATTTGGCCTCAGAAGGTAGAAATGCACACCAATCCCCACAGGATGCCATGCTGCAGTGACAATGAAGGTAAAGCCAGTGGCTAATTCCTTCAGGGACTTTAACATAAATGCTATTTCTTTTCTTGTTTTCTTAGGTCTTCAGTTGAGGGTTATTTTTTTGACTTTACAAAAAATAAATACTGCAGCTCTAGATTCCTATTCACCAGAGTATTTTGGCAAATAAGCCTTTGAAACTCATCAGGCTCCTGACTTCCCCCCGAGAGCTCCCATTTACCTGGGGCCTGGCTGCATGATGCAGACTAAGTCTAACATAATGATAAGAATAAATCTAAATAGCACCTTCCAAACCACCAGACCTTTGGGAAATTCACACTTCTCCTTGTGTGAAAAAGCCAACAGACTCATTTGATAAAATGCTGCTTTACTGATAATAGCAGTGAGTTGTTGAGTTCTCTTTCCAGACATGACTCACAAGAGCAAGTCACTTTTCTATGTACAGATTGAATATCACACTCTCCTCTGTTGTTACTGCATGACTGTAATAGAGTCATAACAGTGAAAAACTTGTATCTTTCTGCTCCAAGCTCATGTGTTTCTAATTTTAGAGTTTTGGTTTGGGATTTTTTCTTTGTTTTTTTTTTTTTTTTCTTTTTCCATACATGAGAAGAAAATCTGATGCCAGTGACAATGTTAAGTTGCTATACTGACTAGTTAGGCCTTATAGAACTTGCATGTCCATATCTTCATTCAGTAAAATTGCTCTCTTAAAAATTTGCTGTTATACAAGATGATAGAAGCTGAAATAGTAAGGACCAGAGATATTTAAGGGCATAGGAAATGATTAGTGGTCCCACAAGGACACAACCTACACAAATCATTAAAATGTTAGAAATGGGCACTCAAAATTAGGAAACATCATGATTCAGATAGGCTGTTTCAACATACCCATATCATCATGTGATAAAACCCCACATTATTTCTGAAAAAAATTACCATTAATCAGTGCACAAGATGCAAATAAATCACTTGCTGACACTTATTCAATATTATCAGTTTTATCCCCACTGTTTACTGTATGGTAGTATGCCTTGTTTATTGTACACTATTTAAACCCTGACTGGACAAAATGATTAATTTCTTCAGAGCCTTTCTATGACATTCATCAGACATTTGTTCCTGCACTACACATTCATAACAACTATCTGAGATAAGTGCATATTGATATTCCTGTTCCAGAGGTAGCAATGCCAGCAATCTAAAATCTGATTTCTTGCTATATTGTACTTTATATATGCAAGGCAGAAGAATTTGCTCCATGTGCAGCTGTGAAGGCTCAGCATTGGTGTATGTTGCATTCCCAAGTCACATGTCCAGGGCATTCACAGCTCAGGTAAACCCTTATCAAGTGTGGTTTAGTAACCAGCATAGAATTACTGTGTGTCAGGGGCATGCAGAAAACCAATTCTCCAGGTCACTAAGCATGAGGACCTCTTTTTTCTTCCTGTAACACCCTGCCTCATTCACTCAATCCTATCCAGAAATTAATGAGATTGGATTGAAACATTTTTCTCTCTACAAAAGTCACAAGGCCACCAACTGCTGGAGCCCTGGAAAGTTTTGAATGAACATCCCAACACTCTCCTCTCCTGCTCTGCCCTAAGATCCCCTGTAGGTAGATTCATGTCACAGAGTACTGGGACAGATCAGTCCTTCCTGCTTTAACCCAGAATGTATTTTCTTTTTTCTCCTAACAGATCAGTCCTTCCTGCTTTAACCCAGAATGTATTTTCTTTCTTCTCCTAAAAAAAAAATCCTCCTAAATACTATTGCATACCATCTTCTTTAATGCCATATATTTCCTTACAAGTGTTCCATGTTTGCAAGGGCTGTAAACTTCCTCATAGACCAGTTCTGAAAAAGGATCCAAAATTTCCACAAATGGTTTCAGATATTTACTGACAACTGAAGATCAGGAGGATTCAGTTATTTCCTCTGCTCTGCTTGGGGGCTGTGGAGGATACAGGAGGGAGAGTTTCCCTGCTCATGAGCTCTAACTCTTTCCTGGCAAAACTTACACAATCAAAAGTTTCAGATGCAGGAAAAATCTTGTTTAGCTCCAGGGCTGGATCATACCCACTGTGAATAAAACTTCTACAAAGTTTGCTGCACAAATGAAACCTGAGAAAACCAAGCTTAGCAGACAGTATAAAAGTGGATTTAATTTTCAGAGTTTCAAATTAAATATTCAAAAATAATACTCTGGATATAAAAGCTACCTACTTCTAGTAATATCTATGCATTGTATTATGAGGTGTCAGATTGTCATTTAGTTGAGCAAACCAAAATATTTTCTTCTTGTTTCATTCATCATGTTACAAAAAATACACTAAAGTGGATATTTAAACTCATATTTATTAATATAAAAATGGCTTAATGGACACTTGAACTAAAGATAATATGCAAGTCAAATTTGAAAATTCAGTTTAAGGAAAACACTGAAATATCAAAAAAAAATTTAAAAAGTGACAAAACCTGGTTTAGCAAAGAGCTGAATATTTCACTGTTCTGATATCCTCCACACAGTATTGATGTGGATTATATCATAACATCACAGGATAGAAATAAAAAAGCATGTGAATTTGACTTCCAAAGCAGCTAGTAAAATAAGAGAGAAGAAAGAGGAAAGGATAAATTTCAGGTTAGTTATTAAAAAAACAATGTAACCTATCTCTTCTTGTCCCCTAAATAACAATTTACATATATATATATATAACTGAGTTAATGTAAGTGGTTTTTAATTATTTTGTGTGTTTGTTTGTTTGTGTTTTTTTTTCTTTTAAACAAAGCTTAAAGTTAAGCAATTATTCAGGGACAATTTTGGCTTAATTGATCTTGGGCTAAAGGAATGAACTGGCAGATTTCTTGAGACTGCTGCCAGGTTTAATCTCCTGAGATGAGTAGCCAGGGACAGCTGTAACTTGATGCATCTTATCAATCATAAAATAAAATTCTGTGCAGACTGCAGAGCGAGCTCTGCTTCTCAGCACAGTCGTTCTGGTACTGGTAAGGTATTTAATTGCAATGTGATCCTCACTATTAAAAATACATGAACTTTTCAAATGAAAGTGCAGGGAAGTCTGGGAATCTTTCTCCTCAAACCTATTGCTTATAATATCGCTGGTATTCCCACTGCAGTATCATTATCATGATACAAAACACTAAGTGTTTGAAGAACTGAGGTTTCAATCAGTCTCCATATGCCCAGATAAAGTGTAGATGAAAAGCATAGGAAAATATATTCTAAGTCTTGAAACAAGCAGTAAACAACGGGTTTTGTACAAAGACTACTGTGCTGGAGAGGAAAGTCATTCATTCTTTTTCATAAATTCATGCATTTCCTCCCACATTTCACATTTCTTGTTGACACAAAGCATAGTATTGTTTTATCTCCTTGTCTACCCATTGTGTTATGATAGAAAGCCTTCCCTACCTCAGCAATATCAGCTCAATCTATCACTCCAGCCTAATGTTCTCATCAAAGCCAGGCAGCCTCTCTCATTTCTCCATTTCTGCAGTGTGCCACTGATGCACACTGACCCTGCTGCGGGCTGGGGGGCGGTGGGAGGGCTCCAGCCCTGCAGCCTGCCCACCCAGGGGGATGCAGGGCTGCAGCTGCACCCAGGGGCCACTGATCTCACTGACCTCCTCTGCTCCTTCCCTCTCACATCCCTCCACCGCCTTCCCGGGCTTGTCTCTACCTGCAATCTATTTCTTACTCTGCTTCCATAACCCAATTAATTAAAGGAAGCCCACCTTTAAGTACATATATATCCAGAACTAACAATGTTATTGTGCTATGTGTGAAGACCGAAAACATTCAAGTATACATTTCAATTTATTTCAATTTATAGCTGTGTTTTACCCCATAAATTCACAATGATAGCAAATGCTTACTCATCTATTTCCACTTTTGGGAAACTGAAACAAATTTGCATGCACACATAGATTACAGAGCAAGAAAATGTCTGTCTAATTAACATCAACGAACAGCTAATTATGAACAATAAACATTGGATGAAGAGAATCAGTCTGCAAAAGGGGAGTGGAGGATGCCAATTTGATCATATAAATTCTTGATCAAATATTTCAGGGCAGCTAACACTAACAGGAGAAATTAACTATTGGCTGCAAGGTTCTAGGGTCTGTAGATATTTCTGACAGGAATATCTCATCCCAGCCCCACATCTCACAATGGGAACAGACAGAGGGAAAAATAAGGTTGGTCATTTAGGGAGAAAGGTTCTGTTTGAATCAAAATATCTATATGACACCCCACCCCCCCACCAAAAACTGGAAAAAACTGAACACACCTGAAACTTAAAACCTAATATTATTGCAAGTCTTATTATGTTGTGCTGAGGCCTCTCCAAATATTGTCTTACATCCAAGATAAAACCTTCTGAATATACTTGGAGTTTTTTGTTTGTTTGTAGTTGGTTTTGCTATTTTTGGTTTTTTGTTTGTTTGTTTGCTTGCTTGCTTTTTCAGTGTTTCTCCATATTCCCAGAATACTCCAGAGGTATTCTCTGGATTACCTTTTTTCATGATATCTGAAAACTGTTTCTTTTCCTTTAAGGCAGTTGTGAAACAGTACACTTTAAACCTTATCCAAACATTTTGAAAGACTGAGCAGATGACAAAGCAAGTTTTATTCTCAATTTCTCTTTGTCCATTACAGGATTGCTAGGGCAGTAAGCAGCGTGTAGCCAAATTTTTGGGGGGTGTTTCTAATTAAATTCAATTTTTCACCCCTTTTTATTACTTGTTGGCAATGTCTTGCCTAACATTTAAGAGTTAAGGATGCCAGACCTAGCTGATGAAGAAATTGGTTTAGTCAGAAACAACACAATCCCTGAGCCAAAATGCTCTTGAATACAATATTTTCCAATAATGCCTATGTGCTATTCCACCATTCCTATATTTTTACGGTCAGATAAATACTTCATATCTGCAGGTGTTATCTAGTGTGATTACTTGAAGCATTAAAATACTGTGATTACTTGAAAGACACAATGCCCTTTTTTCATGTGTAAGTATGTGATAAAAATCAGATAATGAAATACTGACTATTTATAATGTGTTTGGAGCACAGACATTTATGGTGTGCAAATGCTGGTGTTAGTTACAGAGTACACAACCCCAGGGGAGATGCCAGCAGCAATTCAGATATTTATATAAAAAATGCACACAAGCTTGGCTCTTTCTCATCCCCACACTGGGTGCAACTGAATGGGGGACAATTCAGCACTTTGCAATTGTTTTCTGTGGCCCACAGGTTCCTCTATTCTCCTTGGAAGCATTATGCCACATACTGTACAGATAGCTCATATTAAAAATGTTTTATAATGTATTTATGAATTATTAATATAATTCTCTCCTTTACTGTCCTGCGCTTCTGTATGCACACCTCCACAGAAGGAAAAAAAAGAATAACAATTTAAAATTAAAAGCATCTGTGTTTCATCTTGAATAGTTTTTCCATCTCGTTGAGGGTTTCTGTTCTTTAACATTATATTTTCTTCCAAATCAATATGTATATTTTACCAGGATCAAAAACTGTTAAAATGCTGTCTTATATTGCTAGAATAAATATATTCATTATTCTCAACTGAACAGCAGTATTCAAGACACCTTCCACATCCAGACACCAGGAATTATCAGTGGCAAGACAGATTATAGAATGTGATAAATGTGAACTTCTAAAGAGCTTCCACAATTAAAAAAGGAAAAAAAAAATCCAGTCAAAAATTTTAATTACAAAGTGTAAGAAGTCCTCATCTCTATCCCTGGTTTGTCTAACACAAATTTTCTCAGCTCACATGATCCCACTGCCAGTCAGGAGTACGATCTACACACTTTTTCTTTTTTACGATGATTTGAAAATGTTGTGGCACAAATATCTTAATTGTACGTAGCAAGTTTTAAACATGCAGCACATATTAAAAGGTGAAAACAATTTCTTTGAGTTGCTTAGGAGGAGATGAATTGTTTGGTGGGTTGAATTTTAAACTCTTTCAGCTTCACAGCAAGAGGAGTTTATCAGGTGAATGTCAATACTTGTGAAGAGAGAAAAATTTTGAAAGTGTAAACTTCTATTTTATACTCATTATTAGCTTTTGGTGGTAGCCTATTCCCAGGGCCTCCATACATCCTGCTGCATTTGAGCAATAAACAGAGAGCTAACTGCAAAGAGAAACCAGGTGGAATTTACTTGCCTCATGTAACCATTTAGAATTTGGCTGAAATACTAAAAGATAACTATGAAGATAATAAAACTGTCCAACATTAAGAATAATTTTCTCTCTAGTTTTTGTCTCTTTATGACTACCTAAGGATGTGGTAAACACACGAAAGGTGCACAGAAAGTTCATCTATTAATATCAGATGTATAATGCATTAATTATAGGTATATGTTCAATCCCTTCTTGTTAACTTGACAAGAAGCATCAGAAAAATTCAGTGTCCCAGATGTTCTAGACTGACGTGTGGCAGTGCATTGCAGAAGCCACTGTATATACATCACAGAAATTAAAAATAATACTTGCAGTGCTCTAAGGCAACCACCAACCAATTTCAGAGATCTGTAGAAATCTTGCCATTATGCTATTGATAGATCCTGTCCTTGTTAATTCTGAAACTGTTTTACAAATGTTGCATAAAATAATTGACACATGGTCTTGAAGGTGTGTGGATGAAAGGTTCCCAAGCAAACATGTCACAGAAGCCAAAATCCAGAGGTCAAAATCATAAATAATTTGTTGAAGAATGCCTATTCATTTAGTCCTATTGCATATATCCTTAAAGGCCATTTTGAACAAAGCACAGCAAAGACCATTTCAGCCCAGAATGCAAAAACGTTGCAGTTCTGCCATGTTCATGTTTTTGCTTAAGCTAAAGTTAGGCTTACACTGCTGCCACTTGAGCATTGCTGCTTTTTACATGCAGTATTTAGTGAAAAAGTAGAAAATCACCTTTGGCAGCAGCCACTAGCAATCTATGTTAAGTATCATTAAATTGCATAGCCCTCTGACTAAGTTTTAGATGGAGACAGACTTAAATGAACTTGCTGCTGGTCCTAGAAAGTATTTCACAGCAAATCTTGAGCAAGCTCAGAGAACTCGAGTTGCAGCCACACCATACATTGAGCAGAGCTGTTAGGGAAAAGCTGAGCAGCAAATGGATGTGCAGCCTGTGTCTCTCCAAGGAATTCTCATCTGCAATTTAATACCCTAAGTACCCTGGGAACCTGTATGTTATTAGACAGTAGTTACTACAATGTTTAAATTAATTCATATAGCAGTACAAGTTCCTGTGAGTGTAATTACATGCACGTGGATGGTGTTTGGATGAATGACTCCCACACCTGTCCACACCACTGCTGCAAATATCAAAAAGATTATTAAAAGGCAAACATCTTACCTGCTCCCAACAACACACCACAACAGCATTTTCCCTCCCTCTCCTCCACTCCAGCTGATGCTCTCAAAGACACATCCTGGTGTTTACCAGTCACAAATAAGCTCTGAAGGCTCTGCTGGGGTCTTAACAACAAGCCCTAATCCTGCCTGGAATCCTGTGATAAATAAATTGTTAGAAGCTACTAGAAGTTGGATCAATGCAAAGAAACATCCCCCCAACGAAATATGCACAGAAATTTTGCAAAGCAGGAAGATGCTGAGAGAGAAATGGCATTGTTAGAGTGTTAACAGCATCCAAGCAGCTGTGCCTGGTCCTTGGCAATCCCAGTGCAATGTCAATAGAGTTACTCCAAACGTTTCAAAGTCTCTTAGCACTGCAAAAATAACTATGAATACTACCAGCTAAAAATACTGCAGTAATTCATCCTCATTCCCCCTCCCAACACCCACTCTGAGCTGTTGCATTTGCACTCTATTTGCATTTTATCATTTAGGACACCAGCTGAACATTTGCAATGAGATGTTAACAACTCTGTGTTCACAGGGTACTTATCTGTCTTGGCATCATCAATTGTACAGCTCAATTACTTAAAAGAATGAAAATTTGCAGCTCCTATTTGGACTATACAGCACACTATAAGTAGGAATCCTACAGATTTGTCTTCCTCTGTCCAATCCCTGAATCATATCACAAAGCACAAGTGACACAGTTATCTTGGATTTCCTGGATTTCTACTGGGTGGTGGTGGACCAAAAAAATGAAAGATGAAGGTAAATACTCACTTAGAACAACTGTGAACTGAAATGCAGGGCTCTGAGTCCTTCTGAAATAAGAAACCATCATGGTTGAGGGGTTGCATAAATGAACTGAAGATTGAATAGCATGAAAATCACTAAGATTTTTTTTCTTTTTACTTCTGGGTTCCAAGTTTGGCAAAGAAATAAAAATGCTGAAGAAAAAAAAAAGTAAAATGTGAAATCAAAAGTCTTTTCATCAAAATAGGAACATTTTTTAAGATCTTATGCACTTTTTTATTAATATGGATTTCAAAATCCATCTACTTTCAGGTTTTTCCTTGTTAAATGGAACATTTTAAAGAACTTGGATTTACACTAAAAATATTCTGCACAGCTCTAACCAGAATACTCATGAGTTCTCTTTTGTGACAGCTACTCCCTCTACAGCTTTTGGCAAGTGACTAAGGATGAAACTTTGTCTAGTAAAGTCAAAGGGTATTTGAGCACTGCTTTAAATGAGGCCAACATTTCATAATCCAATCATTCCCATCTACAGTAAGGCAATCAGGCATGTCTGAAGAGTAAGAACTTGTAACATCATTTATAATTGACATATAAAATCATATTCTAAAATGCAACATTTTCAGTCCTAAACTGTATTTGCTCTAGTAAATAGATACTTCATGATCATCAGAGATCACCAGTATTGTTTTTCTTAATTACATTTGCAAGTAATTAATGCCATTGCTGCCTTCATGGATTTGAAGTATTCCCTAAATGTTCCTGTACTGAGCAAAAGGGGAATATAGTGATAACGTAATCTAATTGCAAAGTCAAATTGTAAAGATTTTTAATAGCAACCACTCTATAGCACTTTTAATTTTCCGTCTGCTTCATGAGCATTAAATAATTATTTCTCCCATGACCCAAGTGAGAGGGCTGCAGCACTCCAGTCTGTAGGCTTGGTGGTGGATGTTCTCCCTCCACTGAACTGCTGAGCATTGGCTGCTCGAGGGGCGTTTCAGACACGGCCGAGTGCCAGCGCTGCAGAGGAGTGCCGGGGCTCCTCTATGGCACCTTCCTAGCTGCATCCAGGGAAATTTGGAAATCTGGAATCAGATTTCTGTGTGCAGAGAAACTCTCAATGAAGAGCTTTTCAAACCAGCAGATGAAACCTTAGGAAATCATGGGATGCCATCTGCTTTACTTTACATTTTAGCACCTCATATTCTAAATACCGGCTTTCAAATCATGTTTTAGAAGATTATCTCTAGGAGGCATTGGTCAAAGTAAGAAATGTAAGGACTTGGGTGAAACAGTTGTCACTATCTGAAGAAGGGCAAGCCCTCTTGCACGTGTTACTTGTAGGAATATTCAATGTTGTTTTGCAGACCAAGTGAGAAGGATACATCTTTAGTCTTTCACAAGGCAATAACAATTTTATAGCAAAAGGAGCTCTGTGAGACTACCCACTTTCTCTTGGAGCAAAAAAACTTCTTGAACCATATACTGCCACGAGGACTGCAGAATAATTTGCTCTGATGAGGGCAGATTCCCAGACTATCACTGCTGCCCTGAATCCTCACACAGATACGGCTCCAGCAGCTCTGCCTCTGTGTGAGAAGGTGAGGAGCTCACAGAAAGGATTATTCCCAGAAAGTCAGAAATTTTTTTCCACACAACTCAAATTTTCCTGAGAAGATAGGTTTACAAACTATTGTATATATTGCTTATAACTTACATTGGTAAAATCCAAATCCAGAGTGGGGAGATGGTTAATGGAATAGGAGAAAGTTTTTAGTTCAAGTAAATAGTCTTTCTTCGAGCTCTTACAATATTTAAGTTAAATCTATTTTATAGCCTTAAAAGTTTGCTTTTTTAAAATGTTACAGACAGTCTAACATTTACTTCAGAGTATTTTGTTTCTGTTCATGAAAGGAAATTTTATTTCTATCACCTGAACAGAAGCCTAGTGAGCCTAGGCAGGTGGAACTTTAAATTTTTTTCTGTCTTTTAGATAACCATTCCAGTCATCTTTCAATGGAATCTGCCCTATTAGGTTCAGACAGAAATAAATTAATCATGTTTTGAGGGTAAGTCAAAAAACCTCAAAACAAAGTAAGATTTACTATGTGTTCTAGTCCTAGCAAAGAGAGAGGCTTGGAAAAGGAGTTGGAGAAACTTGTTGTTAAGAGGTTAATGTGTCTGTCAGACTCTTAAATCATAATGCCAGCAGACTCAATGAAATGACAAACTGAACTATAAAGAAAAACAAGCAATCATTCTTTAAGCTAAGTATTGAAGAACCAGTTTTCAGTGGTTTCTTCAGACTTGAATGATTCCAATGCAAAATCTGAATCACCTATGAGATTTAACAAAAGACAGAATTTCCTTCTCAACTTCTTAATGCTTGTCTGAGACAACTGTCAGAGTTTTGACACTCACCAGCCATTTTGTCTCTCCACTATATTTTTATTTCCAACTAATTACCATTAAGTATGTAGAGGATTCTTTTTAATGAAATTATATCAAGAGGAATGAGAGAGGAAGGAACATACAAAATTCCAGAATAAATAATTATTGGTTTAAACAAATACAAAAATAATTTCTCATTTACAGGAGCTATGTGGGGTCTACCCATATGAAACATTATGCAATGGGAATCTTTTAAGCATATATTTTTTTTTAAGGTCTGCTTCCTCTTCCATTTTTAAAATTTTATAATCAGCAGAATTTTCAAAAAGATCAACACAGCAAAATTAGTCCAAGTAACCTTATTGTTGAAAATTGTTTGACAGGGTAATAAAAAATTATTCACACACTTTGATATTTTTGAAATCTTTTGAGCTCATTCAGGCCACCTCTATAGCACCATCTCTTCCCTCATTTTTGCTCAATAACAACAAAAAAAATCTCTTGTAAAACAAATCCCTTCTAATCTCTCATTCATCTTCTATCAGAATTACACTGACCACTGCCCTCCACTTGTCCTGCCACTTTGGGACCTCTCATGTGCTTGAATTCTGTCCTTCTCCATTGCTGGCTTTTTTCCTGCTCCCAGTTCTGTTCCTTTTTTCTGTGTTTTTCTCCTTACTGTTGTTGAATCCTCTCTGATTCCACAAGGTTTTGCTAATTAACAGGCACAGAATTCCTACGAGGCTGCATGACAATGCCTGATAGACAGGTAAAATTAAAGAGAGAAAGCCTAATTAGTTTGATTGGGCCCCTGCAGGATTCAAAATCAGAGGTGCTATTCGGGCACGAGCATTCCTTGCAGTGCTCCTGGTTCCAAGAGAGGAGCTGTGAGGCTGTGTCAGCTGTGGCTCTGGGACTGGCA
Organism: Chloebia gouldiae; assembly: GCA_003676055.1. NCBI lineage: Eukaryota > Metazoa > Chordata > Aves > Passeriformes > Passeridae > Chloebia > Chloebia gouldiae. The sequence goes on along the minus strand of QUSF01000018.1, from coordinate 4,647,181 downwards.
GCTTGACAAACATCCCCTCCAAAGCTACCAGAGCTCTGTGCTCTTCTCAGACCTCCACAAAGCTGTAGTCTGAGCAATTTATGATTTCTACCAAAAAAAAAAATCAATATGAAAACATTCTTGTATTCATTCTTATACTGCATGATCACATTCCATATTTATGACTTTTCAATAGAAGGACTGGTACAGCACTTGTAAACATGGATTTTCAATGCCAAGCCCAAAGTACTAAAACCAAAGTAGGGATGTTAAGGGAGACAGACATTCATGTGTGAAGGGCAGTTTCTTGGAATACACTTGTCTTGCATGGAAATATCCGGAATTTGATATGGAAAAGCAATGGAGAAGCCAAGCATGGCTCATTTCCCCAAGGGAAGGGAAGTCCCAGAGCATATCCAGTGCTACCCTCTAAAGGAGTTCACCCACATAAACACTTGTGCTGCTTTGCCACTGCTCCCTGACTGCAGGGAGGCCTGATGCTGAGCTGAGCAGCACTGACCTCAGCAAGCCCAGAAGATTCTGGGGTGGAGTCTATAACATGCATCCTTACTGCATGTTAAAGGTTAAATTTAATGACTGCAGAGCATATATAGAAAAAAAAAAAAAAAACAAACCCCAAACCATTACTAATTTTTACCTGCAACATAATATTGGTCAAGTTCTGATTCTTAATAATTATTTCCCTCATATTTAGGGGATACGGAGATACAAGACACACTAAATTTATCATAATCTCAAGAGTATGAGACACAAGATGGCCATTGCTTGCACCTTCATTTCAAATGCCCCATTAAATGGCTGATTTGGGAGCAAAACTCATAATTTCATAAGGGTAATTGGATACACTTTCTTCTGTTGCAAGTAAATTACCCCCTGGCACAAGAATTTTAAAATCTTTGGCAGCAGACCTCCTGAAAGCCATCTGTGTTGGAAATTACTTTTTTGCTTTTGGGTATACTATATTTACATATTTTGTTTTATTTCACAATATTTAATCTAGAGAGAAAAGAGACTCTTGGGACTAACACTGAAATTTCTCAATAGGTTTTTTAAAAATGTAGGTGTCCAGAAAAACTGGCCATACTAATATAGCAACATGTCAAACTGGAACGAAATTGACTTCTGTTAGACAGTCAAACATTCATTTTAAGTACACCTATTTTTAAATATCTCTCTTTTTTTTTATTTTATAGCAAGACTAAGAATTTGCTAAAAGTGCAAATTGATTACTACCTTTTTAATCCTTGTAAAGTCCCTAAACTTTCCTTTGGTGAAATCTGTCATGCTGGGTCTCCAGCAGTATGAAATCCCTGTTGTTTTCACACATTCTGTTTATTTAATAGAAATAATTTATGAAATATGTTGACAACCAAAGCTCTGGATAGCTGAGCACAGAATTATCCCTCCCAGTGTAAAACTCTAGTGCTCCTACCCCCTCCTCAGCAATAGCAAGAGATTAAGAGATGGTAAATCCTAAGGTTCACCTGTATAAAACTTAGCTGGGTTAAATCAACCTTCTTGATTTGCTCCTGCTAATATTCCTCTTGCAAATGTGGAGTTACAATGAAATAGGAAGACAAAGTGATAATTTCACCTACTGAAAATGTGAATTTGAAGACTGTATTTAATAATGCAGATTTTTGAAAAAAAAAAAGTGCACATTCTTTGACAGTAAAAGGGTAGTTTTCTAAATAAATAGCATAAATGCCTAAAGGATTTTCCACCATGAAATGTCTTAGGCCTTCCACACTTCTCAACCAGAAACCTGTCACTATGAAGAAAAACTTCCTCATATTGAGTGGTATGGGAACAAAAGAGAAACACTCAGTATAAAAGCTTGCCCTCTCTTGTAGGAAATAATAACTTCTAAGACCCCAACCATTTTGAGAACTTAAAAAAGTATTCAAGGTTGTCAAGGCTGCAATCTATGAAAAACACAAGCTGTTAAAAAACCCCTGGAACTCAAATGTGCAAAGATGACTTACAGAGATACACCACTCTAAAATTGTAAGTGGAAAAAACAAATGCAACATTTCAAAGGACACATGTTGCAAAAATTATGAACTTCGGGGTAAAAACTTGTTTCCAGATGAGGTTTGTAACAAATTATTTTCTGGTGCAGTATCTGTCAGTCTACTGCCAAAGAAAAGGTACCCAGGTAGCTGAGCTACCATTCTGCTTGGAAATTTCTCTGTTCTGCATTATTTAGGAGGTTATTCCTACAAACCCTGCAAGAACTGTCCATGGTCAGGGACAAAACATCCTTAAAGGACAGATGTCAGAAATTACTCATTATTACAGACATAAAGGGACAGAAGACTACAAACTGTTGAAAAAAAAAAAAGAAAAGAAAAAAAAAGAAAAAAATGCCTGAGAAAGAAATTCCAGCTGCAAAATACATGAGCACTGTGAAGTTGGCTATTCCTGTGTGCACTGACTGGCCATGGTTCTGCTGCCTGAATTCTGCTTATCAGCCAAAAATTACATGAGCCTCCCCAGGCAGACACAGACAGATGTACCTGCTAAGACTCACATGGACAGGAGGGAACACTGAGAGTTTTGAAGTACACTTTGCACACTGTGACATTACTGAAGTATGATAAAATTCCATGCTGAAGCATTGACCAAAAAATGTGAAAGGCACTGAGCCCACTGACCCTGAGGAAGGCAGGGGCAGTGTCTGCAGATGATAAAACAGTCTGGACAAGCTTGACAACAGGGACACCAGGGTTTGTACCAATGCCTCCCTGTGACAGCCAGACCTAGTAAGATGATAGAAATGGCTCTTTTTCTTATCTTTGAACCTTTCTTGCTGTCCTCATTATTTCCCAGTGGGTAATTAAAGCACTTGCTTTCAGCTCAGGCATTTTCTTCCACAGTCTACAGGGTGAGAGGTAAAGGGGGTGCTGTCACTTGGAGGTGTCAGAGCCAAGAGGAATGTTGGGTGCTGCCTGCAAGGACAGACAGATCTGGGCTTGGAGCCTGCACCAGCCACTAACCTGTGCCCTCAACAGAGCCATGGGGCAGAGCTCCAGGCAGAATGAGTTTTTCACACCAATTTATCTTGCTATTTCCATTTGTACTGGGTATATTTTAATTCCCCTAATTTTCCAGATTCTATGGGGTGCCAATATTTCAGTGTTTCATATGTCAAGTCTCTGGCAGTCCTAATCCAAACTTTAACCCCTGTTATGCCATCAGTGAGCACTGGATCAATGAAATGCAAATGAGACAGTGACACTCAATAGGGATTTCCAGTCTGCTCCCACAGAACCCTGGGCAGGCAGGGGATGAGGTAAATTGCCATTACAAGTCCCACGTGAGGAACTCATGGGTGTATCTGTAACACTTTGTCAGAGTCACACTGCAAGGAGCTGTTTTAGCCATTCAAGGTGGAACAACCTCCAGAACCATGGAATAAGAAAATGGAAGCAAACTCCAGAGCTATTAGGGCCGGATACCTCAGTAGCACCTAAGGACACAACATCAGCAAACCCAGAGGGGAGAGACAATCCTGTCCCCTTGTCAAAGCACAGCGCTGCTAGACCAGAAAAGGAAAAACAGTTTCTGTCTGCAACGGGAAAAAAAGCTGGAAGCTGATTCAGAGCAGGAAATGCTGCTAATCTCTACAATGCAATCAAATTATCTGCTACAAAATAGGACATCAACTTCACTGAGAGCACATGTGCCCAGATTTGGATAGAGAACAGTTCCTCATTCAGGATGGCCAGGCGATGCATTCAGAAGTTTTTCTGGCCAAAGGGATCATTATGATCATCTGCTGGTTTTGCAGAAAACACACCATTGGATTTTCCATATTTTCTGTATTAGCCCTTGGGACATGAAAGCTAAACATAAAAGAAATAATATTGATTTAAAAATATCTTTCTAGCTATACAACTGAAAAAAAAATCTAAAAAAAATACATTTAGGACAAATTAGTAGACTTAAAAAAGGATTGATTACATAACCAAAAGCCCTAATTTACACAGAGCTGAGGAATGCAAGCAGGAAATGATATTGAAGAAAATAATCCATATTTCATGACATATAATGTAACATTACTGCACTGTATTAGTATTTTTTAACAAAGTAAGTGGATTGGACTTCCTACTTCTCATGGTAAGGGAAGAAGGAAGGAATATAAAAGTAAATGTATCTCCATTTGAAGCCAAAAGAATTAAGTATTCTTTGTAATGCATTGCCATGCTGGTGTTATATTATGGATACTGGAAGAGCACAGGAAAATTCCTATTTTCCAAGAGAAGTTTCAAAATATTTAGAACTTCAGACACTTTTTTTTTTTTATGAATGTGATATCCAAAATCTAAAGGGTGTTTTATATAAATCTTAAACAAATATATTTACAAGACAACAAACCAGATGTGTGATGAGAAAGGAAAGCAAATTTCCCTCTAATAGAATAGCAGCATGGTCTGCATATTTTAAATAATCTAGCAATTCATTTGCATTTTCATAGCATTTTTACTCACAGCATAAGCCCCAAAAATAATATGGAAGGAAATTACTCTACCTGCAGCTTTTTACAACATTTGCTCATGAAAAAGATTAGGCTTTTACTAATTCTACAGCAATTTAACAGTTTCATCATCCTCCTCCTTTCAAACAGAAGAAACCCATTTGGTTGGTTTTGTTGTATTGAGTGTTTCTAAAGAGGGGCAGGGTACAGTCTGTCGTAATAAAATTACTAGATAATATTCTTGAATTTTAAATTTATGAAAAAAAAATTGAGGTTTTGGCTAATCTTCAGTGAAAAAGAGATAGGAGAGCTTTTGTGAAATAAACCACCTAATCAGATTAGCTTTAGAGCCCTGATTACTGTACTTCACATTCAAATAAATGCCAAAGAATAATTTATTTGGTGTAGTAGTTAAGCTAAAAATGCAGAATTGACAGAATATTGAAGTTCTTTGATCTTTTGTAGGTATTCAATGCTGCTTGATGAATGACAATAATTCATAATGTTTTAAAAATAAACCTCTATGCACAGGGGACTTTTCTGGCTTTAAGAATCTGCTTTTATTGTATAACTGGTACTTTGAAGATATTTTTTTCTTCTTATTAAAAAACATATTTTATTTTTATCTTTGAATGCAGAATTAGGAGCTAAAATAAGTTTGTGAAAGGGGGACAAAGTTGGCTCTGATCCTTTTTCAAGAAGATATAAAATATATAGTCAGCAAGAGAAGTTTCTGATTTACTTTTCAAAGCTGATAAAAAGTGACAAGAGTCAATTTGGGTTCATTCTTGTAGTATCTAACTACATTTTTCTGAATGTCATGTTCAGACAGGCCTGCCTTCACATTTGTCTCCCATTTCCTATTCATTCTGTCAGCATAGAAAAAAATTGTGTGAAAGAGGAAGGGATATTACAAATTGGGAATAAACCTCCCTGCTGTTTCCCACCACCACCCTTGCTTCCTCTTGACATCATATAAGAAACAGCCAACATTTTCTAAGAAATACAAGTAGTCCAGAATAAAGATTTACAAGAGGATTTACTTTCTCTCAGAAAATTTTAACAAAGCAGTAGTTAATTTTTTTCCAACTGGAAGTACTTTTAACTTTCAGCCAAGCTTTTCCTATCACTTTCTGCTGGTACTGAATCAAGCTCCTCAGGTTTGTATCTTTAAATTTAAAATCCATGATTCATTCCATTGGCAACTTTTGGTCTGCAGTTGACAAAAGGGTTGGTTATTTCAGGTCTCCTTCACAGCATTTCAGAGCCTGGAAGCTCCAGTCAGTACAAAACTGGGCTTGGCTACCAAAACCTCCATCAGGACAATTCCTGTAGAGCAGCAAGAGGGCAAAGCATTCAGCCAAGCTAAAATTCCACTTGCAAGCAGCTCTTAAGGTTGCTAAGATAATGGAGAGAGATTGTATGTCACAACCTGTCCTTTATTTATTCATGCTTTGAATTTTCCCCCTTAGGAATTTTTGATATGAAACAATTCTGTTGCTGCTGCACTGCTGAAATATGGTCATCAATTGAAATAAAAGAGAATGTACTGGGCCATGCACTAAAGACTAAAGTGAAACAGATTTTAGTGAAAAGCTTTGAATGTCTTTCAGGAAAAGGGAGAGAAATTAATATTTTCAGAATGATTTTTTGTCTTTATTTATATATTTAATAATGATGTTCCATACCCCAAGAAATCAAAAAATTACCATAAAATTTGAGATTTTAGTTATTTCTAGAGAGAAAATAGTGAAAACCAACCAACCACCTGCATTATGTGATTCCAAATGTAATTTACATGCATATAATTCTATTTCTTGCAACATTTAAGATCACAATACAGCCTCAATATTTAAAAATAACTTGGTGCCTCATTAGCATTTTTTCAAATTTCTGGGATGCTAGAACTTAAAAATTTAACATAACTTCATTACAGGTCTTTTTGGTTTTTTAAGTAATACTGACAGTGCTTTAACAAGTCAATTTCTGCTTGGTAAAGTAAATTCTTGGGCAGAAAGAGTTCAGGATTGCAGAACATCAGATTGCTAATAGGGGGCAGGGAGGGAAGTGATTCCAAGATTTTTACTGCTTTTAAGTTTGCATGACTTTATTCTATTTTTCCACATCTATGGGAAGAGTTAAAAGATAACTAGGATGGGATTTGCTCAAAAAAAAGACACCTTGAACAGCCAATAATTCTGTACCAGTTGTAGTAACTAACCTCCCCTCTCTGTGCCTAGCCACACCTCTCAGCTAGCAGATTCTCTCAGCTCTTCTTCTTTCACTTGCCCCTACTGCATGATCACATTCCTGCCTCCTCCCTGCTCTCCTCCAACAGGTCACCACCTTCCTTCTCCACCTTCCCTTCCAGCCAGATGGAAACCTCCTTGTGGTATCTTCATTCAACCCCCAAATCTGTTTTCCCCAGCTGGAATTGGCCCTCAGGATGAGAGCTAACACTGGTGTGAGCACATCCCTGGGTAACAGAGACACGAGGGCTGTCCTAGTAATCCCAGCTTTTCTTTGCTCATCTCTTTACGTTGTGCAGGTCACAGGAGGGTTTCTCTCAAAAATCACAGTCCAAATAATCAGATCCTGGTTCCTGCATCTTCTGACACTCCTTTCAGCATGACTTATGTTGAAACACCATTTTCATAGACTCCCTCAACCACTCTATGAAGGAATGTATTATTTAAAGTTCCTAATGCAGTGGCATGCCATTTTAAGTCAGCATGACTGTTTTCTGCTCATATAATTTTCATATTTTTCATATTTTCTTAGGTTTTGGCCTTCTTAGTATTTGTGCCAGAGCACCAAAATAACTTTTGCTTTCAAGTTCATGCTAGGACAAAACCTCAGACTTTGGCAAACTGCAAAAGGGACCCTGGTGGCTATAAAGACTTAGTTGCGTGTTTCTACTCAAATGTTAGCAACAGAAACAAACTCTCTCTGAGATTTAGTGCTGTCACATCACCTTGTAAATTGATCTTATGAGGGATTTGTGAAAAACTGTGATTTTGAGTGTGCCACAGTGACTAAATTGCTCACAAATCATGTACAATTTACATAACTGAGTGTCTCGGCTCTCCCAGTCAGCACTAGACCTACTTACTAACACATGAAAAATGCATTCTCAGACTTGGCACATGGCTTCTGCAGCTGCCAAATACACCCCCTGTGAGACAGGAGCAGGCTGGTGAGGAGGAGATCATTTCCAACACTGCTAGCGACAGGAAGAAGAATGAGAATACTGTTTATCTTGTTAGGGATTTTCTGATCATATTAGTGATTTCATTATGCTGTTCCTAGAGACCAAACCTTTAAAAATGGCACAGAGCTCAAAAATGCCCTGTGAAAATTGCTGCTATAAATCAGACTCACACCATATTAACAGCACAGGAATTATACAATGTCATGGAAATACAAACACTCCTTGCAGCTGGTGTCTGAATGCCCTTTTGCACTGATATTCACACAGGTGAACCTGTCTCCATCCCATAATTTATCCCAGTTCCTGGTTTCTGGTATACCCAGATTTCACCACAGGCTTTTGAGCTTTCAGGCAAGGCCTGAAAAACAGGATCATGGAGTTACTGAAGGGAAGAACTTCAGAGCAATGAGTGTAGCTCAGTTATGATCAGAAATAGCCCAAATTCTTTTAAATGCACAAAAAGCTTCCAGCTGGATAATTAAAAAAAAATTAAAAACTTCTGGTGGAATTGGAAAATCTACACTGCACATTATTTTACTCCTTAGACCCCAAAAATAACTCCTAATCCACCAGTCCACACCAGGTGTTGTAGTTTAATGCTGGCCAAATGCCAGAAACCCACAATAGTTACTCTCACCATCCCCTGTCACAGCTGGGCAGAGGAGACAAAATGAATTAATGAAGAGTTCATGAGTTGAAATAAGGACAGGGAGAAAATTTTTGCAGGGCAAAACAGGCTCAACTTCAAAGTACATACTGAATTTATTACTAACAAAATCAGAGGAGGATAACGAGAAGTTAAACCACCTTTTCTTCTCCCAACCCCTCCCTCCTTCCCACCAACAGCACAGGGAGACAGGGTGTGGGGGTTTGGTCAGTTTGTCACCCAGGATTTTCTGTTGCTGCTCTGGGGAGGAGTCCTTGCCCTGTGAGACTGAAGGGTCCCTCCCACGGGAGACAGTTCTCTGTGAGCTTCTCCAGTGTGGGTCCACTCTCATGAGCAGCAGCCCTTCACACCTGCTGTAACATGAGTCCCTCAGGCTGACAGCCCTCCCAAAACTGCTGTGCCATGGGTCACTCTTCCACGGAGTGCCATCCTCCAAGGACAGGCTGCTCCAGCCTGGAAGCAGAGCCTGCTCTCTCCACCAGGTCCCCCACTGGATCACAACCTCCTCCAGGCATCCACCTGCCCTGGCATGGCCACCTCCCCCACGGGCTGTGGGTGGATTCCCCAAGGATTCCCAGGGGATAGGGTGGATCTCTGCATCCCCCGTGGATCCCCATGGCTGTGGGTGGATCTCTGCATCCCCCATGGATTCCCAGGGGCTGTGGGTGGATCTCTGCATCCCCCGTGGATCCCAGGGGCTGTGGGTGGATCTCTGCATCCCCGTGGATCCCCAGGGGCTGTGGGTGGATCTCTGCATCCCCCATGGATCCCAGGGGCTGTGGGTGGATCTCTGCATCCCCCGTGGATCCCCACGGCTGTGGGTGGATCTCTGCATCCCCCGTGGATCCCAGGGGCTGCAGGGGCTCAGCTGCTCCTGGTCTCACCAGGGCCTGCACAGGAATCTTGGCTTTGGCACCTCCTGCCCCTCCTTCTCCTTGACCTTGGTGTCTCCATGGTATTTCCCTCACATGTTCTCATTTCCTCCTCTTTTCCAGCTAGAAAAAACTGTGCCCCCTTTATTTAAGTATGTCATCACAGAGGTGTTACTAACCTCTCGAACTGGGCCAGCAGCTTGTCCAGCTTCAGAGCCATCAGGGATTGGGTCTGCTGGAAGTTTCTACAGTCTGGTGGAAGCTTCTAGCAGCTTCTCACAAAAGCCACCTCTATGGCCCGAAAAGCCAGGCTGTGCGA
>QUSF01000018.1:4584976-4637058 GCA_003676055.1 Chloebia gouldiae | reverse complement strand
GTGTTCTGATGTCATGAATGATTGCAGCATTTTGGAAATATAATTCATCCTAATATATACACAAAATATATGGTGGCTAAAATAACTGAATGGCGGTTCTGATGAATGATGGGCAGGCTTACCTGTTACATGGTTTACCTTTGCCCCTGAAGGATTCTACAGCCCTGCAAATATCCAAGCTCCAAGCAAAAATATACAGAGGACTGTGTTATCCAACTATTTAATAGATAAAAGCCATCTTACTGAAGTTAAACTTTATGAAAACAATAGAAAAACCTCTTGATAGGCATTTTTATAGGCTAAGCTATTGAAGACACTCAATAAACAATTCAAAAATAACAGCCATATGATCACCAGCTTGCAAGAAAAATATGCATCCCAGGAGAGCTCTATCACTGGTGATGTAATTCATTAAAATAAATATATTTAATTTTACAGAGCAGGTAAATAACTATTTCTGAAGCATTTAATGTAGGACAATATCTTGGCAAATTATGTTTTGTAATTTTCAGAACAGATTTTTTACTGTGTTATATTTCAGTCCTCAATTGCTCAACATGGAAGTTGTTACCTTCCAGCCCATAAAAATTCAACAGGATTTTCCAGAAAAAAATCCATCCTTGGCACTCTTCAAAAAAGTGCTTTTTTTTTTTTACAGGCAGATTTAAAAATTAATTTTTTTCAGTTATTGAAGTAGATATCACTATGACTTGTTCTTTTTCGTATTGGTGACTTTAGTTGTCAGATGGATACACTGCCCTTATGTTTATAATTTAACTGTGTATATATTCCATTTTGTAGAGAGGATACACAGCCAAATACCTATTTATGAATATGCAAATATACTTCATAGTGTTATACCAATTTCAAAGATACATATGATCATGAAACTAACAACAATTATTTGACATACAAGATGAAGTTAAAATAGGGACACCATATGTCAATGTGATATTCAATACATCAGGCAGTACTGAAACTACCTAAATATCAGAATACAATAATATCTGAGAGTGCAAAATGAGAAACAGAAATGGCAACTGCAGAGCTAGAGAATGGCTTTGAAAATCTGGATTTCTAAATGTATTTGGCCATCAGGCCCCCTTTCACAGAAAGCACACTGGATCTCTCAGCATCACAAATTCCCTTCTTCCACACAGTGCAAACCTGATTGCCACTTTTGGCTATGCAGAGTTCAGAAACCTCTGTGAAATCTTCATTACCACCTTTCAATGACACCTTAGCAATCGGAAGCAGTGGAGAGAGAGCTGAATGCTTCAGCTTGAAAAGTAGAGCAGATTTATGTCATGCTTTGTTTCAGCACCTTGGCAAAAACAAAAATAGAGTTATGTAGCCAATCTTTAAAAAAACTCCTTAATTTTATTACAGAGACTTTGATAAAGATAATTCCTTGCTAATGCAATGATGTTGCAGGATCCTATAGTGTCTTTTTCTCCTTTAGACAGTTTAAAAAAGAATTTCTTGATTTAATTGTGACTATTTTTCTATTTTTCCTTTATGTCATGCACAGGTAGCAAATATAATAATCTTGGGAAAAAATGGCTGGTATGAAATTGTGCATTCTTTATATAATTTTAGGAGGAAAATAGTTAACATTTTATCCTCATGACTTGCAAATGAAAGAAAATAAAAATGCCTAGCAAAAGACATTAGAGGAACACATTTACCATGAATCATACTGCCCTTGAAGGTGCAGCTTAAAAAAGCAGAGAAATAGATTTGACACCACTTGGACTTGCAGCTCGGACATGCTGCATTAAACTGTTCAAAATTAATTTAATCTGAGCATGGAGAATAATAGCCTCTCAGTTCAAGGCTTCTGATAGCAGTAATTTGCACTCGAAAGTACTTCCAAAGGGAAAGAATAAATGAAGGGCGACTCTCCAAAACGGAGTGAGCAAATGTATTCACTAAAGGAAAGCCTCTTGATCACACTGAGAAAGAGCATTCAGAGAACGACACATTCTATATCATTTTGTGGGTTAGGAATTTTTTCTTCAACTGCTTGCTGCTACAAGGAGAGCTACTGTTCTTCCTGGACTGATGATGGGGTAAGGAACTATTTACTTAGAGCTCTTGCATTTTAGCTCAAAAGCTGTGAGATCCACTTGCCTTAGAACCAGGGAAGTTAGACTTGTGTAGTGAAAAATCCTCTGGTCACACTTGTAAAGGCAATTGTAGACTAATTGCATACATGGTATTGGCAACTCCCCTTGCTTTATCAGCACAGGACTAAGATCTAACTGTAATGAAGTGTTAACACTCCAGCCATTAAAAAGTACCTTATCAACTCAAACCACTTTTATATTTCATGAAAGTCATATACTCTTCACTTACACATTCATAACTTTCAATTCCATTTGCCATACCTGCAGCAAAAATCTTTTGACAGCAGTTTCCTTTCTTGCTGAGCTCCTAGGAGGCTCTGTGATCCCACTGAGAGGGCTCTGGGACACAGGGCAGCACACACTCATTCTCTGCTTTAGCTTAAAAGATGTGGTTGTTGTTTTACAGCAGCATCAACTCAACAAAAACCGCTCTGGTTGCAACACACTGGACACCTGGATGGAGTCACCTCACTGCCTTCAAAAACCCATGTGGGCAGAGATACCCAGCAGAGAGACTGCAAGGTTGTGCTCCACTCTTAGAGTCTGGCCTTTGTGGTGACTCCTGCAGCCCAAAATGAGTGTCTTGAAGTATTCTTCAAGAATGAGGCAAAGCCTGACCTGTTTGACCCATTTCAAGTCTAGGGAAGACTGTGGGGAGAATCACAGGGGTCAAGAGCTGATCATCAACTTTGTGAAGGTTAATGCTGTATCCAGAATGGGGTGATAGAAGAGCAAAGGGACTGGTGTTGCTGAAAAGATCTGGATTTGGTAAAAGTAAATAATTTAGAATGTTTGGAAAATTTGTTTTAGTTTTAAATGGAAAGGTGTGAGGGACAGGGAAGAACTGGAAAATAATCTTCACCTGTTCATTCAGTATTCTGATTCTTTCTGAATGATGTTCTTACCCTTTCATAGTAATAATAATAAGAAGAAGAAGAAACAAGAGTATTATCTCCTTTATCTGTAAAGCAGACAAGCCAAATATCCCAACCCCAGTTAATTAGGGATTTCTACTAAGGAGGTGGTGACAGACCTGTGGGCACCTAGGCAGGCCTGGGAACAGGCAGCAGGGAGGAGGAGACTCAAAGCCCCAGGGCACACACTCAGGCATGGGGCTGTCTCTTTTAGGGTCTGGGGCAAGCTCTTGGGTTTTACTTTTTTTTCGCTAGGCTTCAAAAGGAAAAAGCCAAAAATATGTTTGGGGACATGTGTACATTTCCTAATGTGTATGCACATACCCCCACACAGACACTTCTTTCTTTTAGAAAATCCAGCATTGTTAGGAGCTGAATCCTGTGGATGTGCAGCACAAGGCAAACTGTCTGCTTTTAAACAGCAATTATTAATATACTTTATAGGCAGAGAAGTAATGGAGAATGCTTTACTACAATGAACTTATAGGATTAAAGAACAATACATTAAAAGAAAAACAAAACTGTAAAACAAAATTGGTTCTTGACTTTACACCTTTCTGATTTAAATATTTTGTCTCATTTTTCTCTCTCTTTTTTGTTTTTAAGGAATTACAAAATCTCTACTTTTTTGACTGAACTTATTGGCTGTGAAAAATTCTTAGGTAGAGATACAAAGAAAAACTTCCATCAGACAGCAGAAGAGTAAATAATGTACTACTATTCAAATTTCAGTTCTAATCTTACAGTTGCATTACTTTTGCAAATTTACAACAAAGAATGCCAAAAGGTCTTTTTGAATTCTCTGGTACTACTTAATTTCTTCTGAATAATTTACCTGCCACTAACTGTTCTATAATATTTCAAAGAAAACCGGTTGTGCCAAAATTCTAAAAAAAACCAGAAAAGTGTTTTTAGAATGAATTAAAAAGTTAAAATAAGTTGAAAGCCTTCAGGATATTGTAATGCATATGCTCCTGATATAAACAGCATTGCCAAACATTGGCACTTAAAAGACCAGAGCTACTGTAGACATGAGCTTCTGGTACCTGTCAGCAGATCAAAACTGGAGGATAAACTGTGAATTTACATTGTCCCTATGCAAATTATTCTTTGAAGAAAATGTAGGTTGCAAGTGTTTGATGCTCATCCTTTTATATCCAACAGCTTTCTTGAAGCACCTGATTTTCTGATGTTCTTGACTAAGAAAAGGGTAGGATTTCTCAGCTTGCTCTTTACAGCACACAGCCATTCAGTTGCTAAGTTAATTTATCTAATTTAATTTGAAGTACACTGGTATTTAACCCTTGACTTGGCAGCTGAATTAGCATAGCAATATTGAGCGACTTCTGGGAAAACAACCCTGCAAGTTAGCAAGTAATTGATGTTAGAAAACATAATAAAGTATATTATCCCACATTTTAGTTCCTTAAGCATATTAGCAACAGAGAATTACATTGAGAAAATAATGGCTGGTCAACATTTCAGCTCATTTATGTCTTTCAAAACTCCAGTACTACATTCCCAGTTTTTCAAAAGAGAGCTGGTTTTGGCTTCACAGCAGCTGGTATGGGGCTGTGGTTTGGATTTTTTATCAAGACTGTGTTGATAATTCAGAGGGGCTCTGCTATTGCTGAGCAGTGCTTACAGAGCCAACACCTTTTCAGGTCTCACCCCACCAGTGAGGAGCTGGGAGGGGACACAGCCAGGACAGCTGATCCCAGCTGACCCAAAGGATATCCCAGACCATCTGGCCTCATGCTCAGCAATAAAGCTAGAGGAGGAGGAGGAGGAAGGGGGGAATTTGGAATTATGGTGTTTGTCTTCCCAAGTCACTTTTATGACGGGTGGAGCCCTGCTGTCTTGGGGATGCTGAGCGCCTGCCTGCCCTGGGGAAGTGAGGAATGAATTCCTTGGTTTGCTTTTCTTGCTTGGCTTTTGCTTTACTTTTTAATCTGTCTTTATCTCAACAAATGAGTTTCCTCACTTTTATCCTCCCATTCTCTCACTCATCCCACAAGTGGGAAATGAGTGAGGGCTGAGTGGCCAGCTGGGTTAAACCATGACAGCCAGGGAGGAGCACTTAATCACCTTTGCTTCAAATCACTTTTCAAGAGTAAAATTGGACACCTATCATAAGAATTACTTCATAACTAAACACTTTAGGCCAGGAATATACCTTTCAATAAAAGAACAATACAATCTTTCAATCTTTAATCAAATTTAACAACATATCAGGAAGAACAAGTGAAATGGCAATTGATACCGACCCTATTTTTATTTTGAAATGAGGAATGAGTTTTTAGAGTTTGGAGTATGTCTAGATTTAAGAAAAAGTTAAAGCTCTTGGTTTTATAATTTACATAGATTTTAAATGTTTACAGTTCTCAGAGATAAAAATAAACAAGAAAATTACTAGATGTGACACTTTAATTTTGTTAGGCCATAAAGTTTCATGACCCTAGTACATTCAAAAACTAAAAGCTCTATCACCTTTGTCAAGAATTAAATGGTATAAAAGTGTTTTTCCTAAACATTATATCTTTGATTTAAAAGATACATACAAGCAATTAACCTGTTCAATGACTTCTGACTGCATATCCAGCTAAGAAACCTCCTCATGGCCTGTATCACCTTTTTTAAAATATCTTGATATCACTGTATCACCTTTTTTTAAAATAACTTGGACCCACAGTTCAGACAAAGTTTATGCAATCTGGAGATTAACAATGTTTGTTATTGTAAAATATTAAAGTCTTTCCCTGAGAAAGTGAGATTACATCTAAAAGTTTTGTATATTTTTTTGAGTCCTCAAATTTGTCCTAAACCATGGTGCAAGGGTTGTGCAAGCTTGTCTGAGCCACAGCAGAAGGAGGTGAGCTGTGGCACTTTCTCCCTCTCTGTCCCTCCCATGGCAGAGGCACAGCCAAGGGCACTGGGGAGGGAATTCCTGGTCCTGGGCTCCTGAAAGGCTTCTTGTTGCATGACAGGAGTGGGCCAAATATTTTCATAAAACAAAATTTGAAGCCTCAGTTTTGTAAATCCTTAACAAAATTTATTTTTCCTAAAATGAAGAAATATTGATTGAATTTCATTATCAGATAGGGAACTATAAACCATGTGAAAAATTTGAAAAAAAGCCATGTTATTATTCCTAAAAATGTTTAAGTTCTTTTAGTTTGCTTCTTTGTATAGGGGAAAAGTATTCTGGTAGCTGAAAACATTTATAGACATTTATGTTCTAAGGATAACATGGAGAAAATGAAGATGCCCACAATAATGATAATTCAGAATAGGAAGCCATCTTTGTGAAGTACCTCTGGTATGGCATGTAAAGTTTTCTGTGTTCAGGAGCTCACTATCAAGAGAATTCATAGAAATTTAAAAAGTTTATGATCCGTTAAAAGGAAGCATCTGTGCAAAATGAATGCTAACTGCAGAAACTTGCATAGGAAACTTGCAGTTATATCCCTCTGGTGGGAGAAAACACAGATCACAAAGTAACTCTTCAACCAAGACAAGGCTGAACTACTTTAATTTCTGGTGATTCCACCCAATCTACAGAGCACTGAGTATATCCCCATCGAGCAGGGATAGCCAGTTCCATTGATGTGCTATCCAAGCCAAGAGATGAGTGTGTGTAAGAGAGACCAGAGAAGCTGAGGTGAGAATGAAAAATTACTTTTGGAATAGCATTATACAGAAATGTAGACAACCCCAAACCACTGAAGCCCAGTCAGACTTGCAGTCAGGTACACTTATCTAACTATGCCACAATTTCATAGCTGACAGGGGATAGATTAGCTGGGGTTTTTGCAGCACCTGGAAGCATTTATCCTCTTTGAAACATTAGTTATCACAAATTACAAATATAGAAATAACTGAAAATAATGTAAAGTACTGCTGATAAGCAACAAGCTATTCTTCTTCAACTGGGCAAAATTAATGGTTACATTCAATGATCCAACCTTAATGATTCTGTGGTTATTGATTTATGGAAAATCAACTGAAAACTTCTCACACCACCCCAATACCACTGGAGTGCCTGTAATTCAAAAAAAGCCACATGAGGGTTGCAGTGGCTGTGTGACACCTCCAGCTCATTTCTGACCATGTGTGGATGCATTCTCTGGTAAAAATACCATCAGTCCAGGGGTTGGGAGTCACCCTGGGGTTCCTCTTCAAACCTCCTGTGGATACTGGGAGAACATGGTGAAGGGACAATGTAGGGGGATTTCTTACAGAGATGAAATGTTTTAAAGGGACAGAGAAACTAGGAGGTCATTTTTGCATCTCAGAATTACCAGTAACAGGACAAGGAACAGTGTAAGTTAAGGAAACTTAGTGATAGCTCCACATCACTTACAGGCAGGGTAAGTCTTGTTAAAATCTGCAGAATAGATACGATGCAAACATAGTACCTGCAAAAGTGTTTGGCCCTTCCATGTAAAATAAATGAATTTTGCCTTCTGAAATGACACTGCAGATACAGCCTGCTTTGCTAGACCAACAATTACAGCATCACTGCTGTGGACTTCTTAAGAAACTAAACTAACAGGTAGGGAAAGAAATAACTCTCTCATAATATCATAGCAAGAGAATAATGCCATTTTTGCAGAATGTCTCAGTTTAAAGGATAAATGAACAGAACCAAAAACATGAACTATGAAAAATATTCAACAAGCAGATGGTGTGAGAATAATTTGAGAAGCTGATATCCAGTTAAAAACACTGCCTAATGACTGACAGCATTAGGGATTGGTGGCATTTGTTATGTAAGTGGCTACACCGCATGTGGTGCTGAAGACCAGCTGCAATGTGGAATTACAGAAGAAAAAAATGAAAAGAAGCAGAAGCAATTATTGCAGAGACGAATTAGAGCAGAAAAGTGGAAACATGGAATTGAAATGAAAGTATGGCAATCAAGCAAAAGTAGTAGGGAAAGTGAAATGAAAATATTTTGTTTCCAAACAATTAATTAGAAAACTAATTTAGGATCTTTATCAACCATATCTGAAGTCTACTGGATATGGATCACAAACTCATATTGCTATTATTATGGTGTTAGTCACCATCCTTTTATTAACTCGATTACTTTACATCACACTTTGTTCACACATTTACCTATAATTAAGCACCTCTCTTATGCTTCATCTTTTTAACAGTCCAAATCACCTTGAAAATGCTGCAGGGTGGAATACTGACATGCCTCTCAGCACAGATTATCAGAAACAAGTTAGGAACATCAAATTAACTGTGACTGATTTTCAGAAGGCTCCTTCAAGAGCACATCTGCACTTGACATCATTGCGAGCCTGGTTAAGTTCTGACAGTGTATTTTTACCTTGCAGCATATCTGGCAAAGCTTGTTAATCTTTCTAGGGGCATGTATGTCACCAGATTGGTGATAACACATGAACTGCATTTTAAGAAGCCAAATGTCATCTCTCTAGAGGCCTCTTAGCACTTTTGAAAATGCTGATGGACAATCTAGTCCTTTCACGATGCCCTGTCTTGCCCTCTCAAAATGATTAGCTCCTAGGAAGCACAGAGAATTCAATCTCACAAAATATCTATTCAGAAACTCTCCCAGATGACCAAATATTCACAGATCCTTTGTCAGAATATTCAACAGGGCTTCTGCAGAAAAGTCTTTTGCTTTCCCATTTTTGCCAAGGAAATACACTATAAAATATTGCCACAGTAATGACCAGTAATTACTTGTATAAAACACCAGGTTTCACTGGAGCTCTCCTCCACCTTTTCGGGTTTATTTCCATTTTGATTCAGCAAAAATTTCACATAGTAAACATCTCTCATGGACATTCAGATTTATTATTGTTATAACATTTTTCCTTGCAACTATAATGAAGATTGATTTAATCTCTACAGCATTAGCCTCTTGTCAACTGAATACTGTCTTGCTATCATAAATCAGAAACAAAATCCTTTATGATGCTGTTTACCATTCAGCTTTCTAAAATATTGAATTTCATAAAGCACAATTAATTTATAGTTAAGTCATCTCTTACACTAATGAGTCAAAGATCTTGGGGGAAAGACTGCAAATATTTAATCATTTAGCAAGTTAAGAGCATTTTTGTCAACAACTCTAAGGGGTTAAATATTTTATCTTCTCAGGTGCAGGTGAATTAAATGTCACTTTTCTCATTCGGGTCATGTAGTATCAATTTCACCAACACTTGAGCATGCACTGAACAGTGGGGTGCTAAAGACTGCCATCCTCCCACCCTCTCACAGAGCATCCTGTGCAGGAGGAGCAGCTCACACCAGGGTGAGTGTGGCTGTCACTCACCACAGCTGCCCAGTGAACTGCAGACCCCCACTCTGCCCTTCTCTTTTTTTTTTTCCTGTCCATCTAAGCGTCACACATGGGTCTGCAAAGGTATTTCAGGAGAGAGTAAATTTTTTGTTTCAAATGTGTTTCTCCCTGCAGGGATCATTAAATGCTTGAATTCATTGCTGAAATGGAATGATATCAAGTTTCCCTTGGACTTAGATCATCATTAAAACACTTTTCAACTGTTTTAATTACTCTTTCCCAGTTGAACTTTAACCACATGAAAAAAGCCCCATCTACTTCAGTTTACCTTTTCAAGGCTTGGAGAGTAAAGGCCAAGCAGTGTATTATTGACAGAAAAGGCTGAACACAACACATCCTAAGCTAAAACATTAGACATAATAATGCAGCTGTTTGGCTTTAATCCAAATGTTCCCAAACTATCTTTGGAACGTCACTGAAATTCACTGGTAAGAGTTAAGTAATTCTACAAAGCTGGCATATGATT
Source organism: Chloebia gouldiae (assembly GCA_003676055.1). NCBI lineage: Eukaryota > Metazoa > Chordata > Aves > Passeriformes > Passeridae > Chloebia > Chloebia gouldiae. The sequence continues at coordinate 4,627,209 of QUSF01000018.1, read as the reverse complement.
TATGGCATATGCATGATATGGCATATGCAAAATACTATCATATGCAGGAATCTGCATATGGCAGTATTTTGAGATCACTAACTGAAAAAAAGATTGGAAAGCACAGGGAAAGAAAAAGAATGCAAGCAGCATGGTTATTACTGTAGCATATTAATTAGACTATGATGACTTTTCAAACCATTAAATGAAAAGCTGATTATGTTGTCATACTGTGTCTTTAATGAAAGACCTAATTGTAAAATTGCCTGGTATTTATTTTTATTTTTATATAATTGACACTTAAAAAACTCAGTGTATAATTATCTATTGGGCAGAGGTTTATACCTTAACAGAAATATAAAGTGAGTGTTGTACTTCTGTCCAATGATTCATGGTAGATCTATTACGTTAAAATAGTTAAATAAAAAATAAGGCAAACTACATTAAAAAAACTATTGAACAATTTTACAGAGGAATGCATGTGTCACAGAATATGACAAAAAGGCTTTTTCCAGTCTGGAATTCTCTACAGAGGCCCCTCTTTAGCTCAGCTGCCTTTTGCTGCACGCATTGTTTCTATCCTGTTCTTCAAAGACACAATATATTGTATTAAATACCAGGATAATGTACAGTGGCATCTATTAATACAACTGTCAGACAAAGAGGGTTCCTTTTTCTCAAAGAGCAGAGAAGATAAATCCCATGTGGGAAATAGTTTCTGTGCCTTCTAGAATTAACAGGTCCTAAAACTGGCCAGACAAAGTCTTTAAAAATTGACTAAAAATAAAAAATAATCTGGGTCCTAGTTTAAATCTTGCAAGTTTTCCTGATATCCTAGTCACCTTAAATTTCAAGTTAGAAGACCCTCTTGTATCCCCATATAATTTTGAAAGATAGCAATGAAAATATTTCTCAGCTTGATTCCTTGTATTTCTGAACCATTTCTAAATCTATCCTTTCACAGACCAACAGAAATACCTGTAAAAATATTCGAGAATCAAATATATCCTGCCTATGACATATGGTCTCTACCTGAGGAAGATCAAAAACTACACACTGAAAGTGAATCATGAAAGCTTAACTTTAAAGAATAATTTTTCATTTGCTAGCTTGAGATCATTTTAAGTTCCTGTTATGATTCCAATACTTTCAGGATACTTGTCAACAGCACAGATAGACATATGCAAGTTAGATTAGATAACAGGAGCTGTGAAAATGCAGCAAGAGCAGCGCTGAACATAACAGGAACCTCAAATACCTACTGAAGCAGCCTGGGGCTGATGTTCATACTGTCACGTTCTCATTGTGACCAAAACAAATTAAATTACAGCTTAGCTCTGTAAACTTAGTCATGCAGCAAGCAGAACTTTGAGTAGGGGTGGGAGCTTATCCAGGGTGTTTCAGGATTTTTAGAGTATTTTTTCCTATTCTATGTATTTTGTTGCTCCACTATCAATTTCTAAGTGTTGCAGCTGGCTGAATCTGGCTCGTGTGTGGAGCGAGTTCCATGTGATAATGTGGAATTCCAGCCTTTGCTGGCACAGGAGCAGTCTCTGGTGGGGTGAGGTGAGTGCAGCTCACAGCTGGGTTCTGTGGCCAGGGGAGCCCTGCCTTAGCCCTGTGTGGCACAAGGTGTTGTGTTTCCCCTTGGCAGGGCAGCGACTGCTCTTCTGAGCGCCTCTGCCCATCTCTGCCCTGTCGCACACAGCTGAGCTCTGACCCACACCAGAAGAATTTTGCCATTGCAATGCCTGTGTTTGGCAGCAAGGCTGTGAAGCACTGTTATCCTGGTAGGTACACAACGGATGCCTTTATTGGTAAACTCAAAGAATTCATCACAAGAAGTATATTTTTAATTCCTCTGTTGCAACTGCAACCTGGCATATAGACACTAACCCAGCTTTAAACAGCTGGATGCAGAACAGCACTGTGTGTGGGGATGCCAGAATACTGGATGCCTGGATTTTGCTGCCCCATGACACAACTGCAAGGGGAAAAAATACCTGTGATTTAGAAGGATGCATGTGGATGCAGATTTGTACCCGGATGTAAACTTAGCTTCTATTCACTACACTTAGCATACTTTACCAGTATAGATTCTGATATTTAAATGAAATGCTGATGTTTAGGATGCACACTATTACATTTGTTTATAGCCCAAAGTCTGAAAAAAAACACTTTGATATTTATAATTGTATATTGAAATGCTGCCAGTGGTGAGGGTTGACTTTGGCTGGATGCCAGTGCCCACCAAAGCCACTTCATTGCTCTCCTCCTCAGCTGGAAATTTTAAACATCTCACTTGTCTTCTCAAAGGAGACATTTCTTCGATCTTGAGGATGGTTCTAAATTACTTGGATTGGAAGTAAGTGTTATTCCACATTTTTAGTGATTTTTGCAAGCTATCTCAAATGTAATATAAATTGTAATTTCCTTTCAAATCCTTTTTGTACTTTGCAGTATAGAGTAAAGAATAACATTAGTAGTTAGATCAAAACTTTGGAAATAGAATAGTTTCAAAATTCAAAAGAACCTAATACAATTGCCAGCCATTGAAACAGTCAGCTGGGTCCACACTGAAGTCACTGACATTTGACATTTGAGAAAAGCATGGAGCAAAGTGTTATGGCATAAGGTGAAGGTCTGCCCCTTGGAATGTTATTGTAGGGCTACTCAAATTCTGCCAGTCAGCCACATCCATTTGTCTTCAGTTAAATGTTGACTTTCCCTCATTCAAAGCAGAATTAATGTTTAATTGCCCTGTCATTTTTTCCACAATTTTTGAACCTGTTAATATTTTGTACATGTACTTTTTGAACTCTAAAGAGTTATTTACATAATATATATTTTTTTCTTATCATCGTGCATTTATGCCTCTATTAAATCTGTAGAAGTGTACAGTGCCTGATCTGAAAAATGATATGCACTGTTCCAGTCAGTAAACAGAATACATACAGAAAAAATATCAGATTACTGCCCATCTAATCATGGTCAGAAATCCTCAAATTCAAAACAATAGCCCATTGATTTTGTCCTGTCTCTTTGTTGTTTAAAAGCTATTGGTTAAATTCATGCAACACAAATGAAAACCCAAATTTTAATATACTGACCTATGTATATACATTTAAATAAGTTGTTAAATAAATACATTTTAAAAATTGAATATATTATGTTTTGTGGCTTTTTTCTAAATGCATATAGTAATTTGAGGGGCCATATTACTTCTTTCAGAGGGTACTCCAATACTCAGACTGGTACTGTGCCTTGACTGTGCTCAAGTTATTAATATATTCCTGATCTAACATTACTGATGAAGAAGGACTTTTTGAACATACCCTGATGCTCTATGGGCTGTTAAAAACAAGCCTGCTGAAGGACAGAACTTTCAGGGACAAAATCCTGCTTATCCTTCCCTCATCTTCTCTGTCAAGGGAGGCAAGTTAAAAGTTTGGCCAGCACTCAGTGTGTCAGCCCTGGAGCTGACCTGCTATTTTCTTGTGTGGCTATTTCCTTCACAGTTTGGAAATCTGAAAGAATATGAAAATTGCCAAATACACAGTTTTAGAACAGACAGAGGAGAAGCAATAAAATCAGCACATGCTTCAGCTTTACTATAGGAAGCTACAAATGTATTTGCACTAATTAATCTCCAGAAAAAACTGTCAAATGAATTCATAACAAAATAGTAGAGCAGAAGGCCACTGGTTGTGGAATTAATACAATTATTTACTTTATTCTCTTCTGATAGAAGCTAAGCATTTTTCAAGCCTTTATAAAAGAGGAACATTGCACATTAATTTGAACTGCTTAGAGACCAGCTTTGAAAAGTTTTGGGTTTAATTTTTTAAAAAAAATATATTTCCTGACACGATGGAACAACCAGCTGTCAATCTATGCTATTTAGCATTTTATCTATGCTCTATATCCCAAAGATCTATATAAAATTCTCTGGGAAAACAAAGCATGCCCAGATACCATCTTTAAATCCTATCTCCAGGCATGAAAAAGTATTTTTATACACGAAGCATATTTTTATTCCTGGAAGCAATAGCACCTTCTTGACCATTCTTATTAATTGGGTCCAAACTCTGCAACACAATTTCAGGTATGCACTTTGACTTTTGAACAGATACCTGCTGGCTCCAGCTAAATCGACATAATTATCCCTCAAATTAGTCAATCACTTTGCATTCAGACAGCCATACTCTCTGAAAGTCCTGACTATTTAATAAAAAATTAAATGTGCATGTGAATATGAAGTATATTAAAAAATTATATGTAAATGTCAATCTGGGAAGAACAGCTGCAGAAAAACATAAATCATGAAGACTGATAGAAGACAAAGCAATAGATCTTACTTGCAGCAAATGTCATCTGCCTTTTTTCCAGTTGGCATTCAACCCATAGGACTTTACTGAAGCAGCTGAGGAACTGCTCTTTATTTTGTTGATCAGATAATATGCATAACTCTAATACCTTCTATATCTTAATGAAGCACTGTTAGACATAAACATCATAATAAATGCATATTTTATGATGAACAAATTAAAAATTTAGATACAATTTATAAGTACTGCAGATTTTAAGGTGAAAGCTCTGTTTGGTTGTTGAAGTGCACTGAGTAAAACAGGATGTTTACTGCAAAACCAAAGATTAAGTAAGAACACAATATGAAAAAACCCTGTTTTCATGTAAGGAAATATAGAAGGCCTCTACTGACTAATTCTTTTTCTGGACAAGATGTATGTCCTCAATGGAAAAGAGGAAAAATGCATATGGGGTGTTGAAAATTTCAGAATATCCCCCTGACAGTGAAGACAAAATATTCACATTTAGTGGGCATCATCAAGATACAGCTCATGGGGAAGAACATCCAGAAAGTGGTCAAGTGAAGAGTCTTTTCTGCAATTTTGGTCTCCTGTGGCTCTGACTCATGAGCCCAGGTTGTGTTTCAGTGGATTGTTGATCCAGGAAATTTCAAATAATTTCTGGCATTTGTATTTCAAGAGGGCTCTCTTAATGCCTGCTTGTGTGGATGGACATTTTCCTTTGCAGACCTGTTGTCTGTCATTTCTGATGTAGAAATAAATAATATAGGCTCTGTGAAGCAAGGAAAGGACTTAAAATAACCAGTGAAATAAAAGTTGTACATACAGCCTCGCCTTATTTATTGCTGAACTTCTGCCCACATAATTCTTGCAAGAAGCTGCTTTATTGCAATTCTCTCTCAGAATCCCTAATTTCTACTTTCACATTTAACCAATAGTCTAAAATATATCCACTTGGCAAATATTGTGATATGCAGTTCAAGAGACACTTGACTTTTAATCAGATCAGGGATACGTTATTTTCTTTTTAAGTGCCTACCCAATCTGCTGCTGAATTTGGTATCCTTTTTATTCATGGTATTTATAAATATTTGTTGAACCCAGATAAACTTATCCCTTCCCTCATCCTCATAAAACACTCCAAGAAAATCCTAGGTTTTAATGATTTCTTGAGCAGAGTAACAAATAGCCTGTGACTAGGCTTCTGTATACAGAAGTTCTTTTTCAAACTGTGCTGACATGAAGTGAATATAAACTAGAAATAACCAATTTTAAGACCTCCACTGAGGTTTGTTCTTTGACAGTTGACAGGAAGACTGAAAAATTAGCATTTTGGTAAAACCTTTATTTGTTTAAGATGCCTCTTAGCCAAAGAGACTGTCTGTACAAAAGGATTAACCTATTGACAATGACTTTCTAAATCCAAACTCATTGAATAACAAGTACTGAATGTGTTTACCTTCCTAATGCACTCACAATTCACAGTGAAGCAGGCTTTCTTGAAAAGGTCAGAATGTATGAAGACCTGAATTTCAATGGGAAAACATAAAAAAATAAAGCTAAATAGAAATTAATTTATTTTATACAAGAATCAGTAGGATTAGGTACATTTTAGCTATTGAAATGAATAAAAATATTTAAAAAAGGATTTTAAAAGGCTGCCTTTACGGACTTTTTAGGTTTTCTGGCTGCTTATTCAATTGTCTGCGTCTTAAACACTACATGCAATCATTTCTCCATTAATCTACTATAAATGAACTTGCTAATCCTAAATCACTCACATGTTCACCCCAGCTGTGTGTCCCCTCTGGGCAGAGAAGTTTAAACACGTCAAATGAACAATTAGAACTTTTTTCAGTTTTCTTCTGAGGAATAGTTTCACCATGTGAAGAAACTACACTTGAAGGGTCATTTTCTGACCTGGTTCTGAGTTGAGGTCTCTACAAAACTGTTTTATATATTTTGCAGGGTAAATTGGAATAAGTTGATTATTCACCATAAGGCATATTGAAGAGCTAATTATTAAGATAGATCACTTCTCATACACTGAAACTTTTTTTTTTCAGATAAGACTGCAAATTAAGCAGTTTAGATTAGGCATATGGCAATATTTTGCAGACATCACAATGTGAGAACCATACATATGAAAGGGAGCATTTTTATAGAAAACGTAAAAAAAAGTGATAGAATCAAAATGGAACCTTGTGTCTGGAAGAATAAAATCTTCACCACATTACAAAAATGCAAGTGTCCATTAAGTATTTTGGCTACATTTACTATGGCTCTAAAATTATACACTGAGGCCAAAAATTATGTTTAAAGTGTTGCCCAGGGACAACACGTTCAGGTGCATACCCTGGGAAATCAAGCTTTAAAGCAATTCCTGAGCACTTGAGCACTTAAGTCAATTTGAGGCTTGTGAAAACCCTTCCTCAAATCTGTATTCCTTTAGGCAGCATTTTCTGTTCTCAAAATTGCCAACCTTTCACTACATACAGAATTCATGTGTTAGGATATTTAGGCCTTGACCTGCACCATCCCAGCTGCATTACAAATTCTGAAAAGTCTAAATTAACTCAACCCATTCACTATTTTAAGGTGCTAACAATTATGACAACTAGGGATACTTGAAGCATCCAAAATCGGGAGGGATAGGAGTCCCAAAATGGAATGGGGGTGAGTCAATCCTGGAAGAATTTAATGACTTGTACTGTTCAAAGAAGGCCCTAGCTGCAGACTGTCTTGTTAATTGGGATGCCCTCAGCTCAGGATTCTGCCAGCATTTCCTACTGCATGTGAGTATGGGTGACAAGTTTGCTCCCTCTCCTTGGCCAGAGGATTCTGATGAATGAAGACGTGACCTTGGTCCCACAAACTTTCTTGTGTGTCAAAGCATAGCAAAAAAATGTTAAGAGTTTTTTGCCATGGGAACCCCAAATAGTGCAGTTTTGTTTAAGACAGACTATAGGAAACACAAAATGTTTTTGCTGTACCTTGTGGGTTAATTTTTATCTGGTTTGGTTTTGTTTTGTTTATTTGTTTGCTTTGGAGGCTTTTCTGTTTTTTGGGGAAGAGGGTCTAGAGAAAAAAAATTGTTGATTTGTTTTTATTTTTAAAGATTTTAGGATCTACTTTTTTCCTTCAAGATATTAAATTAAAGGAACTAAAAAAGCAACTTGTAAGCTTCATCCTTCCAGCAGTTATTTTGGGGTGTTATTTGCAGAGTAGGACTTTCTACAGTACAAATAAATCTCACTTGTGTTTTAGACAGAGCTTTCTCCAAGGTACCCTAAATAGAAAATGCTCATGACAACCAGAGGACACAGTATCAGTAAAGCCTCATCAGCACCTATTACAAGTGGAAGGTAAAATTCAGGGATGCTTTGTCCCACATTATTATGCCTGAGTGACCAAAAATGTTTCCACTGCATGTGCCTACATTGCTGGTGTTATGATAGAGTAAACATGACAGAAACACTAATTATCATGTTACCAAAGGTTCTTCAACCTGACAAAGATGTGTGTTTGAAAAGAACATGTACAGAAAAACATTATTATTGTCTTACTAAATATGTACCATAGTCCACAAAGAGATAAGAATGCTAATGATAGAAAAGCAAGAATAAAAAATGGTAAAGATTATTCCACTTACAGAAATACAGTAATGAAATATGATATTGCAGATGACCTCATTAAAATTAAAGCAGTGTTCTGTTAAAACAATAATTCAATATTTTTAGAGAGGAGCTTGAAATGAAGCTTGTGTGGCTCTGCATGTAACTACATTTATAGAAAAGTACACTTACCTGCTGTAAGTACACAGCTAATCACAGGCTTGTCCTTCAAGAAAGAAACATCAAATAAGTCAGGAAGAAGAGCTCAAATAATTATGTTATGTAGAACTCATAGTTTTTTGTTTTGTAAGATACAAACATGGATCATTATATACAAAGTGGATATTGTGCAGAACAAGCTCTGAAATGTAAACTGCTTCAATAATCAGGCTGAAGCAGCCTGATCTTCAGAAATGTGATTTGGAAGACAAAAGCTAGAGATTTAGGAAATGACTAGTGCATTGCTAATATATGTGAGCAGCAGTAGATCACTGAGAATATTCCAACCAAAGCATGACTTTCCATTAATACCAGCTGAGACAAAGAGAGAAATTTAATATACAGTAATGTCAATAGAAGGAACAGATGTGAAAACCATTCTTAGCCACGAAGCACAGATAACAATGTAATCAACGAATGCAGTATGTGTTTGAGAGCACTGCATCAATTTCCTTTATTATTAGAATGGAGACTCACATCCAGTTAGAAATTCTTAAGACTCTTCCAAAATTCTGTATATTAGAAAGGATGACTACTGGGGGTAAGAGTGATGATAATTTCTCATGTGTTACCATGCACAGAATCACTTTTTTCTCTTAGTCTTCAAAATTTTCCACAACTGTCAGGTACAATGTTGATAATTTAAGTCAGTTTTTAGCATTAGCTAGAATTATCAGACAAAATGAAAAAATATATAGTTTTTTAATAGCATACTGATTGGCTTCTGCTTAATAGTGTATAGCAGGGAAAAAAAATCCATAGATTAATTTATTTAGGGACCTCTATTTGCACGTAGTCTTGCTGACATCAACAAAGGCCTGTTTATGTTTGAAAGTCTAATTCACTAGAAACTGTGCCTAAAATTTATGATAAAAGTGAAATCTACCTAGGTTATTATGCTCTTCTTATATGAGAAATTACTTTAAAAAATAGTCAATGAGGAACAGATTTTAAAAAGAAAAGTTCAGTAATGCAGCTTTGGGGGAAAAAAATCTCTTTTTTTAAAACTTTTTTTAGATAAATTTTTAAATTTATCTAAAAAATGCTTAATTGAGTCTTTCCATTGCAAAAATTCACTATAATGCTGCAATTACATGATATTTAAACATGATATTGAAATAAAATACAAAAACTAAGCATCTGGATTATAATTTAAGTGTTAGACATAAGCTAATTTCACTTAGGATAAAACCTTTTGAAATTACAGAGTGTTTTCATGTACATGTTTAATTGCTCTCTGGCTCTTACAGTGATTGCATATTCAAGGTAGCTCAGTATTAATTTGGATCCTAGAATTGGTTCTATATTTTGTTGCTACATCAAAATAATTAAAAAAAAAGTTTTCCTTTAGAAGCAGTGTAATCAATTAGGAAAATATCTTCTCTGCCTGTCAGAGGACACATGTTTTCAGTAATTATGGGAACAGAGAGTAGGATCAGAACATCACAAAATAAAGAAAGCATTCTGTTCCCCTGGGTAGGTACTTTCTTCTTTCCTTTGTGTATTTAAAACACTGTAATTATTATTGTTGCCATATGACTTTGTGTTACTATTTCCACTTAAAAAAAATCTTACTCTGTCAGGTTTTTGTTTATTTATGATGCACCAAAAGAGAAATGTGGGATGAACATGCAAACAAAACCATTACAGAATACTTCAGCTGCAAAGACTTCTGTTAACTTCTAAAGCCACATGTGTTTAACCTCCCTCAAAATAAATTTGACTTCTGTGTTTTATAGAGGGAGGGCCTAAGGAAGTCAAATTTCATTGTGTGTGTGTTTTACAGCAATGCAGCAAATTAAAATAAGAGACAAGTGTGATTAGGAATACCAGGTTTTAAATTAGGGCATTGGCACAACAGGCATGTCAGAAACTCAGTATAAGGAAAATAATGAGCTGAAAACCCTGGTATCAACAAACATTACATAGAAATAAGACAGTAAATCACTGCTGGAGAAATGCCCTGCCTTAAAGAAGGCTTAACAAATAAGTTAACCTGCGTCAAGGATTCAAATTCCAAACTTAAATAGAAATATTAGTATCAGGCCTATAATAGTGACAACTTGACCAGGTGCAAAGGACTGTGAAATGCTGAGGCAGATTAAACTGTAAGGGCAGAAATTAGAGCAGGACTGGGAGACTTCAATTATTTTTAGGCAGATTAGGTAAATGTCACAGTGTTCTCACATCTAATTTGTTGTTATAAAGGGCACAATTTTAGCAGAGAGAAGTATTTCCTACTCAAAACTGCATGTGCTCTTTGCTGTCCTTGCCTCTCAGTGTCCCTTTTCCTCACACCTTTGGCTCTTGGAAAGTGAGCTTTTTCAGACTTCTGTAACTGAATCCCGCTGCAGAGGAAAGCACAGACAAAAAACACAATTACAAATGAAAAACTGCTGTAATTATACTGTGACATAGGAAAAGGAGATGACATCCAAGGAAAGTTTGTCTTGAAGACATGGAAATAACAGCAGTTCTTTGGGTGGGATTTGAAATTTGGTTTAAGGCTGAAATGGAAGCCCTGTGCTGGCAGTGTTGGATATTATTGTCACCTCCCGTTCTGAGTTAACATATGGACAGGAGCAAAACAGTACACAACTTGGTTAGAGAGGGAATAAAATCTAAACCTTGTTGATCTTAGTTCCTGAGGATGCTAGGGGAATATTTTGTTATAGATGAGGTGCACCTGTATGCACTCCTCTGAAAATAAGCTATACTGTTTTACATTCATGATTCTGCTTTAAGTACAAAGAATTTGTTACAAATAAGGTATAAATCATAAGCTGGCTTGGTTTATTTTATCTAATTGTTTACACATATATTAATCACATTGTAAAACTGAGATGTCATTTTCCTTTCTCAACCCTAACGAAATCTTATCATTATGTAAATAAACATCTGCTCTTTAAAACACAGCTAGCAAACAACCCACATTTACTACAAGATAACAAGATAAAATGGTATTGCAACATTGCTTTGCTTTTACTTTATTTGCTCCAGCAACATCTGAGGTCTGAAAATACTAAATTTCACTGTGACTTATATTGCAACTGTTTCTTCAGATTGTAGGAACCATGGAAAGAAACAATGTTCAACAAATCAAAGCTGTTTATATGTAGCATGTTTAAGGTAGCTACTCCCTGTAAAAGAGTAACCCCGGGTGTGATCTGATTACATAGATTTAAAACGTATTTAAAATCAGGAACACAGGGACACAAGAAAAAGCAGGGCTGAACAAGAGCATTTGATGGCAATCCAGCTACCTAAATCAGGAACACAGTGAAGTGCACATCTGCAGGTGAATGTGCTTTCTGCTCACACCTGTTTATCTTACTGGAGTTGTTTTCCAGTGGAATTAAATGCTTCCATTTTATGGTTTTATTTTCTGCTAGGAGTTTGCTAAGATGTGGAGCTGGCATTCATCACCTCAGTAATGTCAAAAAAAGAAAGAGGAAAACAGAGAATAAATGGAAAATGTCCAAGTATTTCAGACAAGGGTTTCTGAAAGATTAATGAAACTCCACTTGAAAAAATACTATAGAAGTGGCCTAAATTAACTAGGAATGCAGTAGCTATAAATTTGAAATATTTGACTGACCAATAAATATTTCTTACATTATATGACTATGGTAAAATGACAGCGGGGTTTGCATCCAGTACAGGGCACAGGAATTTGTACAAGGTTCCATTATGGGAAATAATACTCCAAAGCCAAACTTCTAAACAAAAGTCATAGATAAGCTGGAGGGGTTGCATGAGACCTGATAAGACAAGCAGTCTTTTAGAGATTATGATGACAGAGAGACATATAAAATTTCCAAGAGAGAAGAAAACACAAATTCAGAGAGATTTTGAAGTCCTTAATCATGAGCAAAGTACAAACTCTTTTAAGTGATACTTCTGTTTGAATGAAGGTGATTGTAAATCACTGTATAAATCTAAAGATATATCTAACACTTGCATTTCAAAATGCTACAGAAGTGGTTTCAAGGCTTCTAAACTCAAGATCAAGAAAGATATTATTACAGTTTGAAGGTTCCATGCAACAAAAGAAAACAATGCTGCTTATTCTGTTACAACACATTTTCTGATACATTTGGGATAGGAGGGCACATAAAAGAAAAGCAGAAACTGCTCATAATTCTCCACATTGTCATGCATGTGCAGCAAACTAGCTGTTTGGTCTATTCTTTATTTCCCTTTTCCCTGGACAGAATGCAGACCAGGCAGCTTTCCAAACACAGCAGTATTGTAGGATAGACAGAAAAAAATAATTATTATCTCCTGCTTTAAAGAGATGGGACTTTAACCTAATATGCAAGGGGCTGGTTCAACTGACTATGAGATTTTCTTTATTGTATCCAGAAAATGTACATGCGGATTTTGAGGATAGGTAAAAATTGTTTGAATTCCCTCTAGGGGCAGTGGATTTTTTTTAATGCTATGTCCAGGAATAAAAAAAAATAAAGACAGATCTTGAAGTAAGATTTTCCCCTCTGCATTTAAGATGTAAGAGTAAGCAGCACTAAGGCTGAGTAGAGACATCTTTTATAAAGAGCTGGTCAATACTAGAGCATACCTTTGAGAGAGTGGCTATTTCTGATAAGAAACAAAATAACTGAAAAAAAATCTTATGTCTAAATTAAGAAGGCAGATAAGTAATCAGCTTTTAAAATAATATGTAAAGTTGTTCGTCTCTCTAAAACAGTTTTCTATGATTTGTCTTGGGCTTTAGTTCATTTAGCATATTTCTTCAAGTAGCAATAGCAGTATCTTTCAAGCTTTCTTTCATTTAAAGCTTCCAAACACCTAATGAAAAAGGTAGGGTACTTGTTTATCCAATAGCTGGATTTATAAATTCTGAAAATAGCTCTATTTTTCTTTTTTACCTCTTATGTTATTGACAGTAAGAAACAGAAAGCACTTCATACAGTTTTTCTCCCTCCACTTAAGGATATAATTTCTACTTATGGCCTCAAGTCTTGCTGTGATAATTTTGCGCTTCTTTGTATACCAAAATATTTGAAATCAAGTGTCATCACTAAGAATACAGCATTTTGGTGCAGAAATCCATGGTCTCTTTTGATGTCCTTTCATAGCCATTGTCTTTTAATAGAGCCTTTATTTCTAAGCTATATAACAAAAACCTAGACCACAACATATTAACTTAACACTATCTACAGGTTGTCTCTAAGAGGGACAGAATGGAAAGACATTTCTTTTTCTGTGAACATGGAAGCATTGCTGTATTTCATTCCAGGTTCAAGTGACATAAATGCTAAGTTTCACAATTACTGATAGCATTTCTTTGTTGAGTAGTTGTCATGCTCTAGGAGCTTGCTCTTTTCTTACATCTCTCATTTACTCTCAACAGGATTTCAGAGAGCAGAGTATAACTGTTGCATGAAAACAGTTTTGGTCTTAGTTGTGTTTTAAAACAAAATCTATGAAACAAACCCCTCATCACCCTGAGAAGTTCCCTCAAAAAAAAAAAAAAATTACATTAGAAGCCAAAAATGGAGATTTATATCACACTTCTCATTGGCAGCATACAGCTAGCACCATTGAAGGATTTGCAAGTGCAATCCCAAAGACAAAGATGAAGAATCCTCATTCCACACAGTGTAATTATTAACACCAGCCAGTTATTCCAGTGATAGTCATAACACTAAAAGTTAACCATTAAAAGACTTTCTGCTTTGATACAAATCACAACATGGAAATTAATTTAAAGATGAGGCTGATAGCAGTTTCTTTATGGCTGCATGATGCTCAGAAAATCATGGCTACTACCTCAAATGAAAGAGCAAACAGACTGCTGTAAGCCATCATTCAGTTGCCACAGGAACACATTGTCCTGCAGCATGTCCAGTGACCTCGCCAGGCTGTGCTGAAGGTCATGGAGTAATACACAACTTGCCTGGGACATCCTGAACACATGGAACCTACAGATTAAATAGTCTTAGTTCTACTGTGGGAAACTGTCTTCTTTGACAAGCTCTTATGCATGATTTTTAGTGAAATGTGTCTAAATTGGGACAACATTTTTGCTTTCCAAATTGTTCTTACACCCAGCAGAGCACAGCACACCTCCTGTGCTTGCTTTACACATTGTATGAGCCATTCAACCTGAAGGGATTTGCAGCTACTTCACATCCTTTATCTCCATCCACAAACCACTAAGACAACTGTCCAGTCTGAGGGAAAACCGACCACATGATATGAGGGCAGAATATGTCTCAAGTGATTAGAGAAGAATAAAAAATTCTTGAAGCTTACACAACATAACAACAATGCTCCTTTTTTTCTATTTCCTCTCTTCCATGCCAAAACATCAAAATTCCAAACTGAACAAAGACGGTTTTATTTTAAAACTCATGAAAAAATTCTGCTAGCAGCCAGGCACTCAAAACCTGAACATCCAAGGGAATAGCTGTTTTCTGCCTAATCCTGACCAATATATCCACATGAGCTTGAAACAATGATTAATGGACAGAACCTTATTAACTTTATGAAAATAGCAGATTCTTAAGGGAACTGTGTAGATCTCCCAAATCTGTTGGCAGAGCCAATGTTTCAAAGGTCAGAAACCAGCTTGATGGCAGCCACAAAGCCATTGCAGCTCCACAATATTGCTGCTCATCCTTGTTCAAAATGCTGGAACCACGAATGATTTCCCATGCAGAAATTAAAGGAAGAGATTTTGGTACAAAACGCAGGAGGCAGATGAGTAACAGAGGAACAGATAGACACGGGAGCTGTGGTAGGATAAAAGAAAGGGTCCATTAAAAATCTTTTTTGAGGTAGCTTAAATCATGAGAAACCTCTAACAGGAGTTAGACTTTTAAGTTAGAAGCAATAAAAATCATGGGAAAGTGCTGTAAATAGAAACACAATGAATCAAGTCCAAATTTTCAGAGTAGGATTATACATGCTTCAGTAAAAGGACTTTCAGCATGGGCATAATCTTTTGATGGGTATAAATTTATTTCATATTTTGCAATGGATAGTACTGCACTAGGTAACATAGATATTAAATTGTTTTCTTCATGTCATTCACTACATTTACCTTGTTTTTTTCTGTATTTACTGCATTTCAGCAGCTTATAGAAAGGCAGAACAGTGGAAAATAGAACCTGAGATTTTTCAATGCTTTCCACATTGCTTCCAAATACAATTTAAGCTGAGGATTTCAATCCCTAAGGTTTTAAACATCTGTACTCCTTGGACCTTGGTGACCACACGTTCCCTTGTGTTTATACAATTCCTTTCACATATCAAACCTTATGCTTAAAGCTGAGATTGCCTAAAGCAGTGGAAGGGGTTTTTAACTTTGTTATTTACTTTTCTTTCTCCAAAGGTTTGCCAGAAAGTGTCTCTACTTTTTTTCCCCAAACTGCAGATCTGGAGGTAAGCATGAAAATAAGAAATACAGAGCAGGATATTGCTTGGGATGCTACAAAGATTTGATGCTGTTTGGATCCAACCTACATCCATTATGAAGGTGTTTATTGTGTGCTAAATTTTGTAAGTAAGATGCATTTCAAAGCAATGGACTACTCTAACTTACGTTTTAGGTGAAAAAAATTGAAGTGTAAAATACATTTTTGTTATTTCACACTTGACATGGAGGATTAACAAGTCGTAGACACTAAATTTCTATTTACTCATTTGCAATACCCTAGCAAGGGTTGCAGCTGCTGAGCTGCAAGAAACTGAGGTCCTGGCCTCCAGGCAGGAAACCTCTGGACACTTCCCAATTCACCAAAATGTGGTGGTTTTAAAGAATTATTCTTATGAAGACAAGGCTCCTACTGATAAGTCCCCTTCACCAATTAAATCAATATAATCACTTAAAAATACACAAAAGAGATTTATAAAAGAGGTAAATGGGATTTATATTTCACAGCATGGGCAGTAAATCTCAGAAACAATAAAGTGGAACTAGTAGAAATAGGTCATTCATTCACATAAACAATGTACCAAGCCCAGAAAACTGCAGGAGAATATATTATTTTCTATAGTTTAACAGAAATGCAACAAGAATGAAACAGGCACTTATATCCTTTGCTTTTTGGCATGGGTTTTTTGTGAACACAACAGTCACTGTAGTGTGCAATACAGTTTGCATCCCTATCATCATTAGATTCTAGGTTTCAAAATATTTCATTTCAGTTGAAATAAATATTACCTTAAAGGCCAGGACATCAACATAACACCCTAATTTATAAGACTGAGAATGAAAGGATCATTTGATTTTGAATGAAAGGATGATTTAGAGCTAAGTGAGATTCTCCTTACACCAGCAAGAGTACCAAAAACTGAAAGAAATGGAAATCTAATTTAAAAGAAAGTTGAGATTTGAAACTTCCCAAATAATTAGCATGGTCAGAAAAATTAATTATCTATTCATTCTCGATCCCTTACTTATTATGAAGTAGCTAGAAAGATTAGACATAGTAACTTTAAGAAAATATAAAACTGTTCTGGCAGTAATCTCAACATAAAAAGGTTTCATTATGGTGGCAGAAAAAGCATTAATTTATTTGACAAAAAATTCCATTACATAGATTTTTTTATTCATGTTCTAATTTCTTTAGCGTGGCAATGTGATGTCCTCTATGCTTTTGCAGACTATCGTATTATTTATGATTAAATTTGCAAAGGGTATTATTAAAAAAGGAATTTAAATCCACAGCTTCTGGTAAACAAAATAAAGTCAAGATGAAAATTCAGTGAGCCTTTGAATTATGCACAGAGGCTTTCAGTGCATTGCTCAGTAATTGTAAAATCTGTGGAAGTGACCATAAATAAGTAAACTCCATAGTTCTCCTAATCCCTTTTCTACAGTGCACAAATAAACTGCCTCCTTCCTATCTCTTGAAAGAATTTAGGAATCAGAACAATCAGTCGGCCATAGTTTTTAAAGGCTTCCTCATTTCAGGTATCCATTTATATCTGTTGCAGGACTAACTTGTCTGCAGTGTACTGATATAAGCTGGCATTCATAAAAAATTTAGTCAAAGGAAAGAAAAAATTAATAACATTATTTCATGATTTTCATCATCATCATATTTTTATTATATGCTGGTTAAAACTTCTAATTAAGATCTTGATTAGCCCAGTAATGCAGAATTGTTATATTAAAATTTTGTGATTCTTTCATCTGAAAGTTTTGCACGGGACTAAAACAATAATTTCCAACTTCCTCTCTAAAATCTGAAAATCCATTACACAAGTTACTCTTGTACAAATGCTTCAAGTCTGTATCCTCATGAGATTTCACTGTGACACTGAAAAACTTGTGTCGTTCACAGACTTCAACGTGTTTTAGACATGATGGCATGGCAGACTAAGAATTGGTCATTATCTGCTTGCACAACTCAGCCTGTCCAATCTTCCCTTCTTACACCATTTATCTGGGAATGTAATTCAAGGATTGCACAGTGGCTGAGTTGGACAGTGGCTGAGTTTTCCTGCTAGTTCATGTTTGCTTTATTTTTGCTGCTAAATGAGAGACACAGGCAGTGAGTGAGCACAAACAAGTGCTACTCTAAGGGAACCAATTCTCAGTGCCTGCTGCATTGAAGAATTTACAACCTGCATTGTCTATAGTACAGTAACAGAAAACTTCATTTTGAAACCACGCAATACATATAATTCCTGCATGAAAAAGATACATGGAGTTTACAGAACAGCTGGAAAGTGGCAACACAGTGATGTAAAATCATGGTTATTATATATCCTAGAGACTTTAAGTAACTTTGGTTTGTAATTAAAATAATAATACTGAGTACTGGAAGCTTCAGTAGAGATTGTATCTCATGACTATGTTAAAAACAGGGAAGTCAGATTTTTATTCAGCTGAAAGCCAATTTTTACAGCAGCTGCTCATTTATAACATGTACAATTAGGAAGTATTATCTAGATCCTTCCTCTTGTTCTTTAAGGAGATTAGATGAACAAAATCCATTTTGTCTGGTCTCTTGTAAAGCTACCACACTTATTCAGAGCAAACAAGAAGTGAGATTTGCAAGCACTTCTAGTCCTGTGAAGGTACATTTTAAACTTTTAAAATGTGAACATTCAGAAATGCAATTTGTGCTCTGAGGAATCTGGAAACTTCAGCTTTAAGAAAGGTGGAAATATTTCGTGATTTGTTTGAGAGGTGGATGTTACCTGTGGCAAAAATCCTAGAACTATTCTTACTGTTGCTTTGTTAGGAAAAGTATTTAATATAGGAACAGGAGAGAAAGCTCTAACTCAGCAAGCTAGAAGGCAGAACTCAGGTCAAAAGCCTAAGAGGAATGGAAGCCATGGCTGAAATAAAGAATGTCCATCAGAAGGCTCAGCACTACTTTTAGGTCCCATGATGGAAGGAGAGAACTCTTATATGGGGTCACATGGGGGGCACTTTAAGAAAAGACTGCATTAAATCTGGATGTGAAAAAATCTGTTTCCTTTTAATGCATCAGCCACAGTAATGGTAGAAATATTTGCAACCTAAAGTACTTTTAGTCCCTTTCAGAATCTAGAAAGGGTAATACAGTGGAAAACCAAGTGTGTCTCAGAGTGAACCTGTGTGCCACACTTTCAGGGAGAGCTTTTAAAAGGGGCATATGTGACTTTTTTAAAATGCATGTACAAAATTGTAAGCAAAGCTTGGATCAAAGGGAAGGAACACATATTGCACCTTTCTTTGGAAACCTGGAAATGTTTGCAGCCTGGTTTTTCCACAGGATGTTTATGAGACTAGCAAAGCTGGGGGCTGTTAATGCAAGACTGACAATTCCAGTTCTGGGATCAGAGTTGGCTTTGCTCGGAAATGGCATTTAAACTGTACCTCCAGTGGTTTCTAGCCCATGCAAACACAAACTGAGAATCCCTAAATCCCACAAAGTATTACACAATTCACCTGCATTCTCCACGTCCCAGAATAGACTCAAATGTTGTGCCCATTTCTTGTCACCTTAATAACTTGATGATGACAGAGAAAATACTTTATTATTTTTCTGTCTTTGGAAAAAACATAATTAAAATCCAGTATTCTAATCTCTGAAAAGTAATTAAACTGATATGCATAGGATTCTTCAAATTTATCCTAAACTTTAAGCAATATAATGATTATGTGACAATTTACCACTAACATCAATCAGGAACATTTCTAAGTGATTTAGAAAATGCTTACTCTCTACCTAACATGGATGTGAGGAAGAAAATACCCATGTCTTGATTTATGTTCATTTTCTAGACCAGGGTAAAGTATGGAGTTCATTGATTTTGCCTTTAAGATAATTTTAGCAATGATTAACAAGAATAAAATGATCTATTTTTATGCCAATAACCCCAATACAGTTAAACCAGTGAAATGACAAATATTTGAAAAAGAAAATTACATTTTGACCAAAATATTGTGTAAAAATAGTTTTTTTAAACCGAGATATCTAGATTTAATTTATAGTATGGAAAGATATGGCACAACAGATCAAACTAGTCTAGCATGTGTTTCTACTTTCACTTCCAAACATATGAGTGAATGGCAAAATGACTAAAGGTAGAAATTTTCACTACAAAACTGGATTAAAATTCTGCATTAAAAATATTTTTTTCTAGTTGCTATGTTTTGCTACACTTTTAAAAAGTCATGGCATAAATAATCTTTAGTTTATCCTCATGAGAAGCATATAAGTAGATTTACAGATACCCTATCTACTAGTTATGTGAAAAATTAATAGAAAAATAATTGTATACTGCTGTTAAACACCATCCAACCACTGCTGCCATCCCTTCTAAGCAGCAGATTCAAAAACCCCTTCAAGAAAATATTGTGTCTAAAAATACATTGCAAAGCTCTTGCCACTAAAACATGTGACTTCTACTCTATTAGTGGCAGCATTAGGACAAGCATGTTATTGCTGACCTGGATAGAATACTTTTGCACAGCTAAACATCTGCTGTGGCCACCACTCCTTTCTTGTTAAATTTCTACCCATTATCAAGTCAGTGTGAATTGCTCTCAATTAATCAATAAATAATATTTATTGGTAGGAAACCCCTCAATTTAAACACAAAATTCACATCTTAATCTAAGACTTTGTCATGAATTTATAAGAATTGAAGCCTAGTATAGGTAAGATCACTTTCTCACAATAGACATGCAAACTATCAGCCATAGTTGACAGTTCTCAAAAATGGTTATAGCTTGAGTAATTGGCAAAGGAATTCATAGAAGGGATTACAATAGAGCTGGAAATAAGGAACTCACTTTTAGAAAATTCTAAATTGATTACAGAACATTCACAAACAAGTCACTTGATAAATTATTTACTGTTTAACTGCAAAACATTGAATAAGACCCTATTTATATGTATTGAATAATAAGCTACATGACACTTCTGCCATTATTTAATTGATAAAACGAGCACTCAGGAAATGATCAGTCTTTTTATGTCAAAGTGCTCAGAGTAAGTGATGTCAATGATGACAAAGATGACAGATATTTTTCTCCCTTTTTACCATTTGTTTGACAACACCAGCATCCCCTAGATTTATGAAGTGTGACATCATTAAAATCTCAATATTTCATCATAAATACTTCAATTTAGAATAGATTCAAAAATTGTTCATGTCTTTCCACTGAGGGACTCGGATATAAATGACACTGAAATTAATATATGAACTTCACCAAAGGTTTCCTAGCAGAGGCGAGCATTCTAACATCAGTGGAGCAATGCCTCAAACATTAACCTCAAATGATGCTTAAAAAATTCTCCTTTACTCAAGTGCTCATGGGCCCTGGTCCCCTGCTCCCATGTTGCTGACCCCTCGAGTCTGGGCTCAGATCATCTGTGCTTGGGGAGAACGGAGCTCACAGCCACCAGATCACATTTTAGAGCAGTTCCTCATTAGATGACCTTTTAAATGACATTATATCACAGCTTCCAGGGTTTTCTGAGAAAACACTCAAATATGTAAGGCTTTTCTTGGTGTGGATATTTTGCCTGCAGCTCTGGAACATTTACTATTGTGCTAAAAAAGTAATACTAGTTTAAAAATTAAAAAAAATGACCAACGCTCCCCCCCAAAAAAACCCAAAAAACCAAACAACCAAAATGAAACAAACCCAAAAAGCCAAACCAAACCAAACCAAAAACAGACAAACAAAAATATCACATCTTCCCTGAGGCAGAGCAAACATGACTCTGTCCTCTAGGCGAGCACTCAAGACATGGAAACCAGTCTGTAGTATCCATGCTCCAAGAAATTAATCCGCTATTTTTAAATTGGCCAGTCTAGGCTTAAGCACCTCACCACAGAGCCTGACATATTTCCTCTGTGACTGACCTGAAAGTCTCCCTGTTGCTCTGAGCTGGGACATGGGAGGGCCCAGGTCCCACTCTGTGACACCCACAGAGCTCTCCTCTGCCCTAAGCTCTGCGCCACGCCTCACACGGCCTGACGTGGCCACAGGCTGGCCCAAATAATACTTGTTCTAAGCCAATTATTTGAAAATAGAACTGGCAATGTGAGAGTTCCTGTGATACTTTGTGGAGAATTGAGGTGTTTGTAGCATCTGTAAAGCTGATGGGTTGTTTCTCATAGAGGCAGCAGTTCTACACCAAATACGGCTTTGAGGGGCAGGAAAGCAGCAAGGTCAATCAGCTGTGAAGGGTGTGCTGGAAACACAGCTGACTTCCAGGGGAATAATCCATGCCCTGGAACTTACTAGTTGTTTCTTTGAAATTAGACCAGATGTGAACGTATCAAAAAAAATCACCCATTCTTTTTTAACAACTTCATGTACCTAAGATGAACGGAAAAGCTCAAAAAAATACTATGAGGTTTTGGATTTCCTTTTAAGGAGGATTCAGCAGAGATAAATTCTTTTCCAATAGGATACTACAACCTAAAATACATGCTCAGGTCTTCCCAAATGTACAAAAATACCCAGAGTGTCTGTGTTACCACTGCTAAAGCTCAGAAATTAGAAAAACCAAAGAGGGAACTGTGTTTATTTGTTTATCTACTCAAGCATGAAATAATTACAATGCAAGAAAAAGCAACAGTTGTTTGAATTTTACTTCTTATTCTCATCCCTCTATGTTCTCAGTTCATATTTCTGTCATTGAATTGGCATGGAAAAAGGCAAATAAACCTCTTCAGAGGATTTATTTCTCCATTGTATAGAAAGTATCTACAATTATTTAAAGTGAAAGTCTGTTGAAAAGTACACTGGCAAAAAATGCCTGACAAAATATAACTTTTGATTTTGAAACTATATCAAATAACATTCTATCAGATCTTGTAAAGAGCTAAGATATTGCGAGAATCACAGAAGTTTATGATACAGTCTAGTTCAAGACAATCTTTGGTTCTGATTGCAGCTTGTCATCATGAAGGAAAGACTGTAAGAGTAAAACTGTAAGAATACAACTATAAGAGTAAAACACAGTTCTCTTGTCAAGCTAGGAAAAGTGGCTTGACTTTGACTATTGCCCAACCAAAGAACCATAACTGAAGTGCTAGAAAATCATGTTAGGTAAATATAAAACTAGATAATTATTACAGATCTCTGTTTAATTCCTGGTTTTGTTTGTCTTCCTGTGTGACCTTCAATTAGGCATTTAATCCCTTTCTGTATAAAACTGTAAACAGTTATCTGAGAAGGACTCTGGGATACCAGAAGGCATATAAACAGCTAGCAGCAAAAAGTGATATAAATTATGCATCTGTTTTATGAAAGGCTTGGGTCCAATTGAGTAAATAGAGCTTTCCAGTCTGAATTATAGTGTGTGAGCAATATTTTGTTTATAATGAATTCATTTTATTCACTAAATGCATTACGTTATTCAAACACCAGGAAAATGGTGTCAACCATACCTTCCATCATTTATGATGGAATTAGAGTCTTTCTTATTAAAATCAGAGCTTTTATACCTAACATCTTTTTAATATGTCTCTTCAAGGTAGAGTGGTACCAGACCTCATACTCTGACCAAAAATTGTGCTAAAATTGAGTTCTAAGTCTACTAAAAAACAAATTTCACATTTATCCTTTTAGTTGAATAATCCTGCTCCAGTTAGTCCATACTGGCAGGGCAGTGTGGCCTCCTCCCAGCACCACTCAAGGTGTGAGCTCCTTCCACAGCTTGTGCAGTGTGTCCACTCAAGATTCTTTGGTGTGGAAGGCAGAAATTAAAAACATTGATTATAAACACACCACATAGCAGAAGAGTGGTGCAATGACAGTAAAGTATTTTCCCCTCATTAAAATTGATATAATTATTTTCAAAATCATTCATGTCTAATAGGTTGCCTTGCTATTTAAAGAATCTTAACTCTGCCACGATGTCATGAAAATAAATTCATAGAACTTCTTTCCACTCTCATTTAGCAACAAGATGCAAATGCACCTAATGTTTCCCTGAAAATTGAGAAAAACAAAAGTACAGTGCCTAATCAACATCAGTAATGTTATGTTGGTAATCACTCACTATTAGTCTGAAATTACTTCAGAAAAATAAACAAGTACCTATTTCAGTTTGCAATGCAGTTTAAGATAACTTTCAAACTGAGCAACATTTTAACTAAGAGGTGATGAAAACCAGATTTAGATTTAACCTTCTTCCCACACCTGCTCCCAGGCCAGATCCTTGCATAGCTCAGTACTAGAAATTTATGAAAGTACCTTCAGTGAGTTAGGTTCCTAAACCAAAAGTTATGATTAACCCCCCTATATAACCATGGTTTCATATGTCAAAGTACTTCATTGTTCTGTTTCTAACTCTCAGGTCTAGGTTTGTCCAGATAAATAAATTCTCCAAAGACTGAAATTTCCTGAAGCCTAGAAAACAGCTTAGTAGAATCAGCACAAAGGTTTCTATTTACTTCAGATCAGACCTTTGGTTAACTTACAACACACCAATACAGAGATGTCAAATTTTATAAAGTCTAGGATTTAAGTGACCCTTGTGAAGGCAATCTGTTATTGGGCAATCAGATATAACAGGAATATCTGTACCAATCACAGAGAATTTCAGTTTGAACCAGGTTGTTTCTGCCCTGTGATATCATTTAACCTGAATTCCATTTACCAATTAAATGTCTGCTAGTTTGCAGACTACAGAATCAGAGTTTTCATTTTATGGAACTGCTATTTTCTAGTCAGGCAAAAAAAGTAAATAATTAAGAGATTGCATTTATGGATAGTTTGAGCCTTCAAGAGTTTAAATCAATAGCAAGAATCTTCTAAGGTATACTGGATGGGAGAAACTCACACTGCCAAACTCATAATACATCCATCAAAATAAGAAAGAAGTTAAACAATTTTGATGTTTGTCATCACAAACTGTGTAGGTAATACAGCTCCAAGGTGTTGTATCATCTTTTGATGGGATGCAGCAAAAAGAGAAAAGACTTTATATATATATTTATAATGTGCACATGGCTGTGCACATGTGTTTTATATCTATTATTTTGAGAATTAAGAAATTTGAAAGGAATTGTTCTGAATTGGTTGGTGTGAAAGCAGTCATAGTATAAATAGATGAGTACCTGGGTCATGTATTGCCATTTTTATTTCCACAAATGCTATCATATGGATTTTGTTAGAATGGGAAAGTCTAACAAACTAAATAGAGAGGCAGGCACGCTCATCTAGAGAATGGCCAAGGAGCCTTTCAGCATTTAATGATATTTGGATTATATGACATTTTGGATGCCAGATAACATAAATCACAAACCACATCTTATTTTGAAACAAGACAGAGATAGGTAGGAAGTTCATAAACAGAACATTTTCCCTGTCACTTTCTGCCATTTCTGTAGTACTGTTAAGAAGTACAAGAACACCATGAAATCATGAAACAACCAGTGTTTAAGGATTTGTCTCTGCTTGCAGAGGTTTTTGAGTAGAGCTTCTCAAACAGCTTTAAACACATAGTTTAAAAAAATCAAGAGCACAAATTCTGGTGGAAGCTTTTTCTCAAGTAATCAATTTAAGAATCTTCAGATAGTCTGAAGAGGTTTCACTACTGACAGAGAATTGTGTAGTGACTGGCAAATCCTACACTGAAAAAATACACTAAAAATACAAAGAAGACTCAGTACCTCCATGTCAGGGCCAGGAAGTCTCCCTGCCTTTGCTGATAGGTCTCTGCTGACAGCTGCAGAAGCCCCAAAAAATTAAGTACTCACAGTATCAGATTTACTTAATTATGGATGTACTTTAATAGACTACCCATACTTTGGATAAAAAGTGAATATTTAATTCTCTGGGTGGAGGAGAGGCAGAAAAATCTAATCCAAGAGCTTTTATTTATCAGTTTAATAGAACTGTAACTTTTGAAATAAAAAACATTTCTCATAAAAGTAGCTGCCGTGTTATCTTTGTGACAGACCATTTCAGACATAAAATGGTAATATCTGTGTCATTATTCCTTGAATTAGGATCATCAATTCCTTAGCTACTGCCTAGAATTCTTTTGAAAGTAGAAGGTTTTATTTTCCCATTACAATTTTACACCAATTTTTAGAGGCACAAAATACATGTTTTAAATCTGGGATGTTTGTCTTAGATTCCATTTCAGAACTTTGTTTTAAGATGCTGACCAAGTGCCCCATGATAAAGATCACACTTTAGGCAAAATTGGACAGGGGACTCTCAGAAGAGGTCAATGTTGTGAGGAATGAGTGACATTAAATAGATTAAGTGATGATCCTTTAGAAGTTTCAGACTTTTTTTGGAAAACATCAAATCTAGCATCCAGTGCAGGGTATTACAAGAGGGTGCAAGTGCTCAGTCAACTTCAAAAGGGTAAATACCAGAATGATAAAGAATTTACTCACCATATTCAGATTTTAACTCAGGAATGTGTATGGAAGAAGCTAAGATTAACTGAAATTTCCAACCAATCTGTTAATCTTCCTGACATATTTGGCCACATCCCAGTGGTTTTTTCCCCCTCAGGCTCAGCCTTATTTTTCTAACTATTTTCATTTTAAGTTTTTTTCAGAGTCTCACTGCAGGATGTAGCTGTACCAACCAGTGCTCTCCCACAGACATGCTCAAGCTCTTGTGTTCTTGGAATTGCTTGTTTTTGTTGTGTTTTTGTGTTGTTTCAGTAGCATATTTCTGACCCATCAGATTCTAAAGAATTGTTATCTTTCATGCAGTTAGGAAGGCTGTGTCATGTGTCACCTCAGCCCTAAGATCATGATAAAGATAAGAATTTTTAAAAAAATACATGGAAAAGTCACAGTGCTTTCAGGATCAGCTACTAAATTTTCCCCATGTAATTAGTAGCTGCAGTAGAGATTATATCAAAATATGTGAAGCTGAGGAAAAACATTGAAAGATTTCCAAGAAATCACTGAGATTGTTGAAATATTTTCAAATATAAAAGTGGAGAAAAACCCTGATTTCTAGAATTAAAAATGCTTTGCTTACTTTAAAGAAAGAAATAGAAAATGAAAGAACTTGAGGTTGCAGCAAAGTAGTGTGTTCTCTGTACTTAGAGCAATAAAAAGGAAATGTACGTAATTTTAGTTTGCATAATCATTATAGCTGACCATTCAAGCATAAAAGTGTATTTTCTGCTGGAGCAACAGTTTTAGTTTCTGTTTCTCATCATAAAACTAATTAAAAGCAGAGACAGGTTGAACTGTTAAGAAAAAAAATTTTGAGTGTATTTGAATCCTGTCTTAGCCATTAAGGCAGTATATCACCAAATACTATTCACTCTTCTTGACTTTAAGTTATGCATCAAAAAAGCTTCAAAATTTACCTGAAATCATTTCACAGGCTCAGTATCCCCCAAATTATCCCAACATATGTTTTTTCCCCCACTACGATTTTCTAAAAAATTTCCTTTTTTCTCTTACAGTTGATGAAAAGCAACATTCCAGTGTTGATTTTCTGGGTTGATTGAATTACTGCAAAAGCCATAGAAAGTGTTTGAGACAATTTTATGCAATGTGTACATTCCTCCTCTTAAAAGCTTGCTCTGAAATTCAGCTGTGTCACAGCCCCATTTCAGCACACACAAAACTAATGGAAAAATTGCCTGATATAGAAACACAAGCCTGAACTCTGGGTAGCCAAAATGTTTTAAGATGTAATCCACCAAGATTTCTACTTATTTACTCAGGCATGTGGGTGTAACTTGAAGCATTTTCAGGAGGAAAAAATAAATGGAAGAGACAGTTGGGGCAGCAGATAAGCCCTATCAAAACTCAGGAGAGATTTTAACAGGAAGATAATGGATGGCTGTTAAGAACAGTTACCAAAGACTTGATGGAATATAGACCTGGAGGCCAGAAGATGGGCTAATGGAGCATCATTTTGCATTTCCCATTTGTGGAATTTCATATCTGAAAAGCAAAACACACAATACACACCAAACCACGCACATTGAGAGCCCTTCATCCTTCAGTGGCCAGCTGAATGTCCCCAGCACACACAGACACAGAGGCATGGCTGTAAATCAGCATATTCAGTACCTGGTGTGCAGGTGTCACCTCCTGGCCCCTGCCCTGCACCGCTGCTGGGCCAGCCCTGAGCTCTGGGCTCACCCTGTGTGCAAAGACACTTCTGTTAGCCACCAGTCACAATTGCTTGAAAAGATCTTTGGAAGAGAGTTGGAACAATATTTTCCTGAAAATGTGTGCCATTATTTTCAGATTGTATACTGGGATCATGCAGACACCTAATCTTCACCTTATGGGAAGCAGATTATTTTAATAAATCCTCTCCCTCCTAAATGTTACAGTTGTCCCTTGGCAAGCCAGGAATTCATACTCCTGTCCAATTTCTAGTTAAAGGATGTGTCTCAAAAGGTGACATCCTGGTTTGCTTAAAAGTATTGGGTTTTTCTGTTTTATTTTCTTTTTTTTAAATTCCAGATTTGAAAACCATAGATAATTATTTAGTCATAGTACTCCATGCAAATGTTCCAGAAATTGCATGTTAATTTGACATTTGTAATATATTATTTCTGGTGCTCAAGTCACATAGTCAGTTTATAATAATCAGACAAATACTGTGTTATCTACTATAGAATTAAAAGTTCAAGTACTTTTCTCCTAAATGGTTGCACTGAAGTAAAATAATTTAAATTCTGAAGAAATACGTATCATAATCTAAATCTAAATCTTAATAATAATTAGTTTAATGACTAAAATTGCTTAAAAGGTAGGATTCAATTTTTAATAAACTTGTCTATAGGTACTTTTGGTTGTATATTCAAACATTATTGGCATTTTAATAGCTTTATTTGTCATTATTACAGGTTTTTGCTATACACTTACTACAGAGATAAATGCTTTCTTTCATAACTCAACAAAAGAAAGTTATTTAGATTAAGACAACATAGCAACTACAATTGTAGAATCAAACAATAATTTTTTCCACAAAGTGTATTGCTTTAGTTATGCCCAGGATCATCTACAAACTTAGAGATGCACATTTTAATGAACAATTATCATATGCCAAGGAGATTAAGAGAAGGATAAAGCACTGATTATAACTGAGAAATAGAAACAAGGACAGAAATAAAAAGCTACAATTTTGCAGCCTAGAAGAAGAAAAGAAAGATTCAGGAAATATGGCAAACTGCACATGACTGAGGAGAATCAAATTGATTGCCCTAATTACTTTTATGCAAAATTATCTTTTCAGTACAGAGTATGCCCATTAATTTTTACTAATGAAATTAAGCTTTCTCAATTATCTGTAGTTATACAACTGTTATGCTTGGTGCAGATCAATAATGGTCACACAGCAGTGAACACTATTAAAGACCTTGAATATCTGGCCAGAGCTTTCCTGTAAATCTCCAGCACAGTCCAAGCAGAAAGACAGTAAATGGAAATATAAACTGAAAGGGAAGAAAAGGAAACATTATTTTTCTGTAACACAACACTAACTCGGGTTAGTTGTGTGATGTGATCTGCAGTGCTTTTAGAAGGCTAAATTGCCAGGTAACACTTTTAGCTATGCAGTGTCAAATAACAGCAGCTCAGGCTTTAAACCTCCAGAAGGAACACTCCTGGCCCAGGATTCTTTCACCTTGATTAGCACAGTGACATGCTTGAGCAGGAGGTGACAGCTGAGATACATCCATGGACACATTCACTACAGCTAAATTCTCTGCTCTTTCTTAAAGCCAGAGCATCCAGGACATGAACATTTTTGTGGGAATTGAAATTTAGAGTTTACTCTGAAATTCTACAGTTCAACTATATAGACCAAAATATATTAGGAAAAATATATCTATGCTTTTATTTGTTCCAAATCCACATTTTTCATACTCATGTCAGTCATTCCTTTAGGTACATACACAACAAAGATCTGTCCTATATCTCATTAAATAGACAGACATTTGTATCCAGTAATATTTTACATGGCAGATGAAATTAGAGACCGGTTTAGAACCTCCAGGCATATATTCTGCCAGTTCAATAAAAATAATTTTGTTAACTCAAGCTGGAAAATAACTAATATATTATTATATTCCTTCTAGCAGAAATTGAATTTATAGTTGAGGGAGAGTGAAAGCTGAGGCCTTGTGGGACGACCACTAAAGACCAGTGCTCACAGACATTCCTGGAACTGACCATATTCCACCACTAAAATAGTGCTGCATGTCAGCTTGTAAGAGAAGCATCTCTGCTGCATCTAATGATTAAATTCAAGGGACTTTCAAACAAATATATTACTAGCTAGAAATTGCATTTTTAATTCCTGTAGCAGAGTCTCAATGAAAATGATAATGCATATTTTAATTTAAGCTCTGATCCAATTTACAAAGTGATTGCTTGATAAATTCTTCTGGCTGTCTAAGCCTATCACACTTGGTACAGAAATAGTATAAACCAAATAATTGTAAATTTTTTTCTTTTTTTTTTTAGCTTTTTCAGCTTTTAATATATAAATTAAGCTAAAAGCTTGCAGACACCAGGTAGTTTATCCCCATTGCCCATAGCAAATATAGTCTATGAAACAACTGTCTGAAACAATTTCAAGAGACTAACGAAAGGTTTGCTTACTCTGTTAAATATTTCCATGTGCCTCTACCATGGACACCACATGTCATGCTGCCTGTAATTCTCCTCACTGATCTTCCCTTCACCTTCCCTCCCCACTTCCACTTGGGCTGCAGCACCTAAACTAAAGGTTGATTTATTGTAAGGACTCAAATGAACATGTTCTTCTGTCACTGTATGGACAGTTTTGAATGTCCTTTCAGGATCTTTTAGATTTTGTTTGCACAAGAAACTTGAGTCCTGATTTGGGCATCTGTCGGGTATACTTAGCACTATATTAGAACCCTAATGTTAACACACTTTCTCTTTAATCCAAATTCCCTGCCTCATTCCAGCTGGCATATCAGCCAAAGGAACTCTCTTGTCATGTGGTTTTCAAAGTCATATTGCTACCTCTTGGTTTTGCTGCCAAACTTTCTTACTATTTATTTCTATATTTAGCTTTTCTTAAGCTTAATGTCTTTTGCATAAGCTTCTTGATACAACTTTTAGCATTCAGGTGCCAAAATTTCCTGATCTATGTTGCTCAACTTTGGCTTCAGTCTAAATATCCCACTGCTCTCCTGGCAGTAAAGGAGTTTGCTTTACCTTTCAGCCTGAACAAAAAACAGCCATTGTCTTCAGCAACTTCACTGAGCTTCCATGACCCATCTTAACTCATACTAATATTCATATGCATATGTATATTTGTATATATAAATGTGTATATGAATTTATATATGCACACAGATGTATGGCTATAGATACACACATATGTGTAATCTCTTTTACAGGAAAGGTATAAGATTTCCTATTGGTGGCCAAATTTTCACTGTGCTCAGGTTTTTGAGTACCTAACAATTAACTGCTGTGAAATAGCTTCTGAGAAAATACTGAGTCTGCCTGGTTCCTCTGTGGTTTCCCAGCTTCAGTAGTGTCAGCCAGGCAGTGCAGAGACAGAATGTCACCAGACAGCCTGAAAATGCCATCTCCAGAACAAGAACTTTGCCAAGTTAAAAGGAGATGACAGAATCCCATTAGGTTACTAATGACCATTTTTTTCCCCTGCTGAGGTGCAGGAGCTGCCCCTAAGCCTCCTTGGCCAGCACACAGCTTGGACTGAAGTGTTGGGGCACAGCTGTCTCCACCTCACAGCTACTGAAGAAATTAGTGTAGTTCTAACAATCATGTGTAGTTTGCATCTTCTGTGTGTCAAGTGGTAGTGAAAGATGAGAGACTGAAAGTTAAAAAAAGTTAAATAAAGCAAGATTATTTCCTACCTATTCTTACCCCAGCAAAAATTGGAAATCAATTTTCACAGCTTTTAGATTTTTTTTGTGAACACTCCTGAGCAGGTGTTTAACTCCTTATTGAAAGCAGAATTTGCTACTTGCCCCTTTTTTTCCAGTTTGGGGATGTTCAGATGCCTGTGTTTATCTGGACTGGACCTTCATATGCAGAGCCTTGTAAGGACAAGGCATGGCAGCTCCAAGCTTCACAGGTGACTTCTAATAAAATTCTGCAGAGTGGAGCCACGATTTCCAAAGCACTTATCAACAGTTAGTGACATGAAATATGAATGTGTCTCTTTATGATGACATTTAATGACTGTTAAAGTTGTGAAGTGACAATTGCTAAGTCTGTTTCCCTTCCTGTCCCTGTTCTGTAAAGAAATATCTGTAAAAAGGCTCATAAATGTGCGCATGACCAACAGATTCTGAGTGATAAGACAGAAGTACGTATTATTTCACAGTAAAATATGCATTATGCTGGATATAGTGTTCTCCAAAAAGCTGTTAGTGCTCTAATTGAATGCTGAAAATGAAAAATAGACCCTCTATTTCAGATGAGAAAAAGAACTTTCCTCTTTCAGTTCATTGCAAATACCTCTTTCTACAAAGTAAAGCAGGTCCCTCATGAGACAGATGCCCATTAGTATTGCAGGCAAGGCTAACTTATTTCAAAATGTATAAAAGACACAGCAGCTGATAAAATAGTCTGTCTTCAAAGAACAAAGTAAAAAGCTTTTGTGCTATAGCAAAGCATACAGATTTTAAGAAAACAAATTAGTTACAAAGCACCTCTTTGGAAGTTCAATCCCTCTCATTTCACAGTTCTTTATTCTTAAAAATAAACCAGAAAAACTTATATACAGCCTGGGAGTGGCAGGAAGAATTATGCTTTCGGTTAAGTCATGGGAAGCTCCTTATCTCTCCACTGAGAACTGAATCAGCCCACACATAAATTATGTGATAACTAAAGTCAAAAAACTGCAGTCACACTGGAGCCACCTCCTTAGCACCCACTTCTCTATGGAATAAACTGAGTGGTTCATTCAGCTTTGTTTTCTCCCTCCTTCCTTCCTCTCTTCCACATATATGTTGTGGACTGTCCTGCATTCTTCCTGAAGGTCTGGTCTGAGCTGTGTTTAAGTCAACAAGAACATTTCCACAGCCCTCAGATCACCGTGGATGACCCTGCAAAACTCCAGCTGTACATCGTGTCAAACAGAGAGAAGCCCAAAATCATCTCGGCAAAGCTGGAGAGCTCAGGAAGATCCAGTGCAGAAAAGGAGGCTTTTGCATTCCAGCACCACAACTCCTTTTACAAATATTTAAAATATTTTTGAAAATATTTTGGAA
The DNA here is from genome assembly GCA_003676055.1 of Chloebia gouldiae. Taxonomy (NCBI): domain Eukaryota; kingdom Metazoa; phylum Chordata; class Aves; order Passeriformes; family Passeridae; genus Chloebia; species Chloebia gouldiae. The sequence goes on along the minus strand of QUSF01000018.1, from coordinate 4,594,404 downwards.
ATTAAATTAAAGCTGGCAAGCTCTGTGAAAAACAAGCAGCTAAAACTGGCCAATCTACTAAGTTTAAAGTGAAATAGGCACACTTTTGCTCTTTCTACTCCTCCAGAGATCAAGCAATCTTTTTTTTGTACTATTTATTTTTCAGTATTATAATTTACAATATGAGCTTCACCGGCATTCCAAAAGAAGGATGAAAAAAAAACCTTTCAGTGCCTTTTTAAATTAAATAAAAGTTTCCCAGAAACACTAAAAAACACAGAAACTAAGTGGCATTAAACTCCATATCTGCAATACTTACTGGACAAGAGAAAAATACCCAGCTATACAACTCTCACTCACAATGAAATTTAACTTTATATTTAACACCCCTCTGCTTTCTCATTTGAAAATATTTTCATACCATTTTGTCAGTGCAATCTCTGCTGTTTTACAGAACCATTACCTGCCACTAGCAATGAGGTAACCCACTGCTTCCGAGTAGCAGTCCAACAATATTTTACATATAAAAGAGAAATACAGACGAAAAAACAGGGTTACATTGAAATCTTTGTAGCATGTACAACATCCCAGCTGGAAACTGGATTTGATGGTGAGTACCAGAGATGGACTATTTCCTGTGGGCATCGCAGTAAAATAGAGCAGCAGCTGAAACAACACTTTCAGTAACACATTATGCGAACTTCATTTATCTATTCAATGAAGAGGAAATCTACTTAAACCACAGTGCCAAGATATGCTATTTCTTTTGCCTGAAATGCATTTTTCACATTGCCATACTCCTAATGGGAAATGTGTTGTAAGCAACAAGCAATGTATTCGATCTCACAGCACACAGTTAAAATCAGTGAAGATTTTAACTGAAGTTTCTGTTGGTTTAGGTGTGGAGAAGGTTCTCCTCCCTGCCCCACAGCAGGGGGGTGGTGTAAGCAAGCAGCTGAGCAGTGTTTAGTTGTAGGCTGGGGCTAAATGATGACGAGGCACGTAAAGGCAAATAAAATATAACTGCATTCCATGTATCACATCTGGCAGCAGCAGTGGTGGCCAGTAGTAGCAGAAGGCTACTTTGTGCATGTCTTCGTTTGCATCTCCTCAAATTGCAGCAGAGGTCAAGAATGACATTTTCTGAATTCAGTTGGGAAGAAAACTGTTTTCAATTTGCTGTGACCATAACTGTGTGAAGCAAGCCCTCAGCATTTCTGTGCACAACTTCTGCAGCAGCTGATTGCTCAGTAACAGGGTTCTGGGAAAGATCCAAACCACAGCTGTCAGACCACACCAGAAAGAAGAGCACAACAGGTGTCTTTACCTTACTGGGACCTCAAAGTTCTTGCTGAATATTATTCTGTATAACAGTATTTCTCAAGTTAACAAGAAACGACATGGTATTTAAAATTCTATCATAAAAGCTCTCAAGTTTTGATGTCAATATTGTTCCACTCATAAATAACAGAGTTGAACTGGACTCTGACCACCTACAACTGCAGGCATGTCCTCTCAAGTAACATAAAATACAGGATGCAAAAAAGCTGTCTAATTTTGTCCTATATAAACAATTAGCAAATTGCATTGATGCAACATATTGAACAGAATGAACCATAATTTCCTAATTTGTAATCACTGAATCATGTCAGGTCAGATGCATGGTGTGTGATGCTATATATCATTGACAGCTATACTGCTTTCTTTTCATGCAAACACAAAAGCAGGTGAATGATATTTGCATTTTCTGAATTTAGCCATCTATTTTCAACACATTCAAAATCAGAGTACAAAAGCTTATGCAAGAGTTGTCTTGTATGATGGAAAAGAATCAATGACAAAATGCGAGCTGATGGATATTTATAGAGGGTAAAGCATTCTGAAATCTCCTGTGAGGAAAAGATGTACTATAGCACTATATTTATCTCTCATATTTACTACCTACTTAACAGACTCTTAAAAGATATACAGGTAAAAAAGGCCACTCTTCTGCCATGACAGCATTCTAGTTTACACTCACTGGTGATTTTCCTAGAACAAGAAAACTTTCCTGGTACTATTATAGTAAAAAAAGTGATGGAAAATAGCATCGTATTTTGGATTTTAGGTTCATTGTTGTTATCAAGCAATATTCACAAATCTTTGTGGCCTTCAAAGTTTACCTATACTTCACATTTCCCTTCTAATCAGCAGGTTCAGGTGATCCAAGTATCAGACATAAATTTTCTAAGTGTGAACATTTCAGACATGCTGCCCAATTCACAGTAAAGTGCTTTATTTTCAGTGCTGCATGCCTGTGGATTTTGATTGCACGGAGTGCTATGAAATCAGTTTTTGTGATTTGTGAAGGGCACAGACAATCAAACACAACTTTTACGTCATTACCCTGCATAAAAGCATATGTTCACTATAACATTCCAGAGCTGTAGGAAAGGCCAACAAAAAGAAAAACAATGTTTGATTGTTTACTCACCCCATTTATCCCACATTTATGTGGAATAGATAAAGGAGCTATAAAGGAGCTCCAGCAGCACAACACATTTAACTTTTCCTGCTGAAAGTCTAAATCACAATAGACAAATATTGGAATACTTAGAAAAATGTGTTTCTCCTTTTCCAGTACAGCCTATATCCCAAACCAAATGCAAAACACAGAGTGGAAAATATTTAGGAATATCTATAAAGTTAATATGCAAATTTTTGGTGTGTGTTCTGTTGCAGTTAAAAGCCTGGATTCACCTTGGCAGAAAAGAACGTCTGTGTGAATCTTTCAACAAGTAACTTCAGTATGTTCTTTACAGTTTTGGTCTATTGCAGTGGGAGGGGGCATTGTTATCATCTGTGCTAGTAACTGCCTGGAATTCTGCAGACTTCCTAGTTAATTGTATATTAACTGTACTTAAATAACATATAAATTGCATTTGGCTTTAGGCAACAGAGAAAAATGCATGGTTACTACATAGGTATGGCATATATTTTCACCTCTGTCATACAGATGATCTTTTACTCCATTATGTCATGGTTATGGATCTTTTACTCAAAGTTATGGTTACCATGGACAGTGGATATGATTTTTGACAAGCGCATCTTGACACAGGGTACATAGATTTTTATCAAGCTAACAATATATACAGCCATTTTCTAATTCAATACAGTACTTTATTTTTTAGCCAGAACTATTTATTAGCGTTAGCAAGACACTTCTTTAAATTATGTCCTCAGTCTATTATTTACTATCTGATACACAGGACAGGATAGGTATTTTTTTCATAAACAAAGGCATACTATCTTCTTTGTATCAAATACAGACGTTTGTAAAATATATTTGTAAATTAAAAAGCTTGCCATCTATAATTTATTAAAAATACTTCAGTCAATTGATGAACATAATTTTCAAGAATTAAAGCTTGAAAAGACAACCAAGAAGCTAACTTAGATGGATGCTTAAAAATGTATATTAAAAATTGCCATGAATTCTGCTGACTATATCATGTTCCTACAGTGATAGAGGTTCCCCCGACCAACAGTCTGTGTGCCTTAAGAATTTGGTTTGGATGTCTGAAGATAACATAACCACGTTGCTAAGGTAACAAGTGTAGGGTTGTTTGGTTTTTTTTTTTGGAAGAATAAACAAGCATGTAAAACCAGCATAAAATGGACAAGCAATATCTTGATGCCTGAGGGCTTTCCTGTTTTATATATGGCACTTTGCAGAGATGCTCGATATTCATCTTTCACAGCTGATTACTCATTTCCTCATTTAGAGACTCCATTAGAAACCATTTGTGTAAAATGGAGAAATAACTAAAGATTCAGAAGAAAGAGCAAACTGGCCTGTGCAGGCAGGGCTGCAGCCCTGCTCAGCTGCTGCATCCTCAAGTGAATCACTGAGCACCTCTGTCCAAGGTATAGCAGAGACACTCATACATTAGGGAAATCTAAATCATTGCATAAATAAAAAAGGTAGCACTGTGAATATCACCAAAACAAAACAAAAAAACCACAAAACCCAAACAAACAAAAAAACCAAACCCAAAAGATCTGATTCCATTTAAAAAGTAAATTATACTGCACTCTTTTCCCCTCTGTATTTATTGTCTCTTAACTAGATTTTATTTGCATGAATCTTCCTGAAAAATATATTACAAATTGCATTATAATGGGACATAGAAAAAAGTTAATTACTATCAGCACCCAAGTCACTTTCCTAATATTTTGTCAATTAAATGAAGTAGAGAAGATATTGAACTGTGGACACCTTGCTTCATGTGCTTAAGACATCTCAGGTCTGGGATCAGATGACATTACACTGCAGCAGCACTGGTGCCTCATTGTGAGGTTTTATTCAAAGAAGGCAGAGCCTGAAGTATTAGAGGTTTCCATTTTACCTAAAAGCAGGTGCCCTTTTCCACTACAATCTTTTTTCTTTTGCTTCATTCCCCCTATCCAGTGCTTTCCTCCTCCCAGAGAAAGAAGCATTAAATAAGGATTCATGGAAACTCGAATAACCTACATATTTGAATGAAACATTTATTTGAACAAATTTAGCTTTGGCTCTGAGGTTTATATTCCCTATAAATCCACTAGTTGCACTTCAGGTAAATTACCATATTTCCATCTACTTTGAGACAATTCAGAGCTGTATTTTTAGGAAGTGAGGTCAAAGACAGAAATTCCTACCTGTCCACATGCATAATCATTACAAAGAGTTGCTTCTAGTTTAGTGAATAGTGTTCAGTGCTCTCCCAAGCTAATGAGCATCACTAGGTCATATTTTAGGACATGATTTGCTGTTGAGCAGCCTTTTTTGGCCATGAGAGTCATTAGCAACATGGTAACAGGAGGTGACAGCGTGAAATGGGGGTGAAGGAGTGAGACACGATGCAAGTGGCAGCATCTCATTGTGCTGGAGTAGAGGCAGAACAGAAGCTGTGTGAAGAGCTGACGTGGACATGAAGAACAGATCACTGCAGTGATGAGAAGAACTGGGGAATTAGATTGGGAGCTGCAAAGAGGAATGGAGATTAAGAGGAAAGGACAGGTGGAAAAGGATGGGCAGAACAAGGATGGAAGATTGGGAGTTTCACGCCAGGAGAAGGAACGAGGAGTTGACAGCACAGGGGTGTGAGAGTCCTACGTGCACAAAGAGAGGAGCTGCGCCCTGAGATGCAGGAAGGGCTGGGGTAAGAGGTCTTGGGACTTTACTGTGGTCACTCTAAAGCCATTCTAACTTTGGTTTGGCAGTGGGCATTGTGTACAAACCTCCAGGTTTCTCTCATCATCCCCTCATTCAAGTCAAATGCATTCTTTTTTGCTGACATTCTTTTCACTGCAGTGCATTGGGGCAAAACAGAATGACAGGGAATCACCGTGAAGGAAATTGAGGTTTCAGCCTGATCCAAGCCACTTGTACAATTGCATCATACTAGATTATGAGCTTTCCATACTCCAAGCCATAAAAAATCATCTGAAATCAAACACAACCATTCGAAACATTAAAATAAAGAAGTACAAATATATTTCTGAATACATAGGATGTTTAAAAATAATCATTTGAAAATGATGTCTTCATACATTGTTAGTCTACAAATTTTGCCTACTACAGGAGCATGGTATCATGCTTACTCCTTCACATGAAAAACAAGACGTAAATTATACATAATTAACCCCCAAAATGTTTGTAGATTAGTTTGAGCACTGAAAATTTAAGTTTTCACATTATGAATAGAATACATTTATTTTCAGTGAACTTAACCTCTTTTTCAACATCAGCTACTTGAGATCTGTCAGATATACATGAATAATACATGAAATTTTAAAATAAAGCATTTGAAGCTGTTGCAGACATTTTGAAAAAACACTGTAAAAACAGGTAGAAAAGAGGAAAACAAAAATATCTAATAACATGCCAAGCAACTGACCACCATATGCCACTCACATAAAGAACTACAGGTATTCTATCATAATTCTGACAACCACTGTTATTATTTTTCATATTCAGTGATCATGTATTGAATAGCTGTACTCAAGAAAACAAACATGGAACAAAACATATCTGTAACAGCTTATTATATATGGAAGGTGTCTTGCACATCACTGAGTTTGCTCAACAAGCTCTCAAAAGCAGTTCCCAGTGTTCAAAGTAAAATTTTGCACAATGCTTATGTTCTCAGATATTAAGAAGTTATTTCATATAGACCTTTTGAATGCATTTTTCCTTGAAAATCATCTGGTTTTCACTTGATGTCTCCCAAATAATCCTTCCACAAAAGAGTTTGTTTAGCTCATTGACACTTTTGATGGCATCTATAGAGTTTACTGTTTTTGAAAGGGAAAAAAATTTTCAGAAGTATCAGCCTAATAAATTATGTTGATAATGACAGATATTTTGTTTAACATTCAAACAGCTTGAGCTTTCCTGTTTTCTTGGTGAGAGGATTTTGTTGTTTTAGAACCTTTAGTTAAAACCAAACCTTCATGGCAAAGTAGAAGCACCAGTGGAAGACCTTGTCCCTGTACAGACATACACCAGCTTATTCATAAATTAAAATTAACTTCAGGCTTTTTGAGCTAATAGAATTGGTAATTAACAAGAATAAAACACAGTTCTGCAAATTTGCTTTCTTGTTTATTTATTTTTTTTTTCTGGCTACTACCTGGAAGATTTACATTGCAACTGCCCTTGGTACTTATTGACTTCCCATCTGAAACCTTAATAATCATTAGCAATTCTTTATGATATCAAAACATTATATTCTCATAAAACAAAGTACCTTTTGTTAAAACCATTTCAATCTCTTCAAAAGCTACTGAGAATAAAAACAACTTGCAAATAGAACATTGTGGATTTTTTAAGAAGCTTTGGAAGAAGAAAAAGAAATCCCCCTTTTTTTTTAGGCAGAGTAGGGTAGTATGCTGCATACCATGTTTAAAATGTTGCACAGCAGAGAAATACTTGTCCATGCATTATTTCTACTCTCCATTTGAATAGTGTCATAAATTGACTTGAAAATGATAATTCTGAACATATCACATAGCTGTTTCTAAGCAATTACTCCATGTTTTACCTCAGGGGTAAACTGTAAAATGTAAATTATGTGGGTACTTGCATGTCAAAAACCTTACCCAAGTTTCTACAAGATGTTATTCATGAATTTTTGCATCATGCTGGCCTGCTCCTCAAAGTACTCAAAGGACCCATCTGTAAACCAGGGTAGGCTAAAACTTGTTAATTTGCTTAAATTTAATTTTTAAAAATCTTGTGACTCCAAGATACATGAATATCCTGGAGAATTTTTAGTAGGATTTCCATGTCACCTGAGTGGGTGAACAGCTGCTGGTCAGCCAGGCTCCAGTCTGTCTTAGCCTTTCCATTTGGGCTTTGGCTAAAGATAGTGCTGAAAATAGATGAGTCTTTTCTCCCAAAATGAAGAAAGCTACCTTGGAACAGTCCCAATTTTGCAGAACTGCTTGGCATCAGTTATATGCATCTGATCACAGAAATTTAAAAACAGTGAAATGACATTTCTTTCAGTCTTGAGGTTTATGGAGGGGAGGAATAAAAGTTTTAAATGTCCCATCTATCAAAATAGCAGGAAGATTCTAAATTTTGAATAACCTTGATGCAGATGGAAAGTAACAAAACAGCTCTATCTGAGGTTTGAGAAGAAGCTTCACATTACCATTAGAGAGCTGACAAGAAGTGACAAACGTTTCCTTCATCCTATAAGCTTGCTTAAAAACCAGAAGGGGACAAAATGTAATGTGTCTATCACAGACACGCTGTTCAGGATTCAAGTGGTAACTCATAATCTCAAATACGAAATTTTAAAGTGAAAAAACCTGGGTGTCCATTTCTATTAAATTAGGACAAGATGCAAACTCATTGTGATAGCCCTGTCATCCAGTCTTATCCCCAGCTCCCAAAACTTGCACAGAGAATATTGCAATCAGCTTCTGGATGACACAAAATCTCTTAGGCCGTGTCAGGTATAATCCTTTGGTAAAATAGGCTTCTTTACCTGTGACACTATCACCTGTCATCAGAAGCAACGTGGTGCCATATCAAGGACAACATATAACTTGTTTCAGAGACAGAATTTTAAAGAAAAAAAATCTATTTTGTATAAGTAATCTGATTTAGAGATTTCTGACAAGTGCTGTAATTATTTGAAGCACTTATGACAAAATGACATAAATTGTCAATATAGTAAAGAATATCTTCAAGGTGAGTATTCCAAATAATTGTGATTAAACCACTTCCTAGTTATTGTTTAGATGATGATACAGTAACAATGACAACACAATGCAGTTAGTGACATTTAGAACACTTGGAAATATTTCAAATGTCTCTGTAGTCATATATATAGAGAAATAGCTTCTGTTTTGATTTTGACAAAGGTGTTTAGTACTGTTTTTTCACCTGTGGTCTTGTCACTGAGAGTCTGAAGTCATGCACAAGATGTTCCATTAATCTCATATTAGTCTAAGTCCTGTGTATTTTCTAGAAAAGACATATAGCTCTTGTCATTGTTTTATATCCATATGGATCCTTTCATATTGTCTTAAGATGATTGAAAAAATAGTATTGTCTAATATGTTTTACATATTTTTTCTACACAATTTTAGACAGATCACTACATTTACCCATACATACATAGATTTTTAAGTAGAGAGAAGACCCCTCTATGGTCATCCAGTTCATCCTCCTGCACAAAACAGAACCCATAATTCAGGCTACCAGATTAAAATATGTCTTACAAGTATAGACTATCTGAAAAAACTCCAACAAAATCTGTTTTCTAGTTAATGGCCTCAGCAACTCCATCACACTGCCACATAAGGATCATAAAGTGACAGAATGGTTTGGGTTGGAACTGGAAATTCATCCAGTTTCAAACTCCCTGCCAGATTCAACTATATTTTGAAAATATGTCTGTCAATGGTCTCTGTTAATAACATATTTAATATCACACACATGTGTTAAAGGATCTGTTTCACCTAATCACTTCCCACTTAAAGGCAAGCTTTAGAGTTCTCTCTCATAGTTAACTTTTCACACAGGGATAAATTACATTTAGCTTCACTATGCTGATGTTCAAGCTATTTTCAGAATTTACTTTTGAACAGTACATTGCCACCTCTCCCCTCCCTCATTTAAGTATGGCAAAGCCTTTTATTCCTTGAGATGTGACTTTTCATTTTAATAAAGCAAAGAGCTGAATGTTCTATGTGACCAACTTGCAAAATGATCTAAATTCTCTACTGAATTAAGACTTTCTTTAGGACATACTACGTTTTTCATTCAGCCTCATAGAAGACTTTGTCCTTTGACCAAGCCATAAACACCAAGCTTTTTATTAAAGTATTTTTTCTACTTCCTCCAGATTCTACTATAAAACAAAAATGACATTTCCACAAGGCTGTAATTTGTTCTCTATTTTGAACAC
>QUSF01000018.1:4549188-4584966 GCA_003676055.1 Chloebia gouldiae | reverse complement strand
ACCAGTACATCAGTTAAAATAAAAGCTTTAAAAAATGTATATACAGACTCCCATATTTTTGTTCTACATGGAGAGTTTCTAGCAGCCACACTGATCCGAGCACAGCAGTTGACAGACCTTTAACATATTCAGTTCATCCAGAAAGGAATCATTGGATCCTCACAGTGCTGACAGAGTCCTGAGCCTGTAAAAGAAGTATGACCAACAGAATGCACCCTTGAACTTGGGAGGACAGGACACAGTAGATCATTATAACAGCTATTTGAGAGTCAATGTCTTCTGGTATTTTAATAATGCTGATTAATTTTATAGTAAAAATAATGTGCTTGAACTTTGGAAAATGCCATTAAACTTGTGTGGCACCTTCAGAATTTTGTCCTCCCTACCTAAAACCTATTATATGAGAAGATTGATTTATCTATTGACTGCATTTTATACAGTTATGACAATTCTTTGCAGAGAAGGATGAAAAGTATTCACCCACAGTGCTTGCATGATCAACCTGAAAACAACCAAACAAATAAAAAAAGCATTCTAATATATCTTTACTTTCAGAATACTCAGAGGCTTATAGACCTGACATTTTTTGATCAGAACACAGCTGCTGTGGTGCTGGATTTCTTTGGCCCGAGTGGCTCCCGACACTGTCTGTGAGAGTGGGGTGCCCCCATAAGCAGTCGAATCTGGGGTGTGGCTGTAGGGCACAGCTGCCCTAGGGCACAGGTGGGCTGCACTGGGGATAGGACTGTGCCAAGGGTAGGGATGGGGAACAGGGAGAGGCCTTCTGTGTGTTTTCCAAAGGTGTTTATTCCCCAGAGGGCCAGGGCCAGAAAGACACTGAACAAAGGCAGACACCAGCTTACATACGGGGCAGGTCCCAGGGCAGGACACAGTCTTTAACTTATTAGGAGAAACTGGGGGTGGAACACAAGGCAGGGAATACAAATATCTAAACCAATAGGGGAGTTCTCCTCCCCCTAAACCAATAGGGGAGGTGTTCTCCCCTCCTTCAGGGAAAAACAAACCAATGGGGCCTCAAAGGATACAAAATTGATGGGGAAGTTTCTAGAGAAAGAGGCAGGCATGGGAGGGGATTGACATTCAATGAAAGGAGGAACAGGGAACCAAAGGGCAGGACTTTGGGGAGATGGACAACTAGGGCAAAACCAACAAAAAAGAGGGGAGGGAACACTGATAATTAAATATGCCATAACAATACAAAATGGGAGGAGAGTTATCAAACTCACTACTAGGATCGGATAATTACCACAACACACAGCCACTCTTTCAAGCCTTCCAAATAATTCCTGTTCTTTCTTTCAAATTAACTCTGTCTTGTAGGAAAAGACCCCAACAGTTAAACATTTTCAAAGCATTATGTAAACAGAACAGGCATCAGGCAATAAGTTCTGAGCTCTTAGTTCCTACACTTGTATTCTTAGTTCTGTGATGATGAATCCCACCACCATGCTTAGAAGCTCATGCTGGAGCTACTCTTTAGCTATTCAAGTATGACTGTGTGGCTACACAGAACCTTGATGAAAATGACTGAATTCTGATTCACTGAACTGAGATTTTTTTTCTTACAAAAAAAGAACTGTTGACTGTCACAAAATTTGTAAGAATTTGTGTATTCAATTGGAATTGGACAATGTGCAAGGAAGATAGCATGACTGCATTCTGAAAATGTCACCAAGTACTAAAAATCTGAGCGTGAACAACAACTGTGGCTGAGCTGAGACTCTTTCCCCCAGATCTGCTGTTTAGAAGGGAGCCTATGAGGCAGCCATCAATTGGATAAGCACAGATAACTCAGGGAGGGTGAGTATGAAAGGTTACTTGAAAAACTTTAGAACTGATCAGTAGCCAAAGGTCAGTACACTGAAACACATGTTCATGAAGTGAACAATCATTTGCATTCTACAAGAGCTCAGATTTCCAAAAGACATCACAATTTGGAGGCTTGGAGACAGCTGATGCTGCAGGTGAACACACAGGTGGCCACAGCACAGCTGGCATTGGCAAGGAAAATGTACCTCTTTTACACACATTACCACGGCCCTTGAAACATAGAACAGTGTTCAAAAATACCCAAAGGCTCTACAGGTTTTTTTTTACAGCACAAAATAACTCAAATAACATAAAACCCAGTGTCATCTTGAGTGACCCTCTGCAGCTGATTCATCTTATAAATCAGAGCTGACTTGATGCTATTTGATCAAATGCCTAAAAAGTAGCACAAAGGAGCAGCAAACCAAAAACATACCAGAAAGGTAGGTAGGATAACTATCAGGCAAATTTTAGCTGGAAACAATGATAAACTTTTTTTTTTTTCTGAAAGGAAAAAAAAAGAAGAAAAAGGGGAAAATATTGAATAATTCAAAAATATGTATGATATCTCAAAGTTCAAGAGAGAGAATCATGTATATCAAATGTGTTTGCATAAAGACAAAGAGGGAACAAAAACATTAGTAATGTCACAGTAGGAACTTATTTCTTATAATCTGCTCAGACAAAAATAAGAAAGACTTTCTTTGGGAAAAACCCAAATAAACAACAACAACAAAAAAAACCCCATAAGATTTGTGCAAAGGCTGTGTGCTCTTAAAAGTAAATATCTTTGCCATGGTGTCTTTTGGAAAAGCACATCAGCTGCACACAGAACCATCCACTTTGGTGTCAAACCCAAAGCTTAGAGGTGCATGGAGGAAATCATTCTGGAAACGACTACAGCACATTTGATTAGTGAGGAGGAACTAATTCCAGGATTTTAACAGACAGTGTGGCTGCTTCAGTAGTGCTTTTGTGATCTAAAAATCAAAAAAGTATCCTTAGACTAAAACCTCAAACGTCTATTATGATAAGATAGCTTGTTTAGTTGGTTTTATGCCAATATAAACAACAGATGCAGAAATAATTCAAAAATCTTTATTTAACTAAGTTGACAGATCAAACTTTTTAGTGTACCCTATTCCTGGAACCTCAAAATCTGAAAACCTACTGAAAAGAAGTAAAGGGCTATAAGGCTAGCAAAGGGAATAGCCAAAAAATTTATGGACTGCTCTCCTAACTTTGGAATCTATAAAGAGCAAGGAATTATACAATCGCTTTATGAAATAATCAACCAATATTTTTGAAGGTGTGCATAAACAGGCAATAGTCACTTGACAAGAAAAACTGAGTTAAACAGCTACCACTTTTATTCCTTCATATTATAATAACTTTCCATTTCAAACAAACATTTCTTGTAGGAAAAATTATAAATCTGATTAAAAAGTAAAGAATCTATATTTGTAAGTTTTTCTAATAGCTAACTTACTACCAGTGCTTTTAATGCTATTTTATTTCTGCCCTAAATTTCCTGAACTTGAGCTTTCATTTCAAAGTCATTTTTAATATATATTGAAATCTTTCTTTGGTAGATTGAAGGCTCATCTATTAGTAACTTTCTATTACACTGACATTTAGAGAAAAATCTGATCACCATATTCTATTTGACAAATACTTCAAAACTTATATTCTTGAATATTTTCTCAATGAATTACATTTTCTCTTTAATATTTTTTTTAATCATTCATCATGCAACTCACTGAACTTCTCTATATTTTTAATGTTCATTCTCAATTGGAAATGAACACAGTACAGGAATTGGTGTTGACAGAAAAAGTTCAACAATAAAAACTTAGAAGCCAGCACAATCAGGAGGCTGTTCTTAAAGCCCACCATCATTAGAAACTCAAAGACATTAAGGAATAAAAAAAGCTCATATTCCATATACAGACAGGTCATAGCCAATGGTAGCAACATCCATCACTAGTGAGCCATTTACAGGATTTCCTTCCAGAAAAACCTCTAGTCAGTGACAATAACTCCTGGTGAGACCCTATCACTGCAAAGGCTAAAACACTAAACTGGGTGAATGGACATCATATAGTCTTTCTCCTACTTGCTGTTAATTCATCATCATCATTTCGAGAACATTGGTTAAGATTACAGCTTATTAATGCCTTATTAGCTGAGTTTAAATCACAGAGGAAGTAGCTCAGATGAGAACCTGAAGGTGTGTTATCAGGAACGTGTCCAAGAGTGGGCCAATGAAAGAGGAAAGCAACACATAAAACAATAATTTGCAAATTTCTTTGAGAACAGCTGTTAATATTTTTTTAATTAGGGGGATAAGGAAGATGAGATTGTATTCTTTCAAGTATCCAGTAAATTTTTAGCTTCCTTACAAGCACTTTTGTTTTGTTATTAAAAAGTATTTTTTACTTTAATTTTTATTTCTAATTACTGTAGGTAGTCCACTCATTTCTTCCTCCTGTACTCTTTTTAAAGCAAAGTGTACATCTGTTGAAGTTCCAGATAAAGTTTGCATCATGGCAGTACTAGTAGATCAGCTGAAATTGTTTTTTTTTTGAAATGAAATAAATTGCCAGGCCATGGCTTCTGGTTCACTATCCTGGTCAATTAAGTAATGTGCACTTGCTCTGTCCCCCTTTTTATACACAGAACCAATCTAGCATGAAGAGCTTTAAAGTCAGTTACTTACAGTACCTGCAAATGAATGCACTATACCCTACTTATTTATTTATTAAACAAATAGTTGCTGGTGTGGAAGCAAAAGAAATTGAGGAATCAGTGAATAAAACTAGCTGGCAAGTAGATTTAGAAGATCAAATGCTCACTTTTTGTCCACAGAAAGTACTTTCACAAATATAGGAGGAATGGAAATATCTCACTGGCCTAAACAGAATTGTCACCATTTTATTGTCATCTTTCAATCTTCCTTAAACTCTTTGGGAATCTGCAAATAACAGCAAACAATATTCTGCTCATGACATTGTAGAGGAAGATTGATGTGTACTCTTCTCCTGTTCTAAATGCAGTGCTGGGATGCCACAACCCTTTGTGGGGCCATGATTTTCAAAAGTAGCATAGAAACTGTGCTGCAATCATTCAAAATTACACTGAGCTCTATAGTCCTCTATTACAGTAATTTTTCAATACTTGCCATCCCTACTTTTATAGCACAGTTGCACTCAAGATCATAACAGGCCTTGGATAATAGAAATAATACTGGTTATTGTAATCCCTCTGACACAAGCTTGCCTAGCAGTAGCCAGGGTAGCCTCCCATTAACTTTCCATTATGTTTAGTGTCATTCTGCTATTGCTGTGCTATTACTCTCAACACGTCTCTCTGCAAAAACAGCCTCTCTATTTTATAGTGAGGAATCAGCTAAACATCAGTGAACATCCTTGTAAACAGACAGGGGAGTGAGCAGGGGACAAAATCAAGCACAAGTGAATGAGAAAACAGGCAAGGCATGAACCAAGGAATCTCCTGTGTAAAAGTGAATCCAGCTGACCCCTGGATTTACATCAGAGTGATGAAGTATCTTGGAAAGTAAAATATTTCCTCACATGCAGACACTGATTGATACAATTTCCTTCCATGGTCACTGCAAGCTACTAGCACATTATTCAAGCAGATGCCAACGTGATGCAAACATTCATGGGTTCAGTGGCTTAGGGAACAATCACAATTTACACCAGCTGACAAGCAGTCAAGAGAAATGGGCCTATATTCACAAAAAAACAGTGTAGAAATAATTTCTTACAATTAAGGAGACTACAAGTTGAAAAGGTACACTTGCTGAAGGGATATGTATTTATTCAGTCCACCTCACACTGATGAAAGATGGAGTTACCTATTTTAAATAGAACATTTAACACTCAGATTTATCATGGAAATGGTATTGTGGATACAACATTGTTCTCATGACACAGAAGTTCTTTGGGTCAAACCTATGTGCTTTTTATACAACAAGACTTTGGATATCATAGCCACTGCCAGAAATATATAAAAATGAATAATGCATTTTCCTTGGAAGAGAATTCAGGTAGAATGAGTTGAGAAATGCTGTATATAAAAAAAATGTGTTATACTAAATGCATAAATACAAAGGTACTTCAATCAAATTCTTCCCCTAAGCCTGACTCAGCCAGGGGAAACAGGTATGAGAAAAACAAATACAGATCTTATGTATGTTTCAGATTTAATTTTCTTTTTTGTTGCTGTATAGATAAACAACAAATTTAAATTTTAATATTCTTTTGATAACATATTCACAAGTATTATGCTAAATAACCATTCCCTAAATCTTAAGGAAAAAAAGTTAGCTTGATACACTTCTGCAGACTTGTAGAGTTAGACTTTGAATTTAGATTTTGTCCAGCTGTATTCTTCATGAATGCAAGTTTGTATATTTGTATGCAAATTGCATAGGTGGTTTGTCATTGACTTTATATACTAATCCTACTTTTTTGTACCTACAAGTTGCCCAGAGAGGCTGCAAAATCTCTCTCTTTGGAGACATTTCAAAATCCACGTGGACATGGTCCTGGATAATCTGTCCTGGTGGCCCTGCCTGAGCAAGGGTTGGACCCTGCCAATCTCATCCTGTCACTGATTAGGTATATGGAAAGATGGCTTCATCTACAAAAAATATAGTTATTATTAACATATCTACTTACATAGCCACATGATTTAGAGAAATGTGGAGCCTTAACTATAAAGCCATTTTTTGGTGATATTCTAATAAAAAGTTGAAGATATACCAAACTCCTAAAATACATTGAAAACATTGAATGCTATTTGAAGATTGGTTACGGTAAGGATGGGTTAAAGGTTCCCTTAAAGAAAGATCTCCCAGTTAGGATGATGGAGATCTTGCTTACGTTACCCACCTACATCACAGCAAGTTATTTCACATTTGCATGTTCTATTTATCAAACACTGAAATAGATCCTTCCCCCCCAGGTTTATTTTAGTCATTACATGATAGCATATAGTCATTTTGGTACACAGATATGAAAACTAGGAACTTAAGCTGGAAATAAAATGTTAAGAAACTGGTTCATACCTAAATTTCATTGTTTAGTGTGATAATTTACTTCAGTCCATTCACCTTGCATGTGCCTCCCATTCCTCTCCCACTGTAATTACCTTCACTGTTTATTTCACACAAGCAATTTCTATTACTAATCCACACTATTTCTACATGAGATATAGGAAACACAGCACCTGTTATTGATCTATATTTCATTACATTATTTAATGTTATGTCTCAAGGGAAAATATCAGCAAAATGTTATAAGGTAGATCAGGAAATTACAACAAGAATGGAAAAAACATGTGACAAAAGAAAAATCCTGAGCTTAGAAAAGGTTAAAAATATTTAATTCCTCAAGGTTCAGTGGACCCTTCTTGTAAAACATCCTCACTCTTAAAGAGAATTCTTTTTAATAAAAATAAAGAATGTTCTTGCCAACTTTGATGATGTAAGGAATTCAGGCTGTTTCATGAATGTAGAAAAGCTCAGGATACCCTACAAAAGAACTGCATATCCTTGAGGACTCATGCAACACAAACAGAGTGAAGTTCAGTAGTGCAGGGAAGGCAAAGCTAGAAAACTGGACACTATTAGCAAAACCATGTTCCTCAAGTTGAAAGATCACAAAAATAGAAAATATGAAAGAATCAAATGTTTGGCACTGTGGGATTCAGAGTGAGATGACCAAGTGCAATGCTGGGACACATCAGTCAGCGAGGTGACTTAAAGAAGCACCACAGACACACAGAAGCATTAGTGCTACTCAAGCTGTACTCCTCTGTGTAATTCATCATATGTATTCAAAGAATAGTACTGCAAACTGGAACCAGGTTCAGAGATGAGTTTTCTGAATGATCAAGAGAATGGATTCGTAGCAGAGCAAGGATGACCAGCCTCTCATTTTTACCCCAGCAAAACCAAGGTCAAGTGTGAAAGGCAGATTCACTTTGAAGGCAGTCTGATATCTCAGCAGCACAACTGGGTTTCAGATAAGAAGAGTTCAGGAGACACCTTTTTACAGTTTGATCCTTGTAACAGAAATTTTCTGTCTCTGTTTATGGGAGTGAAAAGTAATTGCCTTTGAGGTACATGCTTGCAGATGTGGAGTATATAACTGTAGAGAGCTTTGTTAGCAGTTTACATCAGCTAAGACATGAAACAATTTCTATAGCATATCTGTAAACTAAGAACTTAGGAGACTGCATTTTTCTTTACACTTCTTTCTATGTTGTTTTTATAGCATATCAAAGAACTCTCATTAGAATTACATTGACAAAGAAGCCCATCACCACATCAGCTTATTACACCCAATTATAGAACCTGAGCTGCTTTGTTCAGGTATTCATTAACCTTTTCAGAACTTACAATAAGAAATCTAATCAAACAGAGGTGGTAGGGTGCACTCTGAAATGAGAAAAGTTGTCATGTACAGTAAATTTTAATGCACTGACTTTTCTTAAATTAGCTGGTTTTATTAAATTGAATTAGGTGAATTTATTTTAATTAGCACCAGCTGTACAAAACAGGAATTATTCTGCACTGTAAAAATAGTATATGTTGTCTGGAATGAGTATTACAGACTATTTTGAGTTGTATTCAAATTAAAAGGGTATCACTTATTAAATTTATTCTTTTTAATTTTGTGCCAGGTGTATTTGCATTCTTAAAGTAACAGCATAAGCAATTATAAGTAGACCTAATTAAGTTCTTTAGTATTTATCATTCTAGAAGTACATAACACGCTTAAAAATAAGTAGAGCGAAATTGCAGACACTTTATAGAGCAAATTTACCAAAATAATCAGTAGCTACCTTACAGTAGTGTCTTAGGAAATAGCCCTGTGAGAGTTCCTTGATATGAGCAGAAGCCAACTGCTGGGGGAGTCTGAGGCTCTGTCTGAAGCCAATAAACCTAGAAAAATCCTCCTGTCAGTCTGCTTAAGAAAGCTGAAGAAAGGGTTCTTGGAAAGGGATAGCTGAATGCAAGAGCTAATTTGATCCAGCTCCTGAAAGATGCAACATCTGGGATCTAGTCCCTTTTCCAATGGAAATTTAAATATTCTGTAGGAAATGAAACAGTTTCAATGGCAGAAACTAAGAGAGACGTCAGTACACTTCATAGACTGATATTTTTGAAATATACTTGGGATAAGAGAAATTATTTTGAACCTTTGTTCTGACAGATTAACATGGTTCCTTTTGATCTTCTCCCTGTCATTTGTCCATATAATTTTGTTGCGCACATGAAATTTTTCTTCCTAAACACACCCCTTCAACTGAAACTATGTTCAGTGATTTGTTTTTTAGACATCATTACAATTGCAGTTTTCTCTTTTAGCTCCTCCTTCCAAACCTCTAACCTATCTCCAGTACATCATTTCTGGCTGTGGGAGGACTCAACTGGAGGTAGTTTCAGAACAATTTACTTTGGACTTAATCAGAAATGAAAGATGCATAATTTCACCCAGAATATGATGTTCTCACAGAGATTTTGTGTTCTCTCTCACTTTGTCCTGTTTCTTACGTAGTTTTAGCATTTTTTAGGATGGGGTATTGATTCCAAAAATACAGATTTTAGTTGATGTTCATACACTACCCTCAATGTTGCTGAACCTTTCAAGGTGATACTTAGGAACCTTATGCAGCTGTGTTCTGTTGCACAATATCAAACTACTTGGAAAAAATTTGCAGCTGTGAATAAAATGCTTAACCAGGTTAAACTTTTAAGCACTGTTAACACTCATCATTTCATCTTGTGCACTGGAAAACGGATGTCAAATTTTTGAAACTCTCTGGTATACTGTCATCAAGACTTACCTGAAAGATACAATTTTTAGATTGTAATACCAATTGATGAAAACCACAAGTATTGCTGTATTGCCCTATATATAAGAGAGTATATTGAGGGCTTTATGAAATATATAAAATTTACTTGCCATAAATTTGGCAAGTTGGTTTCTACCTCTTATATCAAATCCTTATAACCTGTCTCAATGATAACAGCCAGTTAATCACCACCAATTATTCAAGGGATTATTTCACATGCATAATTACAGTTTTTGGTTCACCAATTCCCTGTAAAATATTGACCTATAAAAACTCCTGTTAACCTGACCTTGCTGTAAAATACATTATTAAATGACCAAAGCTATTAGTGAAGAGAACTAAAGGCCAATGTTTGAAGGACAGAGACAGATACCTCCACATTTAAATGCCTCTGGTACTACATGAAAGTGTGTGTGAAGCCAAGGTCAGTTAACTGATTGCATCCTGATTCTCAGTTGCTGATGTTGAACGCAATAAATTCAGCAAAATAAAATGTGAAGTCCTGTGTCTTGGGTGGAAGAATCCCACAGAAGGAGTAGAGATGTGGTACCAGGCAGATAGAAAGGGACTCTGCAGAAAAAAAATTGAGGGCGCTGGTGGACAGCTTGAACCAGCAGTATGCCCTTGAAACAAAAAATGACCATCTGCATGCTGGGAGAAATTAGCAGGAATGCAGCCAGAAACCTGAGAAAAGTGATCCTTCTCCTCTGTTCAGCACATTCCAAGGGCTGTGTCTCCTCTCCTGTCCCTGAGTACAAGCTGGGTGCATTGGAAGGAGGTCCTGCAAAGGGCTGGAAAGGTGGGAGTTGGATGGAGCACAGGGAACTGGAGGAGGGGATAAGAACTGTCTTTGTTCAGCCTTGAGACAAGAGACACAGGGGAGACCTTACTGCCATCTGCAACCACGCAGTGGGAGACGTGGAGATGGAGCCTC
Source organism: Chloebia gouldiae (assembly GCA_003676055.1). Taxonomy (NCBI): domain Eukaryota; kingdom Metazoa; phylum Chordata; class Aves; order Passeriformes; family Passeridae; genus Chloebia; species Chloebia gouldiae. Next base: position 4,574,312 of record QUSF01000018.1, on the reverse strand, counting down.
TACAGGAGGGCTGTAGAGGATACAGGCAGCAAGCAGTGCTGGAGTGTGGGGCATTGCTACAAAATATAAGAACAAATCTTTTTACAATGAAGGCAGCCAGATGTGAACAAGGGTCCAGAGGACTTGTTGAACTGCTTTCCTTGGAGTTATCCAAGACGTCTGTACAAAGTTCAGAGCAAAGACAGAGCCAACTACACCCTACCCAGAGTACCAGTTAGAACCAGAGATAACAAGGGGGCTCTCACCACTAAGTGATTATAAGTGTCTGCGAGTTTTCTGGGGACTCATACAAACTTCTGCAATGTTTTATTAATCTACTGTAAATGAGTGTTTTAAAGTATTTTCTTTTGGTAATTCACTAGCATGCAATTCTTGCATTAATGCAATCTCTGCTCATGATAAATTCCAGGAGTGCTACTAAGCTGGTAACAAGTAAGTATTAATGGTTTTCAAAACTTGGCTCCTAAAATGTAGCAACATTTGGTAATAATAGCCTCCAAAACCTAGAGCAGATGCTCACTTCATTTATTTTCAATAATTCTGTTATTATTCCTCTGTTATGAAGAGCATTTAAAAAGAGCTGTCCTGGCTCAGTGCACAGGTAAGACATATCCTGGGAAAGCCTTCCATACCATGCCTACCAGCAAACCCTCCCAATGCATTTCATTACATGCAGTTCTGGTTTTGGTGTTAATTTATTGTTTTTTAGACTTTGGTACAGACTTAAGCATTTCTAGAGATTAGAAAAAGAAATTTAAAGAAAGAAAAATGAGAAGAGAACAAAAAAGAAAATAACATCTGAAATGCAAGCCTGATGCATAACCCCGAAACAAATCTAACTATCATAAAAGGCAGGATAATCCCAGGAAGCAGTGAGGAGCCACTGTTTACATTGGTGTGGTTTGTAGTCATTTTGATTTTGCATGTCGTTCTGCTACTTCAAATCTAGAGCCTCTGGGCACAGAAGAAGCATTCCTCAAAGCACCCTTTTCTTCCCTTGTTCTCCCAATGAACTCTTTGCTCTGCTTCAAGAAACTCTTTTGGCTACACCTGCCACTGAACAAATGTTCTGCAGTGCTCAACACCATCAAAGAGAAAATGAAAGGCAAAGGTGCAATCTTTGCCTTTCAGTACCTTTGAGCTGCAGCTTTGCTTGGGGAAGTTGTCAAATTTCCTCCATCTCGCAGCGCACTCTGCCTGTGCTGACCTCTCACCCCCTCACATCCAAAAGCTGCACTCCCACTCCCTGGTGTTTTACACTCTCCTCACCATCTCACTCCCTTTATGAAATAAGGAAAGACAGAAAATTCTCAGGGAGCTCACGTGTAGAAGGGAAACAGTTCGATGCTGTCTCGATTCTTTATGTGAAGTGTTGCAGTATTTTTACTCTATTAGTACTATTATTTGTGATGTTTACTGGACAAAAACTGGCACATGGACAATTCAAAAAAATGTGTTTGAATATATTTTTGAAAGTAATATCTGTAACAGTGTGTTGACTGAATTTGAAGAAAGTTAAGAAAATTGGTCCTGCATTCCAGAGGAAATTCAGAATTTAAAACATATTGTCAAAGACAATATAATGAATTAGTTCCATATAGCAAATCAATAATAATCTGCTCAGCTCAAATGTACAAATGTCCTCAGTGTCACAAAGGATCTCTCACCAGACATGTCATGTCCTGCACAGCAAATATGCTCCAGGAGAACGAGTAGCTTATTAAAAAAAAAAAAACAAACAAACAAAAACCAAAACATGCTTCTCCTCCACTAACTAAAAAGCTTCATTCTTCACTGTTAATTATTTGGTTCTGCTTTCATAGTCATACATCTCCAAATACATCACACAAAATTTAGTTCAGCCAGTAATTTCTGTAAGAGGCAGGCTCAGGTCAGAGCCTGCAATGCACAGTGAGGGTTTTTCCATTTGTGGCAAGTGCCAAAAGTCAAGCAGGAGCTGAAGAAGTACAGAGGGAGCACAGGAGGACCATAAATGAGTACAGTATGAGCTTTTACTTTTTTACTGTATTATCTTAAAGCATCTTAAGCTTCAGTGGAAAGCTGGAATTGTGTGTGGCCACGGATGACAGCGTGCATCAAGTATTGAGGAGGCTCAGGAAGCCAAGAAGAGGTAAGGAAAGAGCTACTTCAGTGCTTAGAAATAAAGCAGAAAGGCCAAGGGGGCAGAAGCATGGTATCATTTGCTTGGCACATTCAGGAGAGAGAGGATGGTTTATCAGCAGCAGCAACCGCCTGGTTGGAGCGAGGCTGGGACTCCTGACAAGTGCCAGGGCACTGCAGGTGCCTGCAGGAATAAATTCACTTTCTGGCAATAGACAGCAGGCATTGTGCTTGAGGAGGGGGTTTCAAACCCCACTTCCTGACTTCTGCTGAAGACTCCAAACATCTTTCAGGCACTGCTGGGACTAATGGATTCATCCTGCAAGATGGATTATTGCAGTTTGGGGGCTGAAGGCAGAAGAAAAAATCCCCAAAGGAACCCTAGAGTATATCACTCCTCACTTAATTTCACTAGTGAATTACTACTTTACAAAGAGCAGAATATAAGCTTATCATAATTTCCTCCTTTCATTTTAACCATTATCCTTTTTACTTGAAAATAAGCTTTTAAGCAGACATACATGAAGAAAAAAACCCCCACTAATTAGTTTGATCTACCTGCTTTTCTGAAAATTGGAAGACTAAGAACTGAAAAAGAATCAAAATGTAATGATTTACACAACTCTGGTCTGTCACTAGCAGTCACTCTGTGTGTACCTTTCTAGAATGTTCTCAAGCAGAATTTCACAGGACTATTTTGGTAGATGTAGAGAAGAAAAATCGTTGTTCTGCTCTGATCCTATTCTTCCATTTGGAAAAGATAGGAAATCCATTATCTAAGGAAATTACTTGTCCACAGGAATGGACATGGCAGTTACTTTATGCAGCAATGCAAATTTGAGAAGCTCCTTAAATTCAAAATCCCTGAATAAAAGAAGCATGTGTGAGTGCTGTCACATTACATATTGCTCTTTGGAAATTAAATAAAACTAATTATTTCATCACCATTTGAACTTATTTCTCATAGTCATGTTCTAGGGAAGGTGAGAATTTAGTTATCTGTTAATGAGCTGAATATATTTTAAAAAGAGGAATACTACAATGATGCTGGATGATCCGAATGCTGAGATATAGGTAGACAGCAGATGGGATAGAGTGTTCATAAGTAAATTAAGCTTTATTACTTTTCCTTTGTATTTGCTTAAAGCATATTTGTGAATTCATAAAAATAATTCCTCTGGCTAAACGAACTTTTTAATTACCTGATGTTCAGTGATACAGAGAAATGCAATATCTGTGACAAGACTGATATCCAATTGTTCATTTAATTCAGCATCTGCATGGTTGCTAGGGAATGTATTCACTTCTCATCTGTTTTTCAACATGTGAAACTATTCCTAATATTAAGGGTACCATGTATTTCAGATGACAACAGGTTTATTTACAGCTCAAATCTTTGTAGATAAATCAGGCAGAAGTCTGTGATATCTACCCTTACCGCTATGGTAAGTTACAAAAAGCTTAAAAGGTCTGAATTTTGGAGTGCTCTGCAAAAATTACTCTTTCAATTAAACAGTTATTCCAATGTAAGCATCTCATAAGAAATTGTCAGATTGCATAGTGAAAGCATTCAAGAATGGCTTAACCACTGCTGCAAGACAGAGTTTGGAGAGATTTTTTTTTTGTTTCATTCTGCAAAATGGCTGTTTGCATTGTACTGATAACCTGTCTCAGCCACTTCAGAGCAGAGACTTGACACATGCTCACTTCTTGCTAGGCTGAGAATAAGCTGCAGTTGTGCAGTGCTAACTATTTTTTTTAAATCTGATCCTGTACCTTGAGAAAGATAAGTGATCTGATCTCCTCAAAACACTAAGCATTCAGAGTTCCTTTGAAAATGCATAGCAACACTAGAATTTCTAGTCTGGGAAGAAAACTTGCATTCAGGGAAATTTTCTTTAAAGACAAAAGTCTAAATGTGGTAACTTGTTTCATGAGTTTGTTTTTTCCTTGCTGAGCTTCTTCTAAAAGAATCCATGCAGAATCCATGCAGATTGCTAACAAAATTCTTCTGTATATGAGTAATACAAACCAAAAACTGCAGAATAATTTAAAACTGAAGAATCCTCCATGGAAATAAGTAGTTATCTCGAGAGAATTATTTTATGCAAAGGTAATAAATCTATTCAGTAAGCAAACAGATGAAAAACAATAAATGAGCCATAAGCACAGGAAGCAATAAAAATTTAGCAGAACTGCCATCCAAGGCAGCAAAACAACTAATCACAGTGCATAACAGAAAAACACTGTCTATTAGGAGAGTTTCAGCTGCTAATGGATGTGAAGAATGTTTAGGTTTGATGTAGAGAGAGTCATTTCGCTGGCAGTGCACAGCAAAGATGGAACTCTAAAGACTGTATGAAGCTTTCAAATGCTGTATGAGAGTTGATGAAATAGAGTTTTATTTTCACAGACTGTTCTGTGTGTAATAAATGTATCAAGAATTGAATATGCAACTTCCACATATAGTTGGCATGAGTGGCATGATAATAACAGACACTGCAATAAGTTAGGGAAAGCACATTTGGAGAAGGAAATAAATTATCAGCAACATGTTCTAGCAATAGCAACAGAAAGGAACAAGTCAGAAATACTAGTGCCATCCCTGGTAAAGCAGCAGCAAGTAGGAAATATATGCCTTTGCTAATAAAACAGCTGCATTTCCACTTTTGCTCCATAAAGAATATTTTTATATTTTACAATGCAGGAAGTATGCAAATACCTGCTGAAATAATTCAGAATGATAGCATAGGGCTAAAGACAAGCATTAATCTTGACTGAATTACATGTTGATCATTAATGTAAATCAAGCTCTAATTCTTATTTTTTAAATAGACTTTTAAAGTGCCATAATATATAAAGGTGATTGAGTCTAATGCACTGACATGATCCAAATTCCTCACCTGCCTTCTGAAAGAGCTATGAGATACCTACTAGACACTTGCAATCTTAATGATGCTCTGAAAACCAAGTTAATAATGACTGTAAGAGAAATATTTCTTAAAGCAAATTCCATGAGTGTGAGAATGAGAGATTTTTCTTCTTTTGTATAGAAAACTGCTATATGGACTGAGATATTTCCTAGGCAAGTAAGAAGCCTTGTGTATTTTTGACAGGCCAAGGCCCCTGAACATAAAAAAGTAACATAATTCCATGCCATGGGTATCTTTCCTGCTAAAAGGAACAGCAAGACTTTCTATTTTCTACCAAAAAGCCACAACATATTTCCTCATCTTACTACATGAAATAGGGCAAGATAGGCACCAAATCACTGAATCTGCTCCTGATATTCACATTTAAGAAAACAAATGAATTATTTGATCCCATTAGGAAAATACCAAATCATGAACATTTATGACGGAAAGGACTAAGAGCTCACCAAGGCATTTAAATCTCCATCTAATTAAAAACCAATACAATTGAAGGGAGCAAGTGGAACTCTAGCAGCAAAACATAATCTAGAAAGAAACATAGGATGGAAAATTTTGACCTGGAAATATTGGTTGATTAGTCTTTTAAGTAAAACACCAAATGATACCATCACCACCCTCCCAACACCACTACATTTATTTTTCTTCTTGGTATCTTCCAATCAGAATCAGATGGAGATTGAAGTACATAATATCAGTGTTAGCAAAATAAAATGCAAGAGTACGTGTAAAATACAAGGGCCAGTGATAGACAGGGGGCTAAATCAGATTATTTCATAATGCCACTGCCTTAAACTGTGAAAGCTTACTTTTAAAGGAACAAAAGAAAAATCTTTTCCTGGTCTCACACAATGATAACATGTTGCACAATTTCACTTAACAGAATTCAGCTATTTGAGTGATGCTTTCCCTATGACACATGCACAGCTTGACAGTCAATGTCTACCATAAGGACAAAGGACAAATACCACACCAAAGGCAGAATTGTTCTGATCCCAGATCTCTCACTGAGACAGCATCAGAAAGTAAATACACAGGATTGATTGATTGATTTTTGCCTGAAATAAGTATTGTGCCAGCTAAAAATCATGTAAGTGCTTAATATTTACTCTCTGCATTCTACTGAATACTATATAAAAAACATTTCATGGCTAAATTAAGTAACTGCCAGATCTTTAAAAGCTTCAGAAATCTATTTAATTTCAAGTTTGGTTTGTGCCTCAAGGCAGCTCTTTTGCTTTGTTTTGGTTGGTGGGTTGGGATTTTTCAGTAGTTGAAGTTTTTTTTTTTTTTTCTCACAAAATCAGAGTCACAGACTGGTTTGGGTTGGAAGGGACCTTAGAGATCATCTTCTTTCCACAGCTGCCATGGGCAGGGATGCCTTCCACCAGACCAGGTTTCTCTGAGCCCTGTCCAGCCTGGCCTTGGACACTTCCAGGGATGGGGCATCCACAGCTTCTCTGGGCAACCTGTGCCAGAGCCTTACCATCCTCACAGAGAAGAATTTCTTCCTAAAATCTAGCCTAAACCCACTCTCTTTCAGTTTAAAGCCATTACTCCATTGCTGCCATTGATGAAGTATCCTCTCTGTTTCATTAAAAATTAAATAAAGACCCAAGGGGTTGAAGGAAAATGGATTTTTCATTTTTCTCCCTTTTGCTTTTGAGAATGATTTATTAAGTACATGTGCATTCATAAAATAGATACTATAGCCTGGAGAAAATAAACTAGATATTATTCAATTGTTAGTGATTCATAATATAAATGGCCACCACCAATTTCACATTATTTGTTAGAATCTTTTTTAACACGTAACTCTCACTTAAACCATGAGCATTTGACCAGTTTGGCTGATGTCCTGGCCATGCTCCCTCCCACTGTCTTGTGCACTTGTTCAAGGACAGAGCATGAGACACTGAAAAGTCCTTGACCTAGGGAAGCACTAAGCAACAACCACAACATCAGTATATTACCAACATTATTCCTATATTAAATCCAAAACACAGCACTGTACCAGCTACTAAAAAGAAAATTAACTGTATCTGTGACATAACCAAAGCAATTTAAAGATATACTGAATGGGGCTTTTGTTGTTGCTGATGTCAAATGTGCAGCCAAATTACCAGTAGTGGGTTTTTAATGGATATCAGTCTAATAAAATCAGGTGAAAATACAGCTTTACTAATTTTAGAAAAATGGTTTGAAACTTAATGAAAGCCTATATTTTTGTTCTGTTTTGCCATTTCAGATACAGCTATTGACAGCTGCTACACATGTATTTAAAGTTCAATAAAGAGCCACTGGCAGTGCAAGGAGCTGTATGTAAGCATCACCTCTGCCACACTTCTTTTTCATACACTCCTGGCTGCAGAGCTACAGCAGCAAAGCTTTCAAAGAGTTCACATTTACTGCAACTGTGTCAGAAACACAATTACCCTACACAAGAGCATCTCCCATGTTTAATTAATGATGAGACAAAGAGTGAATTAGACATTCCATTTGCAGGAGACAAAGTGATCCAAGCCCCATCATGTAAACATCACCGAGCTCCAGGAGCGTGTGCAAGGAGCATAGAAGGGGAAAATGATGAGATCCAGCAGAGCTGCCAAATCTTGCTGAGGCTGGAGCTCCTCCAGCTTCCTAAGGCTGACGTTTCACTGAGGTGACTCCTCTCAGTACCTGCTGTTCAGTCTCAGTGTTTGGTAAACTCTGGAAGCTCTGGCACGTGTGAGTGGCAGGCGTTTACTGAAGGGAAGGGTGTGAGGGTCCCTGCTTTGTCACACCGGGAAGGCCGATCAAACGCAGCACAATTGTCTGTCTAGAGAAGTCGTGCTCCAGGCAGGAGCAGAAATACCAGCAAGAGCCTCTTTCCTCCTATTAACAAGACAAGTCCACTGAGAACCAATCAGCCCTGCCACTGCAGAGCCAGTGTGAGCGTTGTTCTGCACTAATAGACTAGAAGAAAGTAAATAATGACTTTTTAGTATTCTGAAAGATCTCTCTAAATCACAGAAGGCTCTAATAGCATAGTCACACATTTAAAAGTAATATTCACGTTTCAGTAACATGAAATGCTGGGAATGATTCATAGAGTAGGTTTCAAAGCCTTCCCATTCCCCATCACATCAACAAATAGCAAGAAGCTGTTACAGAAAATGCTTTTTGCTCTACAAACATGATAGCTTTTGTTTATTTCCTCACCAGTTGACCTCTAAACAATTACTGAAATAGCATTTTTAATATGAGCACTAAATTCAGCTAAGTATTTTAAGAAAGGCAATGAATTTAGGAAGGATGTAAATCACATATCAGTGTGCTTATATTTCTTCCTCATTAGAAGCCTACAACAACCCCAGGCAAAAGCCAAGTGGCTGCTTGCACATGAATGGGGCAAGGATGCACCTCTGCAATATCTGTTTTATCTAGACCTCTGGAGATCATCAAAATTGAACTTTGGCTCAGCACAGCTCAATCTGCTGAACTTCTGGAGTGTGCCAGTCATAGAAAAAAGGACACATTTTACAAGAAAGGGAAAACACATTTAAGTAACAGGAATGTATTTATAGTGTTGTGCGTAAAACAACATTAAACAATCTCATTTTTCTGATAACCACAAATTTGGTAGCATTCCAAGAATTAAAACTGGGCCCAAGAATAAATCTCCAGTGGCACTGGAGGTTGCTTTGAACATGGCATACAACAAAAAGACAAAGCAATGCTTGGAAACTGGCTGAAAACAATTGTGACCTAATGTGGTGCATTTGAAAAGCAACGGAGACATGAGTCCAGGCAGTGTCTGCACATGCACACTAAGGTACAGCCAGGCCAGTTTCAACAGTAGATTCATAGTATTTGCAATGGGCATTATTTGGAATACTTTAGAACAACTGCATCACATGAACATTACTGTCCATTAACATTATAATTGTATGTAGTTCAATAATGGTACCACGTGTAAGTGCTATTTAGTCAGGAATTTTTTCTCCAGTTGTGATCACATTGTTTTCACATAGAAAAATAAGAAAAATTCACCATCCTACATGAAACAAAGTTTATCAAGACTGGTATATTTGGATTAATGGTGCAACAATGCATTTCTCTGGGAAAGACTGGGCTATTCTAAGCAGACCAGTCCTTTTCTTCCATATGCTTGACTTACCCCTGCAGATTAACTTTCCCAACAGCTCTTCACTGAGAAAATTTGTTCTTTTGGGGGTAGCATCTTTGACAAGTGTTGCTGAAATGGCACAGGAATGACCTCCTGATATAATACTGCAGTTAAAGTTTTCCAATTGACTACTAAGAGTCCTACAGAATAAAACTTCTGCTCTGCAGTTCCAGAAATGTTTAATCATGGATGGAGAAACAAACTCCTCAGGAAAGAACTACTTGCTTCAATGAACAGCCACTGCATTGCAAAACCTAAGAGGTTCTGCACCTTAAATCATCTAATTGATTTTAAACCTAGAGCTGTTGGTTACAGCTATTTTCTTAGAAATCTTATCCAATCCAATTCATCTATTCTTACTTTTATTTAAAACATATTATTGACAGAGCCTTTAAATAAAGTGTTAGAATAACTGAGCGGGAAAAAGTAACAATGGGAAGGCAATGATCCAGAAGAGACAGCTTTCCTCAGATTCACAGTTAAAGCATCATGTTCCAACAGGCAGATAAAGAACACAGTAATTTGTAGCCACATCCCATATGCTCCTTCCTGCTTCCTCTTCTCCCACCAGATTCATACACTGCTTTACTTTGCTATTAGACCAGGACTCCTTAAAAACTGTCTTTCAGCCTGGATTCTACTGGCAATTAAACCAATACATTGTTCAAATATATACAAGCCAAAGTAGATGTAAATGAAAACAAAACAAAATACAAGAAAGCCAATAAATACCATGAGTTGTATAACTCAAAATATAACTGCACAATGGCTGTTAATATGATCCACACCTCTTCTGTAAGAGACAGCCCCTAATATATCATTGCCTATTTCACATATGCAATAAGCCAAAAAAGCTGCAAGGGACGTGGTGTGATTACTCAATAACTTCATTAACTTTAGAAAGTACACACAGATAAATTATACAGTGCAGAATGTCATGTAACTCAAACAAGTTTCTATTTTTCTCAGAATGTTAATAAAAGCTTTAAGACATATTAAAAAAATTAAAAGATAATTATCTTGGGATTTGTAGCGATTTTATGCCTAGGCCTTGTGCATCACCCCGCTGATTATGCAGTATAGCAAAAAAACAGGGCCAAGAGCACAGGGCTGCATCTACTGACACCAAATCTCTACAGGAGGAAAAATTTATTCTTTATTAATAATGTCTTCATTGAAAAACAGTGAGTCAGGAACTCCTGTCGAGTTTTCAGCCATTCAGCAGTGTGGCATCATCCTGCCCCACACTGGTGCCCTTGTAATAGTCCAGCTTGGAAACTCATCTGCAAATCTTAATTCCAGGTTCCCTCAGAATCCAAGGGGGGCTGCCATCACTCTGCTCACCCACAGTCACCCACTGCCAAGGAGCCTACTCAGGCTGGAGTAGGGATCTCTCTTGTGGATGGGACAGGTTTCACTCCTATTTTCCAAGCTCCAACCACAGGTGACGTTCCCCACAAGTAGCAAGGAGGCCCCCAGGAGGGACAGAATGCTTTCAGAAGCCTTTCATAGCTTCTGAAAGTTCTATATAATGGACATGTCTTAAATGGTGGTTATATTCCAGCATAATGATCCATGCTGCACCAAAATGAAATGTATACTCACTTCATTTGATTTTCTTTCTCTTCTTAAGGGAATATAAAAACCTAGATGTGGGATCCAATGAGCCAGTAGGCCCAAGGATAGTAACATCAGAGAATTAAGAAATGACATTGTAACAGTATCGAGAATGATCATAGCACTAAATCATCCCAAATTCAAAATTTTGTGAACATTATTATTTGCTACCTTCCAAGCAATAATTCAGAGTGTGTGTGGGTGAATCAGTGAGAGTTCAGTGTTAAAGTGGGGAGAGAGAAGCACTGGGCAGCAGAGTGATGCCTAAAGAGGCCAGCTGGAACAGAGGCTAGACAGTGTTAAAGAAATAAAGTAGGTATTTATTAAAAGGCCTTTAAAGGATACACCTTGGGCAGTGCAAGAGCCCAGCCATGGCTCCACCCAAGATGAACCAAAATGGACACAAGATCGTTGACCAGTCACGTGTTTTCACACTTTTATAAGTTTTGGTCCACTTCCATATTGGGGTCAATTGTTCAATTACAGCTCCAGGTTGTGAAGTTCCATGCTCCCAGATTGTTCTCCTCAATTCACTGCTGTTTATACTTTTTGGGTCTAAAGTGTCCTTGGTTCTCAGGCTGGACAAGGATTGTTTTGTCTGACTGAACTGTGAAGAGAACTCGCTAACACTTTATATGAGGTTCAGAGTCACACACTAAGGCAGTACAGAATCTGAAAAAAAAGGAAAGCTAAAACTTAAAGGCATCAGTGCAGTGTGTCCTTCTGCCTATGGGAGCCCCAGGTGTTCTGTTCACACCTCAGCCCCACAGTGCAGCAATGAGGGGGGAGAAGGGCACAGAGAGTCCTTGGCAAAAGGGCTGATACCTGGGACCTGTGGCTCCTCGGGAAATGAGCTCACAGAAAACAAAGGAAAGATATAACTGCTAATATGATGCTCACCAAAATGCTCCTTGATGGAATGTGGCTGACACATGTGAATCAAATACAAGGGGAAAAATTCTCATCCTGAATTAGAATGGGCCTGAGATCTAGATGAGACCCCAGATTTCTGTATTAGGAGATGTAGTATAAAATATTAGAACAAATTTTCTATTTTAAAGACAGAAAGTGCATTTCCAGGATAAATAAAATCAGCTGAATAATGTGAGCATTGTATTTTTATCATTACTTTAAGATTTGCAATAGTAATTTTAAATTATCTGTAAATTCCAGTTTTAAGGCACTGGACACAAAATTCAGTGATCAAGGAAGCCCAAACATGTTTTTAAGTACTACAGAAAACATATATGAGGCTGAAAATAGTACGGTGGATCTCTTTCACAAATAGCATATTCAAGTTAGGATGGAGATTCAGTAATGGAGCACATGAATGTGCAGGGAGGGTTAGAGGTATGTTCCAAAGAATAGGAGGAAAAAATGGTAAAAAGTCAATATAGAAGTATGGAGTGGCATAAAAAAAGAGGTAAAGCTAAAATGTGCAAACCTAATTTGGGGAAAATATGCAAAGAGTAAACAGGATAGATTAAATGAGCTAAGTGAAAAAGACCAAGTTTATCAGGAGTTTGCAAGATGCTTTGGCTCCTGGAATGAGATGCAGTAAAATCCAGTGATGGGGCAGAATCACTTCAAGAGAAAAAAGCTAATAATAAAAGTTAACTGTTTGGAGCTGTGGGAATGAAAGATTTCTCATCAGATCGCTACAAAACAATTACCAAGGAAGGAGAAAAGACAGATATTTGCTGTATTATAGAATGAAAATGGTAAGATTCAGGTAAGAAAATGGATAGGAAATAAAACAAACAAAAAAAACCCACCAGGTAATATGCAAGATCTGGAATGGAAAAGTGCAAACATCAGTGGAAATCAAGAAAAAGGTAATTGAAAAATTCAGAGAAAACATTATGAGAAGGTCAATTTTAAAAACAGAGCTGTGAAGCATATTTAATATTTATTTATTTAGTCTTGGTTTTAAAGAACCTTGGTTTTAAAGCAAGAACAATTTCCCACTGTTGGAAAAAAAAGCATCATTTACATGAAAAAAATGATTAATTTTTTTAATATTTGTCACAAAAGTTTTTGGTGTTACCTAAGTGATGGTCTTTTTGCATTAAAATATGAATACCTACTCAGTGATGTATTACATCTCCCTTGTCTTTCTATTTGTTCCACACAGAACATTTTGTACAGAAAACAATACCATGTCAATAAAGGTTTTATGTACACACACCCTCCCTCCTCCATTTCATTTGCAACAGTGAGAATTTCTGTGCTGTATTCTGCAAATACATGGACTATTGTACAAAATTGATACTTTAGCCTTTTCAGTATTCTCTTCAGGATAGGCAAGTCCAGGGCCTCTGCAGATACATTATGAAATGATTGATTCTGCAAGAGTATGCCTTGGTACTTTTCAACATTTTAATGATACAAAAATAAATTGAGTTTGGAAATTTCCATCATTCTTCTCTCTTTTCTCTCTAAGGAGAACATGTTACACATTTTTTTTCTCTCAAAGGAAAAAAAAAAAGCAATCACACTTCAACCATTAATGTTCTTGCTGAAATTGCACAGCATCATACTAAATGTACCAGCATCCCTCTGACAGACATATAAGAGCACCTATTCACCAGTGTAATGGAAAAAGTTAGTGATTACATATACTGAAGTGATTGAGCCAACAACGACTCTAATGAAAGGAAAAAACCTTGATTAATAACAAGTGCCACTAAAAGAACAGATTGTTTTTTAAGGATTGAATCAGACAGAAAGTAGTAATACATTGTGTCCTTATCCATTGGTAAGGGAAAGAACGCAAAGACAAATGTCTGAAGATCAGCAACACTTTTGCTAGAAGGATTTAAGAATGAATTTCTCCCTCCTCCCTGTGTGCAGCTGTATGGGAGTAGGTATTTAATGATGATGTTTCTAGAAATCTCCTCATGTTAACTGTGCTGCTCTTCTAATGGTTCTACATTGTGTTAAAGTGAGGAGGATGCAGGGGGTTCTACTACAAAGTGCTGCTTCTGTATTTTAAGTCACATATTATTTCTATAAATCAAATACTGGGCCTTTGCATAGTCCTAAACCCTGAAATGTGCACACACCCCTATTTGAATAATTTTAATTCAGTAACACATAAGGCAGGAAAACCTTCTCATCATTAGATAAGGGGAAAGTCCAAGGGATACAACAAACGGTTTAGGGGAATGACCAACATTTACATGCAGGTAGTGCTCAAAAGCAAAGAAAACAAATCAGAGTCTAAATGAATCAATTATTATGGTTCCATAAAACTTTTCTACATTTATTGAGATATCTTGTGTTTTCTAAAAGTGAAAATGTATTGATTTAAAGAACAACCATAAAACACTGTCATACCTCAGCTGTGCTTGTTATCTCATGGTACCATTGAAAGATTGTACCAGGTAAAATCTGAGAGCTGCCCAAACAAGAAAATCCCATGCAACTGGTAAAATTCTATACAGCCATCCATAGAAGACTGTTAGGCATCTTATTGTAAATCAGCTTCTTGTTATTTATAGTAAATACTGACAAAGAGAACTTGAGAAAAATTTTCAGTCAAAAAAAGGAAGCAATTTTAAAAGAAAACCCTAAACCCTGAGTATTTTCCCTCTGCTTTCTAAATAAGAAAAAATTATTTGAGACAATGTCTGAATCAGAAGTGAGAGTTCTGGAGAAACTAGTGTTTAATGAAGTACATAGATCAGCTTTGTAAAAAAAACATTTTAGAAGTCACCAGATCTCACTCCAAAATAAATTTGCTATTTTACCATAAAATTTTTGATCATTACTGATGGATACCCCCTAGCCAGATTTAACAACTACCCACGTGAGACTGACAGCACACAGACATAAGACACCAGTTTTCTGTGAAAGCAAGGGATAAATACACCTCCCCTCCCACATAACTTCAGAGGGAGCCAGGAACTGCAGCCACTACCAGCAGCAGTTCCACCATTCCCAGCAGTTTCAATCTGACAGTGCTGAACATCAAACACAAGCCTCATCTACACATCCTTGTGCCAGTTCTCCTGCACTTACCCACTATGGCAGCAGCATAAACCAAAGCAAATGCTGCTGAAATTTGGTTCTTGGTCAATATGGGAATTTGTGCTAGAACACTGTTTTGTGCAATCAATACACCGCATCCTTCACTTAAAAATATAATCAAAATAGGAGTTTCACTCCCACTCCTTTCTCCTAAAACTTGCAAAGCAGATGGGCTGTTCACACACACACACACACATGTAGTAGAAACTCTGATAGCCACCAGGAGGTCTGGCTTCACCAGCAGCAGAGTATAATGAAAAATCACCTGAGCTGTTACAGTGTACAGTTCTGGATATGGACTTAATCAACCCATTCCATTCCTTCCAATTTTCATCAGTTTTTCACTTGTTACAGTGCTTACATGAAATCATCATAGCTGGAACAACATATTTGGTGCAAATTTGTTTTTAATCTTCTCTGTGAAGCAAACAGATCTACCTTCTTAAGAGCTACAATACTAATGTTTTTAGCAATATCACTAACTAGATATTGGCTTTTTTTTTTTTTCCTGAAAACATCGAGATTTGTTACTCTGCAGAAAATTGTTTCAGACACAATGTCAGAGTATTGCAGCTTGAGAAACCTGCTTGGTCAAAACAAGAAAAAAATCTGAACAGAGATAAATATAAATAGGCCCTTCCTACTGATTGCTGCTGCTATAAAACCCCCATTTTCAAACCAGTATCTACACAGTTCTTGTGGGGACAATAGTAATTTATGTAGTAAGAGTACATGAAACAGCTGAAATTAGTAATGGAGTAATGAAGAATTTGGGAAACTGCAAACTGTACTTTTCAAATGTGACAGGCTTTGCCTTTGCAGTATGCTTGTATATTCTGGCTCTGAATCAGCAGAACACTTAAGTAAATGTCTCAATAGGATAATTATGCCAATAAGTATAAAAGTCATTCCATTGATTTTAGTGGTGTGACTCAAATCTAAGTGCCTACACATTCCAGTATTTTTCTGCATAGTGACCTTTAGCAATCATCTAAACAGAAACACTTCCTTCTGTGTTTGTAGCTATTCCTGACCTCAAACAGAAGCTTTTTATTCCACAGATAACTCCATATTTTATTTTGAAAACAAGGTAATAGGCTTCCTTTCACTGCTTAAAACTGAGCTTCTTGCTGTTACCATAAAACAGATCAGTAGGTTCAATAGAATAGAAATAGGAATTGGGCATAATCCATACTGATGACACTGTATTATTAATAAATTACCTACTATGAACTTTCCATTAATTATTAAAGCAAATAAATTCTATTTTAAAGTGTTATAGATACTAGATAATTTATAAATATAGGATCATTGAATTATAATTCAATCTTTCCCTCAGTCACTGTCTGTACTTCTATTTCCAGATGACTTTGGAAATGTCCATGCAGCACTATTTGGTATGACTGTCCATACATGAACTTGAATGTCACTTGCAGAGCCAAGCCTGCTCTGTATGTGATGGCCTGCAGGGACCATCAAAGGACAGTGGCTTATCCAAAATCTGCTCTTTGCCATGAAGAGCTTCTTTACTCTCTAAGAGCACATACTCACCCCTTCCAACACTTGGAGCAATTCCTGTCCTGTGCTCCTGGATGGTGAACTGTAATTGTATTTTAAAGAGACTGAGAAGGGAAAAAAAAAAACAAAAACAACTAAGTGTGAAGGACTACATCAAGTGCCCAAACAGCCTGTACTGGCAAGTAACCTGTCTTCTAGAAGTTGCCTTTGCTCTCTCACAGCTGATGGCTCCCAGCAGTTCTGCCATCAGATTTCTGGAAGAGAATCTCAAAGTTCCCTGAGTAAGGGATGACTGCAGACATGCCCTGCCTAAGGCAGATTTGCGGGTGGCAGAGCACTGAGAAAGGCATGGCCAAGTGCCCAGCATGCTGATGACAGGGCTGCTGCCTGAGCCCTGGTGAGATGCACTGAGACAGGTTTGAAATTTCCATTCCCAGTTCCACAGCCGGCCTGCACATAGGCAGAGATCCACTGGACAAGTTGTGCTGGAACTGAAAATTTTACACATCCCACTGATGAAAGGCAAGAGCTGGGTGACTCTAGCTTGTCTGTACCAACCTGTTGAAGGAAAGAATCTTCCTGACACTGAGGATGTGAGAGAACAATTTTTTCCAAGGGGATTTCTGAAGGAGTCAGGGGGAGTAATGCCCTAAAAAAATCTAGATTTTTCCAAGTTACTGTCCCTAAACTTCTTGGCACTACAAGGAACAAGCCATACTGCTAAAACATTAGGATATATTCAGTATTACTATCTCATTATGTAAATTACGGGTTTTTACATGTAAAATCTTCTTAAATGAAGGAATAGAAAATAAAGAGACAAGTTGATTGCATTGAAATTATCTATTTTTCCAGCAAATACAATCCTGCTGGCTGTGGCTCAGATAGAAATCAAAATAAATCTGCAGTAATTAAATTAAGAGCTTGCACATATTGCCTTGGCTTGGTTTTGTACAGTTTCTTCCCATAGTTGACACCTTTTTATAATTTTTGAGTTTTTTTTTAGCTGGAATTAACATGTATGACACAGAATGGTGCCACCAAGACAGTGTTAACACTGTTCTGACTTTCTCACCTATATAAGTCCTGGCCTGCTGCACCTATTCTTCTTTTTTTAATTCAAGTATTGACCTACTTGGGTTAAACAAAAAAATACATTACTTTGACATGACTACAGTTGTAGGTTTAAGATTTGGAAGAATGCCTACCAGGGATTAGATGAGATCAGTCTGCTTACACAGAGTTTTATCTAAGTCTCTAGAGACAGAACTTTACTATACTAAGCTACCTGAACTCTACGTAACATTTAAAATCCAAGAAAATCTCAAAATCATTTTCCTGGGATTATAGAGGAGTTGCAGTAGAGGTTGCTGCAAGCAAAGAGCTTGCTGCTTATAGTATTATTTCTGGTATTATTTGTTAGCTGTTAGAAAAAGGATTAGTACAATTATTTCTATTATCACTACACCATTACATGTAGTCTTAAGTGAGGTGGAACTTGGAGAGCAGCATTTTAGAAGTCATGCACTGCTGTGGAGCAGCATGAATGCTGTGCTTGGTCTCACAGCTCCAACAGGAGAGTGCAGGGAGTTCAGCCATGGGCACAAACACTCTTGGAAGTTTGAGAAAAAGATCTAGAAACTACCTTGGTAGAATTTCATTGGGATAAAAGTCACTTTTGAGCTCTTGTGCCTAGCATGATTTGAATTCCTCTAGTGCCTTGATATTTGTAGCCTCACTGTTCACTGACAGCCTAAGGATGGAGACTCACTGCTGATTTTTTTGCAAACCAGGCACCAAAGTGTTCAGCTCCAGCAGCATTCCCATGCCCTGGGAGCTGCTGTTTGGTGTCACAGGCCTCCCTTCTGCTGGAAAGCATAAACAGCCAGAAGATGAAAAGAACAGGATATGATTATGTTTTTGGAAGCATAAGTGAAGTTTGTCAGGCAGAAGATATATATTTAATCACTTGCTGCCTTTTTGATGCTAGCAAAATGTATCACAGAAGGTACCATCCTTCTAATGCTAGCAAAAGCACATACTACTATTATTTATAGTACATAGTGATCAGCTTTATTTACTCCAAAAAATGTTTTATATATAAAATTATGGCCTACAGGCAGAAAACCAAAAATATAATAATACTAAGTATCTCTGGTCTTTGGTCAGAATTGATCTTTTGAATTATTAATTTTATTTTTCCTGTTACTGAGTCACTGGTTTACAGACGTTGGAAGAACCCCAAAACATCTCTACCACATGTGCTTTTGGAAGCCTAAATGCAGACAGATGATTAAGCCAACTTAATACATCAGTGATTTTTAAAATAATATTTTAAAGATTGTAAAATAATTTGAACTGCATAAAAATACATTTATCTTAAGGGACAGAGCTCTGGAATATTGCAAGAAACTGTCTCCATGGTGCATTACTGAAAAATTGCATTGCTGGAATTCTACAGCAACTCCATTTTTTATTTTATGTACATAATTAAAGGAATAATGAAATTTCACTGCTAGATAATTCAAGATTCCTCCAAGAAGTGCTTTTATTCTGTCCTTAAAAACTATTTCTTGATGTTATAAGTAGAAACAAGGAGAGTTCATGAGATCACAATTCAAATGGTAGGGTACATTTACATGTGATTTATAGTACTGGACCATGTGAAAAAAAACCACCTTTACATCATAGATTTCCATTAATATCAAAATGAGGTTTTGTTACACAAAAGACTAAGGAATAAAGTGTACTATTGTCTGCTTTGGCATCTCTGTAAGTTACATTGACTCTGTAGTCCTTTCTTGGAATTACTATGAAGTAAATTGTTAATGGATTGTGAAGGGAGAGGTGGACTGAAATTCTATTTCAGTGAGACAAGAGCATAACAATTTGGCAAGCACATTCTGACACTGGATAATTCTGTAGTTACTGCCCTACATTAAGCCATCATAGTGAGGGGTAACAAATTAGAATCAAAATGTTTACGTTATCATAGAGAATACACTGTAAAACTTAAACAAGATATTTATGCAATAATGGGGGACGGAGGAAGAAAGAAAAAAAATAAAATGCCTGTCAAAGTCAGAGAAGACTTTGGTATTTGACATTGAATTGCTGACTATTCCTCTTTATTGCTAATTTGCAATTGGGTCTAAACTTTCAACTGTAAAACTGATTGAACATTGAACACAGTCATTCTAAGAGAATTTCTATACTCCAACAAGGTGAATACTGCTATTAGGAAGTGTTGTTAGTGTTTTTGTTTCCTTCTCATTCTTCATATAATTTAAAAATTAACTCAAACTATTAAAAAGCTCAAGATAGACCAGAGATCGGATGGAATAATGAGATTATCTTCAAAAAGTAGAGTCCAGAGATTGGAAACTGACCATTTTTTGAAACTAAACTCCATGGATGTCCAAGAGGGCCCACAAAAAAGGGAGGCCAGCAAGAGAATGGCTTGTTTCCACTGTGGTAGCATAGCTGTTACTTACTTTTAGCTTAGGTTAAATTTTCTAGAAATAAATGCTCACAGAGATTCAGGAGGTTACTGTAATGTGTTATTAATGTTTGTAAATTGCTCTCACAACCTTTAATAAAAGTGAAAAGGACAGTGTTGTTGCCAAGTATTTCTCATTGATTGCCTGGAGATTCCCAGCAGTCACTCTCCTGTTTCACTCTGGCAATATTAATAGAGAATCTCTGATAGGAGAACAGCAGAAATGAATGTTTAAGATCCTCAAAGCAAACTACCCACTATATGGATGTAATCTCAAGCATTTCAAATGGTGCTGTATCTAGAATAGAAACTGCAAAGCATTCTTTATCCTTTATGGCATATAAATCCACATATGTCTTCAAAGTATGAATACCCCAAAGATCCATTACACAAATTGCCCAGGAAACCACAATGCCTCTTGAAGGCCTGTAACCCTATCAAGACTTTGCAGTGGTGAGAAGCCACATGTTGACAGATATTTAATGTGCCTAAGAACTTCCCTGACTGTACAAGCTAACAGGAATTTATGAAATCACAGCATAAGACACGGTTTATGAGGGTGATGTCTAATCACATACCTGGTACACTTAAGAACACAGATAAATCACATTCTTTCATCTGTAGCATAAAAGGCTTGTTACTGTTCAATAAGCACAATAAGCTGCTCCACAAGAAAAACAGGTATTTTTCTGTGTTTACAGTTGAAACTGCAAATATAATAAACCATAAACATGATCCCAGCCAACCACAAGCGTGATAGTGGGGTTTGGTTTTAAACACAGAAATTATAACCTGAAAGTAAATGTTCCTCTGGCTGCAGGACAGGTTTTCACATCAAATATCAGCATCTTCCAGGCAGACAGGATAAACACACCACGAGGAAGAGGGAAACATTTAGAGCACACAAGGAGGAAGCCAGCCTGATTCCCTGAGCAGAACCCTGGAAATTCCCTGCATTAGCACATTTTCACTGTTGACCCTCACATGTTGGAAAGGTGCGGATTCTGACTAAAATGTCTCTCCCAAACTTGGCAGCGTTTGGGAGAGGCATTTAGCTTTGTAGCAGACAAAGCTAAAATGTTGTAGAATCTGTTGTAGAATCTTCTGGAATCTGTTGTAGAATCTTCCAGAAAAGCTCACAAAGTGGCCTTCCCTTAGCCAGGGCCTTTTCAATATCCTTTTTTTGACTGCAAAGCCATGTATTTTCACTAGAATATTAGGAATAATTTTATTTCAAAATTCCATCTTCATGTTAATATCAGTCATTGGGCTAAAAAATCACTTATGTCAGTGAATAAGTTAAAAAATACTGGAGGATACAGACACTCAGACATTCCAGATACAACATTGTAATCATTTAAGTCTTGATTGTGTTTCAAACCACAACAAAACCAACTGTGTTCAGTATCAGTAGGGGTCCCAATTAAACTGCATACGTAGTTAGCACATAACACATTTTAGGCACCATTTCAGTGTAAGATTTTTTTTTATGTCATCTGCACTAATCAGAAGATAATTGTGTTTATAAGAAGCTAATAATCACAAAGATTATCTGTTTTAAGTTGTTAACATGCCTCACTAACACATGAAGAAGCAGGAAGGTTTGGAGGGTAAAAAAGTCAATTTTTCTTAACAAGACGATGCAAGAGAATCTTTTAAAAATAAATTTGAGATGTTTATCTATTGAAAGAAGAGCTTTGAAATGCAATTATGAGGAATGGAAAGAAAATTGAAGAGCAAGAGACAAATCAAGTGTGCTTTATATTCAAATTCTATTAAGAGTAGTTATATTAAAGCTTGCTTAATTTTTTTGAAGATGGACCCTGTTGGTAACTAATTCTATACAAGCATCCCCTCTTGCTTCCACAAGTAATAGTCAGGAGTAATTTTTGTTAAATTACACAAATGTTTGTGGTTTCATCATCTTTTTCAGTCTCAGAGACCAATACCATGAGAAATTTTAGCAGGCATGAGGTGGTAGATGGGCAACCGAGAAGACAACTGTGCTGTAAGACACAGCAAGACAGGATTCAGAAACCTGGAAGTTATTTGGCAAACCTAAAGGATTTACATAGCAAAGCCAACAATCTACACATGTAAAAGTGCTTTCTGATAGAAGTTCTAGGAAATACTTCAGGAATGCTTCTATCAGTGAGCCATTTCAATCATCATCTCTGGATGTGGAGGGACAACTACCCTCAGCAGCAAACATGCTTTAAAAACACACCTACTGAACCCAGTTTTACTTATTGCTGACAAATACCACTGGCAATTTTCTGCCTGGCCTATGGCTTTCCATGGTCTGATGATTAAACATTTTTTCCCAGCTACTTAATAACACCCTTTACACAGCTTGAAAAGCAAAACTATAAATAGCATCCTTGAGAGAGACCCTAGAGAAGATGTGTGGTTAACACTCCCAAACCAAATACATGATATTTTATGTTGAAAAGGTGAGAGGCCAACAAACTTTCTAACCTGCTGGTTTTCATACAAAGACCCTGAGGTGAAAGCATATTAAGGAGCCACTGAGCCTGCTCTGCACCAGCTAATATTAGTTTGAACTTGACCCTGGGAAGGGATGTGAGAATGCAGAAAAAATGAGTGGGCAAAAAAAGAAAAAAAGAACTGAAATCCCAATATTGTCTCTTGTGCATGTCAGCAGTGGCTGCAGGGGTGGCCACTGCAAGCTATACTTTTGCAACTCAGGAAAGGTTTATATTTTTCAAACCATATCTGCCTTACATCCTTAGCCTGTCAAGGCTAAATCACTTTACTACTCTTCTCTGTCACCTCTGGTTATGCCTGCCTTGCTGTATGTTGTTGGAATCCTAAGTGACATAGCAAAAGTCAGTTCCAGGTATTTTGGACAGATCTATTATCAACAATAAAGGATAGTACAGCTCTAAGTGCTGAAAGAGTTTAAGCCTTTTAATACAGTACCCAGTGTTGCATTATGCACATTTGAAGAACATAAATCAAGACTGACCCAAAAGTGAATTTTAAATAACTTCAGAAATGTTAATTATATTCAATTGTTCAGTATTAGGATGTCAAAGAATCTTACAGAAGACTCAGTAGTACAGAGAAGTACACTTAGCAACTACTCCTATCAGTCATTTGTGTCCTGTGGCTACATCAACAGTAAATCTCTTAAACACAAACAACAAAACCCTCAGTGTATGCAAGGACATATTGGTATGTCAGTACATATTCAGATACTATATACTGGTACATACAGATTCTTTACAATTAACATGCCCAACATGGAACACATTTAATGCTCAACAAATAATTTTTTAATGCCATTGATCCTGTATTTTTTTTAAAGCTACTTTCTGTTCCTTTGACAGATGTGCTATGCTGCATTTCATTACTTTTTCTCCTTACCTCGTTCTTTTGTTTTAGATAAGTGATGAGGCCTTCGAAAAAGATTAAGTACTGGCAGGCAAAGCAATGGCCCAAACACGGATTTAATTGGAACCTCAAATCCTCTGGAAAGAAAAAAACAGAAATTAAAGCATTAATAATTTAATTTTACTAGCAGACAGAGTGAGTTCATGTATCCTGTTTTTGGTAGCTTCCACTACACTCACTGCTTTGTATTTGATTTCAATAGGTATACAACCTGCTAGTCAAACCGTGTTAGAAAAATAATCATTAACAGAAGATTTTATGGGGTGTGCATAGCTGCTAACACATCCTGATGGGGTTAGTTCCCATCTGGAGAAGTAGTTCACTGATGATTGGTAATGTCGGAATTTGATTTAAGCTTTAAATTCAAAAAGCACTTTTTCCTGAAAAACCTAAGAATCTTCCCATGGTATAGAATTCAAAATGCTGTTTCCTTATGCTGCTCTTTGCCCCATGAACACGTGACAGAGTACAACCATTATACAGCAACATGACTCAAATACAACCAAGTCATAATGCTAAACAGTTCACGCTTCAAGACAAAAGATACTGAAAGAAATTTCATTTCTTTCAAGATTTAAAAGGGCTATAAACATAAAAACCTCCATAAATGTAAACCATAAAAGCAATATTTTAGAGAGTCAGAGGTTATAAGTTGTAGTATTGGGCAAGCAACAACCAAATAACCAACAAAATAAAGCAACCCAGAGTATGAGTTACTTGCTTATTTCTGCAAATAAGATATTTTTGCATTAGTAATTTTTATTCAGACATACAATACAAAAAAATCTCAGGTGCACCACAGAACATCTATAATATTTTGTCAGAGAATTACACTTTATATTTCAAAAGACCACAAGGCCAGACTCTTACACAGTACGTGAGATTAATACAATTATTTCAATGGACCAGGAATAACTTCCCAAGTAACCAATCTGACCAACAGATCTATAATTTTCCAAGCTCTCAAAGCTACACTGGGGAGGAGGCTTGTTTCATTTTCCTACTTTGCTGTTATTGCACAACAAGTATATATAAATTTAATTTGGGATAACAGTCAAATTTATGTACCATGACTTCAGTCACACTAGGCCACTAGAATTCAGTAAACATTCTGTAGTAGGCAAGGAGTTATCATTAAGCGTGCTCAATTACATACATAGTTATTATTTAATGTGGCAAATATATCTAAAGCCTTTACAGAAAGTAGCATTTCAAACTGCTGTAACCATCATGCAAAAGCTCCTTGCATGATGATAGCTTGTATGGATATTGAATTTATTTTCTGTTTGTTGATGGAGTGCTCCAAGATACTATGCGGGTTTTAAAGACTAAGCATGTCTATGACTATGACAGCAATATTTTTCATTAAAGTTAATTTTATGGAGAACAAATTTACTGAAATGTCTCTCCAAGCATCCCATCAGAAGCATTTTTTGGAATGAAGAGGTAATCTGTGGTCAAGATGATGATAATAGAAATGTTCCATGCTCAGATTATCTTGCACATCATTTCCTTTCCAGAACTGATTAGCTAAAGGCACAACAACGAGTATGTGACAATCTGCTTGCAAAGCTGCTGCAGAGGGAAAGCAGAGGCAGATTCTCTGTATGGCATAGAGACTGTGTCAACAAAACCTGCAATGACAAGATGACATCTCTGTGCAGAGTGCCCATCTGCCCCGTTATGCTGTCCCAGAGCCCAGGGATCCCAGCACAGATGTAGAGAGGCAGAGCCAGAGCAGAGCAGCTGATGAGGCAGGGCTGGTACCCACCCCAGCCAGGCAAAGCTGAGTCAGGCATCGGCTCAGTGGCTGCATCCTGCA
>QUSF01000018.1:4488010-4549178 GCA_003676055.1 Chloebia gouldiae | reverse complement strand
TCTGCTCCCAGTGGCTCCATCCTGCACCCTCTGCTCCCAGTGGCTCCTGTGTTAGCAAGAGCTTTTCTACTGCCCAGGTGCGCCCACCTTGCCTCAGCCTGCAAGGTAACGCAGGGGACAGCTGAAGTCACTTCAGTGAGTGCAAAGGCACCTAAAGAAACACTGGCAGGGTCACTGGGAATTTTAACTTAGAGCTGGAACCCAAAGTAGAAGCAGGCTACCTTGTCAGCTACAAAGCTGAAGTCCTAGCATTCAGCTAAGGACTTACCTGTGGATTTCTGATGTACCAGAGAGAAAAAGCAACAATGCTCAGCACTGGTAATTTAGCCACAGATATTTGTAGAGGTTTATGACTGTCTTTTCTCCTGAAATTCAGAAATGAGCTTGAGGGGAAAACAGGCTATTTCTACCTGAAAACAATTCTTGGTCCAAATATCACTCTTTCACTTACTTCTCCATCAATAAATAATTTTAAATACAACTACTGTGCTTCCTGGTGTTCATTTCAAAAATGTCTTGCAAACTGCAAGCTCTCTAAGCAGCACTGCTCCCTTTAGCACAAAGAAACATTTGAGCCAGTCATTTAATACATAGCCATTCAAAGATATTACTGAAGTTTCACAGGAGGCAATTTTAGAGCCTGGTGTTCTAAATGGCACTCAGACACTGAGTCCCCACCTAATATATATTTACCTATGAAGCTGTAAAATAACAAATACAAAAATAACAGCAATCACAATAGACATCATTACACTTTTGTAGCAAAACCTGCCAGAAACAGGACAATAGCCTATCCTGAGCAGTAAAAGCAGGACAGATCAGCTGTTAGGTCTCCTCTGAAAATATGGGAACCCTTGGGACATTCAGATGCTGTGCTCTGTACAAAACAAAGGAACATGCCAGTTGGGATCCATGAGAACAATAATTGAAAAAAAAAGAACCCAACAAAATCGTTCAATAGCTTTACTATAAATATACTCACTGATGCTTCAGGCATAGAAAATTCAATAAAGTGGTGAACAAATCTCACAATGTCTTCAAATTAATTTACATTCACAGAAATGTCACAAAGATAATTTTAAGGGCAACTGACTCTATCTAATTAACAAACTGAGTACTTATTTAGAGAGTGCTGCACTAATTGATTTACTGAAAACACATTCTGTTCTGATTTAGCTATTACTTTACAACCACCAAAAATTTGAACTTTTGAAAGTGTGCCACACTCACAAAATTGTAATTTACTATGATACCAGATTTCTTATAAGTTTACCCTGCCATGATGAATATATGCTTGGAGTGGAATAAGAGAAGAAATGACAGCATCTCCTCCACAGCCTGTGTTTGTGAAAGAATATACTTGAAAGAAAGAGCATGCAAGAACTTGACATGTTCTTGGGGCATGATTAAAAGCTCATGAAATAAAATAATTCAAAGACGACAGCTCTGACTTTAGCCACCACTGGGGACAAGAGATCTTTCACTTAAGACATGCCAGTCATTCACAAGTATAACTGAAATCATACAGAAGATGCATTTTAAAACCCAGTGATTTAGATACAAACCCCAAACCAGAAAGATGCTGTGGGTGACATAAAAATGCCACAAAGTTCAACCAAACTCTCATTTTTTGTAATAATATTAGGCCAAGGTTTAAAAATGTACCCATTTTAAATTGATAGGATCAAATAATAAAGAAAACTAATATATATATATATATATATAAATCCCCACATAGAATATGATTTTTTATTAGAGAAGAAATCTTCTCCCCCAGGCTGTTTCCTATCCAGTGCCACATCTGGGCCATGCTAACTTGGCTCTGTAGTAATGGTCTGAGCTTATTCAAAGCTATTGAGATTCATAACCTGGACTCTTTTACATTTCATGTAGCACTGCCTTTTAAGTGGATGTATTTCATTAACCATATTCTTTCCTAAGCTTCAGAGTCTGTTCCACTTTGTGAATTCCCTTTATTTCCTTTTTGACAGTTCTACAGTTAACTGTCTACAGAGATATAAAGCCAGCTGTAACTCACATTATAATATATATATATGTGTGTGTCTGTATAAATATACACACATTTATATGAGCTCTCATCTCATCCAAATGTATCTTCAATAATTTCTTTTTAAAAAGTAATGAGATTGACCCAGCACAAAACCACAGCATTTGAAACAAGAAATATCTTGAACAGAAAACTGATGAAGTCTGGTTCAGAGCCTAATTTTTAGTTCCCAAGTAGTCCACAGCTAAACTGTCCAAGTGTGGGTGCTGATCTCGTTTCTCTCCTGGTGCAATAAATGGTGTTTAGGAAAGAGCACCCACAGCCCACAGCCTCACTGGAAACAGCTATAGGGCTGCTCACAGGGGCTGCCCACCCGATCCCTGAAGGCTGGTAACTAAACTGCTTTGAGGACTGTCACCTTGTGGGAACTCACTGCCTTTCTGAGCTCTCTCTCTTCTTGAAATGTGCTTCAAAATATGTTCAAAGTTACCAGGGGAAAAAACCAAAGAGATGTAAGCCATAAACCTCCATTCCTTAGCAAAAAGGACCAAAAATACACAGACTCTTATACATTTTCTTATTATAATTAACAAACTAAAATACCAATCAAATCAGAAAATTGCATTTAAACTGTGTGTTAGAATCTGTTCAGTGGTGTGATGTCCTAATCCACTTGAAGTTAACTAAATTCAGATGTTTACTTCAGCACAGTTAAATATTCAGAGGATAGAATTGCACAGCTCTTAGACAGAGTCCCAGTGGGATTCTAAATCATTCCAACACCTTTGAAAAAATTCCACCTTTTAGAGACATATCCCTGCTCTCAATTGCTGAGAGCCAGGAGACACTCTTTCATTTGGAGGAGAGGTGTGATGTTCAGATTATTTCAGTGCTCACTGTTCTTGCAAATGCAGCTCAGTTATCAATATTGAGATACATGAATAGATCACCCTTGCTTCTCTTCAATATTAATGATGTGATAAGGCTTAAATTTGAAACAAATGTCCAAGATGCTTTACCCTAATATTTAAAAAGCAGTCTCTTCACATAATAAGTTCTACAATTGATACTATTTATTCTCAGAGTAGTATTTACTGTTTTTTAAAGCCAAATCCTGGCTTTCATTTAGTAGCTGCTAGATTTTTTTTTGTTACTGTTGAACTGTTTATAAAAATACAAAAGAAAACAGAAGATTTGTTGCATGCTTCCTTTTGTATCTTTGTATCTTTTGAAATTAATTATAACAGTACTTTTGTATTCATAATAAGCCCATCACTAACAAACCAAACTGATTAATAGACTGGTTTTGTCTTTATCAAGTATGGATGTCAGATGAGGCTGTACAGAATAGTTCAAGTTGCATTTTCTAGTGTGGAGAGTGTCATGATTTTGACAAGTTTAAATCTCTGTGGCTTCCTGACAGAAGAGGCTTCAAACATGAGCTTTCTCCAGCTGAGAAGTTTAGAGACAAGAAATTTAACACTAATAAAGCAGTTAAAACTCTGAAAGCATTTTTCCAACCCAAAAATTCTTGATTTCTTACACTTTTTCTCTCTTACCTTCTCTCTGGGAGATATGCCTTAATTCTGAAATCTTCTACACCATGTTTTAGGCCATAATGTGTCTTCAGACTCAGTTTAAGGCACATTTTCATTGTGCTTAAGGATCTTTCCTCTTGTAATGCCACACATAAGATTTTATACTAATCTTGCAGGCCAGACCAAAACCTGGCCCTTGGAACAGATTCAAAATTCAGGGTGCTGAACAAACATGGGTTGTGGTTTTTGAACACCAGACTCTTTTCTACCAATATATTAATGGCTGGCTGAAAGAAAAAAAGAGGAGCACTTTCTATTTGTGCTCTCTTCCCTCAAAGAGCTTGCATCCTTTTACCTTAGATATATTTTCAAATCTTCTTACTATCAAAACCCAATTTATTTCAATAATAACAATTTAATTGAAATTTTTCTTAGGCTGCTTCAGAAAAATAAATTTCCAGCAAATAAACGGATTTTCTTAGTATTCCCACTCTGTTATTTGCTGCTATAACAATCTAAACACATATTTATGCCAGTCCCTACCAAAAAGGTCTCAGCAATACCATGTAATTACTTAGTTAAGCTTCTAATTCATTTGTTGTTAGTTTTCTTCCTTTGAAATTCCTTCATTAAGTTATTGCAGGGAGCTGTGTTTGCACAGTAAAAGAGAAAAATACAAGCTCTTTATTGCATTCTTTTAATACCCCTTTTATCTTTAAACTAGCTGATTAGCATATTAATTACCTAGATATAGTAGACACAATCTTAAAATTAACTGGGTACAACAATCTACTGATTTAGTGTAACACCATTTGTACTTACATCATAATAACATCTTCACTTGCTCTGATATACTCTGTCAAGTATTTCCAGATTAAAACAAGTGGTATTGGTAGACATGTACTAATGATAAATATTCAAGTGAATGTTTGTGTACTTTGTCAAAAGCTTCCAATCCTAACAAATAAATACACAAAGCTTATTAATTACATAAGAGGTGAAATTACATTTGCCAAATATATTAAAAGCGTGTTCCTTCTCTATTTTTACAATCAAAACTTCTATTTGTTTGATTTAGACCTAACTGCTCTTTTTGCCAACTTCCAAAATTTCAGTGGAGATAATCTTCATTTGTGTACCAGTAACAGCTCTGAATGAGAAAATCACCCTGTAAAATGAATGAGCAAAACCCCATTCCCTGCTTGGATTCAAAGTGCTGCTGAGGGGCACTCGGGGTATTACCAGAAGCTCAGAGAATATAAACTTGCCATCACTGCCCGTGTCTGGCTTCTCCTGCTCATGTTCTGCATGTTCCATCTGCTGTGGGTGTAATTACACCAAGAGATCTGCCCTTCTAAACCCCACCACCCCAAACTCTTATCCCCACCCCAAACTGTGCCTTGCAGAATGGGCTGAGCTGGGAGAAGACATTCCAGGTGAGGCTATTTCAGAACAAACTAGGTCAGTAATCAATTCATAACAGAACACATGCTGGTTCACAGTGAAATAAGAGTTATTTTGCACTTGCAGCTTAAGTAGACTATAGTTTGCTCCAGAATGGTCAAAATATGTCAGTCAATAAATTTCTGATGGCAATTTCAGCATAAGTGCCTACACCACCAAGTATGATTGATCTACTGGAACGGTAATATTACATTTTCTGTAGCTGAGCATTTTGCAATACAAAGAATTAATTTTAATGCAAGATTCCAGTAATGCACTCATAAAACTATGGTAGCTGAGAGGTATGTTTTCACATGAATTGAAAGGGACACAAATATTTATAGCACAAGCCTGAGAGTGTGAATACAAAATGAGTATCTGAATAGTCATGCACTGACTCCAAGTTTATTGAAAGACTGAGGGTTCCATGGGTGGCTACACTGGCAAGTTCTCCTCCACTGCAGTTGTTCCTGACAGCTCCAGTGCACAAAAAGCCCTGTCCCTGTACAGTGTGGTAAGTGCCAGCCCACTCTGCAGTACTCCTTTCCTCTCACTATCCTAGAACTCTCCTCAAATCCTCTGAGCTAGGGCAAAAATCCAAGGCAATTTAAAAAAGAAAAATATTAATTACAGGCTGACCACTTATATTTCTATTATTGCAACAGCCTATTGATGTTAAGCATTTATGAAGTCATATATATGAGACAACAGTATTTCAAGCTTGCTGTGGAATTGTGGGAATGTACAGAATGTATATTATATTTTTTATTTCAGAAATCTATCAGATCTGGACATTTTATATTCGGTTTCATTTAGACATTGATGTATCAGATGATTTAGAGTGTATATGCTTTGCATTTGTTTGAAATATCTCTGACAAGTAGATATTTTTGACTTAGTGATCTAAAGATTTTTTTTTTGATGATATAATTATGAGCTGGAGGCTGAATTTTTAGAAGTGAACTTGGTGGTAGATTTGCAATTCAAAGAAGTTACTTAAATTAACAAAAATGCCCTAAAAGAACAGCTGTCTACCTGACTGATCCAAGAAAATGAACACTGAAAATAAACAGCTGCCCCATGGAAGACTATGTGATAAAACTAATCACCCTTTGCATAATGTATTTATTTCCCCCTGTGCTTATTACAGACCTGGTGAACCTTCCAAGCTATAAATATTTAAATATTACAGACATCCCAGACATGTGAGTTCAAATGAAAGTAGGATTTCAGTAGCCTGACTAGAGCAAAACTGGATCTCTGAAAGCAACCAGTTCTGATTGTTATATAACACTCCAAAACATGCCTTAATTTTTTTTTTCAAATGCTTGTTATACCAACAAATTATTTTTAAAAGGACTTTTTTTTCCCCCCTGAAATCTCAGTGTTCTCCATACAAGACTCAGTGTCTGGACAAAGGATGCAGTTCCACTAATGTCATCACAGCAACATATTAGAAAGAGCAAAAGAAACCAGTACATGTATAAAGTTAGTAGGATAAATATCCCTGGGTGCTATATTTTATCATAGATCCTGCAAAATCAAGTCACTAAAATCAACCAAGTAATGACATTATTCAGCAGTTGAGATGTTTCAGCCCTGTATTTGTCACTTTCAAAAAGCTAGATGAAAGCAGAGATAGAAGCAGGCATGCATCAAAATAATTTCAGAGTTCAAAGCACGGGATTCAAATGCAGATATTTTCATAGCACTGAGGACTCGGCAGTCATGATCCAGAGTAAGACACTGGATGGAGTCCTGATGGTGAATAACTGCTGTATGACAAATGAAACAAAATGTTTCAAACCAAATTGATTTCCCTCTTTTCATGTGCCTGCACTGAGGGAAGGGGGGCCACTCTTTCCTTTGGGCCTTTTTTTGCACTCCAGCCATTCTCAGTGGCTTCTACATTCACATACTCCCCAGAATACACAGTTTCCTCCCCAGTTCCTGAGCCACAGATCCTACTGGGATAGTCCAAAACTAATGCCAACAATTTCAGTTACAGCAAAGGACAGAAGAGATAACATTCAAAGCAAAGCTAAGCCATCTATCCATCATTTGTCATGCCTTGGGGGTGTTAAGTATGGCCTAGTCTGATTTATGGGGAAATCCATAGTGCTCTGAAAGCCTCTTTAGGGAAGCATAATTTGGGATGCTGCCAGAAAGCTGTGATGGCTGTGGATGTGATCTCTGCCCTGATGTGCCCTAGGTAAACTTTTTAAAGTTTTAACCATCACAGGAGTCCCAACATTTTGCAGGGCTTTTTTTTTCTAAAAGCTTTCCAGCTTGCAGCCTCCCAGGCCCTGTCAGCCCTCCTGCCATGCTGCACAAGCTGCCAACTGACCACAGTGTTTTGTTCTCGAGAATGGAACAAGCCCCTCTGTCTCGAGGGGCTTGGTGTCAGAATCAGGCCTGATAATCAGACACTTGTGCAATGCTCAGCCCCTACAGAGTCAGCCAGCACATGTGTGATTTGGCAGACTGAGCATTTTACTTATATCCAGGAACAGATCTTTATCCGAGCTGCCCACAAACAGCTGCAGGATCCATTGGGCAGAAAGGCTGTGATAAGCAAATCTAGAATATTTACTGTACTTCAATTGCTAAACCAGACAGCTCCAATTTATGCTAATTTATTAGGATGAAGACCTGCCTATTATCAAATCAGCTCACTGCCTCTTTCAAATCCAACCATTAAAAAGCAATTATTGTTGTCACCTGCCCAGGTGCACAGATTGAGGAGCATGCAAGGAACATCATCCTTTCTGAGGATGCCATGAGGGCTGTGCTTTCAGACTAAACCCTACAAAAAGCCAGGAAAGTGGGTAGAGATGTTTCAATCAGTCAGCAGAAGTGGTAGCCTGGAAAGAAGAACACAAAATGTACCTTACAACAGCCTTGGCCTTGAGGACTCTGACAGATATTTGTCTTTTTTTGAGGCATGTCCTTTCTTCTCTTTACCCCTCCAAAAACCATGCTGAGATATTCCGCTCTTGGTAAAGTCAATAGAAGATTTCCACTGATTTTAATGAGACCTGGAGCCTGTGGGCTCTCACTGAGGACAGCATTTCTTTATTTTCTATTTTAATTCAAAAATTTCCTTACACAGGCTGCCTGAATGGATGCAAAGAAGATTAACAATAATATTCCAAACTAGTTTAACAAAAAAAAATATTTATTCTAAAATGTCTCAGCACACTCAGATGTTATGAATATTCAGTACAGCCCGCCTCAGCAGACATTCTTTGCAAGACTATTTTTACTAAAAGACATTTTGATGTGACATATAGAAAAGATAAGACTTTTTATACAAAAGAGGATTCACTGGAAATACTTCCTAATGAAATTTTTATGCTATGTAAGCTAGCCTGCCTGCACTCCTTTGGATTATCCTCCATGGTCTGCTACAATACATTCCATGGTAGAGCATATTAAAAGAAGCACCAATCTGGTCAGTTCTTGAGTCTTTGTATATGGATACGCTATTAAAACAGAGGATGACCCAGGAATATCTCAAGAGAAAACACTTGAACAACATCCCCTCACTGTGCTATCAAATCTGTTACACATTCCTTAAAACTAATAACAAAAAGAGATTTTAAAAGACCAATTATAAACAAGCACAAGAGAAAAGCATTTTAAATAGCTCATGCTAATTGTGTTTATCTCAGTGTGAAGCCATGTCAGAGAGCCTGCAGCAAATGTATTTTGTTAAAAGTACCACTTGCACAGCAGGCGTTAAACATTAGAAAGCAAGCTTGTCATTACTGGGCTACAGCAGAAAAGGCTACTAAAACTCAGCTAAATTATTAATATTGTATCTTTAAGATGTCAGATGGAGAATTAAACTCCTTTTACACAGCACATGATTTTAATGCTACTTTTTCTTCTTGTTAGTTCATCAATGATGCCCCAGGTTATATAATCTCGGGGAGGACCAGAGGCCCCACATGTGCCAACCTTGGTTTGCATTCCTCAGTGTGGGAAAGCTCCACTGCTCTCCTTTTACTTCTGGGGCTGATATATTTTATTTATGTGTTTATCCAAATGGAGTTGACTTTTTAAAAATTTGTCAGGTTATTTATAAGGTTAATGAAGTATATAAAAGATAAGATTTTTTTTCTGTTTACATCCACTGTGCTGTTTGAGACTTAGTATTTCTGCAGGTGCAGCTCCAGGCTGCTTCTAATCCAGTTTAACACTGAGCTGAAACTGAAGGGGACAATTCTCCTCTTTCTTGCCAATCCATGTCTTCTAGAGAGATGAGTTAGTTGGCTTCTGCGATGAAGCATTATCTTTTTCAGGGTTATTTTTCCATTGGATCAGTCATACTACCAATGTGGAAAAAAGAGAAGTATGAGGAGCACCAAGGTGCGAAGTACAAACATTACTTTAGATGGTGTTATGCCACCTTCCTTTAATATGAAACCACCAAGTCTGGTTTAAAGAGAAGGGCTGAAATTTGGAAAATACCACTGACTACTCAGAAGTGAGCGAAGGGAATATCTCAAGAGAAGAATTGAGCTACATATTGAATAGTTATATAAAGGTTTTCTTGCTTTTGCAATCAATTCCTCACTCCTCACATGAACAAGCAATACCGAGACACAGCACTTCTTCCTCTTGGTCTTTGAAATCTGACAGAGAAAAAAAGGAGAACCATGAGATATCCCTTAGCAACACAGCTATGATGAGAAATTGTGTTTCCTTAAAACATGAACAGACTCTCACCTCAGCAGGTTACACTCTCAAGCACCAGCTGCATGGGTCAGTGCTCACATTCATCTACCATGCTGAGAAGAGAACTTCTAACGGTTTGAAGTCGATTTTGTTTATTTCATTTTTTTCCTTACAGAACTTTACTCTCATTCTACAGATTACTTTTAGTCACAAAGGCATTCTGAGAAGACAGTGCAAGCCCAGACACACAATCCTACCCAATTCCTATAGTTGAAAAGAAGGCACCAAAGGTTATGTGTTCTTATATCACCAAGGTTCATGAAGCAAAAGCTTTAAAAAATAAGTATTCATAAATGTTATATCTGTAATGCATTTCGTATTAGGTACTAGACTTTTTTTTTGTAAAATAGTTTCTTTCTAACTTCAGAGAGGATGAGATAAAAAGAAGTAAAATGAGGAAACTCATACTTGTGCCAGAAGAGTAGAAAAATGCTTTGGTATCAAACACAACTCATTTGCTTCCAGATTACAATAGGAGAGGGAGAGAGCAGCTAAAATGGGTGAGTGCCTTCACTGCTGCCAGAGATCAAATGTGCTGCTCAGCATGCCTTGGGTGAAGGTGCTGTGACAGAGCAGCATGACTTCTGCCAGTGGTCCTGAAGACTAAACCTGACACCAGTGAGATACTCTGGGAGTCCAGCCATCCTTTCTTCTCCAGAGGAGGAGATAAAGGTCACCTACTTAGTACAGGTGTCTTGGGGAGCAAAGGAATGCACTCGTTCATGAACTTTAGGGTCTTACAGACTGAAATATTGCTCAGGCTGTTGTTTAAACATCAGTAGAAAGATGCACTAGGTTGATCATTCAAGATCTGATGAAATAGAGCACACTTCTAAATGTAAGACAAACTTATGTTATAAATTTGCATTTTTTTTCTAAATAAGCCTAAATTAAAAAATGCTTCCTATTTCAGGCACCTCTTAACCTTGGCCCATGATGGAAACTCAAATTAGGACAACATATGTGCACAACCAGAAACCAGGTAACAACCCCCTTGCAGCCCTTTCTCTGCTAAATGAAGCTTAATACCTTTCATTTTACTTATACAATCTTAATGTCCAGTTTCCTGCCCATTTGAGGAATCACGTTCTCCATAAAATATGGTATTAAGAAAAGTAATGAAGCCTGAAAGTCCTTTCAATTTAGGAGACTAATGTCAAGATATTATCCATCATACAAATCAAGATAACAATGTATTTCTTTTTTTCTACTTTGGTGAAAAAATATAAGTTTCTAGTCATATAAGACAATACTGGAAAATCGGGAACTATGACATTCAGTTAAAATAATGGACAGGAGTTAGAGGAATCAATTGAAAGAATACAATTGAGCTGCAGAGAGTTTTGTTACTTGATATTTTAGTCCAAAATTTAACTTAAATAAATAACTGAATAGCTTCCCAACTAAGGCAACTTCCAGGAAGTTCTCTGGGAAAGTTGTCCTGAAAACTTTGACAGAGCCAAAATTTACATTTGGTTGACTACTTCCTGTGGCAGCGACATGGGGATGGCTCTGGGGAAAATCCACCAGGCAGATTGTCCCTTGGCCAAGGAACCAGGTGGCCAGGCTCTCCTGCAAATCTACATAGTCAAACCAAAATATTTGGAATTTTAAAACCAGCATCTCCTATCTATCTCTAGCCAGCAAATTCTGTTGCTTTGGTTGCTTAGATTGAATTTCATATTTTCAATCATTGAACGAGATTTTTTTTTTTGCTTTGAGTTCTTTAGAAAGGTGTGGTTGGATTATTTCTGTTTTAAAAATACACATCCAAAGAAATATATTAATTAAAACATGGGAGAGACAGCAGACTGCACAAAACTGACAGAATTGGAGAATAAAGGAGATAAAGGTGAGTTTTCTTTGCTTAGCTCTTTCTCACAGCTTAACCAACTCCTAACATCAGTTACTGTTAAAACGCTTCTCCTGCTTTCACGCCTTACTCAGACATCCTAGTCATTTTATTCCCATTTTATTAAAAATAAACATTAAAATATACTTTTCATGTCCATTCATCTCTCTACCATTACCCTACCCTGTTTTATACATGACTATTAGTATTTTTGACTGTAATAAATTCTAAGTACTTCAGTTTTTCAGCCTTCTTGAGCAATTTCTTCAACCGATGACTTTTATAGGGAGGATCCCAAGTGTTGGTATAAATGTTGTACGGTTGACAGATTAAGCCAAGAATAAATAAAACCAGTACATTACTGCAGCAAGGCTGCAGTCAGTGTTGTGTGAAATGAGGTGGTCCCTCTGTTCCGAGCTGCTTTAGCAGACTGCAGACAGTCATTGCTCTGAGCACAGTCAAGGCCCACTTAGCAACACTATTTAGAAATGCATAAATAAATTCCAAAAAGACCAAGACTGCACTGATGAGACAGGTTAATTGTCCATTTTTTAAGTATTTGGAGTCTGTGCTTTTACCTTTAGAATGATGTACAAAAGTATTTGGACTAAAACGGAACGATACTTTCATCACCATTACCTCAAACAAGCACACATACTGCGATTGAAGGCATTTAAGATCTTTCTGCCCCACTTTTGAGTTCTTTGATACTTAAATTTGACAATTGTGACCACAGACTATTCAACATGAACAGCAACCTCACCTGTGTTTACCTCTGCTGAGATAACTGAGGTAGCCCAGAGTACAATGGCACTAGAGGACTGCTGGGAGATCTTTGGAAGCTGACAAACGACCTCATCCCATGGACAACACATGAGCAAGAGATCAGATTTCATGACAGAGATTCAGCAGTCAATTTATTCTCATTTCATGGAGTCCAATTCTCTTTCTTATTGTGCTAAATCAATGGCTCATGTTACAGAGCTTTATGCCATTTGCAGTGTCAGCTGGACTCCCCGCACTTGTCTGGGAATTGGTTGCAATGGGATAAAGTTTAAGTCTCTCCTTCAATTAACAGTTAAGCACAAAGACGAAAATCACTACAGGTATTAGCTCTTTAAATGAAGACATTTTTCTGCATTAATCAGCTTCTTTTTCCTTTTATTAATGACTAATATGGAGGTAGGGAATTTGGATGTCACATCTGTCAAACAGTGAGGTTCTGACCTACTTTGCTTCTATAATAAGGAGAATATACCATCTACGAGTGCCTCAGTAAAACATTGGTTTAACCAGAGTTTTTTGAAGGCAATAGTGACTGTTTTAAGTGACAGAAAATTTTTTTTCATCCAGAAATTGATGAACATTAAAAAAAAATCTTTAAGAAAATATTCTCAAGAGATGTTATGAAAGGTAGAATAAAACAATAACTTTCCAAAATACTTATTTCCCTAAAAGAGGTAGAAAACACTAAAAACCAGACAGATGCACTGGCAATTTCCTTGACAGATTGATAACTTTACAGTTTCCAAAACTCGTGTGTTCAATAACATTTCATTAGTATACTCCAGTGTATTTACTACTATTCATTATTAATACAGCTATGTGCCTAGGAGATGTACAGTTTGTAATTATTTTAACTTTCAAAGCATAACAGCTTCACACTGGACTTGTTGCAGCTACAATATTTCATCTCAGAATGTTCCTTCAAACATTCTGGGACTGTGACAGAAATTTGTATTTGAACAGAAAAACTGTCAAGAATGTGCTGTGGTGCCATCCATCACAGTTTTAATCCCGACCATAGTTAGATGTTAGTGAAGCTATCTGTCCAGCACACTAAACAAAGGTTGAAATTATGCCTTCTGTTCTTCCACATCAAAGCTACCAAGTCAGACTGAACCCAATAGGCCTGTATTACACTCTATTAATTTCCTATTAGTTCTCAGCTATGCAAAATCCAGCCACAGTGTCACTGTGGTTTAGGCATGCAACCTTGATTTCAGCATCAAAAAATGGAGCCTGTCATTTCTTATAATTTTACAGAAGATTCTCTAAATGTAAATCCTTTTTCATCCTGTCATCCTTTTATGTCCT
Organism: Chloebia gouldiae; assembly: GCA_003676055.1. NCBI lineage: Eukaryota > Metazoa > Chordata > Aves > Passeriformes > Passeridae > Chloebia > Chloebia gouldiae. The sequence continues at coordinate 4,535,497 of QUSF01000018.1, read as the reverse complement.
TAATGAGTTTGCTCACTAACAGTGCAGATTCTTAATTTCACATTCAGAAATATTAACAGTTACTATAACTTTAAACTCCTGAAGTAGCTGCTCAATTAAAGCGTGATTTATACATTTACACTTAGTTTTACACAAAGCAATGACATTTAGAGTTTTGATTTTTCTTTCTTTTTCCTTTTCTCCCATTTGCATTTTACATTCCCAAGGGAAAAAAAGTTGCAGTTAAAAACTGAGCTAAAGATTCTAAAACAAAACCTTTAATCGGGAGCACATTATGTAGTATAATATGATTCCTTAGCAGTTAAAATCTAACATTTGTAAAAACAAATGGCACACACTTGACAGGCAAATTACACATGGATTACCATTTGTTAAAATTTCATCACAGAAAATAGTTTAACTGTTGTGGATATGAGCCAAGATCAGCCTGACAAGTACTTTACATGAAAGATTAGCATATTCTCTTCCAGAGGTTTATGCTTAATTTAGATGCATTGACTTTTTGCCACCATTGCTGACCTTTATGTCTAATCAAAGTCCCTTTGAATCCAAATCCCCAACCTTTTATCTCTCCTGACAGCTTTTAATTTGAAGGCTTGTAATAAAGTCTATTAAAATTCAAAATGTATCAGTGTTTAAAGCGTGGTTCACTTGCTGGATTTTCAGATATGGAGCTTCAAATGGGCTGATTACAGAGACTCCAAACTTTCCATTTTAAGATTTACACCAGGCTAAAAAAACCTTTGGAGGGGGATATCAATCTAGATTTTTAGTTATAAGGCACAAAGGTGATGTATGTGGCAAATCCATAAGTGAGTATCAAAAAGGAGCATTTTTCATAGATATTGGCTAAGTCAGAACTGTTTCTGTGAGAGTCCTGTATCTCTGGTTCATTTTATGATGCCAATTCACCCAGGGCAGAGTTTCCATATAGGACAGTATGGAGTCAGAGCAGTATGAATTCTGTGCAGCCTGCCAGGCTACATGATGACAAAGCCAAGCAAGCAGCAGCTCCGTAGCTAAACCTCCCTGGAAGGAAAACAAGGTCAATTTTCCTGGGTCACCTGTAATTGTCAGAAGAACAAGGAAATCACCTTTTCCATCTTAATTAAGGCAATTACTTTAAAAATAGTAGTGTAATGGGGAGCAAAATGTTCCAGAATCACCAAAGTACATGATTAAAGGGCCTTTATCTTTTTTTTTTTTTTTTTTTTAACAAACAAACCCCTCTACTTGTTCAAGTATGCTTTTCCTTCAGTTGGAATTTTTCTATTCTCTCATAGTAGCCTGTACAAATCCAAACATTATATATCTGATTTTCACACAATCCTCTTGTTCCATCAGGCAGGAATTGCCCTACAGAAGAGAAGCTGTAGATGTGAGAAGAAGATTAAAAAGTTCCTGAGCTAAATTGGTGTTATAAATTATTTTAAAGAAGAAACACATGTCTGGATCCTACAGTAAAATGTGAATACAGGTGAGGTTTATATTTGCAGGGCCATGAACTACAGAACTGTGTAAAAAATTCCTGTATGCTGCTGAACCCACAGAGTACAGGTCAGAACACAAGTGCTCAGAGATCCCTCTATAATCATTTGCAAGAGGCAAATTGATTTCTTTGTAGTTAAAAAAAAAAAAAAAAAGAAGAATAAACAGAGCTTTTGGGGTGAGTGAAGTTATAATGCAGCTGGTTGTAGGCATATAGGGGTTGGCCTCTTCTCCCAAACAACAAGTGGTAGAAGAAAAGGAAACAGCCTCAAGTTGTGGCAGAGGAGGTTTAGACTGGACATTGGAAAAAATGTATTTGGTGAAGGGGTTGTTAAGCCCACAAACAGACTGCCCAGGGCAGCAGTGGAGTCACCATCCCTGGAGAGATTTAAAATATGTGTAGGTGTGGCACCTGGGGACATTTAGCATTGGACTTGGCGGGGTTAATAGTTGGCCTTGATCTTAAAGATCTTTTCCAAGCTAAACAATTCTAGGGTTCTATTCTTCTTAATATGCACATGATGTAAAACTTTTAATTTATTACAGCACTGCAGTTCTAAATATAATATTTCTTAACCACAGATCACAACTGGATTTAAATCATGGCTCTTTTTCTCCCCCAATGATACTGTAATTTAATCTTCTACAGCTGTTTTTGTTCTGTTACAAAAAGGCAAAACTTTTCACATCTAATTAACTTACTCTCTAATTTCAGCTCAGCAAATGATGCATCACCCTCATCTCAGCTAAGCTGAGATGCCAGATGACACAAGGAAATGCTGAAATACAGTCTAAGACACCAGTTCCAAGGATGCATTGAAGAACCCAAAAAGGTTGTTTGCAAAATTAGCCCAGACATTATACAGAAGAAGAAGGTCTGTACTCATTTCCTAGTATTGAAATCACTAGGACATTGCAGGTGCAAGCATAGCCAGGCTGCAGCAATAGACTCTTTTATTTCCTCCTGTGTTCATTTCACACATTCCTCTTTATAACTTCCTCATTTCCAGAGGCTGGAATTAAAATAAGCTGAGCATCTTCCACAACTTCATCTGCCTCCAAAATACTCTCACAAATTTTCTGGACAGAAAGATGCTCCTCATGTCCCAGTGCCATTTTCTGGCACTCCAGTGAAGCATGTTCCAAATGTTCTCAATGCCACCCCACATTCAGAACCAGATGAGCTGTTCCTTCCTGAAACAGCATTGTATCACCCAAATAATCTAAGTGAAAATATGTTTATATAAGTCATATACTCATTTTTTGGAAGCAGGTTTGTTTTGGCCTCACTAAGAACTTTTTTATACCCACAGTGATTGTGTCATTAATCAAGAACAAATGCACTTCACACCCTTGACCACCAACACGAGACTGACAATTTCTCTGATCTTCAACCAAGAGTTATATCTTTATTTTTCCCACATAAATAAACAAACAAATAAAGGTGAAATTTAAATTTCAATGAATTGTCCTTTAACAAAATCAACAAATATGAGTAACCTATGCAAAGAACTAAAAAATAAACAATGCACTTATAGACTTAGAATCTTCAGGGACAGAAAATCTCTTAAATCCAACAGTAGTTTATACTATAGGTTTACATTCTGCAGTGACAGAATGTCTCACATATCTAACAGTATTTTATATATCTACAGACATGTAGAATTCCTCAGATGTTAAAAAAAAAAGAGAAAAATAAAAGCTCAAACAACAACCAACCCACAAACAAACACAAAACCAAAAACACCCCACCAGAAAACCCCCAAAACAATTCTCCAGCTCTGAAGTAAGCCTTTTTAATATTTTAAGGAGATGTTCAACACAACCAACCAACATGAGCTAAATATCTATGGCTGCCAAACACTCATTATGGTTTTTGAAATTACTAGTCTGCCTATTTGACCTGAATTTCTCATGTTATTTGCAAGCATTTATGTAAAACTCTCACTGCATTCTCTAGAGAGATAGGAGAAAAAAATGCAACAAGAAGATGAGACAAGATGGACATCATTATAATTTTAGGAATCCATCATTCCTCTTGCACATTTCTCTGCTGTTTTATCACTGGGGGTTTTTGGCCTACTGTTGATTCTCACTGTGATTTTAAAACAGCCAGCATAATTGTCTGTTTACAGAGATCCACGTGCAGAACATTTCTGCCTGATTTGCCAAATGTTTTTCTATCGGCAAACTCTTACTGTGTAGAGGGAAAGGAGAGCCTCCAACCTGGGCTGCATGAGACAGGTAAAGTAGCTTTTCTTTCTGATTTTTTCCTTTCCATGTATTTTGTATGCATTTATCACTTGATTCAGGAGACAGTTTATTTTCCAAAGTTAGAAGGCACATAATTGCTTGTTAAATCTACATACACACAATCAAGTTCTAAGGTTCATCTCTGTGAGGAGAATGAAATTTCCTATACTGTGTGCAGAAAAGAAAAAAAAAGAATTTTGATCAAGTGTGCTTAATGATTTCAAAATAAACTTTAGACCTTTGAGGGCAGAGGGGTGATGTGTCAGAAAACAATGAATTTAAAGAGCAACCTTTAAAATACAATGTCTGCAGAACTCAGCTCCAATTGTTATCACAAACAGACTGAATTTGTTTCCAGAGACCCATGTTCTTTACAGGGGCATACATGGCTTCTAATTAAGAGATAACACAATGTCCATAACAGCTCCAGGTAAATCTGATTCCCATTTTATGGATGAGGCACATTAAGCATCAAGCAAACAAAATGTCTGTTTATTTCAGGTGCAGAATTTGAGAATGTGGGACCACATTGTTTCCATAATAATATTTTCTGTTACAGCATTTTATGCTTTCAAAGCACAGCTCTAAGCCCTCGGTATTTCTCTAAATCAGACCTTGGTTACTAAATTAGAAAGCAACAAAATGAAACACAGATGGTGACTATCTGGGAAACTGTTTTTTCCCTTGTACGCCATGAGAGCTTTGTGGCAGAGGCTGGGTCATCACCAGTTCTGCTGCAGAACATTCAGCTCCCTTTCATGAGGTTTTCTTTTCCTTACAATCAGCTGCATCATTCCCTTAACTGTCCATATTCTGCAACCATAAATCTGGGAGTCACAGAAAGGAAATACACCTGCCTGTGATTCCTATCACAGAGCCCACACCCTACCTCCAGAACAAAAAGGAGAGAACTCTTGCTAGATTATTGAAATTGTTTGATATGGAAAGTAGTTCAGTTCCCTAAAGGATGCCAGAAATAATAAGTTCATAAATGTACATCAACAAAATGCTGTGATTCTGACAGTACCACCACAAATGCCAACATGCTTCAGAATAAAAAAAATGATCTTCAACATGCCATTACTCAAAGAAAAAATGACATGAATACAATTACCCATACTTTAAGGAGATATTATAATTTCAGCTAATCAAGTCAAAATGTCTATGAAAACAAAGGGAATGTAACATTTTTATGCAAGTTTTCCAGAATCTCAGAGGATGATTTCAAAAACTCAAGTGCAGTATCCATTGGTATATTCAGTATGATTAAGAACAGAACAATTTTTAGTCAAGTGAGACTGGTAATTTTCTATTAAAATGTCTGATTTATGTAAAAAGATCATCATAATATTAACTTTCTGTTTGTAACTTCTGCCTACATCAATTAAACTACAAAGCCATAAAATATGTTTAATAGTTCAGCAGCAATAAAACCAAATGACACTTTCTCATACCAGTACTCCTGATTTGCATTTATGTGGGAAAACCCAAACCAGCCCACCACAACCTGGATACCATTCTCAGTTGAAATGTTGTTTCTATGCCAGAAGAAGCTGTAGGATTGTTTCTGTAGTCTGCTAGGAGAAGTCTACTGTTCAGGATGAGGACAGAGGGACAGCGGCTGCCTTGACTTTCTGGAGGAGAGATGGAGGTAGTGAGTACAGGCTACAGGAAAAATCAGCTGGGACAAATATTAGAATATTATCTTTTGGGTCTCATCTCTCTAAAACTGATATGTGAGGCTGAGGTTAATAATTCTGAACCAGAGGACAGAAATATAAACTAGCTGATTCCCAAAATTCATGCCTCACCTAAGAGTGGCAGGTCTGCCTATGGAGAATACTCATAACTGGGAAGATTCCCCAGGAGCACTGTACCTGAAATAACATTTCCTAGTTGTGAGCACTCGGATAACATGAAAGTACTACCAGAATAAGAAGTGAAATTCTTCTATTCTTGGCATAGTTTTCTATAAAAAAATCATAAAAGGCACCTAAACCCGGTCTCTGTCACTTTAACGGGAAAATGTGCATAGAAAAGCTCTTGGAACATATATAGAAGAGGCAAAATGTACTATATATATATGAGACATTATTGAAATAACAAAGACAAAACCTGATGAGATTTTTCTATATATTGTAGGAAATGTTTGACAGTTTTGGAGATTATTTTAAATAGAAGAGCTTTTCAGCTTTTCATTACTGGTTTGAGACTTTGACAACTCAAGAGTCTACATCATCTTATTTTTGAAATAGAATCCAGAAAGACCACTGGGAGTGATGACTGCTAAAGTATTTAATTGTCTAATTTATCTATAGAGCCCTTTCAGGGGACCAAAAAATAATAAGAGCATTCCATACTGAAACATCTCATTTTATTATCTCTAGTCCATACGTTTGTGCGGGGGGAATGTTGCCATAAGTAACATAAGGACTTGGAGCAATGACTTAAAATTCTGAAAATCTTGAAGTTTGTACTCCCAGAACAATCAAATTTCAGTGGAAACTGAAATCAAAGTATGGTTTTGGCTTTCTTCAACCAGCTGTTTCTATCCTTCTTCAAAGTAAAGAAGCATAAAGTAAAGCAAAAGCAGCTTTTACTTTTGCCCCATTAAAAACTCCCAGCAGCTGATTACCTGAGAGATTTCCTTACATTCCTGATTATGGGAACTCCATGCCACGGGGCAGGGATGGGTTAGTTCAGCATGAGCTAATTCCAGAGCCTTAATGGCTGAGCACACTCCAGAGACACCCACGGGAATTCACTGGTTCAGGCTGGTCTAAGCTAAAAGGTTGTTGGCTTTTGTTTCATTACAACAGACAGCTATGCCAGAGGATATCTTTATGGAGAATTTGTGTTGATGGTGTTCCCAAGATGATCATGAGGAAAAGGTCAAATGGCTCTCCTTCAGCCTTTACACTGAGATTGTCACCATCCATTTTCGGCTCACAAACAAATATGATGCTATTCTGTAGTGCAACCTCCAGGAGCAAGAAGAGCTCTCTCAACCTTTTACAGGACTCTGAAAATGAGAAAGGAAGTTTTCTCAGAGGATGTAGGTCATAACTATGTCCCCTACCATCTGGTCCTTGAAAGCCAGTAAAGGAGGCTGAATATATTGCATTCCAGCACTGTCCATTGACAGACAGTCCCTCAAGGACTGTAACTGGTGAAGTTTCAAACAACCTCCAAATTTCCCTAAACACTGGTAGAGCTAGAGAATTCTTATATTGGCTGGCTTAGTAGGAAACTATAAACTCACTAAGAAACTGCATGAACTTCCTTTATTTACATCCCCTTTTACTACAGCTAATCTGCCTTTATTTGCAGTCAGAAAACATTCATACCTGAAAGTTGACTATTTTTTTCATGTAATCCTCTTAATCAGCAACAGAGCATTTATATATTTAATTTTAGACTACATTTGATGGTGGTTAATACTTTAATTAGCTATTTACACATGGCAAAAATTACAGAAGCAATTAGGAATATTCAGATTAATTAAAAGTATTAGGCAGTATTAAATGTGAGAGAACCGATTTTAATTAAATCTTTCAAGTATTTTTTATAGTCTCCTCTGAGGTTTCTCCTTGAGAAATAAACTATAGGAACACAATCATATCTGAATCAGATAGCTTTGCACTATCATCACCATAATGTTTTAAAAGCATCCAAAAGGAGTTAGTGAACTTATTCTTTACTGTTTATTAAAAAGACTATCCATGCAAACTATTTTCTCTCCATCTATTTGCTTTACCAGTACTGATACAGTGACTGGCAGCGAGCTGAATTGATTGAAATGCTGTCTTAGTCTCACTGTAGCTTATTTCTACTCCACAAAAAGATTTGAGAGAATTACCTTTCAGCCAGTCTGAAAAATTCTATTCAAGAAGGAAGGATCTTTGTATCTATTTAAAACTCAGCAAGATGCAGAGGACTGTGGAGTGCAGCACCACAATTCAGACACTCTTTAAGGCAAACCACGAATGGTTCTGTGTCTGTGGATTCCCATCTTGTGCTGTGGCAGCCCTGAGATCCAGCCTGACCCTGTGAGCTCTGTGCCTGTGTCACTGCTGGGACCCACCCTGACCCTTGAACAGAACCATCCCTTGGGGGCTGGAAGGAGCACGTGAAGCACATGGAAACGTGGTATTTCACATGAGGTGAATTATCAGTTTTGTGATTGTCTACTACATACAGACTGTGTCTCAAAGCATAAAACATGCTTAGTAAATGGACTGTAATATTCAAAATACCAAGAGAAATCAAAACCAAACAAACCAAATAACCCCAGAACAAAAAAAGAAGACTTGCAGATACCAGAAAACCTGATACCATGATTATTGAATGACATCCTCACCAACATAATTCCCCTGCAAGTCCCTTGATTAAATTACCAGAAAGAAGACAATATTATAAAACAAGTACCACAAGGTCATTTAGGTCAGAAAGTTTAGAATGTTGGAGCATAGAGAGATGTAAATGGCACAACTATTTACATTCAAGCTATTGGCAAAATATATGCTACTAAATCCAAACTGGAAGAGGGTAGGTTTAGGTTGGATATTAGGAAGAAATTCTTCCCTGTGAGGGTGGCGGGGCACTGGGACAGGTTGCCCAGAGAAGCTGTGGCTGCCCCATCCATGGCAGGGTTCAAGGCTCTTCCACCTCAAACCATTTTGTGATTCCATAACGAATCTTTTTCAAAATATCATGAAGAAATCGAAAAGGCTTTTTAATTCAGTGCTCTTGCTGTATATATGCAAGCCAGAGTAAGATATTTAAGTTCTTTTACTCACAAATGAACCACCCACGTAGTGTCGGTGCTGTTTGTTCCATTCCCATATGTTCCAAGATACTATTTCGTCCTACTTTTGCATGTATACAAAATTAGAATTGCAAGTTGCATCAATTTTCGTCTTTAAATTGGTTTTATTTACAACCTCTAAAGTTCCTTGATTATTTCTAGTAACATTTGCATCAATGTTTGCTTAAATTATTCATGACATTTCAGTTATATCATTGGGTGCTTCAAAGTAAAACTCAAAGTAACTTTTCTTTCCTGAGAACAAAGATATACTTTCCTTGCTCTCAAGCAGAAATTCATAAGAAGATGAAAGAAATGCCAAGAATTGTTAATAAACAAATTTGTGGTGTAAATTATAAACAGAAAAATGAAAATATTCCCAGTGGAAATAGAAAACACTGTCTAAAAATGCCTCCCAACACCAATTACGTATATCCAATTAGGATATTATTTGATTTATCTAGGTCAGGACTCAAGAAATTTTTTGTTGCCTAAGTAGCACGTGAATTACACAGCCTCCCTGTGTGGGACAAGTGTCTGGGGAAGATTGCAGTGACCTCAGGCAGAGCCAGGGGAGGACAGAGCCACCTGAGTGCTGCAGTCACTGCTGGTGCCGCATGGTCTGTCCCCAGCACAGGAGGGGTGGCCTTGTCCCTGTCTGCTCCAGCCTTGGGGCTCCACAAAGCAGGAGATGGGCCAAGTGCAGGGACTGAAGCTTTTCTCTGTCCCTGCTCTCCTCCTCCCACACAGACCCACAGATTTCCTCCAATGCATGTAAAGCAAATGAAATTATATAAAAGCACATAACATCTCTATGCATTCTTTTTAATACTTCACCCTTAAACCGTCACCCTTTAGAAAACATAAAGCATGTTTAAGAACTCTGCAGATTTCATTCATGCTAATCTTATTTTCCTGTCCTAACATTGAGACAAACATTGTATTTATATATCCCAGTGGAAGAGAAGGACATTTTGAAAACTTCCAACTTACAGCCTTCAATTTGAACTCTAAATCAAATACTTCTTTTCTTTCAGTAAATACATATAATGACCTTTTTTAATATAAGAAACTATATTTATGAATGAAATGTAACTTGACCATAAACAAATCACCTATTCAATTTAATGTTATGGAAACGTGCTAACATTATTTCATAGGACTGAGGTGAATTATTCCTAAAAGAACCCAACCATGCAAAAGAAAACTAGAGAGTTATATTCAATAGTAAATTAGCTTCCTCAGAAGGCTTCCTTAAGTGCATGATTAGACATATTTATGTTTTCACAGCACATTTATGATTTGACACCAAATCATGCAAAATTTGCAGTTTCCTATGGCTTTGAATCACAACCAAGTGGATATGTCTAAATGGCTGCCAACATTTACCTCATCATGGCAATAGCAGTTGATACTGATATTGCAGTGAAGGTCACAGACATTAAAACCAATGGGGTCTAATCTCACCAGGAGAAAAATAGCAAAATGTGGCAAATAAGTTTGGTCTGAGCAGCCATCCTTGCTAAATGATTTCACTGAAGGGGTGGTAAAAAGGTGGGAAAAAATGAAGTTTGGACTTTGGATCCTAGAGAGTGGGAGAAGTTTAGAAGCAGTATATTAATATTTCTTCCTTAAGATGCTGTTCAAGGATCCTGTTCCAATCTTAAAGACCAGTAAATTAAAATTTACTTGAATAAGCAGGCTCTTGTAGATATGTTAGAGACTTACTCACAAGGTGACACATAGCTTCAGAGATGAAAACTGCCAACCTGTTAAATTTTATTAAGACAGTCACATCTTTAGATATGATCACATTGCAAGCATTACCTATTAAAATAAGATCATTTGACCTTCATTGAGGAAAACCCCCTTCATATAGCTAAAAGAAAAAAATTATTAAGATACTTATACACAGAAGGAAGGCATTTCTACTTCATAATTCAAATAGCATTATTCTTTGTAGTCTCCAAGGCCTTGAACAAAAATGTAAAAATTCGGGAATGTTTGCTAAAGCAAACAATGTGAAGGACAGCACTAACTTGTCTATAAGATTTTCTTATTGGCTGAAAAAAATTCAGAACTAAAGTTCAATTTTCACCTCCAAAAGCTAAAATTCACCCACAACTGTATTTGAGATAACACATTTATTTTCCAGTTTTAGGTTTTTGTTAGCAAATAGCACTGTATGGCAACCACTGGAACAGCGCCCAAGAAAGAAACATTTGATTTCAAATCCTTTGTTCTGGAACTCTGGCTTGTTTGAACAGTACAAAAGGCTTGCCAGAGAAAATTCTGCAAACAGTTGTTAAATTTCAAAGATAAACCCAAACAATATCTTACAGCAAATTCTCACGACAAAGGGCTGTATTAAGTGGAATATTACTCTGGGATCACATAGGGCTGTGAGCTCTGGCTCTTGGCACATGGGCAGACTAAAGGCCTCACAGTCACTCAGGCTGGAGAAGCTTTAGTGACATATAGTGAACAACTGGTTCTTCTATTCTCAACTCTTTTAGTATCTATCTTCTTTCTGCTGCTCTGAAAGAGCTTTATTATAAAACTGTAAGAAACTATTTCTTTTGTTGTCAAGATAACTAAGGTCCAAATCAGCAAAATAAAAGCCTTGTGTTTCCAGACATATCATTTTCATGCTGGTTGCATTGTATGAACATATATATTAGGATACATCCTTTCATATATTCAGAAAATAACTCACTAGGCATTTGAAGCAACCTGTGCTAATAACATCAGCATTTCAGCTATTTTATGGATGCTTCCTAGAGAAAAAGTGAAGTACTGAGCAGCAGCAGCAGCAAATGACCCTTGCTATGCACGTGCATGCATTTATATATCGTTAGCTGTCAAGACAAGAAAGCTGATCTCACATCAAAAGGATTCCCAGACAGTTCTGGGTAGGGGGAAACAAAATCCCACAAACCTCTTACTCTTTCACTTACAAATAAATAAATAAATAAAACACAGCAGTGAGTCAGTTAATGGCCATTTATCTGAAACCACAAATAAGAAATAAATAAAAAAATCCTTTTGTTTCCCTCTTCCCCTCATGATTCACAATCTTGGCTCTGCTTCTGGTGACAAATGACGCAGTGGTAAATAGTAGTCCTTGTTATCAGGACTGGTCCATATCAGCTCTATTTAATAAAGCAAGAGTTGTAGTTACTGTCTGTCTGATTTGTACATTTCTTCCTCCTCAGAGAGCTCTTTGGGTAATGCTTTCTTTACCTGGAATCACTCCAGAACAGTCGCCTACCATTTGTTCAGTGCCGGGTTTCCAGCTGCCCCAAGGTGCTTAGGTGGTAGGACTAAGAAGTACCACCAAGCTCCAATAACTCCACTAATTAATTAGGGACTTTGGGGCACAGACAGGATGCTTTACTTTTAACATTTTTATTGAAACATCTGCCCTCTCAGTTGTCTTAGAGGAAATGCTGGGCTAACTGCACCCTTTCAGCTGCCAGAACTGACATTTCAGCTTCTCTTCTAGTCCACGAGGCGGATTTCTCATTAGGGACTGCTAAGGGTCTGTTCACATGCCAGGGCTTTGAGGAAATTTTTACTGCCCTTTCTGTGATAAAACATTTGACAGTGCTAGGGCACACTGAATTTAATTCAAATTAGGATGTCTGTTGGAATTTCTAGAATCTTTAAAAAGAGGCTTTTGAAATGCTTATGAATATGGTGAAAAAGAGCAAATCAACTCCCTAGGTTGAGGTAGTCTATGCTATGAACCTTTTTTCTTCAGGTAAATAAATGGCTCCATTGATTTAGTGTCCTGAAGGCATTATCATTGACCACATGAGAGGGGAAAGATATAATTTTTCCAGAAAAAAAAGAAAAAAGTTTAATCCTAAAGTTTCTGAAATAGGCAGAAGACTGTTCCAGAAGACCAAAAGTGCAGAACACTAAAAGTCTTCTGGAATCCCTTAAATGCTCTTATGCCTTTAACCTGCCTCACACACAGTGACTCCCTGGCTTCCACCTCTTTGAGAAAGCTTTCCCAAGCAGATATGACAAGGCACTGATGATTTTGCTCACTTCTCTATATTCACAATATAAGGACATATCCTGGGTACAGAAAACGTCAGAAAACTCATGTCAAAATCTGCAGTACAGAACACTGCCTGTCTGGAGAGTGAGTGCTCCTTTCTAAAGATCACATTTTCAGAAATATTGTTGCTTCTTAACCAAGAAACATCTGTGGCATTTAAATGATTATGTTAAAAGAGTTTAGTAGTGGGTGCTACTGTACTTCTGTACCTTTGGAAGTAATTGGTAACTTGAACCAGACCCACTCTCACATGACCAATAGTCAGTCCAAAGGTACCTTCCAAAATCCACCTTCCAGTCACAAAATCATGATGTGGAAACTCTGCTTACAAAACAAACATTCTATTTTATTAAAAAAGGCCCCTAACACATAATGAAAGACAAATAGCATTAATAACTTGTTCCATGTTTTGCCACAGTTCTTTTCTTACCACAATATAATCCAGCAAATGAAAATCTCATGAAAAATAATAACTGGTTAGAAATATTTCTTCTTAAACATATAGCTTCAACAGTATCCCTATTAACAACTTGCCTGTTTAATCCCATGATTTTTCTTTGCTCACCATGTGATAAAGTTTGACAATGTACAATTCAGCTGCAAAAGTGCCTATAACAAGTGCAGGCTGTAACATCACTGTTTTCCTTGGGGCTAATAATTTTATAATGAGTTTAGTGGAAAGCCCCTATGCAATAAGTTGTAGCTGATAGCAGCCCAAGGGAACCTCTAAGTGCGAAAAATTAGCTGCTAAGGGATGTTGAATCTCATTTTTTCAGGATAGAAAAAGGGTTTCTTTTTGAAAATCCACATATTTTCAAGTAGACATAAATCAAACAGCAAAAAAATTGTATTGCTATGGGCTTTATCCTGTTTTTATTCTTACACTCTTATGAGGTAGCATATACTTAAAAAAGAATAAGATTAGTCATCCAGCTAGATATGCAATTATATTAATTTGTGACATTGTACCACTTGGAATTCAAAAAAGACTGCTTTGAGTCAACTTGCCTTTGTGAGTACAGAGCTGCAGACCTTTACCCCCTTTTCAAGGGGCAGAATCTCAGAGCACTTAATTCCTCCCAATCAGATTCACAGAGTGGAACCATACCTCTATTATTTTTTCCCAGCTGTAAAATCTATGTTGCTCTGAACTGTCAATACATTGGTTTGTCAACCTGAACAATTAGTTGCTATCATTATATAGCATGTTACACAAATTTAAGTTATCACAGCAGAAATCTGTGGTTTAATGTTGCAGAGCAAAAAAGCTAGGGAGAAGTTCAGCCCTTTCAGAAACAAGGTATAATGACCACAAAGCAAAATAATTCTGAAACCATCAACTGGTAATACATACATATACAGACCCTCTGATTTACAAAACCACTAATTCTTCAGTGAAAATACAGCTTTTGCTTCTGGAATCACTACAGTGATGGGCTCTGTGTCTATCTATGCCAGCACCTTTTCAGGGTGATTTGATAACTGGTTAAAATGGCCCCTAGGGAAATGTTATAATACTTATAATACCTGTCCTAGAAATTTGACCAGTACGTTTTCAGGATATTAAATAAATCACTTTACAGACTAACCTAACATTCTATAACGCAAACTGCCTTAGGAAAGTTATTCTGTAGAACTTTTAGGTGAACTAATGCATGTAATCCCATCCTGGCATCCATGGAGCAAATACATTCAGCTGAACAAATGCAAATCAGCTGCATGAGATCAACACTCCCTAATGCATTATCTGTATGCATAACACCTGTTAATCACATCTCCTTAATAAATAACAGAATTATATTTCAATCTACCCAACCCACCACAAATACAGATAAATTTAACAGAATCAGATGGCCAGCTACTTGAGTACTAGCTGAAAGGTAGAAAACAGTAAAAATGCATCTGAAATAATCATTCTAAGGTCTCTACAGCCTGGTTGAAAATGATTCTGTTTTGACATGCTCTAATTATACTTGACACAACTAGAGTTAACTCTGATCCTAATTTGCATATCTACCTATATTCATAAAATATATACCTGCTTATTATATTTTCCTCCAGGCTACACTTTTATCTACACACTTATGAAATATAAACCCACAATTAATATTAAAAAAAAAAAACTTTTTCTACAGTGTAGTAGAATGTTTAAACAGCAAGGGAAAGTAATTCCATTTTGCACAAAGAAAATTATTTTCTAAAATTTTGAGAATACAACATCTCAACCTGAATTTTAACACTTATAAATGAAGGACTTGGAATTAATTTATGCTGTTTTGTGTCATCAAACCCCACTAAGGTACATGAAAAATATTTAATAGTTTACTCCATTAATTTTTCTGGTTTTTTTTTTTTTTTTTGATCTGAAGATGAGTTTTCAGCTGTGCAGGAAATCCTTGAAGAATTCTGAAAACAGCTTAGTTTTCCAGACCCAGAGCATTCAAGATAAGCTCCAAATATGAAATACTGGTTGCTTATCTGAATTGGAATCCACATCCAAACCATTTCAAGTGAGACATTATGTCTAGTGGCCCTTAGGTTGCTGTGGCTACCAGCAACACAGACTTAAAGTTCATAATTCAATTACAGGGATGATTGCCTAATCCACTGAATAAAATGGACATAAAGGGTAAAATAAACAAAAATCCCATCTTAGTTTAATGAGATTCTTTGACACTAAAAGAAGTAATTTTATTCAATTCTTGCAGAAATACCTGCTGAAAATGTAGATATTTATCACAGAAGTCAAAATTTAATTGCAGCACAAATTCAATTTAAACAGAGTGCAGTGAGTTACAACTATATTGTATTAACTAAAAACATGATTCATCCATGCTTAATGGTTAAAAATAGCATGGGAAGAAGAATCACATTTGAATAATGACCACTATTTGAAGTCCTGAGTATGCTAGGCAGAATTCTGCCATCAAATAGAGCAATATAACAATTACAAAAACACTTCCTACATTGCTACAAATTATGGCAATAATTGTTGGTCTATTTTCCAGGAACTACTGATTGCTAGAATTGATGTTGCAATTAATATCTACCAAGATGCACCGAAGTTAATTAAATTAGTGTAAATTAAATCTTCAAGAAGATAATAGCTATTAATTTAACATTAGCACATCCAAGGGTAAAAAGTGGGAAATAAACAATACTAAAACAAATTTGATTTAGTAATGTAGGAAAAAATTCTAATGACTATGTGAAAACTGCTGTGATCTCACGGCAGGTATAACTAAAACAGTTTAATTTCCATTAAGCATTTCTTAGATTGAATTCACTTTGTTTGGTAGTGGTTTTATGAGATCACCAAGCTTTAATCTGAGGAAGGGCAGTATATATGTCCCCAGCAAACAGACTCCTTTGAGATTCTGGGTGTTTGAGTCTCATAACACACCACGGGCCATGGCTTACGCCAATATCATCATGATGAACACCCCAAAGCTCAGTAAGAACTTCACAGGAAAACTCTGAAAGACAAGGAAAGGCCCAAACCTTCCTGCCAAATCCTCTCATCTCAGGAGAGTTTTGATAAGTGCATTCATTTCAATTACTGCAGTTCAGCAAATCTGTGTTTTAAGTTACTTGTGGGAAGTAAGAGTTTGCTCCCAACAGCTTGAGCCTTTTTGCTGTGTGGGGCAGATGTTCTCCTCCTAAAGCTCCTCTGGGTCTTCCCTCTTTCCCAGACCTACTTTTCATGGTCCTGTACAAGTTTTAGGTGCCTTAGAGACTTAACATCTGTTCCTAGGCTGCATCTGCAGAAGGCTGAAGGATCCCAGTTTGCTCTGTTTCTTTAATGCTTCTCACAGATCTATCAGAAAATTCCTTTTGTAAAACAGAGGCTCTTCAGAGTAAACATGTGGTCCTTGACCTGGCAGGTATAGGAAAATATATGGCAAAGGGAAAACCCAACCCCTACCTTACTGCTTTGGAGAAAAAATTGTTCTCCTTGGGCATTAGCTCTCACTCCTAGCTACATCATTAAATGATATGAGAGGAGGCACCAGATAGACAAAATAACTTTTGCTTATTAAAAGCATCACCATAAATCTGTACTAGTTACACTCACACAGAAGGAAGATGTCCAAAGAACTACATCACCATCTATATTTCAGTTTCTTACAGAGCCCCCACTACCACCATTTATTTTACTCTCTGTTTAAACTAAAATGTATGTAAATAAAAGCAATTGTTTTGTTGCAGTCTTGAAAATAAGCCAAGACTGAACATTCAAAAGGCTTTATAAAAGGAGTTCCTTCAGGAGATATTTAAGAAATTCCTGAAAGTAAATACACTTTTTTAAAAAGAAAACACTTCTAATATCTCTGTACTAAGACAGAAATTAACTTTGGAATGAGAAAAGAAAAATAACCAACAAAACCACAACCAGTTTGACTTTCTGCTTGGATGAAATGTCTTCCAATAATTAAGAATCTTTTTCTACACAAGCTAAAATTTTGGAGTTATATATTCCAACTAAACCAAATCACAGAATTACATAAGTAGAGAACCATTTAGGTTGAAAAAGAACTCTAAGAAGATTCTATCCAGTAGCCCAGTACTGTCAAGTGCCAAGAATGCCTGCAATCATGACTTCCTTTGACATGAGCAGGCAACATTACTGTTTTTTGGCTACACAGGGATGCAAAGTATGCTTTCATCCTGTTGCAAAAACATTACATAATTCTGCTTCTACCATTACCATAGTAAATGAAGATTTTTCTTTACTGCAGTTATTTCTACATTATTATTATGTGAATACAGACCCTTAAACAAGTATTCACTTTGCTCCAGTCACCAGAAAAATGCCCTTTTTTGAGCATAGGTAAAACAAACTTGCCAAATAAAGAAATCAAGAAATAGATAGTAGATGAGTAGTAGAAAAAAACCTTGCAATCTCTCTGTTGCTGTTTACAACTGCAAGAGACTGTTTGAACAGGAGACTTCCTTCTGTGACACAGAATAGGTAGATATATTTGCTAGTAAGTACAAAGCCCCATAAAAGGCTAAATCTTCAAAGAACATTTTCCTGCTGTCTGCTGCTAAGTAAACACAATGTATAAATACCTCCAAGCTTAAGTGGCAGGAAGAAAGCCCACTGTTATAATTACAAGCCAAAGCTATTAAAACAACTACCCACTTCATAAATAAATACAGAGGGAAAAACCTTACACTTGTAGTTGGTAGTGGTACAGCTGCTCCCAGGCGTGAGATAATAACTGGGAAGAAACAGAGACTTGCACTCTCAGCAAAACCAGCAAAGTTTATGATTTATGCAACTGATTTGGAAATCAGTTCCAGAGTCACACATCTTACTAGCAACATGACCAAACAGGTCATTGTGCTTTGGCTTCTAACCCTGTCCCTCAGGACCCAGTGGCAAGGCATCAGTGGCAACACAACCTCCTTTTTGTTATGGGGCACTAACTTTGTCACACAGCTAAAATACTGCAAGCATTCCTAGGCTAATAGGTCAAGGAAAGATATAATTTTTATATGAGGTCATTTCTGCATTGCACCAAGTTCCCTTTAAAAGAAGCTGTAAAGACAAAGATTTCCTAATTTGGGAATGCTCCTGGAGTACAGGGACTGTGGAAGGTAAACTATAAATACAAATATAAATATACCCAAGCTCTCTGCTGC
The DNA here is from genome assembly GCA_003676055.1 of Chloebia gouldiae. NCBI lineage: Eukaryota > Metazoa > Chordata > Aves > Passeriformes > Passeridae > Chloebia > Chloebia gouldiae. The sequence continues at coordinate 4,517,231 of QUSF01000018.1, read as the reverse complement.
AAGGCTTGAAAGAACTGGGAGATGAAACTGTACTCAAGTGGATATTTGTCACAACCTATGTGGCAGTTGAGACAGCCATCATACACAGAATATCACCACACAATTTCAGAAAGCTTCAACCCACACGGAGTAACACCGTACCACATCAGAAGGCTTCCGGCACCTGCCCACACCGAGTAACACCAGGTCACTTCAGAAGGCTGCAAGCATCTGTCCTTCTTGTTCTTCAGCCCAAGCCTTTATACCCCCCATGTTCCTGCAGTGCCCCTGTGAGCCCTCTGCTCCCTTTGGTGGCTGCTCAGTGCCCCTGGGCACTCCCTGGCTCATTGCTGTCAGTGCTGCTGCTCACAGCTGCACCCACTGGGGATGAGGCTCCCACAGCCCCACTCCCAATCACCACAAAATCCTGTGTGCCTACAGATATTGGCATGACACAAGTTCTTGGGACCCCTGTTTGCACTAAAAGTTCAGGTGCTATCATTCCATTTAGATTTTTGGTGAAGTTTATGAGATATCTGCATACAAATATTTAATTCCTATGTGACTTCCAAGTGTCCAAATGCTCTCTGTTGGTATGAGAATGAGAGATGGTCTGTAAACACTTTCACCTCTTATTTATAGGTTATAATGACTTTTAATAAATAAAATCTCCATCCTTAAAGCAGTTTAGTTCACAGGCACTGTTTGACACGTGAGTTCAAATGTGTCCACCTCAAGTAAGTCCAAATCTGACAGCATGAATTTATTGTTACACACAATTTCTCATAGACAGACAAATCAATGGGAATTCACTTTCATAGCAAAACTGAAGGAGAAAAATTACATGAGCTCAAGTCCTGTTACTGTAGCACTGAAACTGAAATTTAATTCCTTTTCCAATAACTTGCCAAAAGAGACTTCAACTTCATGATGCAAAATCCTTATTGCAATGATGTTGCCAAAGCCTGAACTGACATGGCTCACCCAGCTTAACCTTCCTGTTATGCTGAAAAGCTATTCTGTTATTAAAACATTTATTTTAATCCAAGGAAGGACACACTTTGTCACTGAATTAAGATGACTTTTTGTATCTATAATGCTTACATCATACTGCTTTGTTGATTTATTAAAAAAGCCCTCTCTACGATCTTTCATAATTTTTATTTATCAACATTGAACATACTTATTTGTTCATGTAATTCAAAAAATTAATAATAAAAAAGCTTTTGTGCATTTTCTTCATTGCTCCAAGCCCTGTGCTAAACAGGTGTTCAAAACAAATAAAACAATTACCCTTTCTTCTATCCACCTCTGTTTCCAGTCACCAAAAAAAAAAAAACAACAAAAGAAAAACTTCTACTTGTTAATAAACAAAAGTATTTAAAAGCAAAAAAAGCAGTCTTCCTTTGCCCTCCAGCAGGTATAGAGGTTTCATTTCACCTTCCTCAGTCACAAAAATCCTTCACTACAACATTTACACCAACCTTTCCTGGAATGGCCTTTTCCATGAGTCCCAACTGCTCCTTTCCATCACCTTCTACAGACTTGACAGTAATTAGAAACTTGAATTTATTTATTTAATATTACCAAACAAAGTTAGAGCATGTGCTACAATTTTACAACAGAGAAATTTAAATAAATATTTAACATTATTTAATGTTATTGTAGTCACTTCAGCTGAGCTTATGTATTGAAACTCCTGTAAACCCCTCCTGACAGTCCCACATATTGAGTATTTACTTGTTACCATCTATTCTATGCTCCTTGCAAGTGCAGAATCAAAACACCAAAAGGATTCATTACCTCAACATAAACAAGACTGGTTTCATGTTGCTTCTAAAATAAACAAACAATTGAACGTACTGAAAAACTCTTTCAGAGATGTTTTAAAAGAGTAGCAACACTTGGTTTCTCTACTTCAAAGACTGTTAAAAAGTCTGAATTGAATTTAGGTCAACCCCTAGTTTAAAGTATTTAATATAGGAAAAGATGCATTTGTTTAGCACTGTTTGAAACAGAAATGTTTACAACTGAGATTGAGAAAATCAGAAGAAAAAGGGATCTCAAAATGGAAATGATAAAAACCCACCCATCTACAAACATATTTGTGCTGACACATCTTTAGCTCTACATGTCCTTACAAAAGAGGAGAACTGAAAAGTGACTTTATAAAACATGTTAAAAATGAATGCTGAAAAATGCAAATAAGTTTTTAGAATTTGAAGCTGAATTTACCTGGACAACTGCATTGAAATATTATTACTTTATGAAGAGATAACAAATGAAGAAGGACTATGGATCTCCATTTCACACCTCTTTACTTTCATATAAAATATTAGTATATTTTATTATTATTTTCCTGTGTTTACAATTCTATTACATTATTTCCAAAGGATAACTGAAGATTATCCAGCACTATTATGCTGCTTTACTATCAATTAGAACTGGTTTAAGATGATTCCACTCACCACTAAAGGCTTCTTACTTTTATTGTATTTTTTTTTTTAAAAGCATCCCCATAACCATAAAATCTGTTAAGGTCTTAGTATATATATAGATATATGTGCTCTGAGAAACAGTGTGCTTTTATGAGTGTTTATTTCCATTAAAATGGAATTTAATGTGTTTATTTCCATTAATGTCTCTCAGAAAGGCAGCTGGAATCAGGTCTTAGACCTGTAGCAAAAATGGCAGAAGCTGCTGTTTCTATTGACTTTAAAAAGGCTTTTAGAAGACTGTCCCTTCACCCTTTAAATTGATTAGCACTTGTTTGTAAGACAAATCAATATAGCATGCATTTAATCTTAAATGTAAAAAAGTCATGAAGGGATTTTTCAATTTTTTATATCTATTTAATTTATAAAACAGTGGTCTCCAAAATTACACAGTAGATAATAACTATTTATAGTAATGACAAGTGTAAACAAACTTAAAAGAATTCACTTAAATTCTAGACAGATACTGAACATTAAAAAGTTTTTAACCAGAGCGCAAAGAACTGGGTAAATTTTATACTGTTGATCTCAAATTTTTAAATTCATATTAGTTAATGGAGGTTTGTGAAATTATATAGCTTACAGATAAATGCCTAATTAAACATCCTAGATCACTAGATTATTCCTGCAAAAAAGAGGATAAAGACTTCAATACAACTTCATGTATCAGGAGACCATCCACACTACCAAACAATCCTCTGAGTTTTTTTCAGAGGGAAAGAATCGTGTAGCAGATTGCTGCAGTAAATAAGATGTGCTTGATTATGTGCTTTGAAGAAAAAGTATGTGGGTTAGTTAAACTTTGCCTCAGATTTTTGTCCCTCTGGTCCTCAAATCAAAGCTTTGATTTTGTATAGCTCTGTGGAAGTTAAATCAATTTTCAATTACAAAAAAAAAATCACTTCTGTTCAGAGGATCAGCTCAGGATCCAAGAAACTTTCACATCCTTGTTTTAAATAATACAATTCAGGTAGTATCCTCTACCCATTAACCACTGTAATCTAAAATCAATTTCTCATGTGCTGTATGTCCAGGACAGATGAATAATCTGGTCACAGTCTGAAAATACAATTTGAGACACTTGCATATATTACCCATTTTTAGGCAGATTTCTGTACTAGCTTTGATTCTTCCTGTTAAAAGGGCTTTATTAGAATTAAAAACCAAACACAGGCAGAGAATGCACTGGTATTTCATCAAAAATCACTTACATTAATGTGTGATACTTTTATTCATATTATGAAAGAGAGTACTCTGTATTTATGCTCTTTCCTCAAGAAAACACTACCCCAAGTCAGGCTGTTGCAACAAATGCCTCCCACACTATCAACAGCAAAGCAGGTTTCAAACACAAGTGCCCATAAAGATTTTCTCCAACAACAGCACTCTGCAACTCCTTTTGTTCAGCTCTGTGAATAACAGAAGTTCCAGTGCAAAAGAACGCAGCATTTCTGAGCACAGTGTCTCTATTTGACTATAAAGACCTAACAAACAGAGGCAACCCACTTATTAAACTACTGCCACTGTCTTTTATATTTATTTCAATGAGATAACACTCTAGAGATGTCATGTTTATTCCTGTCAGATACATTTCAAATGAACAGCTTATCTCAAAAGTTTTGCTTCTTTTGTAAGGATGTTTTCCCTGATCCAGACAATCAAAAAGTGTGTTTAAGAACAGCATTGCATTAAAGACTTCCTACAGAAGTTAGAAAAGAGAGGGCCCTATTTCCAAGCCTTCATTGATGCCCACTTTAAAAACATGCAGTGCAAACAAAACAAGGAAGAGGATAATTTTATGTTTAGAGGGACTCAAAAGGCAATAAAATATTAATTGTGTTTTTGTTTTAAAAATTCAAAGGGACACGATGGATGGATATCCTTTGGGCTGTAACAATGTCACAGGAGTCTGCAATCTGAGGAAAGATCCAGAATTTCCAGCATAATTTTGTACAGCTTCCATGCCAGCACACAGTGATTAAGTAATAATCTCTCTTTCCACTCCTCTGTGAGGAAAGTGCTTTATTTTTTTGAAACATCTTTCTTTGGTCTTAGGAAAATTGGTACAATAACCATGCAAACCCCCAAGTACATAATGAATTTATTATTTAGGTCAAAAATTATTGACTGAAAATCCAAATCCCAATATTTGTCCCTTAAATTCAGTGGAAAGAACTTGTGTCTCCATTAAGAAGTTCTACCAGTCTTGTTGGAAATACCAAGACTAAGGCAAATAGATCCAACAATTGAATTAAGCGTCTACCTCGGGTTTTGCAACAATCTCAAAACATGGGTGTTCAGGTCCCAGGCTCTATAATTATATTACATCTTTTATTATATACAGATGTTTCCTCCTCAAAACAAAACAACCTCCAGCAGCTTTTATTAATTACATTATTTTTACGTCTATAGCTTTCCCTTGTTCACCACCTGATTGAAGGGTGAGAGGCCTTTTACCAGCTCAGATAAGCTTCTGATTTGGTACAGACAGAAAAAGCAAAATATTAAGGAAGTTTTCTCTCTTGTTTTATGCACATATCAAATAGCTGCAGAACAAACAACTTGGCCAAGTAAAAGCCTCAAAGGCCCCTTTGCTTCCTGGAGAGTTTTCTTCCATATTTACTTTTAACTGACACTGGATATTTCACAAGGTCTTTCTAGAGCTTTGCTACATAATGATTTCTTTTAAAATATCCTTTTTATTCCATACTTAGGTTTCATGGGATGTGCCTAATTAGAGCTAATACTTTCTGAGTAAAAGCAAGGTTTTAGATCACTCAAGACCTCCTCAGCATCTCCTTGTAGAGACTTGCATAACAGTAGCTCCAATAGAAAAACCTCTTAAAGCACTTTGTAATAAAGTCTTTTTAAGGCCAAATATATTCAGATATAATTGAAAACTGTAATTGTCTTGGGTCCCCAGTTAAATATTGTATGTTCCAGCACTGGTGTTTATATGGCAAACATTATATTAAAACCAGAAAATTTGGTCACAAGATGAGTTCCCTTTGCAGGACCATCGTGCAAATACACAAAACATGTTATATGCAAAAGCAGTTTTAGTCAATTCTGTGAGATTATTGATGCCAGTAAAAATAATTTACACATTATATTTTTATAATTTATATATTTACACAATATATAAATTAAATATTTATGGAAAATGAGCTTCTAACTGCAATTAAATGAATTTTATTTTTTTCTATAACAACACTTTCTCCACAAATCAGCATAGGTGCCTGAGACTTATCTCTGGAGGGACTAAAATCCTTTAATAATTTTGTTTTAATTTTCTGAAATTAAAGGAAAAAATGGCATCTAATGCTCCTTGTGGTGTTCAAATAGAGTAAAACAAGTTCCTGATGGAGAGAAAGCCTTAATGAAGACTTAGACTTCAGGTCGGTGCCTAAAAGGAAGCTGCAGTCAGTAGCTGAAATCTCCTGGGGGGTTTGCATGTGCATAAATTGGTCACATAATCATCCTGATATTTGAATAGTCCCTCCTTTAAAAAAAAAAATCTCATTTCTCATCTGTTTACTGTGATCACAAAGCACAGCAGAAAGTGTGATAAGAAGCTAAGACTATTGTTACTTATCTATTGCAGTTCACAAAACAAGAAATTAGGGAATTATGTTAATGAGACAATATTCAGATACCAGAATTTAAAGAGTTATTATGCAAATTACATCATGAATAGGGAAAGGAAGCAAAAGAAAAGTTTTCATTCCACAGTCAAACAATTCTCCCAGATGTCACACAGCCTACTGTACTTTAATTGGAATGAATGGAATTAAATAATGTATTTTCATACTTCCCTAAATACAAAATACAGCATGCTCAAATCCCTCCAGTCTGGGTAAGTCACCATGTAAGTCTGCATGCACAGAGCACATGTAGGCCAGCAAAAAATTTAATCCAAGTTAAAAAAAAAAAAAAGAAAATAATGAAATAATGGAGTGGCTAAACTGTACTGTTTTATATAAAATCCACTTTTTTCTTCAGTTAAATCTTATGCACTGTTGATACTTCACCAGATGCTCCCTTCTGGTACCATAATATTCCTTCCCACCAAATTCTGCAAATCTGAATAAAGTAAAAAGATTCCCAGGTAATGAACACAAATATCAAGTCCAAATAATAGAAGGTCAGAGCCAACAGTAGGGGCAGGTGTGTTTCAATGACCCTGTGATGGAGGCAGTTGTTAACCCCATTGATAGAAGACTGGCTGCCCACAGCTGAGCCCAGGCTGAGACAGAAGAATGCCGGGTTTTGTTGCAGTTACTTTGTTGTTATCTCTTTCAGTGAGATGAAGAATGTTTATGTTTGGTTTTTCCCCCTTTTTTCTTTTTTTGTTTTGTTCCTCTCATGATCCTTCCCACCACACACCAGAAAGCTAACTGTATAATAGTGTTCTCAGGAGCTGAGAGATGAATTGTGAAAATCTCGGATTGAAGTAATATTCAGATACAAATATTTAAATTATTTAAATCTGTGCAATTTAAATCTGTGACTTTTGCACAGCTTAAAACTGCAATGACATTATATAGTCTCCAGTAAATTACACCAGTCAGCCAATTTACTCCAAAAGATGTTTGAGCTCTAAAAGAAGAATACTGCAGCTAATGGAGAGATCGCCTGTAACTTTGTAGGGAACCTGTGGAAAAATACATTTACTTGAAGGGGTTATTCCACAATGAGACCAATCAAGCCATGAGCAAAACCATCCTGTGATCCCCTTTAAGAAGGTAAGGTCAACACATTCATTTCTCAGTTCGTTACACCACAATCTCAGTAACATTTTTTTAAAAGCTGTTTTAAAGTGTTGATGAGCTCAGGCTAATTTAAATGACAACGGGAGAAGAGCCAAAGAAAAGTTTGAAACCAAGGAATGGCCTGACCTTGAATATCTGCTTGTGCCTGTCAGTAATGGGCTGGACTAGCAAAGGAGCAAAAACTGAAGGAAACACACAACATCCCCAGTTGTATGTGAGATGGACAAAACAGAAACAACTCCTATTGATTATCTCATTACTTTAGCACTTGTCCTCCTCATCCAGCAAAAATAAAGGTTACCCCTGGGACAGCTCAGTCTTTCATGAAAGGAAATCAAATAGGATTTACCATTTCTTTAATGTAAGACTGACTCTCGTAATGAGGAGGAGGGGACTATGATCTTGGGAAAGCTTTTCTCATTAAACTGTCAATTTTGTGTTTCTAAAAAATTGATTAATTGAGGCACACGTTGATGATCCTGTGAATTTTAACAACTTTAAGTCAATTATACCAGCATCCAGGCACAGAGTTTCAGTATTGATGCTGGGGTGTTATCTTTTACATCTCACTGAAATAGAGTCTGGAAAGCCAAAGCCACAGGAGCAGTTTAAAATGTGAACATGCAAAGGGCAGAGCTCTCCACACTGCTGTCATGAACCACATTATGGTTTAAAGCATTTTGTGATAAAATACTAGAAGCTGAAGCCATGAATAACTATTACTTCTCAAAGCCTAAAATTACTACAGCAGAGAAAGCATCTATTCCTGCTTTACCTGTGAATCAGGCTAAGGAAGATAAAATGGAAGTTGGCAGCAGAGAAACTCTTGAGCTATTTTTATCTTTTCAAGCAGGAAATTATGCAGACTACGACTAGGATAAGGAGTCACACATGTCCCTTTAAGTCCCTGTTTGGTAGGAGTACAGCATTCACATGCCCGAGCAAAACCTAATTGCAGGATACAAAATTAACAAAATTAAAATCATGAAAGAAACAAACAAACAAAAAGCAAAACTAAAGAACTAAACCAATGAATAAAAAAAGGGACCAAAAAACCCTCAAGCACCCTAAATCAGTTTAAAATATCAGAAAAGGTTCAAAATGTTAGACTGCAATATTTTATCAGTGAGCCCTTGACTTGTAGTCAGGCATTGTTACATTCTGTGAAAAAAATGAATTTATTTTGTTCATCTTCCTCTACTTGCAGCTTCTACCCTTTGAAATTGGGAAGCTGCAATAACAAAAAGTCAGTGCCCTGTTTGTGCATATGGTGTTTCCAGGACTACAGGTAGAGCGAGGGAATTGCTTTATTCCTCATTTGTTTGGGAACCACACTGCAGTTATGATGACTGAAAAAGACATTTATTTTAATGGAGCATAGCCTTTTATGCAACAATTTTATCAAATAATAATGTCAGAAAAGTTTTTGTTGGTTGGTTTTAGTAATTTCTGACCAGGTTAATGCTTAGGAAATAATTCTTAGGGAGTGAGCATATAAATTTCCACCTCATTTCAATACTCTACATAAACATGAAAAGGTAATGCTGTGCCCAACTATTTAGGGAAGAGCAATATGCTGGATAACATACGGAGTTTTTAAAGAGAGACTGACAATTCTCTGCATTCATTCACTAAATTTAAGTGAACATTTTCCTCTTTTTCTAAATCTGATAAATGCAGAGTATATTGATTTATGTTCCAGACTGGCCACTGCCCCAAAATTATTTCTTGCATCCATACTTACAACAGTAGAGCTGATATTTCAGAGAGAAGAATATAGTTTATGTCAGAGACAAGCCAAGATTTTCTTGCTCTATATGCTTGTGCTATATGTACTTTTTCAATACTGGGTCTATTTTACTTTTAGTACAGAGGCATTCAATACTTTCAACTTATAATTAACAGCTCAAAACAAAAGGGGACTAACATTCTACACTGCATTCCTTCCAGAAGTATTAGTGTCATGTTATAATTTTGTAAGGATTGAAGAAAAGGACATTTGCGAATGTGACGTGAATGAAATTACTTTATCATCTTCAGATTCAAAAGCCCTAACTTTGGAGAAAAATAAGGGTTTGGTTTTTTTTTGTTGTTGTTGTTGTTGTTTTTTGGTTTTGTTTTTTTTTAATTAAGTGATTTGATTCAAGAAACAGATTTTCTTTTCACTTCACCTCTATTTAAGATGCCTTCCAATATTACTCTGGTTCAACAGCACCCGTCAGTCCAGGAGCTGATTCCTACCCGTGAACTGGTGCATATGTCCCACCCAAGACCAACTTCACAAGGTCAGGAGAGATATTAATGACAACCATAATAAGGGAGAGGAGTACTCCCTGTTGGTTTGGTGCAGCTCTGCCTCCCTGCTAAACTGAGCCCGGGAAGCACCAGCAGTTTTTGTCACCACAGGCTCCCAGGGTAATAATCAGTATTGACTCCATGATTGCAGAAGGCTGATCAATTGCTTTATTATATCATCTTACACTATATGATACTGTGCTTATTAAGAAACTCAGTAACCTTTACAGCCAGTCTGATACAGCTTTGACCTAACTGGTCAATCCATCCAAACACCATCCAGTGTCCAATTAAGAAACCACCCTTTGGTAAGCAAATCTCCATAACACTTTCCACATGTGCACAACAAGAGGAGCAAGTGAAAATAAGGATTGTTTCTCATTCTTTTCTCTGATCTTCTCACAGCCTTCCCCAGGACAATGCCTGGGAGAGTCTGTGCCTGCTCTCTGTGGCCAGAGAGCTGCTGTGATAGTTTTTGAGAAGTTTTTTTAAGCCTGTGTTTAATCTTAAGCGATGCCTCTGCAGAGCTGTGCTCATCAACTGCCACTGCACCAGGTTCCAACTGCTGGCTCAGTTAAGACCCAAGTGTTTTTCATCTACTCTCAGAATTCTGCAGGGATTCTGTACTATTATTAGTGTTTCTTAAACAAACAGGTTTTTGAGAGATACTGCAATGGAAGAAAAGAAGTATTATTTTTAGTATTATTGCATTCTGCTATATATTAAAATTATTATTTTCAACCCCAATCTTTTTATTATAATTTAATTAAAGACCAATACATGCTCTATCATAAGAACAAATGTCAAGCAGCATCTGCCTTGGTAGTATCGTTGGAGTATTTTGAAGTTTATGGACTTATGATAGTCTGTCTTTAAGTTATTTTTGATGCACTGTAGTACCTCAGGTAAGTAATATATACACCTAAGCTGAACAAATCATACAGTATCAATATGAAGATGGTATAAAAAAGTATTTTCTTGGAAAGGTTTACTATGTATGTCAGAACTTAGACATTTTCATGAATGTATGACATTGTATTAAAATTATTCTAAGCATTTAATGCCAAAGCATTTTTGTGAGTGGTTACTGTGCTGTTTCATTATCTACAACCTTTCATGTCTCACTGGAAGGAATGTTTCTAATTTATTATAACACAAAAGATAAACCAGCAAATATTATATATTAATAATGGCTAACCCTAAGTCAACCTTATGACAGTTTTATATTGATATTCTTAAGTTATTGCTTATTATTATGCTCACATTTCTTCTTTTATCCCCCCAGTGAAATACTAAATTTTCATTGTTTTCTTTTAGATTTAGAATCATAGAATCATTTATGCTGGAAAAGACATGAAAGATCAAGTGCCAGCACTGACCTTACACGGCCAAGCCCACCCTTAACCATGTCCCCAAGTGACCCTTCTGTACAGCTTTTAAGTCCCTCCAGGGACAGTGATTCTGCCACTGCCCTGGGCTGCCTGTGACAAAGCATGACAAGCTTTCGGATGTAGATATTTTTCCTGATATCCAATCTAAACCTCCTCTGGCACAATTTGAGGTCATTTCCCCTTGTCTTATTGCTTTGTGGTTTAGGAGAAGAGCCCGACCTCTACCTGTCTACAACGTCCTCTCAGGCATTTTTACATTCTGTGAAAAAAATTAATTTATCTTCCTCTACCTGCAGCTTCTACCCTTGGAAATTGGGATGCTGTAATAACAAATAACCAGTGCCCTCTTTGTGCATATGGTGCTTCCAGGGCTGTAGGTAGAGAGTGACAAAGTCCCCCTGGAGCCTCCTTTTCTCCAGACTAAACACCCCCAGCTGCCTCAGCTCCTCCTCCTCAGCCTTGTGCTCCAGAGCCTTCCCAGCTCTGTTCCCTTCTCTGGACACGCTCCAGCCCCTCAATGTCCTTGTCCTGAGGGGCCCAGAGCTGGACTCAGATCTGAGGTGTGGCCCCAGCAGTGCCCAGCACGGGGGGTGGTCACTGCCTGGTCCTGCTGCCACGCCACGGCTGGGACAGGCCAGGTGCCAGCGGCCCCTTGGCCACCTGGGCTCGCCTGGCTCACCTTCAGCCACTGCCAGCAGCAGCCCCAGGGCCCTTCCTGCCCCTCTGCCCAGCCTGGAGCGCTGCAGGGGCTGCTGTGACCCGGGGACAGGATCCAGCCCTCGCCCTTGTGGAGCCTCATCCACCTCAGGCCACTGGTCCAGCCTGGCCAGGTCCCTGCAGAGCCTTCCTGCCCCCCAGCAGACCAACACTGCCACACAACTGGGTGTTGGCTGCTATCAGTTCTCTCTATTGCTATTTACTAGTCCAGATAAATTCAAATATCTGAAAACTATAAAAAAAACACACTCACTAAATCAATTAACTAATTTGATTTTTAATAGGTTAGGCTAGTGAGACAAATTCTATAAAGATCTATATTTTTAAGCCCCTTTTATTGGACTGTTTCCTGTTGACCTTAGGGACTTTAAAACATCAGATTAGAGCTTGTGAATTCCAGACTTCTCTTGATAAAATTGGATTCCTCACAGTTTGACCTGTGGCAATTGTTTTGCTTTGCTTTCTTCCCCAGCGGCAGCAGTTTTCAGAAAAAATGAAATACACAACAGCCAGTGGATGACTGAATGCACCAAATATTGTCACAACACCACTCACATGGTAGGAAATAGATAAAATGACAGTTAAAAAGGACAAAAAATGATCTAATGGTATTCATTTTCTTCTCCCTTGCCCAATGGATTGCCTGTTGGTTCAACACCTGATGTGAAGCACATTTTGCTGATAAATCAAAGTGGCTTATATTAATCTCCAAAATGAGAATAGTTCAAATCTTTTTATACACAATAAGGGTGATTTTTTTTCCTACGGTGAAGTCTTGGGGACATGTGAAATACATTTCTGAATGTAGGCTGCACAGCAGAGAGCAATTCAGCAAGGGTTAGATTTAGTTCAGCTGTGCAGCCTAGCAAATCTACTGGGGACATAAAACTTGGATGCCATGGCATCTCCATTCCCTCTCTGCCCAGGAAACGTGGGTCCTTGCTGCATGCTGAGGATGCCCCTTTCAGTGATGGCACTGGGAAGTTGTGCATTTCATCCTAGGAAAAAATGCTGTCCTCCCAGCACTCAGTACCATTAAGAAATTACATTTTAGCCTTTCATCATTAGCTTGGACTAGAAAAGACTGAGAAATATGATTTTTCCATCCCTACATTTCCCCACTGTTTCACATTTATAATTGCTCACCACAGGTTGCTTTCAATTTTTAAAAAATATTTCCCCATAAAGGTATATATTTTTCTCACATAAATCTTTCTTCTCTCTCTACATATAAATTCAGGATTATTTTTTTCCTGAATAGCTTTATTAAATCACAGCTGAATTTCCAACATCTGATACCCAGTAGCCACACAGTTTTATCATGTGAATAATCAAAACTTAAAACAAGTTACCTATAGGAGTGCTGAATTCTCCATCACTTGGAGTCTCAAAATCAGCATTCAATTTCTCCTAAAAATATAAGCTCTAAATCAACCAGGAACCACATTATACCTCATGCAATAGTTACTGCAGCTGATTCTAGGTATGTGTTACACAACAGAACAGAAAAAAAAAGACAATTATAGGTCTATTTAACCTTGAAATATTGTAATAAACCCATGAAGTTGTAGAAAACTAGAAGTAAATGTAAAACAATAAAACTTCTGTAAGTGATAGCAGAATAGAAAGGCGGTTTGGAAAAAGCTAGTCTCAGTTAAGAGACTAGCAAACAATTCAGAATTCCCCAAAATTTCTTGAAAGTACACTATTTTATACTGGCAAAAGTAAAAGTCTCAAATAGAAAAGATTCTCCCTGGTCTTGAGAGACCAGGGTTGGCATGAGGGTTTTTGGCAAAGGCAAACCTTCACCTCACAAAACTGTCCCTGTGTATCAGCCAGTTTCAGTAGCATCCCATGGAAAGTCACCCAAAACAGGCAATAGCACTGATAAAAATTCTACACTTCCTGCATCTTCAAGAGACATCTTCCTCTCAAAGTGTCCTTACGAAACAAGGAAAACTAATGACTGAGAAAATGAGCTTTGTTCTTCCATTCTTATACTCAATATGTGCATTTATTTGGTGTTTAATCCACTAACAAACCAGCTCTTCAGCATTCCAGCATTGTTTTTTTTCCTCAGGTGATGTTTGTCTGATAAAAAAGAAAGTGATTAAGAGAGAAGAAAAGCTGAACTGCTGAGTGCAGTGTTCTGGAGCATTGTGATAAAAACACATTGGTAAAAGATGTCAGGATAAATACAACTCGGATAAAAAATAATGGACACAAACGAAGTGGGAAACCTGAGTGCATTTCTCAGATCTCTACTCTTTCCTTTCAATATATCCTTTTTACATAGCTTTTAGGAGTCACTGAAGCCACTGCGAGACTGATTCTGCTGTGGAAACATCAACAGCCAGACCTTGCAGCAGTGCCAGCAGATTAAATAAATTACTGACTTCTCTAGAAAACCACAGATTTGTCTTCCTATAGCTGAAATGAAAACCAACCAAAATGGAACCCACTGCATTCCACAGTGGGAAATGTGCAAGGCAAAACTCAGACTATGAAACTTAAAATCAGCATGGAAGTCAAATTTGCAATTTTCATGTTACAACCATTACTCTGGTAATTCAAGTGAGTGAGCAATACATAGGAACACTCCAATTTCTGGGCAGTATCATATCTGAGGGGAAGGTGGGGTTATATTAGGTTGTATACCTCTGAATGTATTTTCACAAGAGTCAAAGATAATGAAAAGCTGTAAGTATATCATTGTTTGCAAGCGTAAGCATGTCACCCTGATTTTTTTAAGATTTTCTAAAGCCTTCTGAGTTTATATTCTTGTAGCAAACTTTATCACACACTTTCTGTAAATAACTTATTGGATTTGCATTCTTTCATAGAGGCAGAGAAATTTGATGGACTGGTAGTTTGTCCAGTGTGGAGGGTGGAACTTTTTGGAGAGGTGGAACTTTTACCCTCCAATCCACTGTCACCTTTGGAAAACTATAAATGCTGGAGTCAGAAAAATAAACTTCCCTTTTTTGCCTTTACAATAGCAGCGAAATGTGTTGTGCTTTCTTGTGTTCTATAGTGACAGAAGTACATGACACCTAAGAGTATATCTGGCATCATAAACTGTTCAACATTTTACTTTTAATAAATCAAGGCCATCCCTGATTACACTGGGCACGCAGAGATTGCATTTAATACCAAGTTGTGTCTGAGGCCATTCACCACTCTTAAAATTCTGACTTAGGAAGTCAGAAGGAGACACTGGAGGGATTTATGAGACATCCCATACTTCAAAATTTCTCATGGAAGACAAACTTTGTGCAATAAAAGGATCAAAATAGTTCACAAGAGAGTGAGAAAGTTCTTTAATTAGGATGTGGCACCCTGAAGCTCTCCTGTATATTTTATAGAGAGAGCACTGAGAAAATTTATTTTATTATTTTGATTAATAAAAATTTCATATAACTCTCCAACCAAATTCTCAAAGCAGGAAATGTGTCCTCTATTATGAGTATTGCTTTCTGAAGACATTCTAGTTCTAGGAACAGACAGTAAGATAGTGCCAGGTTGGAGGCTGCCACCTTTTTATCAAAATATAAGGGCATAATCCTAACTAAAGTTAAACTTCTATTGCAAGTGAATATGTAAAGAACATTTTATCAAAACTATTTCTCTTAGACCAGCCAATCTAAGTGATTTTCCTCTTGCTTTGCTCTTGCCTGAACTCAGGCCAGACTGTCCTCTTTTCCTACTTGGTGGTGGAAAATTTGGCATCTCTGTTTCTGCCTTTCAGACACGTGGAGCAAAAAAAGTGTTGTTAACTTTCACACTTTGTGAATACACAAAGTTTGAAAAATAGGCATGCAGATTACTTTTTTTTTTGGTTTGTTTTTTTGCAGATTAGCTAGATAGAAAGCAGAGGGTATATCTGCTAAAATTAATATATTTTTTCCTCTATTGAAATAAACCAATCTTCTTTTTTTTTTTTTCATAACTAGTGTGTTCTACAAGTAGTATTCAATCCAATAAATCTCTTAAACATATGCTTACAGGTAAATCGACTTTCACAGGACTACATTTGCTATTAGACCTGAATTGAATACTGATATTGTCACTATATTACTTCACTGGCCATCTGCACCAGCCAGGCATGTCACAATCATGATTATACTTATTTCAACATGTATTAGTAATGTAGCATCTGGTACATAGGCTCAATAGAGTGTTATGAAATATTATATCAGAACATTTGTTTTATTTGAAAAATTTCTGCAGACAGCCATATTAGGAACAATCCAATATCCATTCATTCTTAAGAAATCAAAGGCATACACTTATCTTAGACTATAAAAAATTCAAGTGACTGAGGACACCTAGATGTCAAGTTTCCCATGCAGAAACTCCATTCTCTAAAGCCTTTGAAGACCTTAAAGGCAAAGCAATTTCTATCAACAGAGATTACAAAAAAATAAGTGACTCAAAAAGCCTAAAGAAATGTTTTAAGTTTCTCATTGTTAACTCCGAAAATATATTTATTCATCACAATAAGCTGTCAATAGTGCAAGATCAGGTAAAAAAAGGTATTTTACCTGACCAGAAAATTAGCACTGAATCTGATTTTTACATTGACAAAATTGAATCTGGTAAAGCTGGGGTTAAAGAAGGAATGCAAACAAAAATGAATTATGTTGCACATAAAAGGTAGTTTCAAAGGGGAAATAAAATATGAGGTATAATTTAATTGGAGTCACTAGACTATTCTTCACATTATGCATAGTGTGCATACAGTCACTCGTGCAAGTAGGTAAAACTCAATAAAAATGAATAAAGTTTCCCAACAAATTTAATGCATTTATCTCTTTTACTATGAATCATATATAGAAGTTGCACAGGTCTCCCAAGGACCCCATTTCCAATTACACCCACCCCAGATAAAGGAGTGCATTGAACACCAGTTTGTTCATCCATTCATTTACAGTGCTCATTCATTATGAAAAAAGGCACAGAAATTGGATTAAGCCAAATCCCATTTCCATTCTTTTCTGCAGCAAAACCTCCACTTACTGGTTGTTTCTGTAATATTTAATTTACAATAAAGTCAAGGACAAATTTGGAGGGAGGGGGATATGTGCCTCAACTGCAGCCAGAGATCTTCCACATCTTTATTAACAAAGATAATCATACAAGAAAAGTCAGTAATTTTTTCTTTCATGAATAGAATTAATGGTTTAGGATAGGAAAAAAGTAATAAAAGCATATATATAAGAAACAGATAAGCTAAAAATATCAGCACTGAATTTCCACTAGCTTTCCATTTACCCAGCCTCAGCCAAGTCAGCTTTCCAAGACCTCTAACTCCACATGACTACAGGGAGCTGCTGCTAATGGAAAATAAACGTTTGCAAGGTGTCATCAAGAAAAGAATAATATGTAAATATATGCCTAAGTAATTTCACCAAGTGAGCTGGTCACTAGTTATACCTACCTCTAGCTATTACATAGGCAACATACAAATCAGAGACTATCAGATACTGGAGGAAAAAAAAAAGCCTAATTTAGCAATTGTCAGCCTATACCTTCAGTTCTGCATTACCAAAAAATGATAAATGCCAGTGACACAGGGACTGACTACTGTGCAAATTATTTTTTATAGTTTTATTTAGAAGATGAAAGCATTTCTTTTGGGACACTGCAGCAAAGGACTTGGCAATACATGGTGCATGAATCATGCAGTACTTTTAAGGGAAATATCTATGTGCCCCTATAGCATAATTTGGTTAGAGAAATTTGTTTTAGAATGTAGTGCTGGAGGGGTCAAAGAAAAACATTACTGGACAATGCTGCCAGCAGACTACAAGTGTGAAGTATAAATTACATCAATCCAATTATAAAGCAAACCACTGGATAAGTTCTGTCACTGATGTGACACAGATATAATAAAGATTTTTCTGACACTATGAGAAATATGTTCTGCAGCTTCTCCATTGTGCACAGAGCACATCAGGGTAGCATCTAATAGGGTCCGGCAGAAAAACCCTCATAATTATTTTCAGATTGAAACCATTTCTTATTTTACGTAAAATAAAGACCCTTTTTCAACTTCTCATTTACAGGACTGATTCAAACCCCCTGTTTCCCAGGCCACAGCATCTACTGTGGTTCAAGGAGAAGTGAATCAAAGGTAACATGGGGCTTCTGATTCAGAATTGTTTTTCAGTGGTGACTAACCACATCTGCATGAATTAGAGTACTAATGAGGTAAACAGCACTGAGACCAACTGAGAAAAGTGTAGTGGAATGATTTCATAATACTATCTAGATGCACAGTAAAGTAAATCAAAGGATATAATTCATTAATATTTTATTGATTGTTACTTATAAATAGTAAAGAAAACCAACAAGTTCAGTGGTCAGATTGGTGTAATAAAGCAAGTTGCATAAAGCACATATTGCCTCAGGAAAAAAAAAATTGGGAAAACTGAATCTTTAAGTAGTAAAAGACCTACTTTAAAAGCCAGCTCTTTTAAAAGGTGTCTAAAATACCAAGAGCTAGTTGTGTAGCAGTGTTCACTTGATTGAAGGAGAGAAGGAGAGAAGGAGAGGAGAGAACATTTGCTGAGCTCCCTACCCACAGCAGGACCCCTCCAACCCACGCTGCCTGGTACCTGAGAACAGCATTGTGACACACTTAGGGCCTAAGTGTATCTTGTACAAAACTTTGAGATTCATTTTTAGAATCATTCCTTTTATTTTTTAAGAGAGAAGCTGAAATCTTATTTAATCAATTGAAAACTTGTAAAAATCTCTATAAACAAAAACATTTAATGTGAGAGTCATCATGTTTATCTTCTAGCCACTCTGCAGCCACAGCCCAGTTCCACAACCTTTGATTTTTGAAGCTGATGACAAATCTTTCTATGTCCAACTGTCCTTGAAGTTAGAGTGACCCAAGCATCTAAGCAAGTGGCCTCGTTTTTCAAACCCTCAAATTGCCTTTCTCACCTTTCAGAATCCCCCTGCTATTATCACAGAGCAGATCCTGACAGACTCTTTGCTGATGCACAGGAGGCAGCATTTTAGCAAAGCTTTCATGTTCTATGTATGGGTTTGTCAGAATCGCAGTGCCAGGAGAGAAAGAATATCTCACAGCAGGAGAGAAGGGGGCATTTTGAACCACCACAAAGGGCTGCATCAAAGCTTGTCCTTTTCCTAGGCACCAAATTAATGCCATGAAAGAAAAAGGGACGGAAGAGACCCTCCTTCTCTGAGAGGATGGAGAACTAATAGAGATCTCTGGAAACAATTCACAATTTGGTTGCATGCAAACCTTCACAGAGATAATGTTGATCATGGATCTAACAAGAGCCTGCTGCAGAAATGTTAATAAGGCATGGTGGGAGTTGGAAAATTGCAGGAATGCTGCCCCAAGAAATAACTCACTATTGTGCTGCTGAATTGATGTGCTGGGAAGAAGGTCTGAGATTTAGCGTCACATTTCCATTGCAGATGGAATGTCTTATCCCTGTGCCTCATTCCAGTTATAATTGAACATGACTTGCTAAAAACCAGAGTACGCTAGAACCTCAAACACCACCAAGCCTCCAGTGTCTCAGCATGTTGTCAAATGAGCTTTAAAAGTACACCTGGCCACTTCTGGATGTTAAAAATATAGTAAAGGTGCTTAATTAAGAAGGTACTTCCTCGTCAGAAAGTAAAAATTTATGGAAATTTATACTTATAATTTATCTTGCATTACTCTACAATGAAGAAATAAAAAAAAAAAATCAAATGGCCCACAAACCTCAGAGTGATTTTGACATGGAAGTTGATTTCAGAGTCAGGTCTGCTTCTAAGCAATTTCCATGTAAAATCCCATGGCTTTAAGCACTGAGGGTTTTTTCTGGACCATTTATCTGAGACTGTTTTCTCTCACAACCACTCCTACACTGTTGCCCTCTTACTTCCAGCTTTAAGTGACACAGTTGAATGCCTTGGCCCTACACTGGAGCAATACGAGCTGTTTCCGTAGCCCCTCTGACATACTGGGAGAGCTGTCACCATAATACACACTATTAAACCCCCAGACAAGAAACATCTGTACAGGAGCTTTTAAACTTTACTTGCACCTGAGTTTAATGTAACAGCAGAACCCCTGACATGCATGAATAACTGTGAAAGCAGAAAGTGATCACAGACAGTCTCAACACATCCATTTGGTCAGGTAGTATGAAAACTAAACATCACATAACAAATATATAAACATCTGATAGAGGTGGAACACAGTTTTATATGGTGCTATTGTTAATTAGCAAAACAACTTTCAATCTGGTAGGAATTTCTTGAAATGGTTTTAAAATAGAATATTTCTATTTAAGCATTTATTTTGTAAATTCAAAGATTCATAAGTAAAATGAAGTTGTTTTAATTTTGAATTATACTTTTGGTATGAATGCCACACAATTAGTCAGAAGTTCTCTTTTTACCGTTAATTTTTAACTTTTTTCTGTGTTGAAAGATACATATAGAATCAGAGAATTCCCATGTACAAATGCTGCCAGAAACCCAGCTCTACTGCAAGTTACTAATATACATGATCATGCTTTTACTAGGAAATCAGTCACAGTTCTGAGGGAAGGAGGAATTTTTGCCTGCTTTCAGTATATATTGTTATTTAGCACTGATACTTAAAGGATCCTTTTATGGTTCTAGGCATAGATAAGATTATTTATGAGTTAAGAATAGATCACAAGATAATCTTTCATGCCTAATACAGAAAATACATAAACCCAAACTAATCTAATATAAATCTGTGAGGGTTTAACCCCAGCTGGCAACTCAGTACCATGCACCTGCTCCTCCTGTGACTGAGAGAGGAGTCTGGGAGGAAAATAATGTGAACACTAAACCTCGTGGGTTGTCATAAAAACAGCTTAATAATTGAAACAAATTGCATATAATAACAACAATTATTAGAAGGCTGCTAATAATCATTTCAGTAAAAAGTAATGGAGGAAAGAGAGAAAACCCAAGAAACACAACTGGAGCACAATCCAGTTGCTCACCACCTGCTGCCTGATGCCCAGCCCAGCCCTGAGCAGCATCAGTGGCCTCTGGCCAACTCCCCCAGTTCACAAACTGGGCAGGGCTGTCTGTGGTGTGGAAATCTCTGGTCAGGTCAGGCCAGCTGTCCTGGCCATGCTCCCTCCTGGCAGAGCATGAGACACTCGCAGGAGCAGGGTAGACACAAGGCTCAGGCACACGCCCACTGCCACAGCAATCCTCCAGGACAGACCAGGAACATATTCCTTTCTTTCTTGTTATCTCTTGTAGCCATATAATGCCACTTGTGCCCTAGTGGGCTCTGGAATTACATACTGAACCAAGCAGTACAAATGCATAATTTTGCTTGAAAATATCTATTTCAAGTACCAAGCTACCAGAAATTTTCATATATTTACTGTATAAAAGACCCCAAATATCCAAACAGTAAGAAGTGCAGCAACAATCATTTTTAAATCAATAAGATAATTCTTTTACAGAAACAGATCTGTCCTAATTTTAGCTACTCCATTTAAATTTTGCTACGTGCTCCCAACTGCAGGATAATTTTGTACTGCATAAGCCTTTAGTGACACAGCTTTTGTGAAAAATACAACTGTAACAAAAGCAACCCCAAAAGCTTCTGACCAAAAGGTTTTTCCAACACCTTTGTAAGGTGTCAGAAAAATTCAACCTTAGTTTTTGCATCTATAAAAATCTCCAAAATCCACGAAGTAATACTTTTGATATCCAGGTAGTGGGTTATTGTACTGGCTTCCCCAGTATGGCCAAGGATTTCAGTTTAAAACTGTGAGAATATAAGCCACCTATTCTCAGGTCTGGCCTGATGTTCACGGGTCACAACAGAGGATAAAAGCCACAACAAGATCTTTTTACTGCATCTTTGGAAGAAAGCCAGGTAGGACAATGAGAAAAATCCACTATTACTTTAACATTTACTGGGTTTTTAATCCCATACAGGACACAGTAGTAGAGCAAACTCTTTCCCTGAAAAATACAGGTAATTCAGAAAAGTAGTTCATATGATCAATATATCAAGCTTCACCTATCCTGCAGCTGAAGGTATAATAGATTTACAAAATAATTTTTTTTCTACAAAGAGTAAATTATGAGTCAACAGGGAGGAGAAAACCCCAAGACCTGACTGTCTCTGACTACTGAGCTCTTGGAGTCCAGTCTCAATTACAAACTTGCCATTCGTGCTTCTATCCAAAGTCTTTCATTTTGTTTTCTTATTAGAAATAATAGCTGAAGAAGGAAGAAGGAGAACAGGGTATATTCAAGTTGACAACAGATAAATTTCCAAGAAATGTTAGTAGAGAAAGAATAAGACAAAACAAAATTTGGATTTCACAATCTTGACAGCGTGACTTTGAGTTTTCTGCGACAAAGGCATTCAAGATCACACACACACACTGTTAGAACAAACTCAAGCTTTGCTTATTCAGACATTCATGTGGAACACAACCTTCTGAGCTACTGTTTGACTTTCAGCTCTGTCTCTACAAGTTCAGCTCCAATGTATAAACCATTTTGACATATGGATCATGAAATATTCTCATATTATGCCAAAATCAATATCTGTAATATAATAATAATAGTTTCCCTACAAACCCTTCATTTAAAGAAGCCAATGCCTTAAGATTAGAAATGTAAAAAGCATTTTTTTAAGTAATGGACTGGCCTAACCCACTATAATTTTAGAAGTGTAATTTTCTATAATCTCTTTGCAACACTAATATGCAAACTAAATAAATAGTATAAATATCCAGTATGCATGACTAAGTTATATACAAATAATTTTCTACTAATCCCCAAAAGTATACATATAGTTCAGGCAAATCAAAAAACTCAAATAAAAGAAAGTGAAATAAGTCTATAGATCAGGCCTTCAGGAGGTGCAGTGTGTTATACTGATAACTGCTAATTTCTGAAGATACTTCAGAATAGTCCAGGAAGAATACTTCTGGAAAATTAATGCCTTCATAAAAACGTGTAGAAGCAATAAACCCCTAAGATTAGCAATAGAGCATCTGTTAAGTAGTTTATTTTTTATGTTAGTAGAAGTCTGACAAAAGGGTCATGCAGAGTTAGCATGTATGTCACAAGTTACAATACATTTATTTCTCTGTGAAGTATAAAATATTTACTGTACTGTAATATGTTGCTGATATTAAATAATTCTATCAAAGCCAAGACACACATAAGGTTTTGATGATTTCCTGAGAAAATACCAGCATAAATCATAGTCCTCTGTATAATTATCTCAAACAGCCAATAGACCTCATATGGTTTCTTCAAGCTTCTTTGTTTTTCAGGGCAAAAAGTGAAATAATGCTTCTTCAGGGAGAAATTGCTCAAATACAGACATTTACACTTGGACTCTTAGCTCCATGAAACCTCATTAACTCTACTGCTACTCTGAACAAGAACCAAATGTTTTCTCAATTACATCAGCCAAAACTGACTCGGAGGTACTAATGGCAGTGTAAATAGAGGGGAAAAGCCTCTTTACACTAAGTGAGAATGTACATCTGCCTTTCTAACTTTACCAGTCAGAGCTTAAATCAGCTCTTTCAGGACGTGGCAGGACCTGGACAGAGTTATCTAACGATATTACAGGAAGAGATTATTCATGCTCACATCCCTAGGAATTTGTAAACCGATGCACTTCCATTTGCTTTTCAACAAGTTTATACTACCTTGAATATCGTTCTTTCCAAGGCATAACCAAAATATTATTTTGCAGATCTCTGAGCTTCTGTTATTCTTCAAACACCAGCAATGGCTAGTGTACCTCTCCTACCTGTCAATGCAGCAACTGTATACTGCTACTTATTTTCTATGAGCAAGAAAGTAGCACAGTCAGTGCTAAAGAAATTCAAAATTGTTTTAGCTGCACTGTTCTACAAATAGTCACTTTCTTCTTTAGTGTCATTTTAAGACTAAAATATTATTTTACTTCATAAAATCATCAGTAAAACCTTCTTTGTGAAAGAATAACAGTAGGGAATGTTAAAATTTCTTAGAGTTATAATCGCTGAGTGATTAAAAGCCAACTACTCCATTTAATTCTTTGCAAATTTTGGTAATCCTATGAAGGTTTCAGAAGCAAATGGATCTTTTCCTTTCTATGTACTTGTGGCCAGTTGCGCTGATCTAATGGCTACTATCTAATAAACAGCATTTAGCATTCTTTCAGATTTAGTACTGCAGTACTATTCTAAATTATGCTGCTTTAACAGCTAGGTAAGTCTGTTTTACAACCAACATTTTCAATTAAAGATTAGATAAACCCAGTACAATTTAAAATAAATAAATAAAAATGTTTTAAAGTAAGTAGTACAGCCATACCTATCTTATCTACCAAGAGCATTTTTAAGTTTTAACTAGCAATGTTTCCAAGTCTCACACTTTACTGCAGATTTTCTCTCATCTTTGCCACTGAAATGAGATGTTCTCTCCTAAAACATTAATCAGCACCTTATGGTCTGTCAGGGTGAGTCTTAGATAGTTTAGCTCAGAAGTTCTTTCCAGAGCTGTAAAAGCTATTATCTTTCAAGCACAAAACGGAAAACAATCCAAAAGTAATCATCAATAGCATCATCAAATTCCAGAGTAAAACTTACTCTTATCCTTCCAAACTGGTCTCCCCTTCTGACTTCTTTTGTTTGATCTCAAGAAGTATTTGGACAAGCAGTCTTTGCTGTCTGGAGTACAACCAATACGTCTGATCTTTTTCAAATGAAATTAAAACAACTTTGCTAAGAAAGATGGGACAAAATATTCCATTTTTCAAACATTCACTTATTCCAGCTGTGCACAAGGAGGAGTCCACGAGTCTCAGTTTAATTTGGTCAACTTCTCTCAAATAGAAGTTGGCTAACCTTTTAAGGATTTATTCAGTAATTTGTACTTGAAGAATGGAAGAAGAAAAAAAATATTGATTGCAGTTCAACTGCACACAATCAGTTTATATCACAGAAATATTTTACTAGCACTACAACATACTCAAGATTAATGTCAGGTTTCCCTTCTTTCACATGCTCCAAAACTAAATGAACCCCTTTTTTATTTAAATTTCCCCATTCCATCTAAATGTCTTTGAATTTGAATGTCTCAGATGCGTTTTGAATGACAGGGTTAAACATATATTGCTTCAAGACAAAGTTTAGATACGTGGATAATGGGACCACAGAAAATAGTGCACTCACCTTTGTCAGATGTATAAGATAAGCACTACCCCTAAACACCACCACAATTCTTGCTCTGAACACACTAACCCCTAGCCACTACCTTGATCCTACCCCTAACCACACTGCCCTAACCACTACCCCAACACTTCCACTTCAAACTTCACTAACCTCTACCCCTACAAAGTAACCTAACTGGTAATCACCATCCTAACCCTAAAACCATCACCAGGGGGGTGGTCCAGATCAGAAAGATGCAGGAGCAGCAATGCTGGGGCCTGGCTACGATCCCCTTGACTTGCCTTTCCCTGCCCCAGTGCTCCTGGAGCTGTGCCTCTCTCATCCCTGACCCCGACCACCACCCCTAACCCCCACAGATGTGTCATGACATGGTTCTGCATGTTTTGCTTCAGCCTACAGTTCAGTCATTCTGAAAATGGGCCCACAGAAAATGGCCTATTTCTCTTTGTCAGATATCAAAGATCTTTACCAAGCTGATCAGGCCATAAGTGGTTGGCAAGGAAGACAAGTAATGCAATAAATAAGCACAGGTTTAGGATTTCACAAGGACTAGGATCAATCCTTTCAGCTGCCTGACTGATCAGATCACATCCTCAGGCAGCTTGAGACAACTTCCCCAAATAATTGTTTCAGCTTGAACTAGCCTGTTCAACAAAAATAGGAGGCAATACAAGAATTTCATTATAGGATGCTTACAGTATTCAGTTATAATTCAGATTACAATTGGAAACAGAGTTCCCAGAGAGCCTTGCACTACTGCAGTCAATACCATCTATAAATACAAAGTTTCTGATGTCCAACAAAAGTTTCAATTAATTACAATCTAGCTATAAGATGGAATAATCAGGAGATGAAAGAGCTGAAAGAGACCAGACTTCAAAGGATAAAGTAGGTGGGATTTTGTGACCTCTCCTTTTGTTCAATGCTAACTACTTTGCCTAGTGAAAGGGCACAAACTCTCTGATTCTGGTTCAATTAAAGTCTCCAGTGCAATCACTGTTGAAGGCTGTAAGCAAGCTGCCCTCTGAGCATCTCGTTACAGGCCCTGACAAAGGGATGAAGCCCAAACCCCAGCAGTATAAAATTTCCTAATAACACTCTGGTTACATGGCCACACAGATAATCTTCCTAACTTGTAGAACTCCCTTCTTCATCTCTTCCCAACACTCCCACAGGCTCTGCCCCGAGTGAATTCACGTGGGCAGGTACAAGGAGTAAGTAGGTCTACAGCAACAGAGGCACCCTGGAATTGCCTTTGTTCCCACAAGTTTTGTGCAGCCTTTGCAGGCATGTATTTCATCACAGCCATGTGGAAGAAGGAACACAAATAGGCCAACTCAAGGAGAAAGCACCCAGTTTGTTTAGGACTCATACAGCTGTTCTGCTGCACATCTCCTCTTGCCTACACTAAGTTTGCAGAATGAGCTGCCCTGCAAACTCTGACTTTAGGAAAATTGGGAATGCTATGCGAGGATCCATAAACGTGTCCCAACACCTAAGCCAGACATAGGGATCCAAAGCAATGAGTTTTCTTTTGGACAGCTTCAAAGAAACCTGGTGGAAATGATTCATCTCAGGGACCAGAGTAAAAACAGGTGAAACAAATACAGCACAGCATAGGTAGAGATGAAACATCAACTGTTTTGATCTAGTGAACTGTCAGACTGCAGCGAGTTACTTGTTCATGTAAGATGTTATAATTTCTTCTTTTAAAGGGTTCAGAGCTTAGACAATAATAAAAATAGCTGTGAGCTAAGAAGTCAAACACAAAATTTACTATATGTAAATATAACTTTCCCCTTATGATTTTCCTCCACAATTCTAGGGGGAGAAAACGTTTTATTTCTAAATATAGCCCAGCACATGCTTTCCAAAAATGTACTTGGCCTTGAGAAGACAATAATTCACAACTAGTCTAAATTTTATTGAAGGGCAAAGTTTTCTGAAGAGAAATATCCGTGGCTCTAGTTTTATACCTACAGAAAATTCAAGTCTGAATTAGCTCACTAGTGGACTCAAATTTTCTAGCTAATCAGATATAAAGGCAAAGCATGGGAATTTATTGAACAGTTTAATAACATGGATTGCCAAGATCAAATGGGATTGTAGGGAGTGAAATAAAAAAAAATTTAGGTTCTAATTATCAGCAGTCTACATGAAGGGGCCTGTCAAAAAAATTCTAACAGCTTTTAGAAAATAAATAATTTTCACAGGTCAAAACCAAAGACCTATTGCACAGGAAGCCCTCTGTGTCCTGAGGCTGTGCTGATTTGAGGATTCACAGCCTCTTTTTGCTCTCCACATGAATCAAAGGACGGGGATGCTCACACACAGGAAATAAGGCAAAGTACTCTTTCCTCCAGTGGGCAGAGACCCAGCAAAGTGGAAGGATGGCAAAACACCTTTCACACACACAACACTTGGGGGTACTTTGAGGTTTGAACACGGCAGAATTCCCCCCAAGTTCTGAGTTTCTGTCATCAATATTTCAGTTTCTTTCTTGTGTAGCAACTGCAGAGAGAAATAAAAAATATCAGCAGGACCTGATTCCAACCAGCCACACAAACAAAGATTTGAAACTGGTCGCAGATAAGGAAAATCTCAACCAAAGAGCATATCCATGGAGAAGAGAAGGACCATTTCCTGGATACACCAGATTCTTTTCTATGCAGTGATGAACAGCACTGGTTGTGCTTGTAACACTGCTTCAAATACCATGCAGGTGCTGGTCAGCAGTGCCTTGGTTATGTTTGCAATTTTTTCATGAGCTTTGTGGAGAAAAAGAATGACTCTCACTAGATTATTGACAGTCTGTTCATAATCTGTGCACCCATTTCCAAAGGCCAATCCCTGGTTCACTTGCTCCACTCTCCCCAAAGTTAACACACACAAAAAGCTCTCTGTGCCATATGAAGCCGTGCAAATGGGGATGTTGCCAACAGAAACTGCAGACAGACCTACAGGACTTTGCTTCATCAGCATCCCTGCCATTTGTTCAATCCCAGCTGATAAAACAGTATAATTGATTTAAACCATTAAAACAGATAATGCACTTCATTTGATATTAGCAAACAAGAGTCTGGTACACTGGAAATTAAAATAGGCTTGCTGCCTAGAATAGAGAGACTGAAACATAATATTTTTTAAATCTCATACTCTCCAGATAAGGAGCATTTAAAATTTAATTTATAGCAATTCTATTTTTTTAATGTTTTTATATTTAGTTTTTTATTTAATTTTTAATAATAAGTTTATTAACCTAGGAATTATTTACTTTTATCTACCTTCTTATTGGCAGAAGAAGTGACTGTGATTGGAACAAAGAAAAACAATAATGCCATAAACAAAGATGTGAACCCATTTTCAAAGTCTCTTCACACCTGTTTCCTAACATTTTAATTTATTTTCATATTTTGCACGTCATGCTTTTATCTTCACCTTCACAGCATCATGTATTTATTACAGTTAAGTAATCAGTGTCTTTATTTTATAATCTACTGGGCTGTTGTGTTTTAGTCTGTATATAAAGTGAAGGGACTATCAAGTTAAAATCTGATTATTAGAGTACATTAGATATTCTGCATAATTATGGACCCAGTGGAAGGCTAAGAAGATAATGCATTACAAACCTCATTTACTAGGGGTTATTTTTTATTACATAAATGAAGCTTTCCTTATCTTAAATTGTATCTCACTAGAATTCTTGCTGAGCTTAAGAACAGTTGTCCTTTTTTTTTTTAATGAATGTTGTTGCACTTTGCCATGTGTCAGCAAAAGGGTTCTGAAATGTAAGGACTGTAGGAAAAAAAATAGCAGCAAGACCTTCGCCACTAAGGACCTAATGCTTTATTACTTGTCAAGAAACATAAAAGCAAAATAAATAAATTAAAATGATGCACCACTTTAGTGAGAATGGCAGCCTGTCATATAAATTTAATCCCAAAGATTTAAATTGTGTTCCACAGTAGCATTAGAAAAAGATAGAATCCAATTAAAACCATGCTGGATTTCAAGGACATTGCGATATTCACTCTGCTTCTGTCATGTAAAATAAATTTAGTCCTGATTCAGTGCTGAGTACAAGGAATTAGATTTTGTAATGATCTATTTCCTCAGGTATTTTGCAGTACTACCTTAAAATACTGGAAAACAGTCAACAAATTTGCTGAGCCATGAGATATATTTATAAAGAGGCATATTTATAAAGTAAATTCAACCATTAGGCAAATAATTTTCAAACCCAGATTTAAGTCCCCAAATCCACATGCAAAAGTGAGCATTAAACAGTTTTCAGTAGGTGGGACACCGAAAATAAAGGAAGTAAAACTGCAGGGTATAAACAA
>QUSF01000018.1:4450513-4488000 GCA_003676055.1 Chloebia gouldiae | reverse complement strand
TGAATATGGGAAAGGTCAGTGCACCATTCCATCTACAGCCTGCCACGAGACAATGGAGGGTACACACATCTTGACCTTGAAGGAGGCATTGATCTTCATGACTTGACATAAGAATTATGTCGGGTTGGTTATTTTTATAAACAGGTTATTACTTACCAAAGTCACTCTGATGACAAACACGATTAAAATATATGTACAAATTCAGTTAGAGAAAAATTAACGTAATTATTTGTAGAAACCTCATAATAAGAAAGGTATTAAAATTATTTTCTCTGCATGTATTTTAAAAATTAAAATGCAGCATGAAGTACAACTACTGTTCTTCAGTGAGCATGTACTTTACCAGAGAATTAAGAATATGTATATAATATCAGGGTATTATTGTACCGTAAGCCTGTCTTCAACAGCCACAGGGATTTGCTCCTTTGTTTAAAAAAAAGTTTAACACAGTTGTGCCATGGGAAAAAAAAAAAACAACCCTGTAGCTTGTGTGTGCCTCTATGCATCTCTTAGAAGAAATGAAATAAATGCACTTTTTCCCCTGTACATAGATCCTGTTACAAACCTGTTTTCACAAATTGCAATATCTCTACAGTTCTGCTGTATTCTAATTAGGTCACAAGAGGAGAAAAAAAATCTACAGACACATTTCTAATCTCAAATAATGCATGTGACATGTTTTCAATAGAAATTCTCTTTTCAGATGTGATTGATTTTTTATCTTTAAAGTAATTTATTATTTAAATCTTGGACAACACACAGAATATACACTCCACACACATGTTCACTTAATGAATTGGTTTATGTATAATAACTAACGGTGCCAAAGTATTTTAGCACAACGAACAGTGGAATGTCTCAAACTATAAATTAGGATAAAGAATACATCAAAGCAATATATTTTAATAACACTTTCATTGCCAGAGATTAATATTTTTTCTAGGTTGTAATAAATTTATTTATTGCTGAAAAATTAAATTCTAATAGTTGTTTTTCTGTACAAATGTTATCTGATCAGGTCTGGAGGCAAGTTCTTACAGATCACATCACTGAATTCAAATGCAGCATCATTTTTTAGATTTATTAGCACTACTATGGTTACTAAAATCTATTATAAAAGTGCAACTTATCCAGCAACTTTAAGAGGAGAAATATATGTCCTGTATCTTCAGTTCAGCATAAAGAAGATTCTAGTTTTTATCATGCCAATACTACTGTCAAAGTGAAAAACCTCTTTTCTTCAAGTCAGTCTTTTCCTTTTATCCTCAGTGACCTTTTTAGTAGGCTCAGGTCACAAACCATGTGGCCTGGTGACCTAAGATTAGCCATCAGTGAAAAATAGGCTACATCTCTACTCTGCCTCCAAAGAACAGAGATTTGACAAGGTAGTGCTTAATAGAATCTCCAGGGTAAATGACACATTTTCTATTCTGTGTGGGGAGGAGGGAAAGTCCACCTTGCAGGGCTTAGATTTGGGTCACCAGGTCAGATCCACACTGCTAACAGGAAGCACTTGGCCAAGTGGAGCATATCTGAGAAACAGAAATTCAGATCAATTGCATCTACCAAAAATCCATTCAGAGTTTGGCATTTTACATAAAGCCACATAAAGGTATCTGAAATATGCACTTATGCTGAATTGAAAGGTTATAATGGGTATAACAGTGTACCCCTCACACAACCAGGATATGCAAGAGACATCAGAAGGCCATCCAGACTTATATATCAACATTTTCTATGTACTTGTCCAAGTAAATTGCAAAGGATGAAAAAAACCCTGCAGTCAATGAACTGGGTGCAACCCAAGGCCAACAAGAGAATAAGAACAAGATGCACTTTCTGCATCTGTAGAGCTGTTCCATCAAGACTTTGCATTTTTTCTGCTTTTGAGGAAATATAAGGAGCACTCAGGCATCTCATAGTTTGACATCTATCCCACATTGTTAATTGTGTGTATTATTTGTCAATGAAAATTTGGTTCTAGAGTGATTTTAATATTATATTTCCTTTTAAGAAGTGCTACATTTTGGCTTCCTGATGAATATTCCCCCATTTTACCAGATAATCTGTGTAAAGGAAAGCCTTTAAGTAAAGTAGATACTGAGAACTAATCCTTGCATTTGCTCTTCTGGGAGAAGTCAGGAAAGGGGTCAAAAAATAGCATCCTATTAATATATCTATTAGTTTAATTTCCAGAACATAAATGAAATAGGCTTCTCAATTTCCACAGTGATCAAGACGAGAGTCACGTTCATATGACTTTTATCTGTAACATTTTGTTTTCTCATCTGTGACAATAACAGCCTGATAAACTCTTAAATTGCTCTGCACCACTGAAGCCTTATGACAGAAGACACATTTTTAGAAAAGTACATATTTGAACAACATTAATAGATTTGAAGACAACTTATTTTTCAAAGCAGCAAAGACAGCTCACCAATTATCTTGTTGAAAACCAAAGTCTGATGACAATTAAACAGAACACCAGATGTACAAAATGACATTCTATCCTGAAAGTCATTCAGCAGCACACAAACTTAGATATTTTCCATAAGAAAACCATACACAAAGTGTGAATAATACAGAACTTTGACATTTACCAGTACAAAATTTCTGAGTGACTTGTGCCCTGTGGAGGGTCAAGTTTTAAAATGCAGAGTTACTGAACACAAGGGCAGAATCTATTAACACCACAAACATCAAGAGGCTTTCCAAAAAACATTTCAGCAACTGTTCAAAGCTACACATTCCACATCACACTGAAGTGTTCAAAGGGAGAATGGAACAGCCTGTATGTAAGAAGAGATCACTTCTGGTTCTTTGTTGTTCACAAAATAACCTCGTGCCATTGCTCCATTTAAATAGCTGCACATTTTGTCTCTGCAGACCTCAGAAAGAGTTATATGGCACCAGCAGTCAGTAAACAAAAACTGCATTGAATACTGACTAAATTGCCAGCCAGAAACCAATATCCCTTTCCCTTGCCTCCCCAAACCTTAGGGGCAAGGCTGTAGTGAGAAATGAGGTGCCTCCAGCTGCATGATGAGTGCTGCAGCTCTCACACTCCTGCTGCAAGGTGGCTGCAGGTTTGTGTCACATGCAGGGAGGGAACAAGTCACTCAAACCACACTGGAGTACTACTGAAAGAGAGACACTTTCTCTTCCTGTTTTGCTGCTGCTAGAAAGAGAAAATTATTTCTATTCTAGCAGAAGGAGTAGAATACTGTATTTTAGACTTCAGATCTGCCAGTATTGCTGAGTTACCAGGTCAGGTCACAGTGAAGGCAATAAAACCAGCTTACTAAACCCAAGAATTTTAAAGGTCAAGACTTTAGAACAAGAATTCTTTTTAATACATTGCAGCTTCAAATTCTTTTTTTTTTTTATCATAACCAGGGTGATTATCTTGTCATAGCAGTGTTATTTGCTAGGTTTAACATCTAGAAACATACAGGTATGTTCACAGTAATTAAGGTAAAAGAGACAACCTGTGTCCTGGGATGAAATGACTGGCTGTGTTGGCAATTACAGCTATATTCCAAAATCTATTTCTCTTGAATCCATTTCTCTTACAATACACCATTTTATGTCAGGTATCACTTCAGTTTCCTCTAATTTTCCTTGAACCACTTGTCTTTGAAGTGATTTAAAATGCTCCTGGCATTGCTACTCACAGGTGCAATGAATTTGTAGAATACTGCAATTCTCTTACAAATTGTCACATTAGGCTTATGACTTGTTCCCATAAATGTGTTGGCTGTTGACTGGTTTTTTGGGCTTTTTGCAGTGGGGTTGAGGCAGGGAGCATTCAAGCCTGTTTTCTTTCAACAAGGCTGTGAACATAAAGCACCATCTTTTCTTAGTCTCTTTCAAATAATAAAGAACCACTTCTTTGGTCCTAGTTTTCTCTGAAATTATTTCATAAAAATTAGACATGAAAATATTTTAATATAAATAGAAAACAAGTCCCTCTGAACAATACAAGAGGACTTAGAAAGCTTCTAGGATACCAAGTTTATTTGTCCATTGCAATGACTCATTTGGTAATGAACTGGGAAACAGATAATTCATGCTAAAGGCAGAATTTTAATAAAGCTATTACAAGTTTATCATTTGCTACTTTTCAGCCATAAGTAAATAAAATACTTTTGCTCCATGAAATATCCTTATCTGTGGAAGCACAGAGAACTAATCCTCTCTTTGATCTCTGACAGATGCCTCTACCAGAAGAAAATTTGAAGTGGGATGCACATGAAAGAAAATCCATCTGGGAAAAAATGTTATAACTACCCAAAACAAGTGTGCCAGGTACAGAAACCCATTGTAGAGACATGAAAAAATTAAATTAACAATAAGAAATGGATGTAAGGAAGGCAATGTTAGGAACCATAACATAGATGACCCCTTCAAGAAATTACAGAAAACAACAGGGTCTTTTCTAACTGTAAAGAGACTCTCAGTAAGTTCAGAAGATGTATCTCCAGAAATGAGTGTACCAAAATGTGATCTCCCTCTTCAGATCAGCAACTAAAGGTTACCCTCATTATTTTTAATAGCTAGTCCAAATATCTTTAATCTTTATGAAACATATTTCAAAATCAGAGGAAGATGTTTATAGGATTCAAAAAATATATGAAGAATATGTATAATATGGATGTGAAGTGCTATCCAAAAAGAAAGGAAAATGTGGACAGGAACTCTTTTTCATATATTGTACTTCCTTGTTGAAAATGCAGCCTTGATTGCACCAAGATCTTGGAATAAGCAACAATTAAATATGAATTTGAGTAGCTATTAACATTCAAAATATTATACTGGAAGTATTCTTGCTTAAATACACACACCAGAATAGGGCATTAAATGTAAAAGAATAGTAGCCCACATGACTTCTTGTTCTTACTATAACATGTATATTTCCTGCCATTAAGAGAAATCAGCTCTGGTATGAGTTATTATCAACAATCTGAGACAGCTGAAAAGCAAAAAAAGCACTACTAAACAATAAAAGTCCCAAGAACAGTGACCAACCAATATTTGCTGCAATTATGAATTAGAAAGTAACTTTGGCTTCAGGTCATTGTATACCACTCTCTTTTTCACCTGCAAATCTCTGGTGGCTCCTAGGAATGGGGTATGTTACAGAATGCACAGGAATGGTGCATAAGCATCTACAAGAAGGTTTGCACTCACAGAAAATGCTGCAGCTGGTAAGGGGATTTTTATTCTTGAGAAATCTTTCGGTACAAAAGCTACAGCTTTCCAGGTGACGATGAAGATTTAAGGAAATGTTCTTGTAATTGTACATTTAGTCTTATGTATTAGAAAGAATTCCTTGAATATTAAATTCACTTTAAAATCTCCAAACCCTAGCACAATACCCACATCCCTCCCGACCAAAAAAACCTCAAACCCAAGAGAAAACTACAAAAGAAAGAACAAACCACCAACAAAACCAAAAAACCCATCCAACAAAAAAAAAACCTCCAAAACCCCACAAAAAAACCAAATACATAGTGAAAGACAACCTTATTCTCTAAAAACACCATGTTTTAGGAGAATGTTTTGTTAATAATTAAAAAAACAGGCAATATATCAGTAATTTTTTATACATTATTTATAAATAAGCAACACTGCAGTGATGCCTCACTTTCAGGAGTGCAAGAAAAGATTAACACAGAGTTGGGAGGTTTTATCTATTTTCATAGCCCTCTTTTACACAGCACCCAACCCAAAAGGCTCTCTAGAATTTTCTTGGAACAAATTTTTTCAAAGCCCTTTCTGATTTTCTCTGGCTTACAGAGAGATGTGTCTGTGATAAGCTCTCATGTTCACAGTCTCTCCCCCTTGCACATCTAGTCAATCACCTTTTTGAGCTTCCTCATATTAAAAAGCATGTCCTCATTTAGGAGGGGGAAGTAAATCTGAGCTTAGGAGTGAAGCCAACATAAGTTCATAAAAGAAGCAGACGCGTCTTTTGCGTTTTTAGAAAAATGCAGTGCTTACATTAAATTTATTGGCATTCCATCAAAATTCCACCACCACAAATGAAATAAAACATTCCTGAATTTTAAGTGCACAGAAGTTTCATGCCGAGCTCAGAGAACAGTACATTAGCATAGTTATGAAGCAGGTACCAATTCAATCCTTATTGTTATGTTTAATTTAACACCCTATAACTTCCAGCAAATATTACACAGCCCTAAATGCATAACCCAATCTAATTCATGGCAAAATTTCATCTATTGCTTAACTACTTTTGAAACATGTATGCATTACATTGTGGATCTGATCCTTTCTAGCTTTGCTCAGCCCAGATATTGCTACTCTCATTTTCTTTTTCAGTTGAAAATATTTGGGAACAAATCAGTAAATGGTTAAATGAATGACCATGGTGAGACAGACCAAAGTCCATTTAATCTGCAGTTCCAAATCTCACAACAGCCAGAAACTTGTGTCAGAAAGAAGTTAGGAGAAAGGCAGCTACATCGTGACTCTTTTCAGGTACAGCCCCCCAGGCTCCAGTGCAGCTCAGGAGCCTCCTAAGGCAGAGGTGGTGTTTTGTGTTCCAGGGAAACCACAAGTGCCAGAATCTAGCTCAAAGCTAAGTCCTGCAGCTAATAATCTAAAGTTCAGAAAACTTCAAACTGATAGAAAAAACTACCTTACAGAACAACATAAAAAATAGTTGTATTTAAAAGCAAAAAAAAAAAAAGGAAAAAAATCTTCTTTTATGGAAGTATTTTAATAAAAATCTTAGGAGAGTTAACTATCCAAAGGCACTTTTATTTTTTCTTAAAGTGTAAATCCACAGTTCAGTCCTGCTCCCCTGTGTGTGTGTATACATTGTCAACTCAGAAGGGAGGGAGGCTCCCTTAACTCCACAAGCACACGTGTCAATCATGTACATATTGAAATATTTATCCATATCCCTGTTAAAAAATCACAGAGGTGTTTAGCTCTCCACATTTGCTGTACAGTGGTACCTTTGTAAAGTGAGGGTTTTTTTTTTACTTAACTGCCCACCATAAAATTCATCCTTTAGCTGTTAAATATTATTCTTTCTATGATGCATTACAGAACTACCATATTATCTTAGCTGGTTCCATGCATGGGTCCTTATCAATGCTTAAAGCCACAGAAGTGCTGTCATGACCCTGTATTTTACTTCTCTTTAGCTGACACTGTACTTCAGGACTTGTACACTTCAAACTCCTAGATTGCCATCTTCTCAACCATTAATGCTCAAGTCTACCTTTCAGTGTTGCAAATTCTGCTTGACTGCTGCTTTTTCTCAAGAGTTTGTAGATATTGTCCCATCTTGAATTACATCACTGAAATACTGGGTATTTCACTGAAACACAACAGATTATTTTAATGCTATTATGTTAACAACACTTGGATGAAATCAGGGGGCTGTCAGAAAGTCATCTGGTGAGGGTTTAGCCAGGGATTGCATCCAGAGATTATTCTGATTTAACAACCACTGATAATCTTTCTTTGATAACTCTTTCAAAGCTCAGTTTAGTGACAAAAATAACTCAATATTTAGTTATCATTAGAACTTTAATAGCTGATACCCTACTATCATTCCTGTCAGCTCAATTTATTGGTTAATTTTGACCAGCAAGTGGCCAGATTAACAGAGTGATATCAGGAATCACTCCAGGGCAAACCAAAATCAGTGAAACTTTAGGATGCTTCTGAGTGGACTATGATATTGACCACGAAAAAGTTGTTGTCAATTATGATATTGACACTTAAAAGCTTAAGTGGAGTTGCCCTTGCTGGTGGCATCATGGTCACTTAAGGACATGACGCAGTTATTTAAGGACATCACATCAAACAGACAGCACAAATGCACACAGCACTCATCTAGAAACACTTAGAAAAGAGCAACAGTTGGTGCTAAGGTAGGAAACAATCTTTGAGAAAGCTGAAGCCATAATAAAAAAAAAAACCCAGACAGCATCAGAACCAGACAAAATCAAAATCTGGCTGGCACAGTATGAAAGGCTAAAAATGTTTAAAGCTGATGAGTCTTTGAGTCCAGCTTTGGGTATAAGAGAAACTCTTAAAGAAGATAAGGTGACAGAATGAAAAGCTAGAATACATCCAGCAAGTGGGTCTATAAACTCACTTCAGAACAGTCAGGCATGAGCTCAAGTTTTCAGATACTCTGGCATCGAGAATTTAATGTTTGAACCTCAGCACTCACAGAGTTTATATGCATACTGAAAACTTGTTACCTGCTAGTATAACACCTAAAAAATAGATTTTTTAAAAATTTCATCTTTAATAAATTTCCATCCTATAATTTTTTTCCTTTTCTTTCTTCTTTCTTCCAAGGAAAAAAACAGAGAAGCTCAAATATTTTACCTGAGGCTTTTTTTCCCTTCCAAAATACTAGAATGAAAGACATTAGCAGCCAAGAGAACCTGACAATACTGGAACTTTCTGAAACAAGGTTTTGCATATCTCTCTTGGCAGCTGGCAACAGAATGTGACAAATGAGAATTCTCACTCCAAGCTGCTGGCTGCCAGTCATGAGTTATCTTTTTCATTGCAGTGAGAGCAGACCACAGGAAAAACAGGGAAGCAATTAGGCCAGAGATACAGGGAAAAGACAACAGAAGGAAAAAAAGAGGGGAAAAAAACCCCAAACAAAGAAAGCAATCAGATGATGAACACATTCATATTCTTGATGCTTTATGTAGCATCAAGAATTCTTGTGTCACATTATCATAGACTCTAATGAAGGTTATATAAAATTAAAAATATGGTCCTTGCTATAGGCATGTTTTAATTTGTTCTTGAGTTCATTTGAAGTGTGTCAGCTTTTAATTGTTCTTTTAGAGGAACTCGTGGCTTGCTTATTATAATACAAGGCCTACAGCTAAGCCCAAGTGGCACCCATCAGACTGTCTGCTTGTCACATTACCAGCTTCAGAGCCAAATAAACACTTTTTCTGCAACCATGAACTAAGCTCCCATCAACGGGGGAATTCAAGGGAGGAATAACATTTCTCTTACTCATTTCCTCCTGTTCAACATGCCATATATGCTTTTAAGCCAACATTTTTTGCATTGTAACTTACCTACAGTAATGTTCATTTTTTTTTGTATGTGTGAATCCCATAGTCTTTGAGTGATGCACTTGGGTTTAACTTCAGATGTGACCTCCATTTCTCTCAGTACTTTTGTTCACTGCCTGGAAAAAGAGCCCTCTCTTTCACAGCTTTTTATCCATTCATAGACCACTGTTTTGTTCTTGCAATTCAAGCATTCACTCTGTGCACTCGCAAATCCTGCGACTCCCACCTCATAAACTGGCAACTGGAATCCAGGGGAAAGCCCAGGTGATATAGCAACATTTTCAAAAGATTGTTTTTTCAATGGAAGACATTGCAACAGCAACTAAAACCAGAGAGAGCTTGTTTTCTAAGCAGTCTGGAAAGAGAGAGAGTGATGAGTATTTTCTGCATCTTCCTCCAGCACCGTTCATCCTTTCACAAGGTCTGCATTTCTTCCTGCAGCCATGGCACCCTGGCTCCAAGCATCTCAAATTACCCATGTCTATTTATTTTATGCTAGAAATATGCAGATGTCTCTACAGTAAGTTGCCCTGAAATTTGAAGAAGCAACAGATAAAGAACCAGCTAGCACCACCACCTATTGGTGAAAAGAGGGAATTTTAAGTTATTGATTTGTATTATATTATGCAAATCTGTACTCATTAATACTTCAGCTTTAAAGGGCAGATACAATTTACTGTAAACACTGGGGTGGGGATGTTTAAGAGTAAATAAAGTCCTGAAAATGACAGGTAGCTTATAAAATAGTCCTTCAAAAATTAAGGTAAATAAGTACCAAAGCTTTCTATAATCTTTTTTTGAATCAGTAATGAAAACTGGGAGTGGGATACCAGATACATATGGTTTCTTAATTTATTTTTCCCATTGTTTTGATTTATTAAAGTTTAGAAAGATCTAATAACGGTTACTCACTTTCAGAGATGACCACAATTACAATCCCTGAAAGGGATTTGTGACTTTTCAGGCATGTCATGACAATATACAGGAAATTCTCAGAATAGCATTAGATTTTAGAGCAGAACAAATGTAGATGGCATCCAGTATCTTCTTAATATCTTGATCGTGTGAGGATTTTACTAAGATTTACTTCAATACAATTCAGGGGGAAAAAAAAACTCTCGTGGATGATTACTTTTGCCTACTTAGATTATGGAACTAGGATATTCTTACTTACTGAGTCTTACTGGGTATTAGCCTCTGAAATAAATATTTTTATCAGGATTAAAATAGTATGAGTTTTTTTTTTTTCAGTGACACCATTATCTCCTGCTTATCTTTCTCCTTACCTATCACTGTCTTTAAGAGCAGAAACTCTGCAGATTAAGAGACACCCCAGGACTGCACAGATAACTTCAGACAGTACACATCACAGGATAATATGCTATTTAGTTAAGCACCAAATTTTGCTAAATGGTATTTATTGAAAATAGGGATTCCTCTGGTATTTCCTAACAGCATGAGATAAAAGTAAAGAACCTTAACATTTTCAAACAGTAATGCAAAAAGCTGATTCTCCTTTGGACTGACATCTGAGATAGCATTTGAAGACATTCCTTAATAATAAGCATTCTTGGAAATGGCTCTTAACAGTACATGGAATAATAAGACTCACTTACCTAGAAATGCACTAGTTCAGGAATGTAGTAAATGAAGAGATATTTATAAATATTGTTTTGAAAGATCAACTAATTTTCTAGATCATTAATAAATAACAAGTTCTTTTGAAGCACCTGAAGAAAAATTTTGACTGATAACACTCATCTAGGCTCCAACTGCTTAGAATAAAATATGCTGCTGATGATTGAAGCCTTGTTGATGTCTCCTGAAAGCTATATGTTTCACTACATAGGAAATGCCTGAGAAAATCTCAGCTAAAGATACAGAACAAATAGTGGAGCTACTTATGTTCACTGGCAGTAAAACAAAGGAAGATTTAAGGTGCATTCCTCAGATAACCTTTTTCAGTTTCAGGAGATCAGTTTCATTTTGGAAGAAAGCTATTTCAAATAGACAAAACACCAGATTATAAAAAGTTTCCAGAATTAATCAAAATCAGTCAATGTACAAAAAGCAGGTGAGAGCAGAGCCATGCTTTAAATGAAGAGAGCATTACTTGGGTCATTGAAAGAGCAAGGGACTTCAGACCCTTCTACCTTGGCCAGAAGATGAAAAGCCATGTGACCATCCCCATGGCCTTCTTTCCCATCATGTGTCTGCATACAAACTGTATGACACTGAGAGAGGTGAAGACCCCAGGGCTGTGTGAGCATATGGCTGAATCCATTAGCTGTGCTATTGGCACAGCTTAAAACAGCCATTACAGAAGTGTTCAAATTTTCTTGGACATCATCCATTTAATAACGTTCTGAAGACACAGGCACAGTCAGATGGTGGGACTGCATGCAGAAACTGATTTCTGACAGCAGCTCAGCCACCTAACTTGGGACCTGGCATCCACTGAAGAGAGGCTCTCCCAAGGGGCAGCACAAACTCCTTGTTTCAGTGTCCTTCTCCCCCACCTTCCTTTGCCATTAAGCCATCATTGCTCCTCAGTCCCAAGTGATCATGGTGAGTTTAAATCACACCACCCTTCAGGCAAAATAAGGATTGATTCCCCAGCCTCATGTCATTTTACAAATATATATACAGCAAAATCCATTTGCTGTTTCTTTGTTCAGTCTCATGTCCTGTTAATCCCAATAGGGAGTTGCAGAAAATTTAATTCTCTGATGTGGAATCATCCCTGTCAAAACCAACTGCACCCTCAAATCAGCCTGCTCCTATCTGCATACAGGATAATATTTGCAGAAACACAAACCTCAGCATCCAGTGCCCCCCCTTCACAGACTGCTCAAACACAACCACACAGCTAGAGCTCACGTGCAGGTTTATATATCCTAATCAATCAGGCTGATTTTAATTAATCCTAATTGTCCTATTAAGGCTCCTGGCTAACAACAACACAGCAAAAAAGATTCCCTAAGCAGTGTAATTGACTTAATCAGCTTCTTAATAATTCTTCTTCAGGCCTTTAAAATGAACTAACCTCTGGTTCATTTTAATAAGCATATTGAGGAGGAGTACAAAGCCAACTGCTTGACTCCAGGAGTCAGATCTCATCTCTGCAATGAAGAGCATGGCAGGCAATAGACATGTTCAGGCCCACATGCAGAGAAGGACTGCATCAGAAATTTTGACCAGCTATCCTCCCGGCAATGGAAAAAGTTTAAGGAAACTTAAGGAGTTTAAGGAGCTGCATTTTCCTCCAGGGAAACATAGGATTTTAATATTGGACTACAATTACAGTTGTTGATGAGTCTTCAAAAGCTAATTGAAGGTACTGTAGGTATTAATACAGCCATGAATTGAAAACCCTATAAATACCCAAGTTAGACTAAAGTGTGAAAAAATAGTAAGCTACTTTACAGCATTTTTAATTCTGACCTTATATACATTTAAACTGCATTATATACATTCAAACTGTGCACATTGGTTATGTGTTGGAGCTCTGCAAGTGCAAGCCAAAGTAATGAAAGGTCAATTGCAAAAGCAATTCTTTTGTTCTGGCCTTCTGATTTATTAAACCTTTTAAATTATGGTCACACAGTAGCATGATATGAAGTAATAAAACAATAATTTGAAGCATTGATTTTGTTAAAGTTCCTCATGTTAAAGCGTCAGAGCATCTTTATGAAGCCAAGTTTGGTGTGTTGCAGCTCACACAGTGATATCTTTCCTACAGGTTCTCTGTAAAGATTTAATTTATGTGAAGACCAAATTCAACTTGGGAAAGCAGAATT
Organism: Chloebia gouldiae; assembly: GCA_003676055.1. Taxonomy (NCBI): domain Eukaryota; kingdom Metazoa; phylum Chordata; class Aves; order Passeriformes; family Passeridae; genus Chloebia; species Chloebia gouldiae. Next base: position 4,475,108 of record QUSF01000018.1, on the reverse strand, counting down.
TGGAATTAAAAAAGAAAAAAGCTGAAACGCTGTACTTTCAGCTCATTTCAGCAGACTGCTGTACTTTCAGCAGACTTCTGCTGATTAGCTTCTCCTCTTTCTCAGCGAGAGCAAGAGGCTGGAGGTACCTGCAGATACAATTCCAAAATGAGACCAGTTGGTGGCTTAGCCAAAATACCCCACCCAATCTGCAGAACCAGGAATACTCTTGCTTGGGTGCTGAGGATGTGCTCCTCAGCAGAAGTCATTGCAGTAAATAGATGGCAATGTTCCATTCCTAAGAGTCCCTGCTTACATAAGAGGCTTATTCTCCTACTTGGAAATCCACGATTTCAAAAGGTTATGCAATTCTGTCCTCTCCATGACATTCTATCCCCCAAAAGAAAAGTTAGAGAATGTGTAATGGATTATAAAGGGATTCCAGTCAGTTAAATTCAATAGAGAGCAGTTTCCTTTAAAATAGTTACAAGCCTCAAGACTGAAAGTACTGTCCATTCAAAAAATAGTTTTCTAACTGTTCTTTTATAAATCAACGGAAGTATTTTTTCAGTGACTTAATGGAGACTTACTATGAGCCTTATTTTAAATTAAATTCTACTAAATGGCAAGAAACCTCTTCTTCATCTTCATTGTCACATTAAAGGTATATGCAAGAGTAAAAAATGCTCGGAGTCACAGCATTGGTCTACGTAGCCCAGGAGTCTGTCTTGGATACAAGGAGCAGAAAAGGACAAACAGGAATAATGGATTAGAGTCCATAAACTGAGTTTGGTTTTTGAACTTGCTAAGGCTGTCCACCTGCACAAGATCCCAGAACACCAAACCCTTGGTACCAGAATCACCAACCCTACCTATCCCTGAAGAAACCTTGTGTGCCCCCATCTGCTTTGTGCAGTTTTCCTTGTGGCATCGTTGAGTATCTGAAGTTCCTCTGTTACAGGAATCAACAACTGTTCTGTATTCAGCTTACCAAACCCCCCTGCACTCTTGTAGACCTCTGTTCTCTAGTGCTCTCAGGTTTTCTTCGCTCCAAAGTGAAGAGATTCAGATTTTTTTGGCTTTCCCTGCAGAGGGCCTGGCCTACTCTGTGCTGCTGTGCTGTAGCCATGTCCAGGAAGACTGGAGGCACCCGAGGTGTCCGTGCAACACGGCTGCATTTTCTGTTCTGAATGGCTGCATCAGCACTCCTGCAATATTTCATTTTCACTCATTTATTTCGACATTGCATTCAAGCTTATGAAAATACTTGAAAGGTCTTTGTGTTCCTAGTGGAAGGGCCTATGCCACCTTGACCAAGAATATTAAATAAAGACTACTCACATACTTGAGACTTTTTCTCTGCAACTTGAGACACTTTCTCTCAAACTGTGTGCAAAAAAGCAAGCCAAATAACAACAAAATAACCAAACACCAATCCAAATAGTGCAAATGATTCCTGTAACTGTCTCCTTACACCTCACAATCATATTCTTGACACTTTCATCAAGTAAGATATCTTAATATTTGTCTGTGTACTACTGTTCTACACTAGCAATAGCTATTTAAAACTAACCTGCTTCAGAAAATAATTGCTTTGCTATGTTCTAAATCATCATAAAGGACCCAGTGACATTCAAATATTATTTGTCCCTCCACTGTAGGTTTGAGGAAAACATCTCAGTTAAGCATTTTGAAAGTATTTAATCTTAATCTTTCAAACTCACTTTTATAATTATTTCAAACTGCTGTGACAGTATGATTAATTCCTCTATGAAAGGCAGGGAAAAAATAACACAGTGTTAAGGCTTTGCATACACATACACATTATTGAACTGCTGATTAACATAAAGATTTTGGATATGGTAATAGCCAATTTGCATACACCCCTTCTAATATTTTTAGGAATTTAAGATATTTCACATTTAATTTGCAACAAGATCATCAACATATAATTACAGAATCTGAAGGTGACTGCTTTTTAAATCCTCTAGTCTTCAGTTGTGCAGGACTTATTTAATGGAAATAATACATTTCTAGGCTCCAGATGAATTTCAGTGTGCTCACTGTACATTAATAGCCCAAAGAAATTCAACATTAGATTGCTGTTGAAATGAAACTCCTGTAAGTGTGCTACCATTCTTCCATTCAATAAAGGTCAAGCTGTTAGTTGACTGTCATTAGGCATAGTCTCTTGACTGCTTAAAGGTTATATAAATATTAAAGTTTATGAAGTCAGCCAGGAAACTTTCTTTCCAAATATCTGGCCACATTATTTTTATCTTTTACCAGAAACAATTACACATCATGTGTAATAGGGTGACGTGCTTTTCTTTTGAGACAAACAACTGGTTTTCCATAAATAATGGCTTTGTCTGAAATCACAGTGAACAAATAAAAGGAGACAAATCTAAGTCAAAAGTGATGTTTCTTATTCCTATTAAAAAAAACCAAAGCACCCTATGACTTTATTTCATTTATCTAGACTCTGAAAGAGTGGCTTTCATTATTAGGTTACAATAGATCAAGATTTATGTCCACACTAACATTGCTCTCATTTCCATTTATATTAAACTGGTATTTGTTTTTTAAAAGAGGCACATGAATGAGCAGAAATTTGCCCAATCTCTGTTTGTTCAGCTTGCAACTTGCACAATAGCAAATTCAATCTTGTTAAGAAGCTTATTCTTCCATTGTGGAAGTTACCTGAATTGTAAGCAAGATGGAATCTGCATAGGATACAGGTTTATGTCGAAGGAAAATGACAAATTGGGAAAAGGCAGTTTTGGCTTGCACTAATAAATTTCATATAACTGGCTCATTTCAAATATCCTTTGTAAATTTTATTTCAGAGGTGGAGAAATGCCTTCACCTGACAATGGCAAATGGAAAGTCCTCTCACAAGACTGTAGGAATAGCAGTGAAACTGGATTTTTCCCCCACATCCCAGCTGCCAGGGCAATGAACATCTCTCCCTGTCCACTGCTCAGGGAGGTAGGTACAAGCCCAAACTCCTGATGTGAAACCCTGGCCACAAGGAATTCTTGAAATGCTGATCCACTGATCTTAATTGTTCACCCTGAACTATTTCCAAGCCTTGCTCCTCCTGGCTTTCTATTGTCCTCAGTAAAACAATTAAACTGTTTCCAACTTCACAGCTTGCAACACAAAAGAAATAAAGCAGCTCTATCTCATAAGGATATAGGGGGTCTTGTTTGTGAGAGGTTCCTGAGCATGAGCATGCAGTAACATTTACCTGAACAGTGATGGGGGAAAATAGCTGCTGAAACAAGCTTAGTACCTTGTAAACCACATTGATCTTCCTGAACTGAGATTCCAGTGGGAAAATCAAAAGCTTCTGGTCTTTTGTTCTATTTTCCTCAGTAAAAAGGAAAAAAAAGTCTTCAGCAATGCTCACTTATTTGAGAGCAAAAAACATAGGAGCCTTCAGGTGATCACTAATCAGAACATGTGCTATTATTGGATGTGTTAGATACCATTTTTGCCTTTAATTAATCCTTAAAAATATGGAATAAAAGCACTTTTTAAGGTATTGGTTTCCATTTTCTGTTTTGTGTTTGGTTTGTTTTCTCTGAACCCATAGATATTAATTCTACTTATAATTTTTGTAATTTTTGTAATTAATCTGTCTTATTCATGCAACTAAGAAATAGCTTCCATTTCTTTATATTTTGAACTGTTTTATGACTACTTCTACATGACCATATTTGCTTCTCTAGCTCCTACATAAGTTCCCTAAAAATCCTTACCATGCCACTCCCCCCGACAAAAAAAAAATTAAAAAGAAAACTATTTTTTTTTATTTAGGAAAAAAAGTTCAGAAGTAAACAGAAGAAAAAGACAAGTTGCCAGACAGAGTATATTAGCAAACTCTAGAGAATGTAAACAAGTATTATTTCTGACATAATTTTGGTTCATACAACATGATTTTAATTACACATTTGCTATTCTCTCACTGAAGGTGATATATGTGCTATCTGTTACTGTTAGTTACATGTTCCCTAACATGTTGAGAACAGTCATTTTCTAATGAAATAAGGAGTATTTAGACTGTCCCAGTGAGGCTGAAAATGAGTTATCCTACATTAATGTGAAAGTAAATACATAAATGCTTTCCTGTGCCCAGGAGCACCATTGAGAATTGGAGTGCTAGGTCATTAATTTCTGTGAATGAAGAGTATTGTAAATGTTTCTCCAGAGGAGTTTTCTAAAGATTCAGAGGTTATTAAGGTAAAATGTTCACTTTCTCTCCTGGAAAGTTCACACTTTAGAACATGTATGGAAACTATATCTGAAGAAAGCTATGAACAGACCTAAAAGTAAAGTGTTTGTTTAACCATTAACTGTCTCTTGCAGGCAGCTCAGTAGAATGATTAAGCTTCTCTTGCTCTCTTTTGCAAAAATTCCAATATAAATACACAGGAATTACAGATCACTACAATATCAAATCCACATTCTACACCAGTTCTCTGCAGTTTAACCTAATGTTGAAGAATGGGTGAAATAAAAGGCATCCACCTGAGAGCATGATGTACAAGGAGTTGCAGAGAAGGATTGCTCTCATCGTTTGACATTCACTTCCAAGATGAACATCAACTGCCTCTCCCAAAAATTAGTTTACATTGCAAAATCCAGGAGAAACAGCAATGTTCAAGCAGGTTCTGCATGTTCTTCTTCACAGCCATCCTCAGTGGTTGAAGAGTCGCCCCTGGCTCCTGCCAGCGTCGTCCAACAAACAGAAGAGATCCAGAGACAGAAAAGGAATTGTGCTGCTTCTGGACCAGGATCTTTCTCAGGTGTTTGAGAACAGGTGGGAAAGAGCATCTTTAAGATTAGGGATAGGAGGGAAAGCACCTTTTAATGAAGAAGGTACCAGTATGGCATGGCTTATTTGGGTTAACAGAAACATCTGACCACTGTTATTGGGTACAGCAGCTACTGAAGGGCATTCACAATTTTCTGTTAAAATCATAAGACATTTTAGGAATTACCAGACTACTGTTTTTATGAATATCCTACTATTGTACATCCAAAGGAAATATTGCTCCTTATTTAAATGATGAGACCTCTGGATTTTCCCTGATTTCAGTAGTAGAATACAGTGTGCCATGAGGAAATGTCAATCTCATTACTTAACTGGATTTTAGTCAATTTGCCTATATTTTACACTTAACCACAGCTTCCCAATCATATTTTTGTACTTGATACTTATTTGAAACAGCAGCTGCTTCTAATATCCCCCTTCCCTCACAAATCAAATAATTTTAGGTAACAAATCCCCCAATGCAATATTTAATCATCTTTGCTCCCAGATCAAGCAGGTAACTTCACGAAGGTATGTCAAAACTAGGTTTTTTTTTGTGCCATTTCCTGTGTTAAATATTTTTTTCATATTATAATTATGCTATTTAGCATTTACTCCCTGCACATTCATTACTTATTTTAGCAAAACTTGGACTATACCAAAATCTTGTTGTTCAGTTATGGAAAACAGGCATTATATTTAAGACTCTTCAGGACCTCTAGCAAAACAATAACCAACCAAACAAAAAGAATGCCAGTCAGCTGTAAGACTGCAAACAAAGGCTGCCACAAAAAGCAATTGAATTGTAGTCCTTAAACATCACTTTCAATATACTGCAAAACACTGGGTTAATTATCAAAGTTATTATGCACCCCATATCTTTCAGAGCTACAAAAATAATTGAATTTTCATGTGGAAATATCAGCTGCAAAGAATATCATCACTAGATATTGAAAAAGAAAATTAATTATTTAAATGCACAAGACCAACATGCTCAGACAGACAATAAAAGAGTTGAGTGAAAAATGCATTATAGCATTTCAATGTTTCATTTTTATACTATATTTAATGAGAAAAAATGCCTTGCAAGATATCAGCTGTGAAAAAATGTTACAAATTAATGGTTATTTAGTGGGCCTGGAGAAGAAAACAGAAGGGGTAACAACATTTTGAACAGCAGCAAGTCTCTGTGAAACCTTTCTTAAATATGCAAGCTCACTGCAAGGGAGAAACTGTTATACAGCACAGCTAACTTGCACCCTGAAGTCATCCTGATGACTAAAGCCAATCAAAATAAAACTAGATGGATAATACCTTTCAGATAAAAGGCAGTGATCTTTGGAAAAGCCAAATATTTAGATTAGTAATTTACTGCATCAGTGTTGCAGCCTGTAACAGGTTGAAGGAGAAAAAGAAAGGATTCTACAAACTTCCATTTCTATTAAGTTTTCATTATTTTTGGAGCAATACAAAGACAAACCCTTTTCCAAACTCAGGCATTATGTGCCTTTATAAATCTGCTAAATTAACCTGGTGTTACATTTCCTATCAGTGGTCTTTGTTGGTTTAGGGGTTTTCTTTGGGTTTTTTTGGGGTTTTTTGTTTTGTTTTGTTTTCCCTGTTAATGGTGTTTGCAATGACTGATGTGAGATTATTTGAAAGAATAAGATACAATGCAAGAAAAATGTAACTACACCAAATGTAACCAGGGCCAATCCTGGATCTTTAACCTGCGTCTTCAAAAGGTGCACAGGCACCTCACTTCTGTGTGGACAAATCAGAACCAAGCATGTTTAGAGCTTACATAATTTCTGAGTCTGGAAGATTTCATAGATTCCTGCTGACATTTTAAAATGTCATCATTTATTTATTAAACAACTTGAAAACAGTTTAATGATTTAATAAATAGCGCAAACTGCCAAGCTTAAGACCTATTATATCTTCCAAAATTAATCCCCTGTGTATTAGAACAAAACCTGAGGGGCAGGTAAAACTCCCAAACTTTTTAATATTGCCTAGAACTACACCACAACCTTAAAGAATAAAATGTTTATGCAAGCATTCAGATCAGTATAGACTGTGGACATTTCCATCTCTCAGAGGAGATGGAATAGCTCAGTATAAATATCTCCTGAAGGCCAAAAGCTCATAGGGAGACATTTTTTCTTCAGAAGACTATTGAGAAGATTGTGTATCTAGCATGTGTTTGGTGTTCCTGCTGAGCTCCCGTGTGGACAATCTAGTGCCCAAAGGAAAGTCTTCATAGGTGAAAACTAATCAGCTTCAGATTTTTCCACATTAAAAAAAAATTAATGTGGGCAGTTAACACATGATAAATTCAACATTGTTTTTTATTCCTGATTATGGATAAACCCTAATTTAGTGCTGTCACTGTATTTTAGACTATAAAAAGGATGGCCTACTGAAATGGGTGAAAAAAAATCATGTTGATTCACATCTATTATCTCTAAGATATTCAGAGTCTATTTCCTCAGTTTGTAGTAAAAGAAATTTTATTCTCAAAGTTATCAGAGCTACAGATCCTAGTAAAAACATGAAAGTTAATCTCACTGCTTTATTGCTTATTTCACTTGTCCAGCATGAAAGTAGAATTGCTTCCTTAACTGGAATATTTACTAGCACAAATACCCAGAGAAAACCCAGCTCAAATGTACACAATGCTGCTGTCCCTGCTGTGGGACTACCACAATTAAAAGCTGGCAGTTACTTGTTTCTTACTGAAATGCACACTTAACTGCACACTGGCAGTACCAGCCTTAAGTGAAACTTTTCTCCTAAGAGCAAAGTTAAGAACTTTTCCCTACCCTATTTTCAAAACCATAATTCTAATGAAAGAATATACTGCTCATTATAGCAATATTCCTGATTAAGAGAGAACTGCTGCAGCCAGTGATTTCCTCTGTGATTTATTTTGTGATATGGAATATTAAAACTTATTTAGTGTACTGCAGGTGACATGTGATTGAATATTACTGTAGAACCAAACCTCCCAGAGGGTTTAATCAATACATTTTTATGTTTTCCTATCATATCTGCCTTGTTTTATTTCTTATGAGAATGCTCTGCCCACGAAGGCTAGATGTTTTATATTCAAGCAAATATGAAGAAGTCGTGAACCCAATTACTCTTTTTCCCTATTGATATGGAAGAAAAAAAGGACCAAAAAATTCTTATTCTCGTAGCATACACAAAAATGAAGTCAGGAATGCAAGTGTAAAATCTTCTTTATATAGAACTAGCACTGCATATTTCTATACTAGCAGCAAGTAAAAACAGGTGTAGTCCTTAGGAGGTTCACATATTGTAGCTTTTCATTTTTTTTCCACCAGATGGCAGGTGAAAGTTTTTGATTCCATATAGAAATATGTTATAGCAAATTATACTATTTCTACATTTCTAAGTGTTGAATCACGCTACAAGTTTTGTATTACTCAGGGAAAGGTCAGTGCAAGTTTTTGGCACCCAGATTAATGAGTGGTTACTCAAATCTCAAAATTTAAACTGTATTAACTTAAAGTTTAAATATTCTGAACCATTCAGATTATAATGCCTTGGGGAAAAGATTGAGGAGGAAAAAAAACCATATATGTTATGTATTTCTGTACTCATCATTTTAACTATAGGCAAGAAGAGCACACAGTCATTTTCTTTCTCCATTATATTCACTCACTTGTGGACTCAAATCCAGTCTCTCAAGTTCATTCCCCTTTTAATTGTTCTACATCTCTAATATGGCTTTTAACCTCAAAAGCAAAGCCATCACAGGAAAGTGTCTCCAAAACACCTGTTGCTCCTATTTAAAATTTGGAATTAGAAAGTCAATAAAACAAACCAGAAAACTAATTATTGTGAAATCTCAGCTCCAGGGGCTAAACCCTGTAAAAATCAGTTTTCTCTGTCGACACAAAATGTCTGTCACAGAAGACAAAAAGTGTTCAATTTTCCTCTGTTGAGAACAGAAGCCTTCTGGCTGGGTTAGGAACAGAGAGCTCAAGCCAGGTTTGGGACTCCCAGTTCCCCCAGTGCCATTATCCCAGGGCAGGCTCGGGCCAGGAGAGGCAAACCCTTCTTGGGTGAAGCTGCAGGAGGGAGCTGGAGGTTCTGCAGCCTTGGATGGGCACTGAGCCCCCACAGCCAGCCCAGAGCCACCAGGAAACATTCCTGAGGCACTCCTAGCGTGGGTGTAGCTCATCCCCCCCAGCTCTGCCTCACTGCTGCCCAGCCTGAAGCAATTCACTTCAAGCCACTGAAGTCAGCCACAGGTGTCCTCGTTTAGCAAACACTGCCAATGGGCCTGCCCATGTTCAGGCAGCTTAAAAAAACATGATATTATATACTGAGCCTTTCCCACTGAAAGAATAAACACTCATAACAAATATGTCAGTGTTATGCTGGAATAAAGAATATTTCTTGCAGTGGGGCATCTAAATGATGCTATCTTGGCCATTTTTACTGAATTTTATCTCAATACTCTACAGCTTTTCAATATGTGGCCTTTATCTCCCCTAGTCTGCTACTTAAATATTTCAACAAACAGAACCTACAAAAACCCCCAGGACACAGAATGGAAAATTACCAGGCTGCTGAACCCTTAACCAAACTGAGCAAGCTGTATTTATTACATTCTAGACAAAAAAAAAAAAATATATCTGGAAATTTAATGGTGACATTTATTAAAATTAAACATATTTTCAAAATAGATTTAAGCTGTATCTAATACTGCTTAATTAGAGTAATCCACAGAGAATATTTTTATCTCAATGAGAAGATATGGAATTACATTCAGAAATCCCTGAGCAACAGGATTTAAAAATACCTTTTGGGTTTTATGCTGTTTTATAGTGTAAGCTATCTATTGATAATTTTATACATGTTATGTTCCTACCTACAGCTCTCCTCCTACAGCTCTGCCTTAAGCTTCATCAAAAGGGTGAATTACCATAAAGACAGTGTTTGTCTGGCTAAGGTGACCTAAACTAGGAACATTTAAGACCACATTTATCTTTGAAAGCACATTTTATCATGATATAGTATTTACATGAGTTGTATAATACACTATTACAAACAGACTTCAGGGTAATTGCACAACAGGTTACTTAATAATTTCAAGGTAGGTAACAATGTTTAATTTTTTTTTTTAATTGTAAAGAAATATCGCTGAGACTCACTTGTTTCTCCTTTTAAAGAAAATCAGCAGAAACTGAAGTATGCTAGTTTAAAGCTTGTCCTTTCAGCTGGACATTGGACTGAATTAATAATAGGCATCTTCTATCAAAGCAATCATCATTATTACTCAAAAAAAAATCGATAGGTCAGGATCTGTGGGGGGGAAAAAAACCCCAAACCCTCACTAAAAGCATTAAAAACAAACAAACAAAACCCAAATACAACCAACCAAAACTATCACCCCAAATTATCTTTGCTTAAGGGTGTGCATGTCTACTTACCCAGGTGGTGGCACAATGGTGAATGCACGGGTAAAGAAGTGCTCCATTTCTGATGTCAGCAGACAAATGAGGGACACCAAATTAGTAAAGATTAATTGAACAACTTAATTTCACCCACTGGTGATCAGGTCAAAAATAAATCTTCTGTTACCATGGCTTTTCACTCCAGCTGTTCAAAATGTCTCACTGTCCTGCCTCAACAGCACTGATGGAGAGAAACACACAAGACTTTTCCATCTAAAGTCGCTTCTCACAGATACTCAGCTGTATAACACTGAAGTTCCACACAGTCCTGACTATCAGTGCCTGCTGCCTTGGACTCAGGGCATTTGATGGCCAAATGGATGAAGCCTAGTGATGAGTTTGCTCCTCTTACACTATGGGATCTTTTTAGGGTTAACAGCTCTCATCAAAGTACTCTCAGGGTGCTCCAGGAACTGAGGAACTCAATCTCAGCCTGGGGAGACAAATCTCTTTACCTTTTGTTCCAAGAGCAGAGCACATCTATTCATACTGACTTTCACATCAAACATATAAACACAGTGTTATCTAGAAACAAATAAACTCTATCATAGTCATTATATGTCTCTGAGAAACAAAGACAAAACAAAGTCACTTTGCTTAATACACTCCTCTCAGGCGTAGTGTTGAGCAGAGTGAAGAAAGAATGTGTACACCATAATATAAACCATCAACAGCACAATAGAACCCTTCATCCATATGCAATTTACTTGTTATTTGTGAGGGGAAAAAGTTTTTGAAACAATACCAAAATATGCTAAAGCAAGTCTGTCTTTGGTAATTCCTGCACTCCCCCTTCTGCCCCGTGCACAAGCTGTACCACACAATAACATGAACATTTCACACAGCTGTTTGGCAAAGTCTAAGGAGGCCCATTCCTCTACCCACTTTGCCAGACATTGCAAACACCTGCCTGCCTCATATTTGGTCAAGCAGGTGAAAAAATGGATGAAAGGCTGGCAATGGGATGCAGAACTTATGTATCCCTAGCACTCAGTTTGATTCACCACTGATCAGATTATTTCAGTGAATGAGCAGTTCAGACTATGCAAAATTCCTGCTTATCTCCTGAAGGAAGAAAGTGTGTAAGCAGCTAGAATGGGGAGGGGAAGAGTAGACAACAGACCATTGCACATTTTCACTGCATCTTGCAAAAAACTTTCATATATTTAGCACTCTGTTGATGCCCATCACAGTGATCATTCCTGAAGCCTTGTTTTCCTCTTAAATTTTATCTAAATCGATATGACTCTGTATTCAAAAGAATAAAGAATAAGAATAACATAACTGAAAGGCAAACAGGTGTCTGTTCTAAAATGCCACCTTTGGCAATACTCAGTGGACAGATGGGTAATTCTGTATCTTTGGAGTGCAGGGACTAAACTGCCGCTTTGATAGTTCTCATTCCCAAATTAGTATGATTGAGGAATCCATATCACTGAAAAATAATGTTCTGGTCACACTGTTGGCCTGAATACCTCCTATCTACATTTAGGAAGAAAATGCAAAAAGTCATACAATATCAAAACTAAGTAAATAGAGGAATGACCAGACTTGCTACTGTTTTTATGAAGAAAAAAGATTACAGTATACTCCACAAACTCTTTTAGTGTCTCCTTTCACACTCAGAAAGTAACCCCAGCCTAGACTGACATACAGTCACATAAAAAACAAACAAACAAACAAACCAAAAGCTCTAGTATGTACTGTTGCAATCTTTCAATTCTCTGGCTAAATAATGAACCACCTTGAAATAAGAACAGTTGGAATTTTGTTTATGTCTTTGTTATTTCATTGATGCCTTCAAATACAAATCTCATCACTTCTACAAAATGTTTCCCATCTGAGCTAGCAACAGACTTCAAAAGCTGCCAAATTAGATAGTCCAATCTCAAAATGAAGAAAATATATCAATAACTGCACTTACTGTAATCACACTTACTTCTGACCCTGATGAAATAAAGCAGAAGGAGGAACTGGCATGAAGGCACAACTGATCTTTTGCCAGGCCACATTCCCTGTAAAGTCAAAAGTGAGAGAAAGTGCTCCAGAAGGTGGATTACTGCAATGAGATACAGGCAGCAAGAAGAAATAGGAGCTGAGGGGCAAGGAAGTCAGAATGCAACAATTTTAAGATGCAAACGGACTGATTTTGAACCAAAAGAGTACAAGCATTGACATCTGGAAATTTTGATTGGAACAGAGCAGGTCCCTTGAAGTGCTGTTCCCTGCCTTATATCTGCAGCCCCGTGCCTGTCATTGCTGCAGCTGTGCAGTGCACAGGGTGAACATAATGAGCTAATCTGTAACTCAGAGGGGATCAAGGTCCTTCTGCCACTCTTGGCCCCAGAATTCAGAGAAAGCTGTGGCTCAGCTGAACAGGAAGGCATGGATGCAGCCCCTGAGGGATCCCACACACGTGGCCGTGTCTGGTACCTGCATCCCTGCTCAGTGGCTGTTACCCGGGGCTATGCAATGCAGCTGGCTTTTTAACAAGTGTGCCATAAATTCAAACATTCTGCTTCACCTTCTTTGTCTGAGAGAAAGCCACATTCTGAACAAAGGAATCAGTCACATAGGAAGCTCTGGTAGAATTAGAGTAAGGGTGATAATGGGAAAAGTATTAAAACCTGTTGTGTTAGAACGATGCTTCATTAAGTGTGGAAAGCAGGCCTGCTTGAATCAAAGAGAATATATTTTATTCAAGGAAAGGTTCTTAGGGAGTTTTCAAAGGAGCTGAAAGAAAATAGCTTTCTATTTAAATTTTAAATAATGCAGCTGAGCAGATAGTAATTTTTTATCAAAAATAATAAAAATTTCCTTTGATAAGAGAAGCATTTAGAAATTAGTTCTGTAAACATGTCCCGCTACAGATTGAAGCCAAATCTGATGAAAATGTTTGCTGGGTCCAGCAACAGCCAGAATACTTTTCATATTGATCAGATGTGGAATTCAATGCATTTAATCATTTTTCCAGAAAAAGCTTTCAGCACACAAGGTAGCTGTACAGTTTCTATTTATCACTAGCTAGCTTTACACTCTTCTGTCCTAAAGAACTAACTACAGCAAGTATAACACTTGTGTTTGCTCCAGATAAAGGTAATATTTTTTTGACTGCAATGAACAAATGTCAAGAAATGTAAGAAAATTTACTACAAGTTGCATGGTCAAACACAGACTAAAGTCCAGGCCTTTTGACATAATACCTCCACTCTCTCAACCCCAGCCCCAAGGGATTCTGTGGAAGTGAGCACCAAGCAGCACACTGCAACCTCAAAATTACACAGTGAGTTCACCCTCATGGTGGAGAGATTCTGAGAACTTCACCCTGAAATTTCACTTGCAGTAATATCTACCAGCTCTGGTATGAAAATCAAACACATGCTGAGTGGTGAAACATCTGACTTGTTCAAACTAGATATTTCACATCTCTGAGAGGCACCTGATGAGACAGAAAGCTGTTGGAAAGTAGAGGTCATAAAAGGTGACTCCATCCTATAGATCTACAGGAGACACACAGACATAAAGAAATTATTAAGTTGGTTTGTTCACTGGTTTGAAATGGAAAATTTCCAGTATAGCACAGAGAATGCAAAAGGAAACTTTAATTTGGAACTTTCAATTTGGAAACCTGAAAAAAACTGAAAGCAAGTAATCGAGTAGAAAAGTAAGCACTGTTGAATAAGTTAAAGACACAAAAGCTACTTTTTCATGTTATTTTTCAAAAACTGTCTGAAGTGGAATACTCTGTTATTTGATTTTCATACCTGTCACTCACAATTATTGACACCTTCCCCCCATACAAACTGAAAATATAGTCTCATAAACTGAAGAAAACATGAAATGAGAAAGACAAATATTTCCTCAGTGACATGTTGATGGCAACAATGTATTCACACAGACTCACAGAATGACCTAGCTTGGAAAAGACCTTTAAGATCATCTAATCCACCCCACAACCCATCAACTAAACCATGGCACTGAGTGCCACATCCCGTCTTTTTTCAAACACATCCAGGGATGGTGACTCCACCACCTCCCTGGGCAGATGATTCCAGTGCCCAATCACTCTTTCAGTGAAGAACATCCACAGCCTTTCCCACAGCCAGCAGGCAGGTGACCTGGTCATGAAAGGAGATCAGGGTGGTCAAGCACAACCTGCCCCTCCTAAACCCTGGCAGGGTCTGATACCCTGGCCATCCTGTAGCTGCTGTGTGATGGCACTCAAGATGATCTATTCCATTATCTTGCCAGGCACTGAGGTCAGACTGCCTGGCCTGTATTTCCTCAAGTCTCCTTCCTACCCTTCTTATGGCTAAAGTCACATTGGGCAGCTTCCAGTCCTCCCCAGTGAGCCAAAGCTGATATTAAATGATAGAGAGCATCTTCACAAGCTCATCTGCCAGCTCCCTCATCACACCCTGGGATGATCCTCAGTGTGATACAGAACAGTTCTGCTGGTAACAATCCATAAAAAACCCCGCCGTATCTCGCAGATCTCTAAAGTTAACTAGGGCCTACCAACAGTACTGCAAATTTTAAGGAACAGAACAGACACTTTTGACTGTCTTTCTTGAACAGTACTAGCACAGTTCAGAAGAGGAAGAAAACCAAAGTCAAAATGCATTACATTTAATCTTTTGCAGACTTTTGGTACAAGCTATTGATCCAAAATCAGCAACTGGATATCTTCTTTACAAGCCATAATCAAACCCTAATAATCATAAATCAGAGGGAGGCACTACTTTTAGAGAATCTCATGTTAAGAGGTTATATTTAAAAAATTATAATCTTATTCTTCTCTACACAATCAGAGGCAATATTCATTTAGTTCCACTAGGCTGGAACTTAACCTCATAGGACTGAAACATAGTATCTAACCCTAATTTTTATTTGGGAATAGAGGAAAGTATTAAGGAAAATTCATGAGTAATCAGAAAGCCAAAAGGATGACATAAAAAATAAGAAATGTGAAAAACCCTGTAATTTATCTCATAACAGTTGAATGCATTGTTAATCAGTGACTTTTGTTACAGCGACAAAGGAAAATGAGAGCATCCTCCCAAACTAAGACATCTATTCAGCCTGCAGACAACTCAGTTTTTAAAAGCTGTCTGAATCTGTGAATTTGATTTCAGTGCTCTTTAGAAAAGTAGACTGTACAAGCCAGTATACGTCACAATCCTGGCAAATTTTGTGCACCTGTGTCTGTGTTATAAAAAATCATTGCTATAATGATATCAGAGAATATCATTAAATACATACATATCTTTAAGGCATTGGTATGGCTAGCTTCAGCCAACAACTTCTTTTCGGTTACTTGGAATTCCCTGTTTCCTCACAGGGCATGTTTGGTTTTATTGATTAAAGGATCTCATTTGTGCAACTATTTCTCAAAGTTTTTTTTCTGTTGGTTTAAACAACTACTCTGGAATTCTTCCCTTATTGCATTTCTGTTCCTCCTGTATACAGGTTAGAAGAATTTATAGAAAATTGAAGAGATATGAAGATTGTCCATGGTAAATATAGAAGTTGCTGGAGTTTCATCTGCTTATACCAACTCCTAACTTGCTTTACAGTTTTGTGCATTAAAGACCACTGGATGAGGCACTCAGAAAAAGCTGGCTGCAAGATCAGCTCCTTGTGACCCGTTTTTCATTTGTTCATCCACTATCTGTATGTTATGTGATGATGTCACCATGATTGTTTTAGAGAGGATAAAATCTATGTGAAAATGCATTTTCTTACTGCTCTCCCATTTTCTCAGGATCCTCAATATGACCCCTCCTTCAAGCTCCCAGTGTGTTTTTTAGTATGAACGAGGCCGTACTTGGTCCATCACTCAGCTGTTGTACAGTAATTAAACCCCAAATGCAGACAAATGATTTCCAGGCTGCCAACTGGATAAAACATTCATTGCCTCTTTTGCTGGCATTTGGATTCTGATTTAACTCTTTTCTATCTAAAAATCAAAAGAGAGACCATAGTGGCAGAGGAAGAGAAAGAAAGATCCCAAGAACTTCAGTGTTACGTAGGCCTCATGGTAACTCAAACTTACACATGAAATAGAAGAGTTGGCACAGCATATCTGTCAGGCTCAGTAACACAGGTGGGTTTGCCTCTTCAAAATTTCACTCTCTCTATTCTTTCTTTTCCTTCTTCATCAGCGTATTAATGCTCTTCATCATCATTCTTTGGAAGTGTAGCACATACCACATTTCCCATCCTTCTGAGCATATGGTCTGGAACTATTCAATAGCTGCAGTGTGATGATTCCGGGCTGCTGAGTGCAACTGATAGGCACATTAAACTGCTGGGAGACTCTTATCTGGGGCAGACAGAATTCTTTCCAGTGCAGTCCTGAGGGGCCCTCAGTAATGAAAAATAGTAATTCTAAGTCTTTTCTACCTGTCTGTTGCCAGGCATTTTAAAATGCAGTTTCAATAGTTTTTCATTCCCCATAACCCTTATTAAAGCAAATCAAGTGTAAGCCAGAAGGACCTGGAGAGTTTCACTAGAGACCCTGCAGTTATTAATTTAAGAATAGGTTTTTCAAAGCTTATTTTCCCTTGCTTTTAACACTGGAAAGCAATCTAATATAGAAAGGATGTTAATACAATTAACTAAGCAAATATAGCATTATGATGTTTAATTAATAATTTTAAAAAATCTGTTGTTAAAAGAGACTTTCCCCTTCATTATGAAATTAATACAGAGTAAAGAAAAAACAGAATTTCTTTTGCATATAAACAAAATTAGGGAAGTAAAAATCTCATTGAAGATATTAAGTTTACCAGATCTAAAGAGAGATTCCTTCATCTTGTTCTGTCTCTTCTTAGCTGTGATTATGGTGATAAGCACTCATGCTCTTGCCTGGAACAGTGAATGAAGTATTTGTTTCCAATTCCCATTTCTTCAGCTAAAGGGGAAAAAATCAGCTTCCAGACTCATGACTCTTTACAAAATAAGAGAAGGATTTTCTGAGAACGGTGATTGCCTGAAGAATCACTGTAGGAACTGGATACTGATATCATGATCTAAAGACAGAGCTTTTGTGGCTGACAAAGTGACAACTCAAATGGTTTCACACGTGCTGCCTTTTAACTCAATAAGATAATGCTTCACTTCCTTTCATCTCTATTTTCACCTCAGCGTAAGTTTTTTTTATCCTTAGATCCTTAAATATTGACTCTGTTGTTCCTTTCCAGGAGATTATGGTAAATTCTGGATAGATATGAGGATGTACAGGACTTTGCAGCAGGCATAGCTTCTGTAGTAGTGCACCAAATTAGATAAATGGAGCCTCACTAAGAAGTCTAGGAAATCTTCGTAATTGCTTTATGCTTTTAATGCACACAACTTTCTTACTTATGTTTACACCTTTAGTAACATTTCTTGCACTGGATGACTCACTAAATTCTAGTTTCTGTAAGGTTATAAATTTACCACTCTCTGTCAAGGTCTTTCATCTTAGAAAATATGGACACAGTAAGGATTTTATTCCATAGTAGTCAGCCATTTATATAACAGACAGCATTGGAAAGTAGAGTTCTTACTTTTGAGATTGCAAAAAGATCCCAGAGAGAATTTTGTACTTAGGTTCTCTTCACAAGTATTGCTAAAATTTGCAATTACTCCCCATTTTCAGGGATTAAATTTTATCAGTGACTATTTAAAAACTGCTCAGAGGAGAAATAATCACTAATTTTAAGACAGCTAGAAAGAAATCACACACAAAATTGCTTATTTTCACATAAAGAGCAATATTTAAGTTATTATTTATTTAATATTTATGCTTGACTTTATGCCTCATAAAAACAACATTAACATTTACATTCTTCATAGACTCACAAATATTTTCTTTAGTTTCCAATGTTTATGTGTTACAGCTGTATTTTCCTCAGGTATCACTGTAGGTGAGGATCTGGCAATGTTGTTTGCACTCAGCTTGGTAAAACTGAATTCTTTTCAATCACCATTGCATTAAAGCAGTTGGACACACTGGCATTTGAACAACTCTCCTGCTGGATATTTGTAAAACCATTTATTTTCATGTTTACCTATAAAAGACAAAATCACTTATTTGGAGAACTTTACAAGTGACTTCTTGCAGAGTAATCTGCTGTGACAGAGCCATGGCTCTCAGAAGGACAGCTGCCTGACATGGAATATCTTACATGCACAGTTGTACCTAAAGAATTTTTTGCCCATTTTACCTTTGCTCATGGCTTTTTATTTCTATATAAGCTTCTCTTCAAATAAGAAAGAGGCAAGAATGAGTTACAAGCAGTGCAGTGACCAGCAGTGAGTACAATAAGAATTTCAAGTGCACAGAAAGGAAGCTTTCAGATACTGGGCACAGTCTGTACTTTTTTGGGGCTCTTGGGGAAGAAACAGCAGTCAGGTAACTCTATCAGCTAAGTTCTAGTACTGTTAGATGTGTAGGACTTCTGTAACTTGGCAGGCAAGTGTTATTCAGCTGTGCATAAACTGAAATAACAGTTTATCAAATTTATAACAAGCCTCTCCTATTTAGCCAGCTCTTGTGTCCTACCTACTCTGCTTTTGGAGAAAATTGTAGTACAGGTCAGAGGGTACTTTAGAATTTCAGAATTTTAGTGTGTTTCTTCCACACAAGGGTAGATGTTACATCACCAATATAACTTTTTTTTTTCAAACATGCTGTAAAATAGAAGTGGCTATGGTAATCCTAAATATTCAAGACTTAGAATATCTGCAATATGTATTTTTCAAGTAGTCTAAGCTAAGTCTCTCCTGACAGACTCTTGAGGGTTGCTGAATTTTATTTAAAATAAAACATCTATTTTACTAAAAACATTTTGCTGACAGAGCTGGAAAATTAGCTTTATTGATTTTAATACATTTAATAAAAAACTTCTACCAAAAATCAGCAGCTAAACAAAAAGCATTGTATTTTTTTCTTATATTTTGAGAAATACCCTTTCATGAAGTAAAGTTGTATATTATTGTTGTAGTTGAATTAATATCTTTAATGAATAAAATGTTTAATTATAAGATATATTGGAATTTGGGGGATACTTAAAGAAAATGAAAGCATGGTGAAAGAAAAAGTCCCCATCTATTTAGGCTTCTTCCCACTCAAATCTCAGACATGCTCCTTTTCCCACCTTCACTAGGTATCGTGTTCCCTGAATGACTTTAGAAGTATTTTTCCTCCAGTCAAACAGTCTGTCATTAGCACAAAGTAATCCTTACTGTAATGGTCTTTAATTGCCTCTAATTATTTTATATCTGAATTACCGTACACTGCAGGACATTCAAAGCCATAACAATAAAATATCTTATTACAGTGGCTTATTGAAGTACTACTGGGCTCAGACTTCTGGGAATCATTCTGAAGTCCAGCAGTGACTGTAAATCATTCTGATTTCTCTCTGTAAGTCAATGGGGATATTTCGTAAGAAACCCCACTTGTAAACTCCAACATTAAGTCCTACTAGAACCAAAGCCATTAAATTCCTTCATTCATTGTACTTGGGTTAGGCTAAATCTCCAAAAGCAAGGCAAACATCAACTATGGCACAAAATCAATGCTTTCTTTTCTCCTAAATATCCAGTATTGGTGACCCATAAACTCCCTGAAGGGACTTGCCCAGAAAAGTAATCATTGCTCTATAGTTATTAAAGCCACCTATACATAGGCCATGTCCTGAATTTACCACTTTAAATCCATGCTTGGAATCTGGAGAAGTTTTAAAGTAAGGTTATTTCTTGAAAGGCAAAGATAAAAGGCATCCTATCCTCAGCAAGATCTGAGATAGCAAAATGGTCATTAGAAAAGTTGTTTAATGTATTTGCTAAAGGCAAGTAAGTATTTAAAAAAATAAGTCAATTATTTTAACAGCAGAGGGGAGTTTAAGAAGTATTGAATGCTAGCATCAGTAAAGCCTTTAAAAACAAATTGACTAATACTGTCTCCTAACAGGAGACACAGGACTGCACAGAATCAGGGAATGGTTGGGAGGCACCTTAAAGATCATCTCATTTCCATCCCCAGCCATGGGCAGAGACACCTTCCACTAGAAGTCATTGCTCAGATCCTCATCCAAACTGGCCCTGAGCATTTCCAGGGATGGCAGCCAGAGCTTCCCTGGACTACCTGTGTTATTGGTCTGCTCTTCTAGCTGACACACAGCTCCTCTTGGAGCCAAAACATTAATACCTCAAGTATGCATGAAACTGTGCTTCAGCTGCACATGGGTGAGGCTGGCCTGTGCTTACCTGGGCTCTGCACTCACAAACAAGGATTGACTTCAGGGGACACAAAGCAATGAACGTGAGGTGTTTTTATCATGCATCACACCAAACTTGGTGCTCCTGAGGAGCACCACGTGTAACTGTGTGTGTACAGTAGAAAGCTGGAGCTTTCTGGATCAGCCCACCCTGGCAGCAGCACAGCAACAGCAGGGATGGGGAAACAGCTCAGATTCATGTCACACATCACATCAGCCAGACCACATCAGCTGCCAGCGTGCTCTGCTTTGCTCACCCATCCTTCATGCCTTGTGTCTGTAGAGACTTCAGCAGCCTGGTCTTGCTGGGGCAGCAGGACAAGGATCAGGCAGCACCACCACAGCACAGAGCTAAAAACAGCCCCGGCTCTGCCCTCATCACTGTCCCTCTTCCCCTGGAGTTTCTCCCTTTTTCCATTAACAAGCTAACCAATTGAAAGATGTGTTGTGCTTCCCAATGACAATATAACAACTGCCTTTAATGTGAAGAAAGTCAAAATCATCTCCTTTAAAATAACAGCCTGAATTAAAGCACAGCAAAAGCTAAGGACAGCGTTTTACAGGAGCTTCACTGGAAAGCAAGACAGACATGGGAATCTCAAGAGAAGGTACTAAACATAATACCATATAACTGTACAGTGGTTTCAGATATTCAGATAGTATTTGTAATGTCGCTACAGAAAATAAATCAATAAAAGTCTGATTTCAAAGCATTTTTATGCATCTTGAAGGAATTTACTAAACTTTTGTCTTACTCATCCTTGCAATCATTCTTTTGTTGTCATCAGATACCTTAGGCAAATGTCAAAAAACTGCAACCCTCTCCATCACAAGCTTGTTTTACCATCAAATCTTTTCTATTCAGATGTAATACAGCCATTATGTCAATATTGTCGCAGAGGATGTGCCCTCAGCAAGACCGATATTTTCATTTTATTGTATTCTATTTTGTCTTTCGTTTATAGTGTGTATTAAAAAACACTTATAGACAAGAAGGCAAACATGGACTTTGTTCTTTGGAAGACAAAATGTTAAGTTTGTTGGCACATGCCTATCAAACCAGCACAGCTGAGACTGATAAATAAGAATTTGATTAGCATTCAAATTATAACATCTCCATTCCTCTTCATAATGACAGCTTGACTGAGATTGTGTTTGTCCACTTTCAGAGATGAATAACTGTGGCATTTAGTAAAGAAGTTAGAAAACCATGTTTGGTTTTTAATTTGCTTTAATGACTTTCTTGGCCATGGTTAGTTAAGAAGAATCTAGCCAGATGCCTTTATTTCCCCTTCTGCTAGATTATGATCTCTATAAAAACAATACTTAAAAATAGTTCATCTGAACAAAATTCAGAAAGGGCCACAGAGCAGCTGAAAGGCAAAAAAAAAAATGTGCCAGCATCACTAAGCTAAATTCAGCAGAATGATTTATGCTCAAAAACCTTGAGAAATTTTTTCCTCAATCTTCCTTATAAATAATTTGATTTTCAAACACAGTCTAGCACTGGGCTCTTCTGTTTCTCTGTCCTGAGGCATTAGGCACTGTGGTGCTAAACAGGTTTTCAAGAGTATATTGCATTCTGCCTTCAGAACCCACAGAAAAGAGAAGGAAATTTCTTCCTGCTGTAGCTCAGGGGTGCACCCTGCACACCTGCACCAGGTGTGTGAGAGTCACAGGTGAAGGTGGCTGCCCGGGGAGCAGCAGTTCTGAAATGCAGGTCAGAACGTGCCTTCAAGTGCTCTGCATATCAGCCACCTGTAGCACACCCACTTTGCTAGAGCAGTGCAGGGAGGTGTTAGCCCAGCCATAAGGGCTTCCCCAGAACCACCTCTCTCTGTTCTTCATCCAATTAAACAATATTTTCACATGTATCATTCTCTCACTTCCCACAGGACACACAATTATCTAACAGTTATTCCCATATTATTATTTCACTGGTGAAGTAGGAGTATTTGTAACTAGAGAAAACTGTCAAGTGACAAGACATAAAAAGATGAATTTACCAAAGGTTTTGCAGCAATTCTTAGACTGTGTATGCTAAGGAGAATATAAACAACCCCTGCCCAATTTTGTTGGTCTTTATATGAAGTGTTTTAGACAATTTGTTTATGACCAAAATCACAAATCAATGGATATTTCTCAACTGTTCTTCAAAGTCCTTCTCCCTTCTGTGCTTTATTAATTCACATGTACAATATGGATTTTTACTCTCCTCTGTTACATATTCAATATTACATGCCAACATAATTCAAGCTCAATTTCTCACATGTGATTAACCCATTTAAAGATATTTAACTAGTTCGTCAAATGGCTTACTTGGGGTGCTGCATGCAGAAATGTGCTATTTAAGAGAACTGAAATTGCGCAAAAAAGTCAAAGAAGTGAGGCCATAAATCTCAGCTGTCTCAAAGGGTTTCCTCTTTTCATTGCAGAGTACAAAGTCAGTGCATTATGCAAAATAAAGTTTATATAAACATTACACTATCCAAAGACCATGCTTACAGACATAAGTTAGTGGCCATCTAATTAATTGTAATAGCCCCTTGTGCAGCTAGTGAAAATTCCAAGATTAAATTAACTATTTGTGAGTTCCTGAGCATTTGACAATTTCTTCTTGCTAAAGGAAGCAAACATCACTGTATTGAGCTACAAAATATTCTCAAGTATGATAATTAATTGAAATGAAGAACTCCCATGTGGCACCCAATTTGCATTGGAGAAGAGCAAACAGGTTTCTTAGTCAATGGAGTGTTTTACCTTCACATAAAATGT
The DNA here is from genome assembly GCA_003676055.1 of Chloebia gouldiae. NCBI lineage: Eukaryota > Metazoa > Chordata > Aves > Passeriformes > Passeridae > Chloebia > Chloebia gouldiae. The sequence continues at coordinate 4,451,769 of QUSF01000018.1, read as the reverse complement.
ATTAATAACAAAGTAGTTAAGGTTGTTCAAAAAGCACCAATTTTACACAATTTTAACCTTTGTAATGTAAATCAAGATAATCTGTCTTTGAAAGTACAGAGCCAAGAATTTCTTATTCTAAAAATACACATAAATTATTTTTTTCCCAAAGTAGCAGAAGTTTATGCTTGGAGAGAATAGTGTCTGTTTTTACACAAATTCCTGGCTTAGCAGGTGCTCCTAATGTTACAACACATCTGGAATAATAAGTGTTAATGGGCCAAAATTCAGCACCACCTCTGAGGCCCATTCATTGTGAGGCTTTCAATGTGTGGAAGTATTACATCCACAAGCAAGTAGGTTCTATATATACAGTGCAATCTCACAGAAAGATTTCTGGAATAAATTTTTTATTATATTTACACATAAAATTGAATTTTCTAATCAATAAGTTCTGGAGATTTTGAGGGAATGAGTAATTTCAAAAGAATTTGCTTTCAGATTTCATTTTACTATTGAAAGTCATATGTCCATGTATGCACCCAGAAACTAACCTGCTTTAAAGATCTGTTACATTTGAATAGAATATTTGTTATTTGGATATTTACTGTGCTCAACTGATCATTTCTTCTTTTTGACATATTCACACTTCATTAGCATTTTCTCTCTCTCCACAGTTGTGACAGGATCGACTGAAAATTAATACTCTGAATAGTTTGCTGAATTCTCTTTCCTTCTGTGAGCTACAACTAATTTTGCATGCATTCTGTTAATGCTCCATAATGATCTTATCTCACCAACTGCTGTGCCCCAGCAACAATGGCTTCCTGCTACTGGTATGGATGAGGCATTTTCCCTCCTATGAAAGCAGAAGATGTGGAATCTTCCCTGCTGCCAGCAGGCTCCTGGGGATGGCCAGAGACCCCTTGAATATCAGCTCTCATATGACAAAGACTTCTCTACAAACTTAGAAGGCTGTAAACAATGAATACATGATAAGGGTGTCACAGTGGTAGATAAAAGTCATAGTGAAGACATTAAAATAGCAGCTGTCAAGTATTCTCTTTGGTGAGTCTTGCTCTTACAGTTTCTCAGTGTGGGGGAACACCAGAATGTAACAGCACAGCCCAAAGCAGAATAAGCCCCTTGTTCTCAGATGAATCACCAACACAAGCCAGAGTCAGCATCTGCACAGCCCCCCTGCCCCTCCTCAGGAATGAGAATTTAAACACATCTCAGCCCCTGTGCCCCTCCTCAGGAATGAGAATTTAAACACA
>QUSF01000018.1:4277537-4450503 GCA_003676055.1 Chloebia gouldiae | reverse complement strand
ACATCTCAGCCCCTGTGCCCCTCCTCAGGAATGAGAATTTAAACACAGCACAGTCCCTGTGCCCCTCCTGGGGGTGTTGCCCTGTGCTGGGTGTTGGGTGAGGTAAAATCCATTCTGTTCTGCAGTGCCCAGGTTTGGGGATTCCCACAGCACCTGCTGAGACAGAGCTGAAGTTTTACAAGTGCAGCTGAGCTGTTAAACACAGCTGAACAGTTCTATTAGTACAGATTGTAGGAAAGGCTGTTGCTGAATTTTAAATATGATTTTTCCTTGAAAAATGTGGATATGAAAGGAAAAAAGTGCTTTCCCTGGTATACAAGATGTGATGCATTTACTGCAGGTGCTCTGCTTGTAATCCCACCTGGCCCATTCTGATGGAAAATCATTATGGCTTATGATTTTTTTTTTTTTGGCATTTTTGTCCATGCTTAAAAGAAGTGGTGCAGTAGGACTTAATGAAAGACACTGAAATGGCGTGCCCTGGACAGACTCTGAAAGCATCAGTACTTAATAAATAAATTAAATAAATATATTTGTAACATTAGAAACTGTAAGGATTACTACTTTTAGTGTACATATTTGCACTAATTCATATATATGTATGATTCAAGATGTATTCACAGCTGTTCTATAGTCCTGAGCGTAATATCACTTGGCTCATGAAAAAAATTTCTCAGCTGATAAAAATACTGATTGTTGCCTTGATTCCCTACAGCTATGCTCATTGAAACCAGTCAAGGGATACAGCTGCACAGATATCACTGTAAACTCATCTGCGTGGGCCTAAATGTGCAGCAGAGCAAAAATCACAGGTACCAATCCTCCTCTATTTTTACATATTTCTTCTTGCCTTGGAGAACTTTAGAAATAGAAGCTGCAGTTTCACATGTCATATTTTGAAAGGGAACATTAGAGTGAGTCAAGAAAAAGGATTTTTCTGATCCAGACCCTGACACTTCACCATTACAGAATGTAAAGACGTCCCAGTGTCACTGTGGAGCTGCCTGCACTCATCTGACACACTGGATTTACTTCTCCCATCTCTGCACATTCACTTCACCAAGGGGATTCAAAACCAGGGTGAGAGAAAAGGGGAAAAGAGAGAGGAGGAACTGAAGCACCACTTCATAGCATCTCTGTCAGCAACATAGCCAAGTAACTCCAGTATTATTGAGACATGAATGCAGAGCCCCCAGCAGTGATGCAGGGCTCTAATGCCATCTGATCCAAATCAAGCACTGCCCTAGCAGAGCATCCCTGCAGCTCACACGCTGCACCACAAACTGAACGTCAGGTATATATCATTAACAAAGAACAAAATCACTTGCTGAGCACTGCTAAAGAGATACTTCCTATCTGCTTTCTTAAAGATTCACCCTTCCACTGATCACTTTTTACAAACTCCTGTTAAAATTTTCATTTGCTTTTGAGAAAGAGGAATTGTATCTGAAGCCACTGATAAATATAGACATAAATTGTAGTACATAGTCAGAGACACGAATACACCTTGACATGAATTTATTAGCAATACAGAACTCTCATCACACCACTTACAATTCCATTTTCACCTGCCTAAGGGGATATTGGCATTAATGTTACTTACTGCTTATAAGCACTCCCAGGCCGTAGGTAATCCTTAATATATTCACTATTTCAACACAGTATTTCATTATTTCAATTTAATACTACTTCATATGAAGAGCTTATGAAATCACATAGATTTGGATAGAAACTGGGAATATCTGAATTAGGACTATTTTATACCCGTATTTTTTTAGCCCATAGTAATTTTTTTAAACCACAAATTTATGCTCTTGCTGATGTGGTTGACCAAACACAAGAAAATAAAATCTGGACATCCATAAACTCAAAAATGGCTGCGTCTTCCTTAACCTCCAAAACCTCCACAGCATTTTTCATCTGCATATTGTGAAGTCCTTTTACAAAAGCCTAATTGTCCAATTTTTGCAGCTGGGAGAAGTGATAAAGATAGGTTCACTTGCTGTTAAGTACATAAAATAGTTGAGACTAAATACTTAGAATTGGTTTTCTTCTGCAAGATCAGAACAACCTTCCCTGTTCTAGAAGTCCTCCATGTACTACCTTTTGGCACAAAAGATTTCAGATAAAACACCCTGGAGAAGCAGCAACCTTCTGGCACCATTAAAATCTGTATTGTCTTATTTTGTCTTAGGTGAGACATCATTCAGCATTCATTTATTCACTCCTATGTTTATTAATTTCTTGCCCTGGTTCTGTCCTGGTTACACTTAAATCCTTACGACTCCCAGTTGTGGAATTGTGTAGTTACACCACAGCTGATTGGGTGTCACATTACATGTATAATCCAATTACCTCTATCTTTGTTTCCACTGCAGTGAGATAGTGAATTTCAACAGCTGGAAAGCAATTTTCATTTAGAATGGAGCAGTTGATGATCCAGGTCAAAACAGTGTTTGTTTGGGGGTGGGAGAGCCATAAGAGAATGCATCATTATCTTATTAATGAGAAGGAAACAAGCAGGTGTGTAAAACTCACTATCTAACTCACATTAGATATCACAAAGTGAAACCTAATGAGTGGTCACCAGGTGTAAAATCCTAGTGCACAGCACCAACCTCACCAATCCCAAAAGATGAAAAAAAAAAAAAAAAAACATGAGGAAGATATCATTAGAAAGCAGTATTTTAACGTTGAATGATTTAAGGATAGGTGGATGAATATTGAAGCCTAATTCAACCTGCTTAGAAAGTGATACCTGATAATAGCTAAAGGATACCAATCATCTTACATAGTCTTTTAAGTTCAGTTCTCTGTATTAAATTGAGTCAGAAAAATACAGACATGTAATTGCTCCTCTAGCCTTTCTGAGAGGAAAAAAAAAAACAAAACTGGGAATCTTATAATATATCACAAGTTCAGACACTGCTATCCTTGAAACAGTAATTAAGGAACACTTAAGTGAAATAACCAGTTTCAAAATGCCTTCTTTCACTTGACTTGCAAAAGACACAGCAGGTGACAAGGAGACTGGTAACAAGAGTCTCTATTCACAGGTGTTTTGCATTTCAGTACAAAACAAAAGGGCAGAAAAGCCATGAAGCCTGAGCTGTGACACATCTGTCCTGAGAAGCCCTGCATGGCACCCCAGTCCTGCCTGGCCAGCTCAGCCCTGCAGTGCCAGCCAGGCTGCACTCAGAATCAGCCTTGTCAGTGAGGCAAGGGGCTGTCAGAGAGCTGCTTGGGTTCACTTCGCGTGCCAGGGATCAGGGGCTGAGCATGTTCCTTATTTTTTTAAAGAGACTGTGAATTCCATCAAGAGAATTACATGCATTTCTTCTTTACCCTGTCATCTCTTCTCTTGATTGTAGAAAAGATAATCCAGGAACACCAGTCTGCTGCATTTCAATAAGAATACAGGTTTACTTATTTTCCCTGCCATACTATAAGAGACAGACAAGATCCCTCCTACAGCATTTCTTCAAATGGCACTTTATCATATGCCCTATGAGCACTTCACATGCACTACTTTCATTTGCCTCCCCACTTCATTTCCAGTTGTGGCTGCTGGGAATTTACATTTGGAAATAGTGAATGTACACAGCATTTGTTTGTGTGAGCAACAGTCCAAGGTAAGCACAGTGACTTTTCTGGAGTAAGGGAAGGACGTTGGGTCTGCACTGAGGGGATGTGCATAGATACCATCAGGGAGGAGGATTTTCCTTTTCTGCACAAAAAAGTAGGATTTTTTTTTATTAGATTTGAAGCTTCACCTGCCATTCTGTGTGCCAAATAAAGGTTGGAGTTTAATTTTAAAGGGTAAGAAAGACACAAATCCTTCCTGGTGATCATAAGACATTACAGCAATTTGTATGCACAGTGACTTTGCCTCAGTGCATTTTTAGAGAGTTGGAGCCCTCAGTTTCCATCTGTCAGGAATGAGGTGTGTGGATAGGTGCTAGTTTCAGGGGAATTCAGGATTCAGAAGAATTCATCTTAAGAACAGGTGGCATTGTTAGGCTGTGAAGATGTTTGCTAATTTAAGAGACCCATAACCTACTTAGAACTCATTACATTCCAGCAGCGATGAACAGGGTCCTCTGGGCTCATATTTGGGCTTAACCTTCCAAACAGAATAAAATGAAGAAACTAAGCTCAGAGCTTTCACTGAAGTTAGAGTTATCTAATACCATCAGCAGTATTTTATAAGGAAAGGGGAGAAACAGGGTTAATGCAGTCATAAAACATGATTTCAGTTTGAATGTTTGCCATGTAGGAGTGAAATTTTCACTCTGGCTTCAGCACACAAAATACAATTTACTTTTTTTGTGATGAAGCTAACAACATTGCTCCAAGTAAAAGTGATTTAACAAAAAGGATTAGTAACTTGTTTCTGTTCCCAAGTTTTCTCCCTGTATTTAGCAAAATATGTGCATAGCACCAAAAATGTTATTTGCCTGTTGTCAATAAAACACAATAACAAGGTAAACATTAAAAAGGATTAATGATCCAAAACCATCACAGTTTCACAAGCTAATAATTTGTGACAAGTGTAATGTATTGACCAGTAAAATGCCCCAAGGTTTCATATTCAATCTGAAGTTTAATATATTTATTAATGGCAGTGCAGGTGAACAACAAAGCAGCAGTATTTGCAAACAACAAATTAAACTAAGGGAAAGCTGTGAAGAAATCTGGGGGAATTCTGCCATACTGGGTGAATAGGCAAAGGGTAGAAGTGCAAGGGAAAGGAAAGAATTTAAACTACTTGCACTCCTGCTAGGTTTGGATGTGGCTGCTGTAACACAGGAGGCTCAGTGCGAGTGCCTGCTCAGACTGATTTCACATTAAGATGTGCTAGGTATGAGGGGAAGATGATGTGCAATCCATTCTAATCCAGCCTCCTCTGGAATACTACAGGCTGCTCTAAAGGAGGACAATAAAAGCAATACAAGCATAGAGAAACTATCTCACAGAGAGAGACTGCAAGACTTAAACAGTTTGTCTTGGAAAAGAGACAAATAACAAAGGACACAAAAAGGGCATATTCCAAACTAAAATGACAGGGAAGATAGATCTGACATTACCATTCCACACACATCATAAAGCAAGAGTAAAAGGAAAGCTAATGAAAGATGGTGGAATTGAAAACACTGAATAAATGCTTCACTGTTAAAATTACACTGTGAAACTCCCTGCCACCAGGTACTGCAGAAGCGCATATAGGAGTCTATCCTATGACATTTGGGATTGGACTTTTATACATGTATAGGAAGGATATACTGAACTGCAATCATAGGAAAGAACACCAAAAATAAAATACTATCTCATCCTCTAAATTGATATCTAAGGAGGACAGTTTAAAATCTGACCTCAGGAAGAAGAGTATGAAAACTTTATTTTACATGTATCTACTTTGCAGTTCATCAGTGTCTGCCATAAGCTACTATCAGAAATAAAATTCTGAGTAAGATGGACCACATTTAGTACAGCAATTCATGCTATGATTAGCTTTCTCAAACAAATTATGATTTTATACATTTTTAAACAGCATATTGTTCAGTCACTGCTCCAGAAGACACTGTCTGTATCAGAAATTACTCCAGAGAGGAGCCAGAATGTCTGACTTCTCACACACATGGACCTGCCAGACTCAGAAAGCAAAACAGGGAGGCTTCACTGCTTGTGGTTGTGCAAATCTGTTTAGGCCAGCACAGCTATGTTTATCCTGGTGTCTGTCTGGGCTGTCTAGAAACTGTCTTAACATATACTCTGATCCTTCTGCAAATAGGTACATAGTATAACATTCATAGACAGAAGTCTGAAACTAGAAAGTTTAAAGATGCCATACTGTGAAGAGTTGCACTATAAGTATTAATTACACATGCCAAAACCCACATCAGGTATATTAAGCAAGCTTAAAGTTGCTCATTAAAGTAAACAAAAGAACATGTTCTGATTCTGATTGTTTCCCTTGGCTAACAAATTTAAATCAATAAGACTGAAGGGAGTGTGCTGTTGCTGTTTTGATCCATTACAAAAAATAATACAGAAATCCCCATTCCCCTTAAGCAATCTCAAAAACAAGAAGACCCATATTTCCTGTATCTTTATGTTTCCACAGTTCACTTGCTATGATGCAAGACCACTTTCTTTTCTCCTTTTTTTTTCTTTTTTTAATACTGTAGTATAATACAGAGGAAAATGTGACTGCAGAAAAACAGTAAGTCTAATAACCCCACTGCTTGGTGCCTGAAATTACTTTCCAAGAGAAAGGGTTTTCACTGGAAACACATAATTTCAAACGCCTTCTTCTTATTCAATGACTTTGAGAACACCTGCTTTTCAAAGGGACTGTGGCTAAGATGTACACAACAATAATGCTGTTATCTTTACCTACACACATATGCTGGATATTCTTGTGTTACCAACTACTTTCCATTTCAGCAAAACACAACAGAGTAAGGAAAAAGAAAGAAAGAAAAAAAACCTCAACACCCCAAAACCCCTCATTCTTCTTTGTCAGGTTCAAAGATGACCCAGTCTAAGACTGATTTCTGTAATTCTGTTAAGGGATCAGTGAGATTACAATCTTCCCTTTCATAGCTGTCACAAACCTACCATAAACAGATTGTGCCACTTTTTCCATTTGCACAGAGACCAGCACAATTTCCTGCACTTGCAGGGAATAACTAATCCCAACCTGTTACTTCTAAGGAACTGTGAATCTGCCTACCCAAATTAAATACACCTCTTTGCTTTCTTGGTACAGTATGATTTAACACTCATCTGGCCAGAAGGTTTAATCAGGAGAAAAAAAAACAGCTCTCCAAGAAAACCAATATCTTTTAAATGGTCCCCAAATCCATGCTGAATTAGGGATTTTATTTTGAAAAAGCTGAATTCATAGATTTCAATTAATTTCACTTGCATGAAAATGAAAGGGACTACAGAGGTGAATTATCACACAGCACAATCAAAACAGAGCTTGGCACCTTGGTCAATACAGCTTAGGTTTATTAGTGCAGCAACTAAACTTTAAACAGCAGCACATGTAGGATGGATAGTCATCATTATCTATTCAACTGAACACAAAATAATTTGTTACAGCCACTTGGTTTTATCATTACTTGATATTGAAAAATGACAAGCATCATAATTCACTAGCATTTTGAAATCTCTTAATACTTTGATCCTTCAGAAGATTTGTTTTCAGTAAGTAATCTAGGTCTGGCCTGCTAGGCTTATAGTAATTAGTTTCCTAAGTGTATATACTACCTCAATGTGTCTTATGGCAGGAATGAAAATGATGAAAAGGCCTGTCATAGTTCAAACTAATAGTTTCTCCAACCTCTTTGTGAATTCCCCAAGCATATCCTCCTCAGCTGCTACACTTCAAGGCTTTTATCTCAGGTAAATCACATGAAGCTTTCAGACCAGAAAATGTCCTCCTGATTAACTGTTCTTATCAAGAGGGCAGCTCTCTAACCTTATTTATTTTTTTCTACCATCTACTGCCTCCTCTGCATGCTATATTTCTCTCTCCTTTTTACCAGGGCAGAACTCCTTGAACAGGGAGCCCTTGATTCCCTCTGTCCCCGAGCTCTCTGCTGCCAAAATCCTCTGTCCCCCAGGCTCTCCCTGCCCTTCCCAGCCCCCCATTCCTGTCTCCTCTCCCTCTGCTGTCCTGTGATCTGGCTCCATCCAGATTCAATTTCTTCAGTGCACCTGCACCCCTCACTGCTCACTCCTGCCCTGGTGCTGCCTCTCATAACTCTCCTGTGGGACCAAGAAGGGACTAAATATGGGAACTGTTCCAGAAAAAAAACTGGAAACTCATTTACAAGCTGGTTCAGTTCCTTGATGTAACACACCAGTTAAGGAGCATGGGAACTGAGATGAGAAGTTGGTGCTGCTTTGGGTGGAGGAAACTGCTCTTGCCAAATGAGATACCACAGCCCTGGTGTTTTTATTCTCAGTATTTAAAACAAGGGAGCCCTGAAGACACCTGACAAATGTGCCTTGGTTCCAGTTCCTGGAGGACCTAATTTTTAAACAAAGTCCTTTTTCCTCTATATCCACTTAATTGGGCTTTTAAATTACCAACCTTACATGTAAAACCACAGAAGAAGAAGGGAAGTATTTTATGAGTGCTGAAATAGCCACCTTACTCCCTTCCTCTTCTAGAATTATTCTACAATTTCCCAACATTCCATAAACACTTTCTGACCATCCAGAGAAGTAAATAATTAGAGTATTCATAATTTCATTTAAAATTCATCACATATAGATTAAAATCTAAAGAAATCATAGAATAGCTTATCACATCAGAACTTACACTTTCCTTCCATTTTGGAATTCAATTAGCTGTGACAATGCAAAGTTCACTTACCAGAAAGATCCCCAAAATGTTGTGATATATTCTGTATTGGATGCTACTTCCCTCTAGTGTGCAGTCCTTGTAAAGCCTCAGTGATACCAAAGTTCATGATCTAACACAGCACGTGTCACAGTTTAGATGGCCACGACACACGGAGTACCACCATACAATATCAGAAGGCTGCAAGCATCTGTCCTGCTTGTTCTTCAGCCCAACCCTTTATACCCCCCATGTTCCTGCAGTGCCCCTGTGAGCCCTCTGCTCCCTTTGGTGGCTGCTCAGTGCCCCTGGGCACTCCCTGGCTCATTGCTGTCAGTGCTGCTCCCCTGCTCCTCACAGCTGCACCCACTGGGGATGAGGCTCAGCCCCACTCCCAATCACCACAAGCACCACCTGCAATAATCCTTAAAATTTACTTCAAAACAACATCAGCTGCAAAGATGTTGAGCCTTGCAACATCATCTCATTTCTTTGCAGACTGCAATCAGAATGTAGCCTAGCATCTTTTCCATCTTCCAAGTACAGCCAATGCTACTAAATATGATAGAGGAGACCTGAAGCTCAGGCAGAAACCTAAAACCACAAGTTACCTTTAAGATGCTGCAGAAAACCCTGACTGTATCAGCTAGTACTTGTCTGAGGAGGTGGTCAGTGATAAGTAACTGATTGTTCCTTGGATTCACTCATCAGACATTTGTAATAATGTACCTTGTCAAAGGAAATTTAAAAAACCTGTCAGAATTTATTACAGTCTCGCTCAAAAGAGGTGATTGTTTTGAGTGAATTTGCCACCAGCTCACAGTTAATGCAAAAGTCTGTAGTAAACTAACAAAATCATTTTGAGCATTATTTGAATCATTCTAACACATTTATCATGCTGACAATTTGACTTTTGCCTAAATTGTAGATAACTGACAATAAGCATTAGAGGAAAGATCTATTCCTGTCACCTCAAAGCACAATTGGGTTTCTGCCCTTCCTCTGACTGTTATGGATATTACTTTCAGAAACAGCTATTTAAACTGAGCATTTGAGTCCCCCATTCACATGCAGAAAATGAACATTTAACTTTCCTTTTAGACAATCTCTCAAAATTGTCTTTGAATTTCTTTTTCCCCTCATTTCAAATTCAGCCATTAATGCACTATATGAACCTGCCACTGGCCATAACAGAGTGGAGAGACAGGGAATGTGTAGCCAAAGCAAATAGTCCCTGCTTTCCTCCAACTTCAAGTGCTTCCCTCAGCAAAGGTGACATTATCTTCAGGAATGTTATCAGCTGCCCATATTGGATGACTGACAAGTACCTAAACAGCTACAGAATAATTTCTTCCCTTTCTCAGTCTGCTTTCATGGGCAACTCACACATTCCCTGAGGAGAGGTCCCATGACTTCTCTTTAGCTCCTCTTCCACTAACTTGTCAATCAACCAGCTGCATCTGCCACAGCAGGTCTTGGAGCAGGAGAGGAGCTGTGCAGCTGTACAGTTTTGTAGCCTGGAGAGAAGCAAACAATTTTAAGTAAACAGGTTTGATAACAACCCTCAACATTTCACTAACTATACAGATGCTAAACTGTTAATAGCAAGTAGATATTCATGAACTGTACATGGATGCACGTGGATTCTTTTACTGTTGATGCATAACTTGGGTTTCCAGGTCCCTGAGAAATCTGGGAACCCCAAAGTATGAGTGCATGTGTTAACAAGAATACTTTAAGGCAAGCTGGGATTATTCTGAGAGAACAATAGTGAGATTCTGCATTCTAAATAAATGTAAATATGTCTCTGAAGAAAAATATACCCTGATGGTATTTTTGAAAACTGTTGATTCATAAGATGAACAGGTTATCTAAGCAATAATACATTGATAGATAGGCTGCCTTCACTAAGAAAACCACTTAAAGTCTTACAAGAATCATTTAATTTGACTATATGGGGAATCATTAAAGATGATCAAAACTAATGGCATGAGCAGTGTCATCTCTGTGCTGACTCTAAGAACACATCAACCTCCAATGAGCTGCGCAGGCACTTCTTTTTTTTCCTGAAGAGAGTATGCAGAATTGTATTTCTGGAAACCACAATTGTATTTCTTCCATGCTGCTACTTGTAAGCCTTGCTCAGTTATTATTATTATCATCCAGGCTGGAACTCAGTCACAGAAACAGCACTGGCAGAGTATGAGTGCCCTCACACCTCCCAGGTGCAGGCTCATAGTGCATGGCCTCTGGGAGTTTTGGCATTTGAACACTCTTCTAATTAACTCAGTGTCCTCTTTCTTCCACTTGCTTGTTGCAGTACAAGCTGGCTTGTACTGGGCAATTAATTCTGCTATAAATAAGAAACCCAGATCGGCTGCACAAACACATCCCTGAGTGATGGCAGCATGGGTTTGAATACAGACAGGGACTTCACCCAGTTGTATTCCATCTGAGCTGCAGACACCTCACTGGCCCAGGAGCTGGGTGGTGTTAAAGCCAGACCAATGAGCTATTTAGCCCCTGTTTTGTTTGGTTTTCCCTAAATAAGAAGGCTCTGAGGAATGAACCACGCTGCTGTCTCCATGCAGCTCTGAGCTGTGTGCAGTCCCTGTCTCTGACCAGTGACTCCCCACATAATACTCACTCAAATCACTTTTTCTGTTCTCTCAGCCATGGGATTAGGAGCAGAAGCAAGTATAATGGAGTACCTTTCACATAATGTAGGACACACCCCACAAATCAAATAAAAATTCTTCATAGCTTATCAAAACATTCATAATCTGGGGGAGCACAAAGGCTGTTCTTTCCACTATTTCTAGTTCTTTGTCTCCACTAGTCTTGTATGTGGGAATGAACAACTCTGTTTCTAGATTCATCACTGGTGCAAACTGCAATACAAAAGAGTCAGGTATAATCACTTTATCTTTTCAAACCACTTTTCCCTACTCCCATTCTGGGTGTAGCTAAGCCTGCTCTGCTGCCTTGTCACATAGTCAGCTCCCACTTCTTTCCATTTTGGCCATTTACCCTCACTTCTGAACTCAACTGCCACCCAACTTTACTGAAGTGGTCCAAGTTAAAAATAAACCTTTAAAAGCAACAGCAGAAATTAAAAGAATAAAAGAAGGGGAATGCACAGTTACATAGCAAGTGTTCAGGGAAAAAGGTGAGAAGTTTTTCAGACCACAGTGCCTGTTATAACATGACCCCAGTCACCAATGGGATTCTTGGGTATTATAACAAAAATAATTATAAACTAAAAACAAATTCACTGTTTAAATCTTCAGGGTTTCTTTCCTCTTAGGTTCCTTTTTACTTCAGTTGTTTCACCTCCAAGAAACTTGGATTACTGAATCCCTAACTTAATTTTTAGCAGTGTAGCAGAAATATTTAATGCTTGTTGCACATTAAATATTGAAAATACTTATTAATAGAACATAAAACATATTAGAATATAAGCCTTAACACAATAGACCTGTATGAATGAGTGTATTATATTCAGCCTCGATTTCAAAATTAACAAAAATATCTTTTTTCTTTTCTCATTAAAACCCCAAGGTCTTTTGGGGTTATTTCTGAAAATATGTAGTTTAAAAAAATAATAACTCTGTAATGAGAGGAACTCTTCAAAAATCATTATACCTTACTTCACATGCCTATATTTAAAATCCATTGCCACAATTGAATTCATATATTTTTTTGCATGTTTCTAATAAAGAGCCATGCTCAGACTTGTAATGGTAATGAACTTACAGATGTCCATCTGTCTCCTTTTTTATCCATTCAAAGTGTTTCCAGCCTGTGGCTGTGCCTGAGGCACAGTTATATCATCTTGACACAAAGAAATACCAAGTCTTGCCTTGGAGATTCCCTTGCTTGAAAGCAGCAGTACTGTAAAAGCTCCACGGTGTTACAATTGAAAACATATCAATTATACAGTCAACCAAAAAAAAATACCAAAACTGTTCAGAATTATTTTCATCCATATAGCAAACCTTTCCTTGTTCCTCTGCATTTGTACTTTTAAATTACTGATTAAAATGCTGTGTTTCTTGAAGAAAAATCATACCAAGTGTGTTTTAAATGCCCCCACAGACTACTAATTTATGAACCTTGTTATGTATATATTTAACATATATTTGAAAAGATATCAATTGAGATGCAGATTTTCTGACCACTGCTTTGGGCAACTGAATACAATCTCTTCTCTAGAAGTGCTAATATCATACAAAAAAATTGAATTTTAATTAAAGAACACTTTTAAGAATTATTTGATCCTTTTTGGGTATGTATACAAATGTGGAATATAATTAGACACATTGTAATTAAAGAAATAATTAGCACTGCAGGCTGGTAGCACAAACATTTAGGGCAATTTCAAGCTTTTACCACCATGTCACATCTGCAAATTCCCTCCCTCATGCAAAGTTTGCTCAACAAAACTACCATCTCTTTAGTCATTTAAATGAATAAGATATATTAACAAGAAAATGAAAATGTTATCTTGTTGAGAAGGGAAATAAAATGATTCCTGCATAAATTAAACCACAGAGTCAGTTCTACTTGGACAAATAAGAGCAAACAAGTTGTTTTTTATGGACAGCCTTATTTTATTTTAATTAAACAACAGACTCAACCCACTACAAATAATTGTGGTGTTAATCTCACTACATTAATTTGAGCAGAAACTGAAGAAAAACTGGTCAATGTTAATTAAGTGCCTTGGAAAAAGACTACTTTTTGACAGACTTGTATAATGGATGAAGCACAAAATGAGATAATTGGGAGGTGTTTGTCCTAGAGGGTGCAAAGTTTGTAATTACACGTAAAAAGATTCATTATATTCCTACATTAACTTCTTTTCATGCATGATCAGGGTGTGTTCAGAGAAAAACTCAGCAAGGAGGGGGGGTTAATATAATTTTATCAGGTATTTAAAACTATGCTTACTTGATTATGCTAATGAAGGCCTTAGTCAACAGACTTTCACCTTAGGCAATCTTCAGCAAACTTAATTAATACAACAAAAGAAGAATGTTTAAAATTTGCCACTTACTTTGCTTATAATATCTTAAAAAACCCTGCATAAATTGATGTTTACTTAAATCTAACTAAGGAAATTAAAAATCCCAATATTTACTTTTTTTTTCCTTTTCAATGAGCCCTACCATTATTGCCAAAACACATAACAATAAAAACTGAGCTATAGAAAACAGCATCACAGAGACAGCATTGTCACAGGAAAGTGAATTACTTGGATTACCTGTTGGATCATCATGATACAGATCACCTGTTGGATGATCAGAAGAAAAAAGTAGAAAATTTGGAGATGGTCTAAAGACATGTGCTTAAATGAAAAATTTTCCACAGGAGAGTAAGAGAGTCCTTCTCCTTTCATAAAGAGGTTTTGATCACACTCCTCACCAACAGATTCTGGGTGACATTGAGGTATTTGCCCTATTTTCACCCTTATTTATAGGACAAGATTAGCACTAAGAAAACCCCAGTATGTTTTTTCATGTATAATTATAACAAGGATTTGGAACAATTTTCCTAATACAAAACCATAATGAACTAATTCTTTCAATTGTAATATTTCGTTTTCCAATCTTATATTATAATACTTATGTTATAATATAACATTAGAAAAATGATACCTAAATCAAACACCAAACATCCCAGGGGAACTTTGCATTTCTGACCAGGAGTTTCAGCAATATAAAACTAGAATTAAGGTAGTAAAAAAGCAACATGTCAAAGTGCAGCACTTGTTCCAACCACATGTTGGATTCAATAATATAAATTTTTGTCTGAAGCTGCAGAGCAACTTGTTAAATTTTGGAAGTAATCTTGAGAGAGAAAATTCCAAAAAGGAAATGGAGCTGAAGAAAGAGATATCTAGGTCCAGATCTGTATTACATTTCAAGGATTCAGCAAAAGTTTTGGTGACCACTATAAACTTTTAACTGACATAAATTCAACCCTTGCTCAGCTAATAGCAAATATTTCCTATCACAAGACAAAATTGTAACACCTGAGAGATTCAGAAGCCTTTTCATGGGGAGAATTCAACAAATTTTGCAGAAAGCTTAAAAAATTTCATATCTATGGCATGTTACAAGGAATATAATCAACATAATAAAATAATCACATTTTACTAATGACTCAGCTGCGAGGAGAAACAGTTTGCTAATTTGCACCTAACTTTTAACAGCACAGCAAAGAAGGCCCCATCTTAGTGCTGTGTTTATCAAACTTTTGGATTGCTTTATAATTTTTTCTTGGTTTTCTGCCCATCTACAAAAGTACACATCTGTAGCCATCAACACCTAAATTGCATATCAGAGTTTCTGATGGAAAAAGGATGTCATGCCAATAAGAGACTGTTTTGAAAGCAAGCCAGTTTGTCAGTAAATTATAAGCTCTATTACAATAAACCTCCAGCAAATTGGACCCACTTCTCCCTAGCTGAAAGCACAATGGCTGCAGCAATGTTCCTCTCCTGGGGGAACACTTATCTATAGGGGGCAGAGATGGAGCTTTGCTGAGATGTGCCACTAATAATAACATTAACTTTACATATTAAAGAATGTCTGAACGTTTCTGAAAATACTCATTTCCACCTTCAACCATGCTGTTCTGATTAAGTTACTGTACTAATGAATTCTATGAATTTTCACTTTTCTCTAACACAGAACTGCACATTAATTTAAAGTCAGAAAAATGTTTTATCTTGGATTTATTTTCATTGGCTTGCAACTTTCCATTTCATCCAGTAGCATAATTTGTAAATTGAACTTGCTCTTGACCTGCTCTACACTTTGAGCAAATTTAGAAGGAATATTAAAGAAGAACTACTCTGCTGTTATTGAGCTTGCCAGGCTTAGCTTTTATTTCTAAAGAAATTTATTGTATTTCTATAGACTGTTGGAAACTTAATTACAGAGGAAAGTCTTCTCTGCAATACATGACATAAAGCATTGTAGTGATAGCATTAATTAATGAAGGCAAATATCACATTAGGGTTTCCAATCACTACACACTTCTCACAAAAGCAATCATTTGTTGATCTCAGCCAGTGTCCCAAACTCACCCTGCTAGCAAGGAAGTTCCTGCAGCTGGGGCAGGACAGAACCACAGCCCCACCATGGTCTGAAATCAGTGTCCTGCCCCAGGACAGGGTGCTGCTGTAAGGCAGCATGGAAAATATGATGGTAGCTCTGTCAGCCTTTCTCCTGGCCCTTTTTCTCTCATGAGCTCTTTGGGAAATATCTATTGCCAAAAGTCTGGGCAATTTGCTTTGATCTGGGTATCACTCTTGGACTCTCAATTTTGGTACAAATGAAACTCTCAAAAGAAACGATAAGTCTTGAACCACCAATAAATTGAAACTATAAGTCTTAAACCACCAATAAATTGAAACAAGCCATGAAAACACATATCCCTAGAATCTCTAAAATCACCCCCTTTTCTAGCTGAAATGCATTTTTTTTTTGTTTTGTACAGAAACTGCATTCATTGGAATGACAGTCATCACAAATAGGTGGAAGGTATAATTCTAAGGTGATAGCAGGATATAATTTATTTCTGAAAGCATATCTATCAGAGAAAAATTTACAGGCAAAATGATACTATGAATATAACTTGAAAAGAAATTACTAGTTGTGAAAGTCATATAGCTCTTCTTCCTTTATTCAGTCCAGCCTACTTGATTTTCTCCTGTGATGGTAATGTATATTTTGAAACCAAATAAACAACCCCAAAACAATTTCAGAAATCTTCTTAAATATCACATAATACATTAAAATATTATTGTAATATTCTTTACTTTTCAAAAGTATTTTAGGCCTCATTTTTTGATTCTAACTTACAGAACAGCCATAGAAGACAATTTTAAAACTCAGATATCAAAGTAAATATATAATAATCATTTATTTTGAAGGCAAAAGATCAGATCTCAGTAGTGACACCATTATTCCTGCAACTCCAACAGATTTTTCTGTTGGATCAGTGGCAAAGGTGCTTGATAACCTACCTTCTTAATTACCTTTCCACAACACCCCCCACAACTTGTCCTGGTAGACATTAAAAGTAGGAAATAGGCAACAAACTGTTCCTGTCTTATTCAAGGAACTCTCCTGGCATTAATGCTATGTGTATGGCCCAGATAGCCACAGACAGACTGGCCAAACAGATTTCTACTGCATTTGGTCTTTCATTTTGGTCTCTGCCCTTGAGATATTATCCCAAAAATGTGTCTAAAATGAGGGGGCTGGTTTGTGGCATTCTATGGCACAGAAAGTATGGAATGGCTGGGCTATGGTGGGATGAAGGAGAGCAAGAAGCAGTTTGGGATAACCTTCAATAAGAGTTCTGAGCAAAGGAATCTAATCCTGTAGATTATCCTTGCTCAAACTGGTCACAGGAGCTGTTTCCTGATCTGAGCTACTCTGTGGGTTTTGCCCAAGCTTTCCTGCCTCAGTGTTTTGGAAGGCTTACAAAAACCCCATACCTGGAGTAGAAAGGTAGAAGACAAGGAGACCTGAAGAACAGTGATTGTGTTCAGTGGTACAGGAGGTAACCAGGCCACTCTTCCAGAGATCCATCAAAGACTTCGGACTTAATCAACTGCACTTTTCTGCCAAGCCTGCCACAGGCACTGGCTTGTCTGTGTGATCTGCAATCATAGCCTGGCATGCAAAGTCTAAATAAATATTAATAGAATTTACATGTCATTGAAATACTTATTAAAATTTTACAACCTCCTCCTAAAATAACAGAGCCCTTATTTTGGCACAAAAGCCACCACACTTTTAATACTTCATCATCTGTGTTACATGGGCAATTGCTCTCAGGATGGCATGCTATATTTTGATTCCATTACAGTATTGCATTAAATCTGAACAATATTTATGAACAGCCCTTCATGGATTGATACTCAAAAGGGATTAGTTTTTACCAAAAATTTTCTGCAATCCTTCCATAATATTTTTTACTGTCTCCAGAAGACTTTATAAGTTAAAATCTAGACCACAGCCCAGACAAGCTCTGTATTACAATGAATAATAAATACATCACATTGGCACTTCTAAACTTTCCTCTAAATTAACCAAAGCACATCTGCATTTTAGCTAGGCTAAACAAATATAATTAGTTTTTGCTGAATAAAGTTGTTGTTTGTTTAAATGTTATAAGCTTTATACTAAATATAAGACAGAAGTTAATTTGATGGCACAAGTAAATATTTCAAAGCAGTTTCATCCAAGTTACCTAATATACCTTTTCTTATTGTTTCCTCAGGAAATACACATTTACATAATTAGAATTCTTCACAATTTCTCCTGGTGTTTCCCACAGATAGATCTTTCACAAAGAAAAAAAAAAGAACAGGAAAAAAAAGAGCAGCACTTCAGTTAATTTATGAAAGATTTGATGATTTCTTGGTGTGCACCCATTAGATTTATATGCAGATGTGATAGAGTGAAGAGAATAAAACATGGGTGAAAAGCAGAAGGTAAAAAATTCCATTAGGTTATTTGCAAATATCCAGTTCTAGATTTGTTTGTATTCAGATCTCTCTACCTGAAGGGATATCTCACTGCTGAGGCCTAACAATGCAAACTTTATCCCAAACACTTGGAAAGAAAATAAAAATGAAATGGAAAATATAAGAGTGAAATAAAAAACAATTCACCTTCATCAGCTCTTCTGCTGAGACATAGTGTTTTTTTCACCCTTTCTGAGATCTATTCCACTGGACAATAGGCTGATTTTGAATAAACACAGGAGAGTTTTCTCTTCCTCAGAGCATTTCCAAGGGATGAAGACTGCCATATTTAAGCCTTCTCCGGACAATCTTGCTCCTAGTTTTGGTGGAACAGCAATCCCATCTCAAGAGTGCAAAAAAAAGACCTCTTTTCTGATCCCATTATTCAGGTATGGTTTTCTGCCCATTGGAATCCATCTTATACTTCATTTATATGCTTTAATTGGTTTCAGTACTAAGAGCAAGTCCATATTTATGTTTCTATTACACTGTAATTTATTTATTAATTATGAATAATGTACTAAAGTGCAGAACTCTGACTGGGAAGAGGAATTTATTAAATGTACCATTAAAATAATTGTTTCTTCAGAAGAACACAATGTCCTTATTCCAAGGCCTTGAAGTCAGAGTCTGAGCACTAATTTCTTTAAATAAAATCTGGTGTATCTCTATCCCTCCAAATTAGAATACACTTAGAAAATGGGCTGGACCTGACTGTAGCAAGGTGAAAAACAATTAAATCTGTCACTACATTATTAACATATTAATATGAATTTGCACAGTGCTGCTAATACAGGAAGTCAATGGTCTCTCTATTTCAAACAGATCTGCTCCAGCTACACGTAGAAGAAGCACTGCAGTAAAAGAAGGTCCTCATACTTTTCAGTTGGCAGTCAGGCATGTAATTAATCAATTTCTAAATGCTGATGTAAATGCTGGGTTTTGCATGCGCATATTTACCATCTTCAAACACTATTTCAAAATTTAGACCACTCATCTATAATCTGCTTCTTGTGCTTTGCTGTGTGTCTCTTTTAGACCAATTTAAATTTTACATGCTGGTTTGTACTGAATGCTTTGTTTCTTTGCATAAATAAATAAAATGCACAAAAATAACAACAATCTATTTCCATATAATAGCAAACAATTTCAAGGCAAAACAGCAGCCTTCAACTGACATTGGACCTACAATGGCACTTCAGAACTGAGGAAAAATTTCTCTGTTGTGCAGCTAAAAGCACATTAAAGAAATGCATTTTTTCTTAAGTTAAACAAATAAAACAATTTTATATTAAACGACAAGCTAAATACAGAGACAGCAAGACTGGTCAGCACATTTTCTTGCATTTTGAATTATAGGCAGTATATTACATTTCATCTTGCAAGCTGTTTATTTGACCATGTAATAAAAAAATATGACTGAAAATTTTTAATGCATTAAAATAATTTTGTAGATCACACAAGCATTCTCTAAAGGAACAGGAAACAGCCATTCTGGTTCCTCCCTCGTTTAACTCAACATCTGAACACTTTCAGTTGCTTTTTTTTCTGTTAAACTAAATGTTCTTGAAATCTGAAAAGCTGATTACAATTGGCAGTCACAAAAAGGGGAGTGCTGTGTTACAGAAAATAAAGACATGGATGCTTTCAGGCTCCTGGAGAACTCCATACGTGTTACTGTGTATTGTAGTCACTAAATGGATGGAAATGAAAGAGTTCCCATGTCTGGATTAGATACTTTACTATATTCTTAAGTGTTCTGACAAGAAAAACAACAGCAGCCAGTCACATAGGACTTGAGACTTAAAAAGAAAAATGCTATTTATTTGCTGAGTTTTGAGAGTGTTCAGCACCAGAAACATGGTCATAAGTCATTAGAGGTTAAAATATGCCTTGGCAAGACTACTTTCTACTTAATGCAGTGAACAACAAACAGCTGAACCTCATTCAACATTTCTTCTCTAATTTTAATTTTAATAAAGCTCCCTTCATGTTTTTTGGAACTAAAAGCCTATTCAGGGATTTTATGCTATTCAGACTAGAAATATAATATTCTGCAACATGACCTGTATTCATTTAAGGTACTAGAAAAGGTCCTGTATATTTAAATGGTTGAAAATCAAATTCTTCTTACTGCGGGGGCCCAGCACACCTAGGAGTGAGGCAGGAAATCACTCCAATCCTTTCCCTTGGTGTTCCTCTCTAGATCACTTCCTTATCTCATCCTTTCCAAAGTTTCTCCCTCTGCTAAGTGGCAGCAATGTGATCTTTTACTTCTGCCTTGCACAATGGATTCACCAAGGACAGAATATTTATGTATAAAATGCTCTCCCTAAATCTTGTCATGCCACCTCTCCCCAGCCAGCTTCCCTCTGGTTCCAAACGAGCCAGACAGATCCCAGTAAGAGCAAGAAGAAAACAGCTAACAAATATAATTATCAGTTTAAAGGGATGCCTGGAGCTATTTGGCTGCTGAAGTAGTTGCTATTGATTTAACTAGAAACTTCTTAGCCTTGAGTCAGTCAGCCCAGTATAACAGAGCTCAGTCTTTCTCTTCTTTGACCTTCTCGGCCTAATTGCAGGAGAGGTTCAGGGGAACACAGGGCATCTGCTGACTGGCAGCTCACTTCCACCCAATCACAATTCCAAAGCAATCCTAATATAGACAGTTTCACTTTTTCAAAACATTTATTATTTACTAATTAGAAAACGCCAATCACACAGAACCACGCTGGTTCCATTCTCACTGTTCCCTAGCAACACTCAGGAATTGAAGCATGTGCACTGTCTCAAGGCAGCACACTTACAGCAGAGCCACATCTGTTAGCAGACCTTTCATTTTTCAGACTTAATCTTTCAGGTAGCACAATTATGCTAGGGTTTGGGTTTTTTTAGAAACATTTTGAGACCTACATAATATACAAAATAACACAGAAAAACTTAATTGGCCCTTTCTCTATTACAATCTTTGCAAGAAAAATGCATTATTTTGACAATAATGGAAATTTTAACTGCGTCACTATTATTAAGCTAGAGTAAATATGCACATGTAAGGTTTCCAGCTGGAATTTCACCTCAAACCTCAAAATAGCTCAGCAACATCTTTGAAGTTCATTTCAGTTGAGAGGCCATGGATTGTCACTATAGACCAAATACTCAGATGCTTTTCAGGAAAGTTCTCAATTCAACCCTCTCAAAGTCAGATATTTAATTTTCTCATTGTGTGTATTTATTCCCCTTCATGGGGGTTTAGAAATTTTATCACACCAAAGTGACCCATGTCCCACAGCACCCACATGGCTGGATTCAGGGTGCTTTGGGATGGAGAACAAAGTCCAACTTCCTGAAAGGCTTCTCACAACAGGCAGATTTAGATGGCATCAAAGTATCTAACATGAGTGAGCCAATAACAGGAGCAGTAAAATCCTGAAATAACTAAGAATTATTTCAAAGCTCCAAGAAGAAACTACCAAGTGACCTCAGAAATCCTTTCTAATGCCAGATAGAAGCTACAGGAGGAATCTGATCTACAAAACCCATCTGCAAGAGCACCAATAGTGCAGAAAGAACAGAATTAGATTAGTACAGCTGTGCTTATTGGATTCTGAGGCAGGTCTGTGGGAAACACAACTTGTAATTCTGCTACAGAAAGGTAAGAGTCTTGGAGATGCCTAAAATGCAACTGGAGATGTGAAGAAAATACTGGTGGTATAAAGCTGATTTGCAGGTCTTGATCCTCTACTTGTAGATTTCTCAGAATTTTACAAGAAAAGCTTCTGATTTTTATAAAATGTGGTAGCACTGCCAAGATTCTACCACTGAGACAGTATTTAAGTATGGAAAATTATTTTCTATCTCATTGGCAGTTAGAGAAGGAGTTTTGCTAGTGCCTCTTGGATATACTTCCACCTGTAGGAATTATTTTTCATCTAACATCATTGTTTTGGGTTCATGTATACAATTCACTAAAATATCAAAAATCCAACATTTTATATCGACAGTAAAACCTAAACATTCTCAAATAGTCTCAGTAACAGCTTGATGAAAACAAGCAGAATTTCTTGGGAGCACTCTAAGAGAAATCACCAATTAGAGGACAGTGAGCTGAAGTTTTGACAATTTATTTCCTTACAGTTTTCAGTAACTCAGTCACAGGATTCCTTAAGATGAGTAATTTTTTTCTTTAATAATCTATTCCTGAATAGTTATACCAATCTTAACAAATAACAGAAAGATATTTTGAAAGGGCATCTGGATATTGACAGATGAACTTCCTGTTGTACTGTGTACATTGTGAAGTGGGAAGTTATTCCAAAAAACAGCAGTGCCTTAAACAGAGACATTTAACAAATCAGGTCACAAGTTCACCTTGTAAGGAGATTTAGCCAGTGTGATAAACTCCTCCTTCATTTTCAGAGCAAAGGAGCTGGGAATGCTTGTGAACATCAAAAATAATGTCTGTACTACCTGCAGATGTAAAACCCAAGCCAGAAAGACAATGTGTCAATAGCACATAATTAGCTGGGTCTGTGGACAGTTTTATAAAGGGGTGGTAATGGCTTTATTTCAGGTTTACAAACCTTCTTGCAATCTCATTATTTATTCATGTTGTTGGAAGTATCCACATTTATGCACAATAGCCTTTCATGAAAAAATGTTACCTTGAAGAGAAGAGTGTCCATGGAAGATAGTGCATTTAAGATCCTTGCTGTTTCCAATTATACTTTAAAATCCCTTTCTTCTTTCTTACAATTACAGATATTTAGAACATACATCCAAGGAAACATCATCTTAATACTGTGAGAATGAGTTGAGAATTTTCTCCCTCTTATACTTGTTACAATCATTATCACAAAAAGAGATTCGTGTTGTGCTGTTTATTATTTATGGTTCTCATTATATTCTTTGTCACAAGACCACAGAATCAGAATTTTAATGCCTCATATATTCTGTGGAAGATAATAGTAAAGTGTACTGCTCTGACCTTTTCAGTGTCCTGCAGTTTGATTCATTAGCCATTCCTATTCTCTCCTATTAACAGCATCAGTAACCTGGGAAGAGGTAGCTCAGGCAACCAACCAAAAAGCAGAATATTGAAAAGGTTAAAATCTAGATTTATAAATCTATTGAGAGTTTACAATCCTTTCCAAATTATGCTTAGTATAAAAATTATATCTCAGTCTTCTGGCAAAAGCTGTCACTGCAATACAAGTAGTGTAAATAAACTACTTACAGTCACTTTTGAGATGGAAAGCCTTTGCTTTTTAAAAAGAGTCAAAGGTGAATGAGCTCAATATATAGTCTATTTGTCACATACCATGTCTGTCAATTTATCTCCAGGTTATAGGTGCAGTTTGAGGAAATACTGTAACCACTGAATTGTCATGCAGTAATGATAAGTGCCAGAGAGAAGTGCTGCTTGCAAGACATTGTAAGGAAAATACATTGAAAAACAAACTTGTATTTCATTTCACAATAAAGAAGATTTCAAGTAGGAGAGCTGAAGCAGCTTATGCACAATTATTTCATGATCAGCAAGTATTCTCAAATGATTTCTTAGGCAGTGTTTACTGTGCAATACAACTAGGCTCTTGAGTACAATATAAATGCATTCCTATTATATCAAATATAATGATGCTAATAGCAAATGAAAATAATATCAGAGTATAGAGGAGAGTAAGAAATGCATTTTATCACCATTCCATTTTACTACTTCATGGTCACAATTTAAAAGCAAAACTAGTTCAAATTTGGTTAAAAGTTAAACAAATGATAAAATGGCAGTAAAGCCATATCCTTTATGTGCCTTCACTTAGCTTAAAATAAAATACATTATATGCTGTTGTGCATATAGAAGATTCTACATCTCAACAATTTGCTAAGATAATAAGGATTTTATAAAAATTTGGTTATGCTAAATCTCCCAGAACAGATGTATTTCTCAGCACAATATAGCATTCTGAATAGAAACTATAAATAAACCAATGAAGTAAACAAATTCTGTGAACTCAGAATTTCTTTGCCTAACATCTATGAAAATGTGATCTTACTGTGTATCCACAGATAAATTAAAAGAAACATGGGACATCACTAACAAATTAGCTTTGTTAGAGCAATAGGCCCATGGAGGCTTTACTTGCTAGTTCAAACACTTTGTCATAACAGACACTGATAACTTTAGAATCATGCACTTTTTCTTTTCTGGTTATCTGAGAGCTCATTGTTTCCCTTTTTCACATCCTCAGCAATTGTGTAGTTAACAATTTGCGGAGGTGAAGCTAGGAGGGAATATACATGTTTTTATTCAATGCAGTCTTCATCAAGCAGCCAATAAATGTGTTTTATTGCACATCCCATAGTAGGCATTATTGCCTCCTCCATGTAAAAATGGCCATATATTTTGAGTCCTTATAGTAACTCAATAGCTAATCAGGAACTCACACCATTATAAATGTGCTAAAGACAATGCATACTGTCACAGCCTGGGTGTTGATTATTCCTTAAAAGGAAATTTCTACTAGTAATAGGTCACTTGTGCAGTATCATGGCTAACTCTAGGCATAAATTATTTTTTAAAGCCAAATATATTTGAATAATAGGAATTCTTTAAAAATCAACAATAGAATATAATATATTTACACAAATCACAGGATAAAATGTTTTTCAGGTACTAATTTAATTCCCTGCTTTTTCTTGGACCAGTGCATAGACTGTATAATGCTTCCTCTACACTCAGCACAAGCCCATCTTTGTTAGTTTCTCTACTAAATTGTTTTTTTTGTTAATTACGAACAACATTTTCACATAATGCAGAGTACTGTGAAGATTTTAGTAGTTTCCTATCAGCAGAAGCCTTTTATTTCATCTGAGCTGCCTGCACTATGCTTGCACTGCATTTGGCTTTGCCATATGCAGGAGAATTTGCCATTTATCCCAAGGGACTTCTCTTGTTTGTCTCTCCAAACCTGGCAGTGTCCTCCCCCAGCTGAAGAGTGCCCAAGAACTGAGCAGCATTTTCCACACCAAGCACTTCCACTCTGCAGTCATTCCTGGATTGCTCAGTGACAAGGCAGAAATGAAGCCATCCAAAGAACAATCCTTCCTGACAAACTAGCTGAACTCTTTAAGCTCTAAACACTGAACTGTAACAACACCACATCTGGTGAGACATACTGCACCCTTCCTGCCCACCCAAAAGGTTTGAATTACAGGAGGTTACAAGAACCTTTCCTCCACATTCCATCATACCCAGGTTCCATAGGGATGTTTCAACTTTCCAAAAGGCAACCCACTCTTCAAACAAATGTGGGTGAGGTATGTGATGGAATTTTCCTGGAGCTTCTTTAATTATGAAGTCAGGACCAGAAATACATAAGTAGGAACACTCTTGTGTTTTCTATTACATTTCCTCCTCAGTATTGTAGAGCTCCTTCTATGTTTAGTCCAGAGGTTACATTAAAACAAAATCACACAGAAGAGCCATTGGGATATCCCCAACTGTAAAGGTTCAGATTTTCTTCTCACCACAACCATCATTTAAGTGAAATATGAAAGCCTCTGCAGATTATAACATTCAGCTTATGTTGTATCTTTGAGAAAATATAACATTAGCTTTTAAATGATTATAGATGAAAGGTTTAGCTATTAACTCAACTGCTAAACATTCAGTATATACATGTTCAGAATAAGGATCAAGTGTGATAGCATTTTTAAATTTCATATTTTTCCCTAGAAAGGAAGGGTAGATTTACAGCACAAAACCAGCAAAAGGTGAAATCATTTTCCCCCCAAGGCGTCAATTGTCATCATGATATTTCTGCAGACTCTTCCACATTGCACCTGTCCCTAACACAGTAGAAAGAAATGCTAGAGATGCAAAGTAAAACATTTCAGAAATATTCACAGACAGTGTGATATAGAGGGGTATATTTCAACTATACCTTCTGTGGGAAAAATAATCATTATGGTCCTGAAATATTAAAGCCCTATTAAAACAATTTACAAGTAATTGCAGTATCATATAATACTACACACCGAATTTGCAGCAAAAGGGCAATTAAGAATGAAGCCCTTTCCTCTTCAGTGAGGCAGTTGGAATCAAAAAGGATAACAATAAACTTTCTGTGAACTAAGCAAGTTTCTTGGCAGCTGTCCTTCATTTGCCACACTTTGAAAGACCCTGTGTGGCACACAGCTCCTTAAACACAAATCCATCGAGCACTGCAGCTCTATTCCCATTTCAAGTGAGGCAACTTATTTAACAATTTCTTAGGCAATGTCTCTTGGGTTTAGCTGTAGGCAGGAAATGAAGCATAATTAGCACTTTTATGTGGCATTAACAAACAATCTTGTTACTTCATTACTTTTTAATATTTGCACCAGTCTTCTGAAAGCAGATTAAGACCAACTGCAATTTCCATATGTGAGATTCCGTGACTGTAAAGCTCAAAGAACCTTCACTTTAATCAAAACACTATGATGTCTTCCACTAATTTTTTCCTAAAAGTTTTTTTGAAAACTTAGCTTTATGTGAATAAAGTGCTAATCGGAAATGTTTATTCACTTGAGTGCAGTTTTACAATTCACAAACATGGCCAAGGTCATAAGGAAAGGGCATGTATACCAGCACAGAGCTAAATCAAATTTTTATTGGAAAAAAATACAATAATATTAACTAAAATGCTGAAATGGGAATAAAACCAAACATATCCACATACTAATGCAGATATTCTGATTTAAAGACACATCCAACCAGGGAAGTTAAATAATTCCTAGGGGTCTCTCAGCCCTCTACCTATAGGAATACTTCAATCTTGGAGTTTTATTTATTACTTCAGCAATTGATGCTGTTGGACAGTTTAGATCCTGGTGTATGGCAGCTTCTATCTTAGTATGTGGATTCTGAGGAACACTCTCCCAAAACACCTGCCATGTGTGCCCTTGGGGTGTTAAGTAAAAGCCAGGGATAATTAGGTTTACTACACTTGCTGTAAATGAAAGCAGAGTGAATCAAGCGGTTGAACATTCCCTACAATATGCAAAAGGGAAGGAATTTTGAAAAGTTCTTCAAAAGTTTAGCTCCACTCTGGTGTTAAATAAAAGCTTTCCTTTTTAATAGTTTGTGCTGCAAAACAAGTTCAGGACTTGTATTTAAATTGAAAAAGGAAAAGTGTATGGAAATCTTTGTAGTGCATGTTTTCCTTAGCCTGGACTTTAGGAAACATTTCTTTGCCAAGAGACTGGTCAAAGACTGGAACAGGATTCCTCCAGATGCCCCCCGCCTGTCAGACATGAAGAGGCATTTGGACCATGCTGCAACTTTCTGCCAGCCCTGACTTGGTCAGGCAGTTGGACTCAGTGGTCTCTGTCACCCCTTCAGTGAAATACCCTGTTCTATTGTCTTAATTTGCTTCAATCTTAAATTCAAATTGCACAAGGTATTCTTTGGAACATATCATATCACTGTAGTCACAGACAAACCTAAATAAGTCCATTTTTTTTTATTTTCAGGACTGCCCTTTAGGCTCGGGTTCTACACTGAATCAAGGATTTTATGTTCATGACATTTTTTTAATTAAGGTTTATATCTCTTTATAGGGAATTTACTTTTTCAGACCAGAACCTACATCTTCGATGAGTTCCCTTTTCTTTTGAGTCACTTTGCCCCCTGCTGTACAGAGAGTTAAATACTACAAGAGGGATAGAGCCCTGCCGGGCAGATGTTAGAGCAGCCACCTCTGCATTCCATGTCAAGGACCTCTTTGCAGAGGCTGCTTATTCTGTAAATAAAATACGATTAGAGCTGGCACTGTGCATTCCACACCTACTCACAGCCCAGGATGCTCTGTGCTAACTGCTCCTGAAGTGAACAGAAACACACAAGAGGGAAAGGAAACAGCAGGTCACAGCACCTCTGCCATCAGTGAATAAGGAAATTAGCCACTTATGTTTGTTTTTAAATCTGCAGGCAAAAATGGTGAGGTAGAAAGTGAAGATGCATGAAAAATTATCTTAACTGATAGGGGATTTTTTAAAGATGTGAATAGCACAGGGGGTAAAAGTAATTGGTGTTTATGTTTAGCAGGTGAGAACAGCCTAAACAGTATCTAATCATAGTTAAAAATCAATTTGCCGTTTCTGAGTGAGAAATTTTAGGTAGAGTCTGGTAAAATGTGGAAATATTTATGCTTTGTCATATGAGCTAGAAATATCCAATGCCACCAATGCATGGCATGGCCTGTTCATAAGAAAAGTTTTAGAAAGAGATGGGTTGTTTTTATTTGAGCAGTGTACTTCTGTTGATCCAGATATTTCTTTGTCCAGAGAAAACTGGGTTCAGTTTACGTCCATCTTGTCCAAAGCAGAACGGTCTAAATCCTTTCCTACATTCTTAGCAAGTTTTGCTGGTGACCAGAGGCAAATTTTATCCCTTTACCAATGAAGTTTGTCTCTGAAAACTACTTGGGATAAGCAGTGTCTAAAAAACTGAAATAGCAGCATGGTTCAGAAATATATACACACATATGCATATATTCTTACACACTTTAAGAATAAAGAAAACCATAACAAAATAAAATTAATAGAAAAATAACTCCTAGATCCAGCAAATTAGATGCTTCTAATCTTAGCTAAAACAAGGAGCAAGAAAAACCTGTAACATCACTATGAACAGATAGAAATTGGAAAGAATTGTGTTTATCATCAACCAAGAAAATGAAAGCACAATAATCAAAATGTGATGCCAAGTCCTATATGACAGATTTACATGTTAAATAACTCAAATATTAAATAATTCAATCACTTTTCAACAGATTTGATGTTTGCTAGACATCCAGAGCTGCATCTCAGCAATCACATCTGCATGCAGTTGCTGCACTGTGAGGAGTACCCAGCAAATTCTACTTTGAGTGGGTTCTTTGTGAAGGGTGGCAAAACACAACAAATTCTAGTGAGTTACATTTACAATATTGGTTTGAAGCAGTTAACAAAGCCAACCCAGCTCAAAAGTTCCTTCTACTATGGATTTGAGCTGGATTCTTAATGGCATTTGAACATTTTTGTTGTGGTAGCATTATGTACTAGCATATTAAATGTTTACTGCTTGCATTTTCTGAATGCGAGGTGAAACACTTCTCAACATCTCTGAAATACTATAAAAATAAATTCATAGAGACTGAATATATCATAGGATTTCTAAATTCAGCCTACATGACAACAGAATGGAATTTGTATTACAAAGATATTTCCATTTCTTACTTTCCTTTGAAACACACCTCCTTTGAATTTCACTTCTAATTCTACATTTCACATATCAAAGCTGGCAAAAGGACACCACTGCTTTCACAATGTGTGTAATGAATACAAGCAGCAATTTAATTGATTACTTAGGCTACAGTCTCCAGATCTACAAAATATTTTGGGCAGCATATATTGAACTCATGACAACTGGCAACTGGTCTCATAATGGGAGGCACTGCTGCTATTCCAGTGCCAGCTCGTGGTCAAGTTGCTTCTCAGGCACTTAGAAGTAAAGCTGGGCTCTTGGTCATAACTGCAGACAGTGAAGTTTTAAAAATGTGGCATTGCATTAACCTTTAAAGCAGTGGCTTGGCTTCATTGCCCACTGTACATTATAAGAACAAATAGTAATATAATAAGTAACATAACTCAGTCTCCAAGCCAAATGAATACACAAAATAATCTAAAGCCACATATCCTTTCTTAAAGTAGTTGAAATGTGCATATTTTTGAGCATGGCGTGAGCTATTTAAAACCTATTTCATGCATCATCTTGCTCTTTCCTAATATCAGCAGATGAGCTGATTTTATAATCAGAGGCACTGTCAGCTTGTCACATTCTGCAGTTCAAAATGTCAGATGCACTGTAAACAGGCTCAGAGTAAGCCAGGCACTTTAGAACAGAGGGGCTGCATGCTGAGTTTGGATGTAGAGAATAGATGAACCCTCTTTATATTACACAGAATAATACATGAGTTGATACTTGTTACAAGGACAAATTTCCTTTGAGGGATTATGAGGAACAGGATAAGTGTGGGCAAAGAAGTACCCATCAATAGAGTCCTACAGTCTCATTCCTTTCCTCTCTCAATTATACTTTCAGAAATGTGTGTGCTATATAAACACACCAAAAGCTTCTTGGTTCAATTTATTTTCTATGAGTTTTGAGGGTGTGGTCCCTTTCTGTCTTCCTAACCCACTAAAGTGTTTGACACATGAACAGTGGAGTCAGTTGTGAGTAAATATTTGAAGGAGATTAACATCTATAAAATTATGAGTGTGAAAAACAGCTATTGCAGACTTGCATGGCTTTAGAGGAATCAGGAAAAAGATAAGACCACATTGTATGTCATTTGTTGAAACAGCAACTTCCATTTTTTTTGTTTCTATTCATTTGAAAAGGTTAGCTTACCCTTTACATTATATATCTGCCTAAAAGCTATCTGATATGTGGAGATAATATAAAAACCAACATTTGATTGATAGGTCCATGTGAATAGAATTATTTGTTTGAAAAGATGTCTGAGATCCTCAAGTCCAACCATTAGCATAACATTGCCAGATCCACCACTAAACCATGTCCTTAAGCACCACATCTACACGTCCTTTAAATCCCTCCAGGGACGGTGATTTAGCAAAGAAAAACCTTTTTCTAAAGCAAATATTGAATTAACCAAAGCCTGTTAGAATGAGGATAATTTTTTTTTAACAAAGTGACTACATTATGATCATAACTCTACTAAGCCCAAAACATTTAAATCATCTTTCCTCTGGGACTAAACAGTGAAATAATAAAAGTCCCATAAATTTGCTTTAAGTATCAGAGAACACATCTAAATTAATCCTTGAGTCTTTCTACTGATGCATTGATGAAGAATTATGTCCTAGAGAATAAAAGCAGGATTCCCAAAGACTGGAAAACAGAGAAGCTGAACTACCACTCCTCAAAGGTGCTTAAGCACCTTTTAATCTACAACAGCAACTGTAAAGAAAGTAGGATGGAGTCCATAATGGACTTGGGATACCAATGTGAGTCCCTCCGAAATGTGTCATTCCTACAAAGACACACAGATACCCATAAACAGATCAGAAAGACACTTCTCATCTGTCACAGAAAGGCTAATTTATACTTCATGCTTAGACAACATTCTTTAAGGCATATAATGCTCAAGTCTACTCAAAAAACTTGCTGTGAGCAATCACAGGCATCAATCTGTACTGAGACCACTTTTCACAGGGTAAAGTAAATTTTAAGGAGGAAAATATTATTGATTACACCTCTGGCAATGTGGGTTTTTTCTGTGTCTTTCTCAATCCCTGTAACCTTGCCCTAAAAGTATTACCATCAATATCTAACATCTTTATTCTAATGGTCAAAATCCATTTCTGTTAATGCCAGCAGGTGCTGCTGGCTAAGGCTGAGTGCTGATCCTCACCCTTGGCCAAGCCTTGAAGTATTGCAGGAATTTTCTCCTCACAAGAAAGATAATTGTCACTGGTTTTGTCAGTTCCTGATTTAAAAGCAAAAACTTGTCAAGGTTTGGGTCATTAAGTCAAGGGAAACTGGGGAGAAGAAGGACTCTTAAAAGTAGCATAATCTGATTAGATATTTCTTTCCATTACACATATATATTAGTAGTAGCAGTAGTAAGGCTCCCATATCATTAGTACTTTTACCAATTTTTAAAAGGACTTTTATTCATTTAACCTGTATTTTGTGTCCTTTTGTCAACTGGTGTCATTGTGATACCTTGTTGATTTCCATTCTGAAAAGACTAATCTGGAATGTACATGATTTCTTAAGGGCAGTTTATTTTAAGTATGCTTCTAAAAGTATGATCTCAAATAAATAGAAATATTTTTTTCAACCTAGGCTTCCTAGGTGTGAACCCCTAAATTAATCTCTAAATGACTGTCATCTACAAATATCTCTCCATTTACAGCACTTTTACTGTGTAGCTACAAATATAGTAATATTTAACCCTGTGAAGAAAATGGAACAGCAGTATAGAAAGAAAGATCTCTACGTATAATGATCAGATTTTATGCATCCATAAGGCACTTGATAATTCTCTGCAAGTGCAATAATGTCTGCATCTGAGAAAAGTAGTGGCCCTTAAATCATGGTTTCTGCACAGATGCAAATCTGGTAGAAGTGGGATAATAATGAAACCTCTGGTAATTTTTACCTGACAACAAAATGCTACTCTTCTTTAGTGGCAATACTCAAAATTTTACTGATACTAACACTGGATTCTTTTCTTCTGTATGACAGTGTTGCAATATCCAGTTAGGTTGCCATGATTAATTAATCCGTCACCTGGCTAATGAGGAATGGTAGCTGTATGTCACAGAATTTCAAGGATAAGTTTGACTTCTCAAGGATTTCAAGCTGAAATTTTTCTGCTGACAAGTGGTCTAATTGAATTTTAATGAGCTGAAAATCGAGTCTTTTTAGAGTTTTTAATTTTCATAATAAATAGCTTTTTTTTAATGGCAATTCTATTATAATTATATATAGTTCAATTGGTTCACGTATGACCCCCAAAACAAGTCTTTCCTAATCTAACACCTTACTTTTGAAAACACAATATCTCTATTGGCCCCTTATGGCTGGTTCTTGTTGGGTTTGGGTGTTTTCTTTTTACTAGATCTACAGTGGGGAACTTGGAAGCACTTCCAAGCATCCATGGCTCTGCTTCTGAACCAATTTTAATTCCCCGTGAAGTGAATAATGAGACTGCTGTCTAAATCCTTCTTCTCTCCCAGCCAGTGCTCAGAAGAAAGAAACCTGGACTAAACAAGTGACAGGATTCCTCTGTGCCCTGTGATCCAGGGCATCTGTGGGCATCAGGTGGAGTCTCTGCCTACTGCAATGATAGGTATTTACACCATTACATCCCAAATTAAACTCAGCTACATTAATTGATTCGTTCCATGATGGCAATACCTCTAGCTAATAGCAGTTGTTAACACTCCAGTTTCTTCAAAATAAAGACTTTTCTTTTTTGTGCATGTCCTCAGTCAGTAATAGCAAGGCTTGCTTTCCCAGACATCCTCTCTGAAGTGCATGCAGTGTATTTGGCTCTCAGGCACAGCCTGCACTCCAGTCAAACACAAGCTGTGGTGCTGCATCACATCAAATACTCCCCAGGGCTGCAGGCTGTACGTGGAGAGAAGAAAAAATGTTTCTCCTACATTTCTGTGTTCATTGGACATGTCTGCAATTGTAGCTAATACAGTATTGCCACTCAGTATGAGCTGAGTAGGAGCAACCTTCTTGATGGAGGAATGCATTATTCACAAGGAGAGAAGCAGAGAGCTGCCTCTGTGCTGCTGAGTTAGTTCATTCCCTTTCCAAGAACATTCCTTCAGTTTAACATCTCCCTTACTTCAAGTTTTACTGCCTTGGCCTTCTAACTGAAAACCAAACCAGAACAAAAACCAAACCCCCACAATCTCAGAAAGCAAGCTAAAAGAGGCAGTGTGTGGCAAGAAGGACATCCTTGGGACAGCAGCCTCAGTTGGAGAGGAACAGTGACACTGCTGAGAGTGGATCTGAGGCAGTATCAGTTCAAACCAAGGAGAGCTGGGTAAGCACCTGCTCTCAAAAATGCCATGTTGAAACCACCTGATTATGTGCAAGCAGCACTGAAAATGCTGTTCTGGGGATGAAGGAGAGGACTGAGTTCAAAGCAAAGCTGTTAATTAGCTATGAAAATCTTAGTCAGCAGTAACTCAGAGTAGTATTTCACAGATTTGGGGAATTTTCAGAGCTCCTAATTTTAGAAACAAGCAGACACTAAGAAACATTTTACTCTTTTTAATGTTTGAACTTCAAATCCTCTAAGATTTGGCTTCTTAATTAGCTAAAGAAGGACAGTCATTTTACTAGCACTGACAAATCAAGCAGTGTCAATTTGGTTCTTTCTTAAATGTACATCCATTCCCTCAAAGTCAACTAAAACTACTTTTTTATAACCTCATGCTTATCTCTTGGGAGTGTCCTAGAAACCTTTTTTAAGATAATTTCTTGAGTTTTTCAACCACTTTAAAGGCAGAGTTGTCTTTATATTAGCAGCTAAACTAACACAAAGATATTCAGGGCTGAGAGAAACACAGATTCTGCTCACGCACAGAAAACACAGGATATCCAATGTTGTTGCCTCCTTTTGATTATGAACAGGTTTAAAACTTCAGCTAAGTTTTATTCATCTGCATAGTCCTCTGGAGCTACCACATTTCTTTGTTCTAAGTTCTAAGATGTGCCTGCTCAATCCCTCAGGTGTTTTTCTGGAGTACAGACAGGTTTGGCTGGTTGATTGGGTTTGTTTGATGATCATCAGCTCTCACACTTGTAATCATTGCAAAGCAGAAAGAAATAATTCTTCTACTAAAAGATCATGCAACTTTAAAGAGAAACTTAACCCCATAAGTAATTTTTAAAGAGTAACAGCAGATTGTGACAAGGCCACAGATGACAAAAAGTGTCTCTCAGGTTATATATAACCTGATTAAATAAGAACTGTTTGTCTTTACCCACTCCCCAAAGCCCTTTAGGAGCTAAGACAACAGATGTTTGTCACTACAGCCAGTCACATGCTCCACTTTTACTCTGGTGAACGTATTTTGGAAACAAGCTAATGAGGTGATCTGCAAGAAATACATTTGGTCCCCTTTGGCTAATATTTCATTACTGATGTCATTTACCCTCTATCATTAGGCAGGAACAACCTGTAATTACTTTATCCACTAGAAAGAAATACAAAAATTAGAAAGAATATTCTTTACAAATGTGTCTAGAAAGTAAGATTTGGACAAGTGTCTCTAGTTCTTCATAACAACAAAACTGAGAAATTAAATATTCAAAAACTCAGTGTTCCCATAAAATTTTGAATTACTTTTTTTTTTATATTCTGTTACACTGTAATGTGATTCCTCCCCAGCTTGGTTCTCTCCTCTGCACTATACTTTCTGGAGCATTGCTTTTACCAAGTTTACCTGTCAATCTCTGTAAAAGCTACACTGATATTTACAAGTTTTCTTGCCAGAAGAGTTTGTGACAGATTTAGACTCTTCATTGGAAATTTTCCAAGGATTGAGGCTCCTTCTCCAATTATTTCTAGTCATTACATTAA
Organism: Chloebia gouldiae; assembly: GCA_003676055.1. Lineage (NCBI taxonomy): Eukaryota > Metazoa > Chordata > Aves > Passeriformes > Passeridae > Chloebia > Chloebia gouldiae. The sequence goes on along the minus strand of QUSF01000018.1, from coordinate 4,415,438 downwards.
AAAGAAGTAAATTATTTTATTTTATTGATTGTTGTCATCATGATTCAAAATATATTTTGATTGCACCATTGAAGGCAGCTGCTCTTTTGCATTTACTGGCTTGAACTAGATCCTCTCTCTTCTCCATAAGCCACAAGATTGAAAAATTACCTGAAATTTCTAAGCACTTTTGTCAAAGTGGAGCCCTTAAAGCTTTAGGAAGTATTAGAGACAATCTTTAACACCTATTAGTCATGGTGAGATCCTGTTAAAAAATAAAGCCAGGATAGCCTTTACCTAAGATAATTGTTATTAAATTAGCTAACAGAATTCTAACAACATTACAGACTGTGTGGAAAGATGTTTCTAAAATCTTCACACAATTTCAGCTTTAATTAGGCTGCTCATTTCTGTACTCATCATGGCTAAAAAGACAAAGAAAAACAAGAACTTAAGAAGGAAGACTAAGAGAATCTGTATTCTGGTGTGCTTTTTTTGCTAACAACTTACTGTGCATTTCTTTAATGGGATATTTTCACATTTACATCTAGTCACTTAAAAAGAGAATTAAAAGCAGCATCAAATACTACATCCACCCTTTGGACATTCTGCCAAATTTCGTGATTTTACAAACTCATTTTTTCCCAAGCATTTCTTCCTCCTTTTCTGCTGTGTGAAATAATCAGACATAAAACAGATGAACTGAAAAAAAGTCTTTCATTTATGATCTAGCTGTCATTTGTAAAAATGGTAGGGTAGACTTATTGGAAGGAAGTATAATGTTTATGTAAAAGCATTAAGTTGGATATCAAATAATTTTCCATTTATCTACAATGGGGTTAGAGAACAGACTTGAAAACAGAATAAAAAATTAATCTTACTGGGACAGCAACTGTGACACTATTGAGTGTGATGAACTGAGCTGCAGTTTGCACAGAATCACAGAATATTCTGAGTTGGAAGGGTCCCACAAGGATCAAGGAGTCCAACTCTTAAGCAGATAGCCATACCAGGATAGAAGCTTTTTCTTGAAAGAGAGTAAGCAAACCCAGATTAGCACTGAGTTGGTTTCACATATGTACTGTACAGTTTGTGTCCAGTGAGGTCAGACAGAAAGAATTTGCAAAGTCCAGGGATCAAGATGAGAGACAGGTGATGGCAACCCCAGCACACCCAGAGCCCGTGTGAGTCCTGTGGTAAACCAAACCCTGGGAGCCTTTAGGAGAGCACAGAATGGCTCAACCAGCTGGCAAACCATAAAATCACCACTGGTAAGTTCAGGTCCTATCAGCATTTCCCCTCATGTTTCCTCAATTTTTTTAACTGAGGTTTTGGTTTAATGTCATATAAAACTAATACTTTAAAAAATGGTAGATTAACATAGCCTAAATGTTCCTCTGTTTGGAACCTGCTGCTCTAAGGGTAACTGAAATTGCACAAAACATCACAGAATCAGTTTATGTGCCTAGAAACAAAATTCCTAAAAATCACTCTCACAACAACCAAAGATGTGACTCGGAAACATGACAGTCACAACTCAAGAAATTCAAGTTTGTGACACAGCCATTTGGGATAGTCACAGCTCTGGAAATAATAATATTTTAAGTTAGACTCAGACCTTTAAGATCTGGACTGAGCAGTGATGAAAGGAAATAAATGGTCACTAACGATCAATTGCTATTGCAGAGATAGCACAGACCTCTAAAATATTTACATTCTCCCTTACTTGCTCTGCACTGCACAGCTCAGTGAGTTTGTTGTGTGCTATGCAGCAGTAGGGAACATGAACAAAAGGCTTCCAGATAATGAAATCACTTGTTTAAACTAAAGCAAACGACGATGTTATATGAAATAAAAGGGATAGATTGACTGATTAATTTATTGAGGAAATGATGAGATATTAACTGCTTATACTATAAAGACATTTTAACACAGTTCATAAGATTGCCAATTAAAAATACATTTACAAAGCAAAGGAAAGGGAATGGAAAAATGGAATTTATCAAGCAAAATTGAAATAGATTAACAATTAGTAATACTCTAGGACTTAATAAACTTGTGCTTAGGATGAAGGAAATAGCCAACATAGTTTCCATAAATTTAAATTCCAGCATTTGGCAGACTCCTAAAGTGAACAAGGCTTCACAAGTCTACTTTTCTCATATCTAAAACTACATCTCTACCCTTCCATCAAATACTTGATAGACTGTGCCACAGCTAAGAAAGTAACATGAAAATTTATAATAAATGGATCAAGTCAGGTTAGATTTAAATACTTCTAACAGTCAAGAATGAAAGTAATCTCTATTTAGCTTCATTAATTTATGTAGTCCTAAAATAGAGCCTCTCTACAGCTTTCTAAGTTATCAACTTTTAAACCTAAATAAAAAAGCTAGAGTTCTTTTTAATCATATAGTTCATCCTGTCATTATTTACAAATTTCTGTCATAAAATGGTTCAAGTTTAACAGTCATCCAGTTTGATATCAAATGAAATAAGTTCTTTGGATTTATTAATATCAGTAATAGTTGTAAAATTATTTTTCAGCATGTTTTTCACTTTTTCCTAGTTCATTACAAATAATAATATTCTTACCCCTCATCTTTATTCCCTTCTACATGAATATGAAGATCATATCTTTGATAATTCATTTCCTTTGAATGTTACTATCATAAAATACATAATAAAGTCAACAATAAACAAACTCTAAACTGCAGGCACTTTGCATCTTTGAAGTTTTTGTAACCAATATGGATTCCAGTAAATATTTCTTTTATGTTTTTCACTTTTTGGAATGAAGTCTAAAGGGAAGTCAGTCTTGGTGACACAACTGAGTGTATCCCCATAGTAAAGATTTATGCTGTCATATAAAATTGCCTTCTTGATTTACAGAACATCACTGTATCCTCTCACTGCAGCTTAGGGACTTTGCTCTTTTCTTACAGTCAAAGTGTGGACTGAGGACGGTGAAACTATTAATTATTAATTAAATAATTAATCATATGAGTTTTTGCAAAACAAGGGACAGAGTAGGCAGATGTGGAAAGAGTACAGCAAGTTTTACTGAATCATAGAATCCTTTAGGTTGGAAAACCCTCTAAGATCATCAAGTCCAGCTGTTAACCCAGCACCTCCATGTTCCCCAACTAACCTTGTCCCCAAGTGCCACTTCTACACCTCTTTTGAACACAAGGATGGTGGTGCCACCATTCCCCTGGGCAGCTGTACCAACACCTCACAACCCTTTCAGTGAGGAAATTTTTGTAAATATCCAACCTAAAATTACAAAGTTATTTGTATTCAAAATTATGGGAATTGAACATCCATTCTTAAAGTGCTACCTAATATCAGATGCCTGATAATTAAGCCAAATCTCTCACCGGGGGCATACTCAGTGTTTTTATTTGTAGTCACTTCCATGAGTTTATCTGAAATAAAATAGTACTGTTATTAACCAGGTCTACTAATAGTTACTAACCTGTCACTTTCAGTTTGTAGTTGAGGAAGTAAATAGGAAAGAGGGATGTCTCAGCTCTAGAAAGCTGGGAATCGAGATACACAAATCTATTTTCAAATGGTTCCAAAGTTTTTAATAATATCTTCCCAGAGCTTTTGGCTTTTTTACAGCCCAGGTCTAATACTGGCACCAGTGGGCACAGCCTCTGCTCAGCTCCTGTCCAGAACAGCTCTGGGCTGACAAATCTGTGGGTCCTCCTGGTGTCTGGCTGCCATTGAATTAAAGCAATACTCCAACTATAGCGAGATGTTTGCACCTCCTGACAACTTTCCTTTTAGTTGCTGAATTTTCAGAATAATTGCATATATAAACCAAACACTTCGCTTATTTATATTCTCAGATATAATGAAATAGTGTTGCAGTAACTTCTAAAATTATAATGAATGATGGTTTAAATTACTGTTCCTATTTTCATTATGTATGTACTTGATAGAATCAGGCAAAGTAATATTATTTCATATATATTCAGAAATAATGTTTTTCAAAAATGCAATCTGAAGAAAAAAACTCAACTATAAACTGTTCCAAAAACCTTCTTAATTACATTTTTAACTGCAAATGATGTAATAGTCAAGCCATCACAAGAAGATAAATAGTATTTACTTTTCCTATGTCAAATGTTTCAGATTGCAACTGCATTACTTGAAACATTTTACAAATTTTATGTGTATTTCTGAGCATTTTCAGTTCCTCCATAGGGTTTAGAAATTTATTTTTTCTCTCACTACCTTTTCTGGCTCTCTATAATTCAGCCTTGATGCAGACCAGGCAACCTGAAGTGGAAGAGTAGGTCCCCTACATGAGCTGCCCAAATCCATAACTGCTTTGCTTATGCAACCAGCTTGGATGCCACAAGGGCTGCCCAGAACATTTTGAGACAAAGACTGTAAAAAAATTAATTAATCATCTACTAATTGATATTTGCAGTTACAACATAATTGTCTGAAACAAATTTAAGATATATTGATGCAAGTATCATTTTATTCCTTTTTAAAGAAGTATGTCTTTTCTTTATTGACCTAGACTATCATAAACTAAATGCCAAATAATACATAAATGCTAATTTGAACCTACCTTCACTTCCATGCAGAATGCAGTGTAATGAACAAATAACAGACTATCCTCTACAGAGCAATATACTCTATCACAAATCTGAGCTGCATTTCCTCCCTTAGTCCAAAATATGATTTCAAAAAGATATTATTAAGTTATAACACCTTAGTCCTTTTCAAGCTAAAGGCACTTAATATGCTGAATTTTAGATAGTTGTTTTATATTCTGCCTGTTCCTGCCTTCCTTACTGCATGTTAAGGTATTTAAACTGTCTGCTCCAATTTCCCCTCTGCTTAGGAAGATATGACAGAGAGATGAAAAATACTACCTTTAGTTTTGAAAAGCTAAACAGACCATAAAAAAAGAAACAGTGGAAGCTAATAGTGCCTTGCTGGTTTGCATCATGCAGCCACTGAAAATACACTAAAGTAAGAGTTTGTGACATAGCACAAGTCCTCTCAGGTTTCTTCCAGAAAAACTACAACTGCTATTCCTCATATTTTGAGCTTCTATTAGAATGCCCTAATATAAAATAAATCCTATTAAATTAGTCTCATTAATAAAATATTTAAAAAACCCTGAAAGGTTACTCAGTACAGTGAGAGCACCAATTTTTAAATTTAGGTCTACTTAAAGTCATTAATCTGGGGTGAGGAGGGGAAGGCAGTTTCAAAGTACCTTTAATGACTAAAATTTAGACTGAATCAATCTCCATTCTCATAGATTTCAATGTTTAAAATTGAATTCTGGCAATACTTTCATGGCATGTCTCTATTTGTAGGTGGAATGGCATGTAGATGGCATGTCTCTATTTTTAGGAGGAATTTGAGGTTGCAATATGTAATCCTAGAGACTGCTGCACCACAGATAACATAATTTGTGAGGAAAAAAAAAAATAAAACAGTTTTTTCACAGATTTTTTGTGTTGGAAGAGACCTTGAAGATCAACACACACACATAAAGAGGAGACTACTTTCCAGAGAGTTTGGGACAAGTGACATTTGCCACCACAGACCAGGAGTAGCACTACTCCATGTCTTCAGGCCTTCTACACAACCAGGAAATTGCCAGTAGGAAGCCAAGAAAGCCAAACTCTGAGCCATCAGTTTGTATATAGCCAACAGGCTGATTTTGTTCACTCTCATACAACTTCACAAGAAATACCGAGCCATTAGCAGCACCAAAGTTAAAGGATATTATTTCAGACCAAAACAAAAAGTGCTTGAAAAGGCTGATTGCACTAAATGAACTGGCACAGGAGCCTGCATCAGCTGGAGCAGGCTCCACAAGGACACAGCCCAAAGCCCAGCACCAGAGGGATGCTCCAGAGATTGGCGTCGTGGAGTCAGAGCTCGTGCTGCTGATTGCAGCATCAATCCAGCCCCACACTCTGGGATGCACCCAGCTGCACTACCAAACACCAGAGAGAAGGGGCACACAGAGCTCTTCTGCAAGCTTGAAAAGTAGTTTGATAGTTTTTCCTCAGAGCTTTTGCTCTCAGTTAACCATTATATTAATGGTTAACTGAGCCTGTTCTCCCTCGCCTGCTCAGCGAAGCCTTGGCAAGGCTCAAAGGCAGCTGGTGCCTTGGGGCTGGGGGAATCTCCTGCAGTTTCTGGAGGGCTGGTGACAGCAGCACAGCTGATTTTATGTGAGATATTTGCATTCCTTTTATGCTAACAGCTCACTTTTAATGTTGTGGGAATCAAACATTGCAAGGCAGAATAATCAAGCCACATCTCCCTAAGTAAGCCGCTCAGTTAATTACCCTTTTCCACAGAGGTGAAAACAGTAGTGCCTCAGATACCTCTGTAAAGCAAGAGAACAGAAGCAATAATTTGAAACAAGTGACTATCTCAAATACACTTATTTTAGATATCAACTGGTGGGAAATTTACTGTATAATTGGTGGGTGGTTTTTTCAGACTAAGCTCATTACATAGTGAAACAGTTCTCCTATATTGATAATAAAGGGGGGAATGTTTCACTTAGGAAACTTGGAACACTTTCCTCCAAGCTCATTTTGACCCCATATCGGTGGTTATGGCAACATGTTCCAGAATTTTCTCTCACATAATGTGGAACAATCAAGATAAGTTATTTTTTTGCACTGCAAAAGGAAATAGAAGAAGTCAGCTCCTGGTCTGCATTCCACAAGCTGCTTATCTGGACAACCTGATAGGGAGAATTTTCTTTTAATTAGCAAGTGAGAAGTGCTAATATGAGTATGCTGACATAGGATAAAAATCTACTCATACCAATGACATATAAATATATATATATATATATATACTCAGCCTATTCTGAGAGGCTTAAAAGACGAGTGACTCTAATAAAAACTAATATGATCTCTATGCCATACAAAGGGCAATATGTAGCAGAAGGAGGAGCAAAGATGAGTACAGTAATCAAGGTGATTACAAATACAACTGTTGTGCATTCAACGTCTTTTTCCTGCCTTATAATGTACTCACTCCCCAGTGCTGTCTTCCTGTGCTAAACCCCACTTCAGAAAAACTTACAAAAACAGTAAGAAGAATAATAAAGGAATTTAACTTGCAGACATGGTACAAACACTTGCCATGCAGAAAGAAACTGATTAAATTCATATACTGATAAAGTAGACCTTCATTAATTGTTCAGACATTGGGCTTTTGAACTAGAAGAGAAACTAGGTCTCAATATATTTCACTAATTAAGGTGCAGTAAAAAATCACAGTTCATACCACTGGACATCCAGTTGAAGATTTGTTGCATGTTACTTTTGATGACTTGAAGAAGTTATTCTGGCTTTATATATAGGCTATGTAAAAAATTGTCTGTCAATAAACCCATCTTGTCTGCTTACAATCCCTCTAACTTCTGCACGATGTCTGAGCACTTTGCTGTGGCTGCTCTTGCAGAGAGCTGTAACAACAGATCTCCCCAGCTGCTTGGATCGATACCACGAACTCTGGTCTGGATTTCCAGTGGGAGCACACCTACCTGTCAGCACTGCAAAGAGGGGGAACGTGATGCCAAGAACACAAGTGCTGTTTTTGCAGGGTATTTTCGCCGTCTCTCTCAACCAGTCTTTTGCCACCCGGCACAGCAGCCGGATCTGCAGATGGATGGTGCAGCTGTGCACATCTGGCTCAGAGGTGTGGCAGCTCCTGCTTGCTCCCAAGTCAGCCAGCAGGATCTTGTCACAGGAGCACGGGCAAGGATCAACACAGAAGGATCAACACAGGATGCCAAAGAGAGGAAGTCAGTCTGGGTGGGCCATGGTGCCCATGCACAGCCCTGGGTGACTGTGGGAGTCACACTCTGGGCAATGCCTCTTGCTCAGGTTCACCCTCTTCCCTGGGTGCTGGAAGGGCAGAATAATAACCAAAAAAGAATAATCAAGAATAACCCAAATGGAGACTAGTTGGAAATAGTTCTTGATAATTTTTATCACACCAAATACAGTAAATTAATATATTTGCATTTTTCTAGATATTTTAGTTTCATATTTCAGTTCCAAATACTTTAAAATTGTGCTGATTTTACTTTATTAATTCTTTCCTTCTCTGATATTTAAAAATTACATCAGATTTTAATGTAAATTATTTTGCTGTAATTGAGCACTTCTTTCAGTACATACCATAAACCATATAATTATTTTATGTGACCTTACAGAGGCAGGAGGCAATGATTCTCAGTGCCCTCAGCCCGTTCCAGTACCTCACTCCCATTGCAATGCTCCAAAACTATGAAATTTAAGATAGTCTCAGGGGTACCCTTCAGTGTCTGTGGTAGTTCCTAATGTTCTTTTGAAATTGTGTTGCTCCACAGAGTTTGTTTTTCTCATATACATAAAGATGACAGCTCTTATCATCTCTCTTGCAATTCTCATTTTTTGTGAATCTCACACCTGGGGTGACCAACTGAAAACATCACATTTGATGGTGATTTCTTGACTGCAAGATTTTTGGGGAAAATTTGAAAATGGAAGTATGCATTTATCCAAAACATCAATGGATATACAAGTATTCAGAATATTTTTTAATAACAGTTCTGATTGAAAGGCTGTCTCATAGCTTTTAAGACTCAATTCACTATTTTTGAATTCTTACAGCACAAATATTTTATCCCCATATAAATAAATACAAATAGCCTGTCAGAAAAATATGGTTTGGCCCAGAACTACTTTTGTAGCTAAAATTATAAAGCAATATTTATTTTACAAAATGAATGTATAGATATGAGAGCCCATACTTTACTAGATGTACATCTGACAACCTGATAGGTTATTGCTGGTGTGCCACATCCCCCACAAGCCATTCACTTCTCATCTACCCTATCTCAGCTTATTTGTTGATACACATGTTGCATCTAGACTTCTCATTTGCTCTTCAAAACATAATTGCAAAGCTGAGGAAAAGAAATAAAAAATAATAACAAAGCTCCAAATGCAGCTATTCAATGCCTAGCAACCTGTAAGAGACTGAAGGAAAAAATCACAAATTATCTGCAAGAGGCAGTTGGAACAAGGCTTGGGGTAAATAGACACACAAACAACATGTCAGCCATGATAAAGAGTGTAAATTTGAACAGATGTCACTTCCAGAGCAGCAGCAGGCAGATTAAACTGAATTGGCTTTGGATGAATTCCAAGGAAGAGCGAGAAAATATGACGCTTTTGCCTTGAGCACTTACAGAAATGTAGTCTCCAGAACCTCTTTTCTTTAGTAATCATAATTGAACTGGGCTAAAAATAGGAAGAATCTTCAAGAAAGGCAGTTTAAAATAAACTAATTCGTTGCACATATATTGTTCTGTAAATGTTTTATTCTAAGGTAATAAGAACAAAATTCCCTGTCTGCTATGGAAAAAAATGCTAAATGAGGAGCCTTCAAGTTATGATAGTTTACAGTAGCAAAAATGTCACCAATATGCTACTTATGCTTAATGAATCTAGGCCAATACTCTGAAACAAAACATAATGCTGCAATCTTCAAGTTAAATCACACTCATTATAAATTTTTGCTGTTCATTGTTTCTTGAATAATTCTGGTTCCCTGTGCTTTGTGCATGTATGTTTTAAATCACTTTAAAACCACTCATTCTTACTTGCATATTTCAGTTTATCATATATAATGCACACCAGCAGGAACAGTGAGAATACAGAGCTCTCAATACCTGAGTCAAGGAATAACAGAAATATCTATTTGGATTTCCTCTAAAAACATTCTAAACAAACTTCATCCTCTAATTCTGGTAATTTGCATCATTATTACACTTTCCAAAGTCCTAAAGATGGATTAATTATATCTTTGTCTGTAGCATATAAGATTGTCTGTTGGGTTTTGTTTTGGCCCAGACTTCAATGTATTGGCTTTGAATGCTAAACAAGGAAACATAACTTTATTCCTGTGTCCACAATTTTAATAAGGACATGCCCAGAAGAGTTCTCACTTATTCTAATTAGAAGTGTACAATTTTCCTATGAATTTTAAATCATAACACTAGTAGAAATAAATGACAATAAATGTCACCTCTCCATGTTTCCATACTCTAGAATTGAGAAAATTAAATCTAATCCCTAAATAATTACTTCATCATAATCAGCAACATTATTATCTTTTGCTGTTAGACAAAAAAATAAAAATAAAAACAACACTTTGAGAAGTGGCAAAATAAAAGAATACATTGCAAAGGAAATTTTATGTTATGAAACCACCTGAATTTTCAATTATTATCACTGGAATGGACTCCACCATGTGACCTTTAGATCCTCGAAAAGACCTGCTTTTAGTATGGCCCACAGAACTGCACAATTATTTTCATGAAAGCAAAATGAATGACAAGTCATTACCTCTCAAATTAATTAATATCAGCTCTCCTAGTTAATACTAGGCTCCGTGTGGAAGAGATAAAAATCACACACTTTGTTTAATATTCACAACAGATGCCATCTCCTCACATTGGAATAGAGTTTTCATACTTGTAAGTCAGTATTTCAAGCTGAAACACTGCGGGTTTTTTTAAGTCAATAATACAAGCCTACAAAATTAAAATGCACTACTTGTGTGAAACACAACAAAATCATTGTTTGTTTATCTTTAAGGTGATAATAAAAAAGATTAATGATACTGCTGTATAATGAAACAATCTGCCACAAGGCAAGCTGCAGAATATAGAGTGAAGCTCTAGCAAAAATACTACAGAAAGCTTTAGTTTTCTCCCAAACACATTAAGAAGTCCCTTTTATTACCAGGTGACATTTTTACATTTAAAAGAGAGTTGATTTTCATGTGGTTCTTAAAGGTCAAACAGTTAATCTACCTCTGTAAGGAGAGCGTATTCCTCTGAAGAGATTTCTAGGGGACATCAAATCAATAAGAGTCAGACTCAAAAAGAATAAAATCTTTGTCTGTTCTCAAGGCAAAAGCTTATACCAATCCTAAAGAAATTGGATGCAGCTCATGAAAAAATCAGTCATCATGCAGCAAGCAATAAAAAGTAGCAACCTTTAGAGTAGAACAGCGATGTAAAAGATTTTTATATCAATAATTCTAAAGAAAAAACCTTTTCAGAATGGAATCTAGAAAAAGTATTGGTTTCATCATATGTGCTCCCTTTGCTTTTGCATTTGTAAGTGGCAAAACCAATAAGAGAGTGAAAAGCTGAACCTTCCATGGTTAAACACTGGAATGTTCAGCAGTGTTCAGCTCTCTCTGATGGACACAAACAATCTGTGCTTCTGCTGGAGGCAGGAGAGGCCAAAGGGAAGCCCAGTGAGAGCAATGAGGTCAAGCTGTACACTCCAGCTTTGCTCAGTTTACTCTGCATAATAAACCCATTTTTTATCTGCCTGAGAAAACTGTAATTTGCCTTCCTACAGTGCCTTGAGAAGTTCATTGGGGGTGCTTCAAATGAGAGTAAAATACCGAATTCTGGAAATTATAATTTCAAAAACATTTTTGGTTCTGAAAGTCAGAAAGGCTACTTGCGAATGTGCTATTTTAGAATGGGGTTCAAAATAACTGGTGTTCTATTCCTGGCTTGGTGCAACCTTGTACAAGAATTTTTGGTGTCAGTTTCCAATTTAGAACATGCTAAGAACAATAATACCCTTTTTCAGTCTTTTCCACAGGAACTCTTCAAGACAGTGATTATGCCAAGATAGGAAGAGCACACATAAATATAAACTCACCAATAGAAAGGAAAACTCATCTTAATATCCTAATTTCACATAAAGCTATCAGGCAACTCTACAAAAATGGAAAACTACACAAATGGAAAACTGCAAAAAATAAACTAATGTTTTAACCTTCACTAAATGTGAAAAACACTTCTGTTCTTGAAAGGAAAGGAGGGTTGAGAATTACACAGGAATATTGAAACTTCCACGAGGACTGCTCTTTAATGCCTTTCTGCAGGTACAAAACAGCACTGGTTATGATAGCTTTGCTTCTGAATGAAATAAAAAAATATACAGAGAAAACAGACTGAAAAAAAATCAAAAGTTAGGGAATGGTAAGAGAGGAAGTGAGAATAAAAATTCAGTGAAATCCATAACTACAAGATTATATTATGCAGGCACCACTACAGTATGATTATTTAATTTGTTGCAAAGTAATTATTCAAGTGATAGCAAAACAATACGGCTGCTTGGTCTGTATCATATCTTGAGGAATTCACCTTGACATTGACATTGTAATTTCTATCTGAGTTTTATATTGAAGCTATAGTACATACATTTTTAATTCTCATTCCAACTTCAGCTAATCTAGGATAAATCTCAATCATTACTTTACCTAGCTTGCTTTCAAATCCAGGAATAAAAAATCCATAGCCTATAGGCTTTGATGCTCTTTGTTTATATGATAACTGCTTTTAATTACCATTTTGTTTGCCAAGTCTCTTCAATGAAATTTAAAATGCAATTATTTTCCACTCAAACATACAGTAATTTGAATGAATTATATTTTGATGTAATTAAGGTAAAACTAATCATTATGTATAAACCTTTTTATAACATTTCCTGACAATACATTATTATTATAATTTGTCTTTGAATTCTCATTTCATTCATCATTCATTTTGAAACTGTTTACAAGGTGTACACAGATTGGAAGAAAATTGTGTTTTCCTCTTATGTCCTCCCCATACACACCATTCCATTAACTACACTACACTTCAATCCTGCTGCAGACTCAGCCCCAAAGCAGTACCCAGGTTTATAGATGGCTGAAACCTGAGCTAATAAAGGACTGTTAAAAAGGTGTGGGAGAAGGATACCCCAGATTCCAGGGGTTTGGAAAGATGGAAGTTTTGGGTATGATTTTGTTCACAATGGAAAAGTGAACACATGCTTTCTAAAATAATTCAGCTCAGTAAAACAATTTCATCTTGTGAGCAATATAGTCCTTTAGTCCTAAAATCTTCCAGGAAATTATTTTTTCTCTATTATCTAATTAGTTGCATTATAACATGGCTTCCTGAAAACTGCATTCTGCACTCCAAAGGACTAAAAGTTCATACCACACAGCATGTTCTTCTATGCTTGAGTCAAGGACGTATTTCAAACCTATCCTTTGATAATTTTAAGACCTGTCCTTTACAAACTACAGAGCTAAAAATTGTGAATGAAAGCACTCATGGACTTAGAATCATGACAAATCAAGCTGACACAACTTTTTCCCCTTTTTCACCTTTTAAGAAGTCCAGTACCAGGCTGAGACTAAGGGTGCAGTTCCACAAGGACGTGAGCCAACCTAAACTTTGGGCTCCCTCAGTCCTCCTGTCCTCTCAGCTCCTCATCCTCTCTCAGTTGTGTTTCTTGCTCAGTCATCTTCCTGAACTGGTTCACCACTGGATTGCTAAGATGAGCTGAAGATGTTTTTCCCTCCTGCCTACCTGCACTTCAGCTCCTTCTCCCTTCCATCACTGACAATAATGAGACCAGAAGATGAGCCAGCCAGAGGAACAGATTCAGCTGAAATTGCCATTAAAAACATCCCAGAATCCAGATCAGTTCTTAGCCCATCCATCTTGCACAGAATTGGGTGTGGATAATGAATCAAGATCATCAAAAGCAAGACATTTAAATAAAAAAAAAATCCATCCATTTTAAACATTAAAAAAGATAATTAATTGTAACAGCATCCTCATTATATAAACGTATCTCTTTGCAGGCTCACAAAGAATGTCAAAACAAATTTCTCTGCTAACGGACTCTTCGGTGAATATTCAGACTTAAATATTATGCCTTGTGAGCATAATATTTATGCTCACAATATAGCCAGTATCATGCCATTCTTTCTTGTCAGGAAGTTAATACATAGTAATAATCACTGTTCACTGAAATTTTAGTGATGGAACACGGACAGTGCAAGGACTAATATGACTCTGATTACAGTATTTTTCCTGATGAAAGCAGTAGAGAAACTCTACAACATAGAAGTCTATATCCTCTGTAAGAGGAACCTGGGGTAGAATAATGCAGGGATAATGATGACATTTCCTTTTGAATGCACAAAGAACAGGGACAGAGATTATTGGAAGACAGGACACAGAAGCAGGATGAGTTATACCATGGCTTCTGTGGTGGATGAAATATGGTAAATTAGCTACTCCAGCTGATATGCAAAATGATGAACAAGTCACAGAGCAGTTGGAAGGGACCTCTGGAGCTCACCCAGGACACTCTCCAGCCAAGGCAGGGTCACCTGGGGCAGGTGATCCAGGAATGCATCCAGGGGGGTTTGGAATGCCTCTGGGGAAGGAGACACCACAACCTCTCGGGGCAGCTGTTCCACCCCAAAAGATTATTCTGTTAGCTGTACAGAGCCATAATTGTTGTCATTTCATACAAAAAGCAGGGTATAGTTAAAAGTATGTCTTTGCAACACAATGAGGACATGCGCTGAAAATTCTGTTCCTATGCTCCAAAAGAAGTTCTGCAACAGACAAGATTCAACCATTTACTGAGTAATCCATTATACTTAAAAACACAGAGAAATCTTAAAGGTTTCACTCATGGAACTTTAAAAACATTTTGACAATATATATTTTTTTCCAAATGTGCATTAAATACATTCCAGCTTTCACTCCTTCCAGCACTTCACAGCAGCATTTTTAGTGTGCTCACTTAAGATGTTTCTTCAAGTTTTAAAGGTCATCAGAGTTCAAGAAGTATGCTCTATACTTGAAATGCTCACCAGAGTTTTAAAGTTATTAATAGATCTCATTATATTTTTCATATATGAGTATATCTCTTAAAGTTTGTGTTCAATTTTAAAGAACTAGAATTTTGAAAGGTCAAACAAATAATGAGGTGTCTCATTGCAACAGGAAATATATTCACTATTTTGCCACAAGGTTTTCTACTTAGTTACTTCTGGAAAAAAATTACTTTTCTCTATTGCCTTGTTGCATGAAATTCTCATCATCCTTATCATTACAGAATACAAAATATAATCCCATGTTAGACAGAAGCATAATAAAATCTGTAGTGATGTTTATTCATGATAACCTCTCAGAAATTAAAATTTGTTTCAATATTTAGATTAGTACTTCACCACCACCTACGGCATCTACAGTTTCTTTATTGTTGTTGGTGACAACAGTAGAGATTGAAGTCTAAGCTCCCTGCCTAAGATTCTAGAGGACAATGAACCTTTCTGTATGTGACTACATTGCTCAGAAATTGATTTTTTCCTCATTTAAAAGACACTGGTCTCTTTTCCCAGCACTCTCCTCTTCCTCAGCCATTACTGACACACACCTGGTGCTCCACTCCACAGGTGACAGAGACAAAACCATCTGAAGTACACAAATCACTCACATTTCTGATCCAGACAAGTAGCACAGCACTCTGGTGTCCTATACCCATTGTTTTTTTCTTCACTATATTATGTATTCTCCTGTCAGCTAACAGCTTTCTTATATTCAATATATACTTTATAATTGTCTAGCAATTTTACTAACTGGGAAAAAATACCTGTGAGGAATTTATTAGCAGTAGCACCTCTTTATTTTTTCACATTAAGCCACACAACCTAGAAGCTACCTGAAGTATTTCTAGGAGCAGAACATCATCACTGTTTAAAGCCTTTTTGTACCAGCTACCTGTCAGAGCACAAAAACATCATGAGGTCTGGACACTTGTCAGTCTTCTGCTCCTTTGCCTCTCTTGAGGAAATCAGCCTTTCACAAGTACAGCTGCACTTCTCTGGTACAATGAAAGGGTTGTCTCCCTTTCACAGGCTTGTGCAGTACACTCTAAAGCTCAGAGCCTTACCCTAACCGAATCCCTAAATACCCCAAAATTAGGATTTTACAAGTAGGTGAAGGAACACTTTGACACTAAGGTCTAATAATTTAAATCAAGCTCAGGGAAGCCAAGGTCCAAAAGGATTTGTGTAAGTATAAATGAATGTCTGACTATCCACAGCAGGGGCTTGGAACTTCTCTCTCTCTCTCTGCAGGATTTGAATCAGCAGGTTGGGTATTCTGGGGAATTATTCTGTGCACTGCCTCATGAGGTGCAGTCTCTCTATTATATTGGGGAAGTAATCCAAACTCAATTTTTAGTGATTTTATATTACAGATTTGATTTTTTGTGTTCACTGGAAGTTTCAGTTTAAAAAAAGAATTCTTACCAGTCCCATCTAGATACTCTTATCACTGGGCTAATTACCTATTCTGAGGACCCCTCTTTTCTAAAATCCAGGCAGGAAAATACATAGATTCTTAGGTTACTCACATGCACAACAAATGGTTTTGCAATACAGGGAGCTCAAAATCTGTTTGACCACATTGGTGCAACTCATTCTTTCTCTTCTTTTTTTCCTCCAGGAGCAACTCCCTAAGAGGTACATCTGTACCTCTTAGTAAATGATCAGTGAGAGATTGAGGATTGCATTTCATTGCAGGGTATAACTCAGTAATTCAATACTTATTTCATAAAATACTGCTCTGGATATTTTTATATGTATATTCATATATACATATACATACATAGAGATATACACATATCCAAATATCTCTTTCCAGGGAAAAATGCCTTGTGATTCTTTGAAAGTCTCCATTAGATAACTACTTTCCTTATGTAGCACCATAGCAAAAATACTAGGGTGGCTCTTAACTGAACATTCAGAGACTTTAGTAGTAGAAACAAGAGTCAAATCCCAACCTAAACCTTTTGCAAGTTTGTGGGCATTTGGAATGAAAGGCAAAGACCTTCAGTTAGAATTTTCAAATTTATCTTTTAAAAATATTAAGATACTCTGCACTTGGAAGTCTCATTAGCCATATATATGTTAGTTTTTACCGTCTATAAATTTTAGAGAAGTTTTGCATTCTAGTGCTTTCTGTGTAGCTGTCTAAACAGTTTAACTGTCATGTAGCTTTCTACTTGCTAAAGCTCTCCATCAAATTTAAAGCTGCAGAACAGAAATTTAACTCAGCTTTGTGTTCTTTTATATTTAATAACTCTGTTCATGAATATATTTTGTATTTTGTTTCTTTCCCATAACTGTGTAGAAGAGCCTTGAGGGAAATTAGAATGTAAAAATCAATAACAAAGTTTTATTAAGAGATTGAAGGGTTGAATTTAGATAGACATGCAAACTGAACATTAATGTACCGATTTGTTCTGATATGCAATTTCAACATAAGATTTACTCAGAAATATGCTGAGTGAGACAAAAATATCTGTATTGGGGAGCAACAGTTTTTTCACCTTTGAAAGTGTTTTCATTTTTTTACTTAGCTACAATATGCCACAGGTTACACTTTCAACCAATTCAAGATTTTCTATGCTCACAGGATTGGCTATTTGCAAGTCTTGTCACTTAGCAACTTCTAAGAAGCAACAGCACTTATGTGAATGACCCATATGCTGCCACTCACAAAATTATTTAGGAGATAATGGAGAAGGATGAACACAAGAGAGATCTCATAAAAAAACCTCAGACCCTCAATTTTTCTCCATAGCTTACTCTAGTGAATTAGGAAGGAGAAAAACATAATGTAGTTATTTAAATGCCTGCACAGAAATAATAAATAATAATAATAATAATAAAAACTTTTGGCATTGTTGTAATTACAAGAAATATCTGTATATTTTAATATTTGATCTAATTAGATTTATTAAGAACACCACAACTGAAGGCTCTGCTCTTGTGAAGTCACCACAGTCCAGCCCAGAAGCACAAGGAACCATAATAAAGTAAAACCTCCATACTCAGAGCACATCAACCTGCATTGGGGAGGGACTGGATAATTCTCAGCTTAAATGAGCATTATGTTTTATCTCCAACACAGCAGGAGGAAACCCCAAAAGAGCTACCAGAACATTTATGATATCAGACTAGCTGGACTGATGTGGGGACATCTGGGAGAGGAACAGACTCAGAGGAAGGCTCTCTCAGCCAGGGGGCCATACAGCCATGCCCATCTTGGCTTCCAGAAGCCTCCTCCCTTCTTTTTCTTTCCTTCAGCCTCTCCAGACTCTGCTGCAATAAAACTTTGCCTGTGAATCATTCTGCTTTGTGGAGGCCACCCTCATATATCTAGACAGTACTACAATAATTTCACAACAGCAAAGAGCTGAGCCTTCAATCAGGCTCACTCACTGACATAACCCATTTAATCACAGAAAAGTTAAAAGAAAATATGCAAAGAGGTTTCGCCTTTCCTGCACTTTCAAGTTTCAAAAAAACATGAACTAACTGTCTCACAGTACACCAGACCTGTCTAACCAGATCTGTATCTCTGGGAGAAAGAGTTTGATGCAAAATAGGAAAGACATAAATTGAAATAGATAAATAATGCCCCAGAGAATGTTGATTTTATTCTACAACAAATTGATCAAATATTTCCAAGAAGTTTAATCAAAAGTGTGGTTTAAGCTAATATTCCTTTGACCTTTAAGAGTCTGAGATTAAAAAATACTTCATTAAAAAGTAGAATCAATACCTGAATGCTTATGGGTTTCTAGCTAATCATGTTTTAAACTTTTAAACTAATGTAACACAAACCAATGGTGAATGTATATATTTTCTTAAAAAACTTTCAAACCACACTCTCTAGGTCAATCTCTTAATGCCATCCCTGTGTCAGATAAGATGGTAGCCACAAAAATAGTAGATCAGACTATATAGATAGTGGTGAAATAGGAATCATTAATAAAAATGAAAAAAACGAAAAATAATTTTTACAGGAAGATCTCAATGACTTTTTTTCAGCTGTTGTTCAAATTGAGTTATTTCACCTCCTTGATGTCATCATATCAAGAAAATAGATTGGGTATGAGAAAAAATTTCTTCACTGAAGGGATTGACAAGCACTGGCAGAGGCTGCCCAGAGGAGTGGTGAAGTCATCATCCCTGGAGCGATTTAAAAGCTGTGTAGATGTGGCATTTGGGGACATGGTTTAGTGGTAGACTTAGAAATACTGGGTTATTTGTTGAACTTGAAAATCTTAGTGCTCTTTTCCAACTTTAATGATTCTATGCTTCTAAGTGCATGCATTGAAGTGCAATCACTCTCAGTACTCCAAATCCTTTGTCTCACCTGGGGAAGACCATTACACTCAATGTTAGCACAGATTGTAAGTCATTACTAGATTGTGGGGTAGAGCTATCTGAAGACATCTTGCTTGATGCATACTAAATTTAACAGTTTAACTAAATTTTCATAACAAATTTTATGCTATACTACTACACAGCTCCAGTAAGCAACCATGAGGAAATCCTAATGTTTGTGACTTCTTGAATGCATTAACTGAATATAAGAATTATTTGTTGCTTTACTCTATATGCTTTTCAGGTTTTTCATTAATAATGTCTTAGTTCCATCTTCAGTGTTCCATCTTTAAGGTTCTGTTATGATGTGCTGTATTCAATTCACTTGGTCCAGATTTTTACTTCCAGCCTAGAAAATTCAGAGCCAGAGCTCTGACACATCAGTCACACAATCAGCTAAATTAGGCTACTCCAGTTGGTTTAACTGGCAACTTTCAAGCACACAAAACAAAGCAGCAAGGTTTTAATAGTTTAAACCCTCCAAAGTGGATCATAATACAAAATGTATTGCTCATCAGCTGGCAGAGAAGGCAAGGAATGCCATATGCTTTCAATTTCATTTGTGTTGTTTATCTCTAATACTAAACCCTAATGCAATACACTTTCTATTACTCTGCCATGTCAATCTTTTTTATGTGCAAGGGGATCAGGAAAACAAGACAATATTGGTTTCAATAGTAACAAGCCAATACAGACTCTGCTAATTCAAGGGTAGCTCAGAGCTGTGGAGTAGTAAATTACTACTCCATGCATGAATTAGAAAATACAGGTAAAAACAACACAGTCAAAACACTTGTTTTAATGGCTAGCTGATGGCTTAATCAGCTTAGACAAACCTGAAAACAAAACAGCAATAGGTCAAAAACATGGGCGAGTAATTTGAGTTTCAAAGCATTGGGGATAAAGTTCCACACATGTAACTACAGGTTAACCAGTGTGCAAGCAAGTGGCTTCCTGCAAGACAGCACTGCTTTCATAGATTTAGGAGACCACTTTTTCCACTTACTATGGGGGACAAACAACAGTGCCTTGGTGACAGCAACTCACCACACTGCAGGGCAAGAAGTCAGTATCTATGAAAAGCCAAACTCCATCTCATCCATATCCCTACCAGGTTGCTGATGTTTTCTTTTATCCTGCTCAATGCCCAGGCAGACAAACATCCAGGTGGAGACAGGCAGCATTGAGCACCTCTGAAAGCAAGGTTCAAAAGGCAAAAGATTTAATTCCAAGCACATGACGGATTCTTAACCCCACTCATCTTTGTAATTGACAAAGATGAAGACACAAACACAGAGGCAATTTTCTGAAGACCTCTTTGCCCCTAAATAACCATCTCAGTTGCCAATCTTTTCCTCTGTGTGAGATGGTGGAGGTTACTTCTTGATGACAAAATGTTTCCCTGAGTATGTACTCTACAGTCCCCTGGCAGAAGGTGCTACTTGGCTGCTTTGCTTTCCTCACCCTTGGTACAGAATTTAAATACTAGTCCTGATACTGTTGGAATCTCTTTTAGTTCTCTACCTTTCTGTGGACCTGAACTACCCACTGTAAACAAGAAAGATGCTGCAATATGACATGATAAGAGCCCAGAGGTGGCAGATTGCCAGCTGGCCAATGTCCTGAAAACTCTCCAGGAGAATGACAGAAGGTGGCAAGTGGAACTGCTGAAAACAGTCATGGGGGGAAGGCAGAAAATGCACCTTAAGAGAGAGGCTGTAGGAACTAAAGCTGGAAACAGTATGATAAATTTGATGATCACTGGGGAAATGATCACTTAAAACTCCATTCAAACTCCAGACCTAAGATATTCGTCTTGAATCAGGAAAAGAGTAATTGCTTTAACCAAAAGCTTTGGTTTAGCTGGTAAGGAAATGAGAAGAAATTGTAGACCAGAACAAGTTCTGTGGATGATGGAAGTTTTTTTGGATGATGGAAAACTGGCAGATATGCAACTGAATTAGGAAAAAAAAAGAGAAAAAGTAAAGCAGATTTTGCTGTATATAAGCACATTAATTATCTTCTAGAGAGAATTAAGTCCCTGAAGTCTTAAAACTCTTTGAACACAGTTTCACTGGGATAAGGTCAGAAAAGCAACTGCTTTGTTCTCAGTTAAAACAGAATAAAAGAACACAAACAAAAAAAACTCTCAGAACAAACAAACAAAATGAATCAGAGAGCCCCTGGAAGCCATGTATTTTCTAAACTGTCTGTTGTATTTTAGAAAAAAAACAATTAGAAATAAAAACTCAACCCTTCTTCATGTATTGATCAACTGAACAATTATATATGTCCAGTATTGCTTAAGAGTTTCTAAATAAAACAACCTCTATACTCTAAATTTTCTTATTGGTTAGGAGAAACATCTGCAGACAAATATGAGTTTCAAAGCATTTGCTGGAGGTGTCAGAGAGTTAAAAAATCCTAGTAAAAAGTCTTTGCTTTGATGATTTTAAATAAGATTTTGGTCTTACTTTCAGAGCTCATGACACAGCGTTTTCTGCAGGTTTTACAGTCTTCTCTACTGCTTAGCTTTAAGACCATTACCTAAGAAAGATTTCACTACATATAAATGTGCTAAGACACAGATTAAAGTTTAATTAACCAGATTCCTGTTTTTCAGGGACATCCTTGCAAGGACAGCTTATATAATTATTTATAGAATTTTAAAATTAAATTTCAAAGACTACATCAGTAATATAATTCTTTCTAAAAAGTTATTTTACTCTTAATCTAAAGGTGACATTATCCAATCCTACCCAGCTGCGAATTCTTGAAAGGTTCTGACTTGCATTAAAAATTATCATTAAAAATTATCTATATTTGAATTAAGTTCACTTTTTGTGAAAACATTTAACTCTCAGTGTAAAATCTTTGCAGCTGTAAAATTTATCAGGATCCTTGGCAAATATTTAAAAATTAATTGACTTCTCTTAAAAATGTACTTATGGTCTGAATTTATATAAGTTAAACTTCTGCCCAAACAGCCTTATCACAGAAGAGCTGAAGTCTGCAGGGACCTCTGGAGATCACCTAAATGCTACCTACTAAAGCAGGTTGCCCAGGACAGTATCCCATCAGATTCTGAATATTGCAAAGGATGGTGATTCCACAACCTTTCTTGGCAATTGTTTCAGTGTCCAACATCCATTACATACAAAGAAACAAACAAACAAACAAAGTTGTTGCTTTCCTTTGTTTAAATGGAATTTCCCAAATTTCAATTTGCGGCAGTTGACTCTTGTCCTGTCCCTGATCACCACAGTGAAGATCCTCTCTCCATAGGTTACCATCTCCCACTAGGGATGCAAACTCACTGATAAGATCCCCCTGAGCCCTTTCTGCTTCTACCAAAACCAATTCCAACTCTCAGCCTCTTGTAGTATGTCACCTGCTCCACTCCTCAGTCATCCTTCCTGGCCTTTTGCTGAACCTGTCCATGTCTCTGTTGAGCAAGGAAGCAGAGAACTGGACATGGTGTTCCAATTTCAGTCTCACCAGTGCATTCCCATATGTATTTATAAAGCAGAACAAACTTCACACTGATTTATCCAAGGTATTCATAGAGGTTCACCCTAACCTCTCCTCTAACTGTGTTAGATAAACACAGTTACAAAAGAACTTCTTTCTCTACTCTCTCAATTGCTCAGCTGAGCTGAATAATGTCATTGTCTGTTGCTTTTAGATGGCACATTTAGATCTCCATTCCTTCTCTAAGACCCCTCTCTTTATATCTTGGAGAAATGAATTTCTATTATACATGAATTCTGCTTTGCTCATTTCAAGAGCTGTATTCTCTGACATGAGATTTTTAGCCCTGGATGGGCACAGATGTTGTCTCTACTGTTCTGGCAAAGAACACAGGCACTAACAGGTGCTCCATTTGTTTGGCCTTTAAAACAAGAGCCAAAAGGGATCAGCATCTCTAGGATTTTAAAATTCCCAAATCTTCCAGCTCTTTGGTAATTTGCAGCTCTTGTGTGCCTAGAGTCTCACCCCCACCACTCTTCTGAAAAAGAAAAAGAGCTGGATAAAAAGCCTCACATGCTTCCAAGGCATTGTGCCTTGCACACCCATCCCCGTCAGTGCAGGCTGCTCTCCAGCCTGCTCCCTGCTTTTGGCTGCCCTGGACCTACCAGAGCAGCCCCGACCCAGCTCTGTCCTCGGCACGGGGCTGCTGATTACTGCTCACACCTCTGCAAGCCTTCACCTCCTCCCTGAGCTGGGCTGGCTCTCGGAAATGCAGCGAGTTTCCAGGAGTAGAAACCAACACAGTTCCAGAATTGCCTTCTTCAGGCAAGTGAAAGAAAAGAGGCTGACATTAAAGATCTATAACTCAAGTTTTGGTTATATACTGCCAAGCATCTGTGTGTAGTGACCTAGAAATCACTGTGAGCAAATTCTCAACAGGAAGCTAAAGCAAGCTTGGGAATTTTCTTTATGTTATCAAAGTACAAGAAGCAAAGGTAAAAAATTATATCTGCTTATTCCTTTCTGCAGTTTGCAGTTTTCATAAACCCAGAGAAGGTGTTGTAGACTAATGTTACTGTCATGAAAGTATATTAATGATAGTTTTTATTTTTCTGATTTACAGAATGCAGAATTATGTGCACAGAAATTAAATGTCAGAGTAAATCCTACCTGGTATTGCCATAATTTTGGAATAATTTCTCAGGATAGTTTAGTCTGTTCCAATCATCATTATTCTTGGCTATATTCAGATGGAGAACAAATGTAGGCAAGTATTAGAAATATTAGCATTATTTTTTCCCCAGAACAATCTTTAGGTTTTTTTGATTATGTTTATTTGGTTAGTTTGGTTTTTAATAATACTCATTAGTTCCCTAGGATTCTATTGCTTATTATTCCAGTGGTTTTAAACATGAAATGACTATTTAGCAAAAACATTTTGTCATCTTTCAAAGGGAGACCTAAGGAAGCAGAGAGAAAACATTTTATTAACTAAGAGATGAATTTTTTTTCTTTGTTTATACAACCTAATCCTTCTTTCCTAAAAGCTCTGCCACCCATGGAACAAACCAACGGAATCCTTAACAAATGAATATAAACATATTAAATCCAATAATAAAAGTTCTATTTTTCAGTCTCAGTGGAACTGGGAGTTTCCAGCATCCCTTGATGCCTCTGACAGTGGCTAGAGTTCACTCCCAGTAGGATCTCTGGGCATTTTTCATGCCAGACCCAGAGAAGGTCCTTGGTACGTCTGTACTTCTGTCCGTGTTCGAGCTTGTTAACCAGACAAATGCATCTCCCCAAGTCTGAAGCCTCAAAAATGGAGACCTGAGCTTTCAGATGCAGCTCTCAGCACCAAGCCAGCTGACAGTGTGCTGGAGAGCACTGAGAGGATTCCTCTTTTCCATCACTCACTAAGTCACTGCTGAGCAGTTTTCTGGGGACTGAAACTGAACCTTTACCAGGCTTTGCAATTTACAGACCTGAAACTTGAATTTCAGCTGTTGTTTCATGATGTTGCCACCTGCCAGCTCTCTCTCTGTCTTTTCAGACACTTCAATTTGCTTTATTAGGAGAAAAAAACTTGTATTGAAGACAAAAAAATCACTACACTGCCATATAAATATATGATGATCCTGCATCTTGTGTGCTGCATGCAGCTCTGGTCCCCCCAGCTCAGCAAAATTACAAACAAGAGGGGAAAAAATAGTAAATAATTCTGATGAATGATGCAGAACTGCTTCCCAACAAGAAGCCAATCAAAGAGACTCGAATTCCTCAGCTTAGACCACAGATGCACAAGGTGTACCTGCAGTATATGCACTCACAATACCATATTCCCTTTCTAAGCCAGGTTTTGTGGCATAGCACAGTTTATCTTTTAGCAAATTTTACCTTAGAATTTCTACAAGAGGTTTCTTTGGGGAACTTGAGTGCCACAGAAAGTTCTGGAAGTGTTTCTGACCAAAGGTACAAGCTTGATTCTTGGTATGTTAAAATTGGACAGTAATAAAGATATATCATTTAATGAACACTTAGTAACATAAAATTTTAGTTCATCATAGAATCAATTTAATTTCAGGTTACTACAGTTGTATAAAATCTCTTTGTTTTTTAACATCATTCTATTCTCATCAGTTCATCTTTCTAATGAAGTCACTCAGAATTTCTGTGTAAAAGTCTTAAATTAAGAAAGAATTCATTTCAGTATACCAAAGAGTGCTATAGTGAGAACTAAGAACTCACTGAATATTAATGAATTTTTTGAATAATCTAGTGTGATATTGTTTAACAAGGAAATAATTACCTTTAGATAAATAAAATCCTTGGACATTTTTTTATTTTACATTTCTATGAATGTATATACCAATTTTCTTACAAAAGTAGTTCTGAAAATGAAAAGGTATTTACTGAGAAAGAACTGAGTATCCTGGAGGTAAAAAACATCGAGGCAATTAGTAAAAGTAGTATGTGAACAGATCTAGTATAAAAGATCTATTATTTCCTCACTTCTTGTTTTTTTCCCAAGCTCATTAGAAAAAATCCAGCAAAGCACAAATGTCTGCAATAATTTTAATGGACATTTACTAAGTTTAATAGAAATTGCTTCAATTGCTTTGAGATAGAGCTACGTTATAAC
Organism: Chloebia gouldiae; assembly: GCA_003676055.1. Taxonomy (NCBI): domain Eukaryota; kingdom Metazoa; phylum Chordata; class Aves; order Passeriformes; family Passeridae; genus Chloebia; species Chloebia gouldiae. The sequence continues at coordinate 4,389,715 of QUSF01000018.1, read as the reverse complement.
ATTACTTGTGTCCCCATTTTGGGGGAATAAAGTAGCTTCATAGAATAACTAAATAAAACAATCTATCTAAATAATTACTATTTTCAGAGGGAAGGGATTGCTTTTGAGCCCAAATACATTGAAATCAGTGCAGAAAGCTGGCCATTTACTAAATAATGTATTACCAGCTTACAAATGCATCTGCTGTCTCACTGGAACAGGTGGTAATAAACAAACCCATCTGCCATCACACACTGCAGGTAAAATTCACTTGCTTTGGAGTCTGGGAATTATTACAATCAATAGTTATATTTTCAAAGACCTTTTTTTTTTGCACTTAACACAATATTTAATTTATGAAAGGCAACCTTGCATGAGGCCCAAAGAACAAAAAGGCTCTGTGAGGCTGGAAGGTGCTGAGTGGACCCCACAACCCCTCAGCCCTTCCAGTGCACAGCCAGGAGCAGCCTGGTGCCTGCTCCATTTCATTCTTCAAGTGTCACAGACCCCATCATAAGATGAAACCTTGCAGAATTATGACTTATAATGTCAAATGTTACTAAAAATTTTGTCTAACTTTTCAAACAAATGCACAGATTCCTTTTCCCTGACTCAGTCCCTTTGAGCTACACAGCTTCAGTGTCTGAAGACTCTCTACAGAAAGCTGCTAATGTTGTATGGAATTATAAACTCCTGTTCAGTGCATAGAGACACTCTTTTGTGCATTCACTATGGCAATATTTGTTCTAAGACTAGTTTTCATACCACACAACTCCTTCAGATAATTATCATAAAAACATAGTTAGGAAAATGCAGGCAACTACTTCAGAAAACTTCCTGATATTCAGAGTGCCTGATACGTATGTAACTTCATATAAATATTTAATTTAACCTTATTAAACATCTTCCAGCATCCAACTTTCTCTTCCTTCATCTCTCAAGTGATTTTTCCCTTGAAATCTGATTCTGGACACTAAACAATCTTAAATATGGAGCTGACTTGTACAGAACTGTGTATTCTTTGATCATCTATCAGACTCAAGCATTCTACTCAATCCTTCAGACATGACTGAGAATATCCAACATGAATATTAAAGAAACTGCAAGATCTAACTGCAGTAGCTCAACAAGGACTATTACTCCATGTTATTGGTAAAGGAATTCTGCCCAGCACAGGACTTCAGTCTTCACTCATACAAAAGAATAGACCAGGCATATTAATGATCCCACCTAGACACCAAGATTTGACAGATGCTAGTTGGAAAATTCAAAGTCCTACTAAGTTATTTATCCTGTCCCCTTATTTAAGAAAATATCATAATTCATTTCAAGGCAAAGTTAGCCTTTTCCAAAATATTTTATGTCATACAAAAGAATAGTTATTAAGATGAGAATTCTATGGTCTTCCTTGTTGTCATTTTTATGCCATGTCCTTTTTTTGTCATTTGCAAGCCAGAACTCAAGGAGCTGGTGTTTTCAAGAAATATTTAGATGGTTTTTCAGGTCTCATCCTAACCACAAGTCCCAGTCCTTGGCACTGGTGGCAATTCCCTGCAGCTGGAACATATGTATCTTCCCACAACCCTCTACAGATATTTTTTTCTTCATTTTGTTCTCTCCCAGTTCTCCAAGCCCTGGAAAAGTATTTTTCAAATTATCTTACTTCTTAGCAACAGTCCCTACCTAAAATTTATACTCCTAGAGAACCATCATGACCTTTAACTCTTCGAATCCAGATGTCACCTATTTACATTCTATTTGATTTAAGTATTCTGTTAACGTAAGTATTCTGCTTTATTTCCTTCTGATAATTCTGGGAGAAATATTTTAGTTATTTAAACTAAATAACCTGCTGACTGTCAGCCAGCCCTAATCAAGACCTTCCCATTGTTTTAACATCTGTTTATTCTCAGCTGCTATTTTTTCCTCTCCAGTGATTCTTTGTACCATATCTGTCTCTTCCATGAAATCCAACTCACCAAAGCAGCATAGTGAAGGAAGTACTGATATCAGCCAAATAAGCACATCATAAAAAGGTAAAAACTTCCTGCATGATCCACGGGGTTTAGGAACACTTCCACGAAGTTGCAATTTGGTTGATACACAAAGCAAATTGAATGGTTCTCTAAATATATGAGGACAGGAAAATAACACAAACAGAATGTGAGGAATTATTACTGTACTCTCAAATACTAATAGCATTCATCAGGTTCATTTCAGACCCCTGGAGAAGCGCTGCTTGGATAGTAGATAAAGATGAAGTTGATAAAAGAAATGAATGGAGTCTCTTGGAAATAGGGACAGTCTTTCAGGGCTCTGCATTTTGAACACAGGTAGATGAAAGTGGCATGTCTGACCTTAAATGTAAAACTTCACTTTAGAGATTGATTTATTTGTGCTGGACTTGTCAATCAAATCAGGCATGAATATATTCCAGCAGCTGTAAAATTTGATTAAAACTTATTCCAGCCTTTCTTTTTGCTAAAGTCTGAATACATTTAGATGACCTGCTGCTTGTGAGATTTTGATTTTGCTTGTTAATTGTTCATTATTTTTACTGTTAGGGAAACTATTCTTGCTTTGCTTTCAGCTGAAGAGCAGTTAAAATCAGTCCTTTCATATTAACACTTCCATACCCTGAGGCAACATTTAAGGTACCTTTTACAACAAGAATCCTAACTGCACATACTGCTAAATGTTATGCTCAATACTGAAAAAAAAAAAAAAAGAAATAAAATCTTAAAATACTTGCACTGTAAAAAACTAATTAGGAAACTAATGTTTTTGAAATTTAAAAATCCTATTCTGTTTGACTGGACTTCTTCCTCAAACAGCTTAAAAACCTGGCACGTCTAGGAAGAAACGGGAGACAAATTGAAGCATTTGGTAGACCTTTAACATTCTTATGGACAAAATAATTCAGTCTATCAGGATAGCTACTCATTATTATTACTTTAATATAGAAAATTATGCACTGCTATGAAAATAATTATTGAGCAACTGCTCTTTAAATATTAGGTAAATTGGTTAAATATCAGACAGACATAAGTTTTATTCACTTCCCACATCTTAGACAAATTCTTATCACTAAGATAATTCTGTCTCTTTGCAGCAACAAGAAAGCTGTGGGCTTTCATCATGATTTTGAAATTGTTGAAATTGTTCCAAAAGGAGCAATTTCAAAGGTGCAAATGGCAGAGAAAATGTTTTGTGATGAATTTATTTTTATGTCTCTGATCTCAGATAGACAGGTCTGTCTGATTGTGTCCATATTTCTGATGCAGATTTTTTACCATTAAATGACATCAATTGCTCTTATTATCTGCAGCTCCAAACTAGGAAGACTGGGTTTAAAATTCTTTTGCTTTTATACCTCTTTAAAGTAATTTCAGAATCTGCAATATTCTTTTTATCATAGCCTTCAGGATGTAAAGAATAAAGATATCTAATCCTTCTTTCATCAGAGATTTTTAATAGCAGCATGTAATTATTTTAGTGCATTTATAGAGAAAAATGTTACAGTTGGCTAAAAGAAATACAATATATGGTGTATATAGTAGGTGATGTGCATGTGTCATCTCTGAATGTATAACCAAATTAATTTGAAGCTGCATGGCCAGTTTTGTTTCCCTCCTGTAGCAGAAGTTTGAATTGTACCAAACTGTTGAAATAATAATTTTAATTCCAATGTTCTCACCAAAGTTAGAGATAATTTGATGTTTTTTAACTTTGTCAGTATAACACACAGCTTCTCTCTCATTTTACAGAAGAATTTTGGGTCTGCAATACTCTACCACTTTGGTCTCAGAAACCTAAGGTAATCTTTACATTTTTATCATTTTTAAGATGGCAGAGAATTTTTAGAAATATTATGCAGAATGCTATGTAACCACCCAGAACCAGTGCTGAAGATAAACTTTCCTCCCCGGAAAGCAATTTTCTCTTTCTCTTTGTGCTTACAAAGAATGGAAATAGTCCCAGAACTCTACTTGAGAAGTAATTGTATCCTTTCTTCTGTCTTTTCAGAAGACAAGTGTTTTTAAGAACAGTCAGGTATTTGGCCAATCTTGTAAAACAAAGAGAAGATTTAGATGACCATTCAGTTTTATCACTGGCAATTCCACCTGTAGGAGGATTTCTGCATAAACTCATAACATAAATAGTTCTGGCTTCTGATTTCAACATGTGTCCCAATGAATATGATGGGTTACACTGCTATTCCTTCAAGGTTATTTGGAGACCTTTTTCTCCTCTACAAGATCTTGTTTTCTATTGCTCTAAGCAGCAACAAATCTCAGTAATGCAGACCAGTTCTTTCCAGGGAGCAGGATACTCTGGAAGATCTTTGGATGCCGAGGCTTAAACAATGAAAAAGCCTCCACATATATCACAATTCCCATTGGCATGAAAAATGCAGTTACTCTGAAGCTGAAACTGGCAAAAAACCTCCAAACAAACCCCAAAACAAACCAAAAACAATAAAAAACAAACAAAACAAGCACCTCCCCCCCAAAAAACCCTAGAAAGCCCCAAACAAGTAAATCTCCCACAGAGAAGACAAGCCAAAATAGAAAAAAAATCCCCAAAAAAATCCAACCACCAAATATCCAAACCAAACAAAAAACCTAAAATTAAACAAAATTCCATCTTTATAAGTTTTAAAGTTGGGGCCTTGTCATTATTACAGTTACACCCACAGGCAGATAAGCTCAGTTTCAAAGCCTTAGCAGGGGAAATTACAAGTATTGCCAATAAGGAATAGGTCAAAATGGAGAGCTTTAAGAGACTCTCTGTTCATACACACTCCTGTGGTATTTGTAAGCTGTGGGTAGGTGTACTCTCCAAGCATTCACTATGTTCATGCTCCAAGTTATTTTTATAAAGCAAAGACAGATATCCCTTTTATGAACACAGCATTGTTACAGGGATAAAAACAAATATTAGTACCACTTTTAATAGAAATATCACCCATTCGGTCAAAAATGTAGAAGAATAATAGCTAAGCTATTGTAAAGATCCTAAGCATCTTGTTAATTTGTCAGCTGACAGAGTATTTTAATGCATTCAATGTGTTCTCCCTTCCTTTTAATTGTCTGATGAATGCACATCATAGATTCTGCTGCTAAAAGCTGTATTTTCTATTTCCCTTACCAGAGGCTGAGTAACAATATATAAAACGTGTTAATATTTTTACCCATTACTCATAACTTGATAGAGGAGGATGAGTATGTTTTCCTACTTAAAATAGAAAGATGGCCAAAATTGTCAGCAGGAACTTGACTGGTTTGCAAAAGAAACTTGCCCAAGAGACACACCTTGAAAGCTCTGTGAGATTAAAGACCTATGTGCCATTGGAGTACACAGGCAAAGAATGTAAATATAAACACACCATCTATGCACAGATTCATGTTCTTCAAAGAGCACAATCTAATTCAGAAAGGTCTAAATGCTCTTCTCCAAAGTGTAGTAACCCTGTCAGTGCAGAGTATTACCCCCAGAGAGATTTCTCAAGGCAGTTTTAGATGGACTGACATCCTGAAATATTCTTTTTTCATTCTTTGAGCTGAAGCAATGTAAACCTTTCTTATTCTGGATGTGATAAAAGGTACACAGAATTTCTTTTGGATGAGGAAATCTTTGTTCCAAAAGCTAGGAAACAAAATGAAAGTGCAATGAAGTTCACTATTTCACATCCCCATAGCCACTCTCATTTATGGCAGCATTCTAGGACAGCCATAATAATAACTCAAGCAAGGCTTGTTATGGGCAGACCTTCACTCTTCCCTGTGACCTCTGCAGAACCTGCTGAAGTCAAGGCTGTGGTGACTAATGCATCAGGAAATCTTCTGAATGGTTGTGATGAGGCAGGGGACAAATGCAGAGGGAATGTGTGGGGCTGGTGGGAAGTTACACATGGGAATGCACTGCAGGTGCCAGGCAGTGCTGATCTAAGGCACCTGTGCTAGCACACTTTGTGTGCCAAAATGCTGGAAGAACATGCTTTATTTGGAGCAGAAGTACACAATATTCATAAACATCTTAAGTCCTTTTTCTTCCTAAACCAGCATGCCTTGGCTGGTTTAGGAAGAATATCACTCCAGGCTTCTTATATTTCAGTTAACTCAGAAGTGATCTGTACAAATCAATAAACCCTGCATAAGCAAGTGAGAAAAAGTCTAAGCAAGCCTAAGCTTGTCAAGTGGAAAGTACTGAAGGAAAAGTACAAGTTACAAACAATTTCTCTTGATTTTCCTTTGAAATTCTTCTTTAGTATGCTGAACTGATTCAGGGCAGAAAAGCAGTGGTGGGACTAAATACCCAATACGACAAGTAAACACCAAGAAATTTCTATGCCTATCTCAGTGAAACTTCTAATCAATTAGTTGGACTGTACATGCTAGCAGCCAATATACATGTATTACCAAATCAAAGAAACTTTTGAAAAATACACCAGAAACACAATTAAAATACAGTAGAGATGAATGGGAACAAAAGAAGCAAATCACAATAAATTACCTTCTTAGTCCTGGAATGCATATCAATATCTAGAAACAATTGATTTAGTTTAATTAATAACAGTTTAAGTTCCATGAATTTTCAATATTATGCTCATAACAAGCTCTTCTGATATTTTACAGCAAAAAAACTCCAGTTATTTTAAATAATTTTGGGGAAGATTCAATCTAATCATGACTAGCAACTGTTTGGGCTGATTGTCAGATGAATGAAGACAGAGAGATGGGTGGACTACTTATCATGGCTCATAAAAAGAGAATTGCTCTATTCATTTCCCTTAGCTGTACATAGAAGTGGAATCCTATCCAGCAATACCAAAGATTCAGATTGGTTGTGCTCATGAAGCCCACCAGCTGTGATCACTGCTCTGCTACCATCGTTTTAATTAGACATTATTCTGTAAAGGTACTGCATTAACAAAACTACCACCAACAGTCAGGCAATGCAAGGAAAGTCCAGAATTTCCACTGTGGAGGATAAGAAGCTTAGAAGGAGCACTGATGCCCATTTAGGCACCCAGAAGCAGATGGAACTGTCTTGCCATCTCATGAGATATTACAATGTGGACACCCAAAATCCTATTAATAACACCTGTTAACCTAATTACAAAGAATTTGCATCTGTAATGAGTTATTTTCTAAATCAAAGAGCTTCCAGCACATCTCTTATGACTGCTGATTTGAAAGGCTGACAACTCATTTTTTTCAACCAAAACAACAAAGTACCTTCTCACCTGCCAGAGATTTAAAAGTCTTAACAGATCAAACATTGATCCTTTTGTTAGGATACAAACCTTCAACTTGTACATACATGACATCAAACATAACAACTACAAACATTTCTGAAAACTAATATTCAGACTTAAAGGTATTTGGACTCAGTTTGAGTTTTCTTACCAATTTCTCTATTTTCTTTGTGAAACTGGCTCTCAGATGAGTTTAGCAGTTGTTACTAATGATGCACATGTGTGAGAGAAGATAAATGGGCATGGTTAATTATGCAGTGTATGGTGAGATTAATGTTGTATCTGTATTATGCACATGTATCATTGAGAAAGACAATTTTATACACGAGACCAGGCAATTGATTAAGATGAATTATCAGGTCACTGAAGCTCATTTTACCATCCAGTACAATGGGCTCTGTCTGGCAATTTCAGCAATTTGGGTTAACATGAACCTCTTTTCTCAAGCTGTTTTGAGGGGTAATTCAACAGCAGAAAGGCTCAATCTTTACTGTCAGATAGATGATGTTAGAGGGGGAAATTATCATTATAAACTATCTCCAGTGTACAGGTTATCTTTCATTTTACAACATCTCTTTTTAGGGTGAAGCAATTAAATGTCTCCACATTAGAGCAGGTAAGGCTATCACCTCCTGGCTAAGTACAGTCTAGCAGTTAAATTAGTCTAGGTATAAAGAAGACTCATCAACACCATGAAAAAGACCTGGCAAACTTGCACTATTAGATTTACTACATCTGAACTACTGCAGTGACTTTCATTCTAAATGAATGATTCTCTTTTACTGTCTCCAACACTGTCAACAAGACTTAAGCTCACAGGCATGCAGTGGTATTCACAATGGAAGCTACAATTCCAGGACAGGTGAAATGTTGCCACTGCTTTTATACTTCTGTGTTGTTGGCTATTCAGTGTTGACCTCTGTGTTTGCCAGCAGTGATAAAGAGGCATTTTTAATGTATGTTTAAGCACCACTACAAATTGAGAGTAGCAGTCACATCTGATGGATTTTTACAAATGGACCCAATTGGGTCCTGCACATCTGCCACAAATGTAGCAGGCAAACTTAATGGCATCTTTATTGCCCACAAACAAAAGGTTTGGATTAGGTTTTTATTTCTAGATTGAAATTAATCTGCACTCACTGGAGATTGAGTTTACATTAAGAAAAAGATTGAAGAAGTCTTTCTTGCATCTGGAATGGAAGCTTTGTAATGGCACTCAACTCTTGTGGGAATTTTTCCCACAGTTTAGAACTATTCCCTGGAAGATCTGTTTGCAGAATAAATGGGTTTAACTCTTTCCAGAGAACATTCCACATGCTTCTTCCTAGAAATCACTATCACTTAAGAGTTATTGAAGAATACTGAATGGTCAAAACAAGCCTAGAAATTTAAACTTGGTTATATAGCATGGGTATAGTAAGAATTCAGCAGAGAGAGGGATGTTGAGGGACCTGCTGGTATTGCCTCACCTACATAAAATGATGTCATTCTAATGTTTGTAACATGTTTCTATTTGAAGGACCTTTAGAAATTGAAGGGGATGGGAAAAACTACATGTTTAAAAGACCAGTATATTAAAAATCAGGCAGTTGTAAAAATATTTTTGGAAGTGTTAATGTTTTTCATGTAGCAAGTTGTGTGCCATACTATAAAATTTGTGGGTTTTATAATATCCCTTAAAGAGTAATATAAGCAGATGGTTGATGTTTTAGTGGCAATCTCTTCTATGTGCCTTTCCAATAAAATAAAAAATGAAACTTTTCCTGGCCTGTGATGTTATGACGATACAGATAACTGAACTGTGCTGTGACATAACCATTTACTAATGTTTCCTATGAATTGTACTTTTAAAATGTAGAGGAACACCTGCATCTACTACTTAGGGAGATTCCATTCACATTTCATGCAACTAAAACATAAGAGTGAATCATTACTTAGAAAAGTCTCTCTGATGCATTTTTGTATTGGTGCAAGAGAAAATTAAGAAATAAATGTCTGGAGAAAGCACAAAGAAATTCAATTTTTCTGCAGAATGTATGGCCAGTGTTGAATTAGCTTATGATCAAGCTATGTATTTTTCAGAAACCCTGAGGAGTTCTTCAGCACCTGAAGGTGTTCAGGCCATTGCATTGGGAAGGTCCCAACATGTTCTGGCTAACTGAACTCTCCCAAAAGATGCTGACACTTCCCCAGGTCTCTGTTCTGTCCTGACTGTCCTGCTCTGCTCCTCCTCAACCATGGACAGCAAAACAAAATTTCAAACCCCAGGCACCACCAGATGCACCAAGCTGCCAATCACTCTCGAGCCAATTCAGCACGCGCACACTTAAACCTAACAACAATACCCTTTATGACCATATTTACAGCACGACACAGCAGCATCAGTGAGGGCTCCTGCACGGTGGGGATATTAGTTCACAGTTAGAGACAATCCACTTTGGTAGACAAGCTGTCCTTTTGTCATTTAAAAGTGATAATTAAATGCTGATTTTTCTTACTGGCCGTGCAGGATGCTGTTATTCCTATGACCCTTTGCATTCTGAATTTCTAGTGAAGAATAAAGCAAGGCAGCTCTCAGGGCTCCACACAGCAGGAATTAAGAGGGTTGTGGTTTGGTTTTGCTTCTCCAGCTGGCTTCTTTTTAGCTTACCTTGTAGTCAGATTTGGGGGCTACTTTCCCATTATTTCACATAGGTGCTATAATGTTTAATAAAATAGAAATTGTAAAATATTTTAAGCCTGTTCAATGAAAAGCACTGTCAACCATAAACACCACAGAACATGAGTATTAGCAGCTGACACTCCCATTCTTAGCACTTGCTATGTTGAAAAAAAGACCAGCAGTACTCCTGATATTGCAACACTCCTCTCTTGCTGCAAGGATTTTATGTACAATGTGAAATTAATAATAATCTAAAATACTGACAGTCTAAAAGAGGTAAGCGAGTAAAAAAGTTTAGCACTGGCTTATAGTCATCTGCTCTGAGCTAAAATTATTCAGAAATACATAAATTTAGGGACTGTGGATAGATAGAGAGATGGCCCTCTAATCCTGCAGTGGGAAAAACAAAACAAAACAATATTATTGACATTAATAAGATCAGAAGCAAATTCATCTATTGGTCACAATTTGAATATTTGAAGACCAGACTTGTGACAGCTCAGAGAAACCAATTATTTCCTTTCATCTCCCTCTGACATTTCCTATTGAATTAAAGACTTTGCTATGTTGTTTCATGTTGCAAGGAATAGTGGCCACCCAGATGGATAATGTTTCCTTTCCCCTGCAGAAGGGACATAAGATTTACACATCCTATAAAAGAAGACATCAGAACATCTAAATGCTTTTAAAATTACATTCTTCACTTTTCTGTAAATATATTTCTTTGACTGTGTGTATCCTACAACATAAAGTACATTTATAGAATCCAAAGTGGCTTACATTAGGATGCTTTTCAACAGGAAAATAGAGGATAAAAGCAGAGTACTACTTCTCAAGTATTTTGAACTTTCAGACATCACCAAAGATGGAAACTATTCTTTTTTCCAGTCATTTTTCAAAGTATCAGACTATGCCTTTATATTTTCCTGTATGGCTGATAAAATGCTAAGTGCTGCACCTCATCTATCTCCCTGCATAGAGTTACAGAACAGCTGTCAGAGGCTCTGTGCACCTCTGAAAAGGTGATGAAGCTCCACTTGTGGAAATGACCGTTTGTTGCAAAAGACACTTCAACATTTTCTATCTTTTCCTCTGTATGAAAGTCATTGTTGAGATACCAGCTATAAATAGAGTTTTCTTTGTACACTAGGTGCTTTTCTCTCATCCTTTCTTCCTCCCTCTGACTCTGCCCACTGAATAAGCACTTTGCTGAAGCACTTCAGCTCCTCAGTGAAATCAAACGTTCTCCTTTTAAAAATAATGAGGGCTGGTTGCAATTTTTTAATGTTTTCATCTACTGTGATAAGCCAGCAACCTTTTTCAATTATTTTCCTCTGTGATAGCTAATGGTCTTGATTTTGGAGGTTTCAAGTGTGAGTTTGAGGATTAGGATTGCTTAATTATAGTTTTATTCCTCTAAAAGTTAATGCTAAAATTACATTTTTTATTAAAAAACCCAAAACATTAGGCATCCTGGTAGTGAAAAATATCACCCAAATAGGTCAGGCCCTGTTTGAATGGTTTTTCAGTCCAAGGCTCATAATCTCCTGAGATCCCATTCTACCTTAATGGTTTTTCACTCCTTCACAAAAAAAAAAAAAATAAAATCATCATTTTGCAGACAAGATAGTGTCAAAACATGGAGAAAAGAAGTACATCATGTCAAAATAATGCAGGAAAACAAAAGTTAAAGTCTTCCACTCACTGAAAACAGCAGAAATCAAACTCGGTCAGACATTGCTGCTGCTACAGGAACCTTCCAGCAAAGAGGATTGAAGACTGCAAATCACCACTTACACACAGAGTTATGTCCTCTGAAATTTTAAAAGCTTAAGCTAAATATTGAAAGAACATCAGTTTAGAATATTCATGGCTCTGATAATGATATTTAAAGAGCTTCCCTCACAGCAAGACATAAAAGCACACGATAGCTCCGGATACATTGCTGGCTGTAAAACAACTTTCATTGCAATCCTTAGTGTGTTTCCCACACAATGTGACTTGGAAAACTGATAGGCAACCTTAATCGAGTACACACCTACATCATTGAATATTTAATGCTAAAATCTAGGAGAGGCAAACCTTAGGTAGCAAAACTCATATAACATTAAACACTGTTAGACAAGATATTTTTCCTGTTTCTGCTGTCAGAGATATTAAATGTGTGCCACTGCATCCTGAAGACCTGAGTTTAAGATCAGAGTAAACATTCCCTCTTCACCCCATTCAACTGTCTCCTATGACCACTCAGTTTGAAAATGTTACATTCTGGTACATTATCTGAAGAACAAAAATACTTTATCTGGGCTTACTGCTTTTATTCAACACCCAGAACAATCTCTGTCTATTCCTTTAAGCTCCTTTGGATGTGAAAAAATATGGTTACATAAATCTTTGTAATCCTGAGGGGAGGATAGCATATAAAGAGTTTACTGGCATTAGGATTAAGTCTAGTGTATTACAGTGCAATCTTTAATCTCCTAAAATCTACCTCACCATTCCAAGCTGTTTCGTGCTAGTAGATGAAGCTTTGGAAATAGGACACAGCTGGCAAGAGTGATAGACAGAAAGACTTTAAAAAATAAGAAAAGAAAAGGAAAAGAGAGAAAAGAAGCATTTGGTAAAACTGTTAATGGGCTGATTTAACACAGTGACATGCATAACATTATTTTTATTAATTAAGAAATGACAGAATTTGGATGAAATTCTTGTAAAACAAATTAGGAGGAAAAAAAAATCAAAGTTTGAAAACAGGGAAGAGTCAAACTTGGACCAAAACACATCTAAAACCACACTACAAGATAGCAAAGTCTTGTTTGGTTCTGAGACTCCTTGATCCAAACAAATATAATAAATGTTTCTTAGGTTACAAAAAGGACACAACTGCATCCTGAAATGGACTTTTTGCTCTCTTTTGATGAAAGCGTATGGAATGAAAGCACTGCTGAAACCATGTATTACTCAAGAGAAGAATGTAGGAAAAGGTTATTATTAGATATATTTCTAAAGCATGCTACAGCTCTCTTTGGAGTTGTGATTTTTTTGGAGTTGTTTCAGTGTCCCGTTGAGGCACCCACGGCCTCTGCTGAGTTTGGAGGTTCGAAAGGCCAAAGGCAGCGCAGCTCAGGAATGCCCAGGCTCGGCTGGAGGAGGAGCTGGGGCTCTGACCCCCAGCTCTGCAGCCCCAGCTGAGGGATCTCACTGCACAAACCTCTGTTTCCTTTGGCTCTGGGAAGCTCAGGAAAGTATATATACTGACAACGATGTAAACATTTGCTTAAGGGCTATTGTGACCAATGGTATTTAAATATGTGATTAAATGATAACTGAATTATGCCTTACATAGCAAATACAGAGTGCATGCTCGTGCTGTATTTGGAAAAGACAAATTTCCTCACTCCTTCCTTGTGGCTGCATTCCCAAGGCACAGGAGTATCACACAACGAAACAAAAAAAACAATGAAGCAAATTCTTCCACTTCTGTCCTGAAGTGTTACTTAAATTTTGAACCTGAAATCACTGTTTTGAAAAGTTACAAGTGTCAGTTCAACAAATCATTAGACTCCAGCACAAACCTCTGTATCTGCCTGGGATACTGCCAGCATAGTCTGGTTTTTTTCTTCCCACACACTCTTTTTTCTTTTCAAAGGAGATGCTAACTTTTCTGTATCTCATATCATTCAACCTGCCTTTTCTGATCTTTTAATACACTAAAGGTCTGGCTGAAGATGAGCCATAGTACACAAAAATATCTTTATCTGATTTATGAAAATAAATTTATGCAAATTATTCTGCATATAACTGATATTTGCCAGCATTTCAACTGTTAGGTAAATTTTATGTATTTCCAGCACTGAAGAGAAATATGAGAGGAAGTAATCATGGTACTGCAGAACCTACAAGACAGCACAATAAAAGCATTTCTTTCTTATTTAGTAGTTTGTATTTCCAAAGCACCACAAAATCATGAACAAATTAATCTAGGGCTTACACTGAATTTTACTGATAAGGACATTAAAAGCCTTTAGCAAATGTTTAATTGAAATAACTGCTGCACATTAATTCCAAGAAACTTGTTCTAGTGTCTTAGAGATTTAGCAAACACCTAATGAGTGAACTCAATATGCCCCAGTGCACAGAACTCTGTGTGCTCTTCTTGAGTCTCAACTAGCAGGAAAATGCTTTGAAATGACATCTTAGAAAGAAAGGAAGGGCACATTTACAGAAAGAATCTAATGATACACTGTCCCATGGAGCAAGAGCAGAAACCACAGTCTTTAAGGTTGTCTTTTAGTTGACGGTGTAGTTTTTCATGCAGGGAAAAAAAAAAAATCACTCTGTCGTTTTATTAATTCTGAATTTGACTCTCAAATCCAAAAGCTTGCCCTTTTTTTAAAGCAAAAGTGTAACTGTCGCCCATTTTTCCCTTCAAAATCAGTAAATTAATTGTGATAATTCAGTAAAACCTAGCAGAGAATGCACTGTGATGAACCCAAGGGGTTTCTTAGGAAATTATTTTTCAAGGAAAAGCATCACTGCTTTTTCTGCTGCCTCCTGATAGAAATCCGAATCCTTCGGGGTCCCCACTGAACACCACTGTCATGAATGCAATTTTTATTTTGAATTTGTTCTTCTTGCACACTCATTTTTGACTACAGTGTCTGGCATTTAATCCATTTGTCTCTCTCCCCAGTAAAAGTTCAATGTAAAGAAAAAAGGGGGGATCCTTCACATCCACGTCTCAAACCACTGTTCGTTTGACAACTTCTCAGGGTACACCTGATGCCATTTTTCAGATGACAAATAATGACAGTAACCAGTGTCAGGCCAATAATGATCCCTGGGGACCCCACTAGTGCCAGGTTGCAGTTTGAGGAGCCACTTCCCACCCACTGCAGGGACTGTGACACATCAGCTTCTCAGCAAGGAGATTGGGAAACTCTATTAAAAGCCTTGGAAAAAGCCAGGCAGTTGATATTTATTGCTCATCTCACTTCAACAAAGCAGGTTACTCAGTTGTAGGAGGTGATCAGGTTTGTCAGGCATGATTTACCCCCAGTGATTCCAGGCTGGTTTTTCCAGTCATGTCCTTCATCTGACCTGTGATGGCCCCAGGGGGATCCATTCTCTGAACTCCCCGGGGACTGCAGTAAGACTGACGGGCCAGTAATTTACTGAACACTCCTTTAAAACTTCCTTGGAGATGGGTGTGGCAATAGCCTTCTTCCATCTTGTGGACATCCCCTGACCTCCAGAACCACTCCGAGGTTAGGGAGAACGGCCTCCCAGGGATGTCAGCAGCTCCCTAAACTCTCTCAGCTCCCCACACCAGGGCCCAGCACTTTGCAGCTGAAGCTCCTGCAGAGTTCATGTACCAGCTCTCCTGCACTGACAGCGATGCTCCATCCTCTTGGTCTCCTCAGCAGGACAAGGTTAGGTCGTTACTATGCTTTAGACCTTTGCTTACCCAGATTTGGGGGACGTCAGCAGTAAAGGATCTGGAATTTGAGAGGGGAAGAAGAGGGAGGGCAGTTGGCTGAGTAGGAAATGGAGAGGAGAGTGAATGACAGCTTTCATGGAAAGAAGGTGGAAAGGAAGTGTATTAATTCTTAGAGGAAGGGGTCCTGCAGTTGCAAGCTTGAAGCTCTTTGGAGATCCACCTGTTCAGCCTACCTGTGCAATATTTTGCTAAGTCTCTACCACATTCTCTGAATTATTTTTCTGCCAGTGTCTCTTCAGGAAAACATCTGCGCTTTAATGTGAAAGAAAAAACTGACAATGTATTTTTCCTATATGTAGATAATATGCTGAATTTCAATTTAACATCAATTCCTCCTTGAATAAATGTACAGAAACAGTAAGAAGTATGCCAAGAAAAGAAACAAAACCTGAAACTACTTAGACAGTAAGTAAAATAAAATTTATATCTAACAGAACAGCAGAACTTACCAGGCAGCTATGAAGTGGATTCATTGCTCTCAATGGATATTCAAATGCAAATATTTGCCTTAGTTATAAAGACATGAACATTTAAGTTACACTGCCTTATATAATGTTGTTTCTCTCCTAAATCTTGACAGAGAATTTGTCATCAACTCAAATGCAACTCAAATTTCTTTAAAATATTCAGCATATATAAAATTAAAATTGACTGATTTCACGAAACAGTTTTAAAATCCATGAGTTATTATTTTCAACATTTTTATGAAAGAAGAGAAAGGTAAAAAACCTCATGTATTCACATTCACAAAAGACTACACCTCAGGAGAGTTAAAATTGAATAAATTGTGAACAAATGTTGATTTGGGGGGTGGGGTTAAAGCAACTTCACATTAGTGAAATATCCTATGGTGCCTTACATTATTGATTCTCTGTCAACATCATGGTAGTTCTTTTCTAAATTAGTTCTGTGGCTTGACCTTGAAAAGATTGTGATGCAGAGTCCACAGGTTCATTCTAATTGCTGTTTTTCCTGGTGGACTTAACCATGCCAACCTGTCACTCATCAAGACCATTTGTCTGTGAACAGACTTAATTAAACACCTCAAATCCAATTTCTCTGATCCTTTACACTATTAAAAACCCCACATGTGCTCTATTAGCTATTAGGAGTTTTCTAAAGGAAAAACTCTAACATCCTCATTGGCGTTACTCTCTACTGTTGAAAAAAAAGGTAGAATTCAAAAACCAAGATTATTAATTAGGATGGGAAAATAAAAAATTTCAAGAGACAACAAAGAATTGGCTAACTCCTAAACATACAGTAGAAGATTAAAGAATGATTCAAAGCAGCTACACAACTTTTCCCTGTTCTCTTTTTTCCCTCATCTCCTTCATATAAGATCTTCAACATGCTGTACAGGCTTGACTTGAATATGAATTTTAATTTATCTTCAGGTTTAAACAGGTAACTGCATTACTTTTTGTGAAAGCAGTAAGCATTTTCAGCTTCCTTTTTTGTGATTTAAATATCCAGCAGATGGGTAGAAACAGCGTAAGTGAAAATGCCTCAAATATAAATGTGCAGTTTCATTAAAATTATTGAGAAGGTGTTTTTGCTTTCTATTCTTAACAAATTTTCTTGCACTTTTAACTTTAGTTATTAAATTGTTTCCAAATTACATTTAACCATGTCTTGTCTTATAATTGCATTCCAAAGTACTTTACATTTTAAAAAACTAATCTTAGAGTTTTGTAAAAGATTATTCTTCATTTAATAGATATTCACTGCACCACCAAGTACAGTCTTCAATGTAGATTGCTGAGGGTTATAATTTAAAAGCATTTCTTAATAATTAATTTTTGAATAATTAATAACTCTTACATTGGGAAATATTTAGAAAAAGCTATTCCTATAACAGCTTTCATGAGGCAAAAGTTAGTGGTTATGGCTGGTTTTATTGTTGCCAAGTATTTAATGCCTGTTGAAGCAATTCTCTATCCTTGCTCTCAGTTACATATTTTCCAGAATTTTATGGCTGCACCAAGAGCCAGTCTCTGCAGCAATGTTTGAAGAGAAGTTCCTTCATGACAGATACTTAATAGGCTAAGTACTGTTTTACCACTCTAATTAAGGCTGCAGTAACATGCACTAAATAAGTGCTCAGCCCAACCTCTAAATTTGAACTACACTATGAAGACATCTCCGAATTCAAACCATTCCCAAGCACAGCAACAGTTTTTTATTTTATAGCTTTATCAATTTGGAGTTTGGGAATACAAGGTTTATGTCATAAAACCATTTAAAGAAGAAAGGGACTGAAGTTTCAGAATTACTGTGAGCTTCTAAAGCAGTGTTCAAATATTGCCTCAATGGTTCTGTCATTAGAATTTAGATCCTTGATGTTAGAAAAACCTAGAGGGTTATTTTCATGTTTGGTGCAACAAATTATGTGAGCTGCCTTAAAATACAACAGTAATCAATCTAGGAAAGACACATATACCCAAAACAGTGCATATGTCTAATCTGTGTACTGCCAGGCTTGATAATTCTCTTCTGTTGAGTTTGTATCACCTCCAAGAAATATAAACTAACATGACAGTGTCAAATAAAGCAAACTAATGTAGCATGATTGATCTCTGGTGTCAGGACAGCCAGACTGATCCCTATGTCATTCCTAGGGCTAGACAAGAGACGTTTCCTTGAACACTCAATAACATATTGTATTTCTACAGCTGCTATAGTGTCTGCCTCATACAAATGCACACATTCACTTTTTATAATACTGGCAAATCTTCCTGCATAGGGTTTTATTAACCCTACACGTCACTGGGACTGGAAGGAGGAGAAAAAATATTTGTTCATCTCAAAACAGTATTTTCTATGAATGAAAACCTCTGCCTGAAATAAGAGAGCAGAAGTCAATATCCAAAGTACTACTGGAGGTGATGGCTCTGCTGCACACGAGCAATGCAGTTTATCTGATACTGAGAAAGACTGAGCATTCTTACATCAGACCTGCTCTCTTCACAGACACACATCCCTGAATTTGAAGGCTAAAAATATCTATGCTAAAAGTGCCAGTCCATTCTCTCTTGTGGTGACTATCACTCTTATAATTCATTTCTCCCATTCTTTAAATACTATTTTACATCACACCAATGTATATGTGAGCAGCATCACTGATATAAATGGAATTAATCAGTATTCAGCCCGATATGCTTGGCAGCAGTACTTTATTTTTCTAACTGTTCTAGTTTATTAGGCTTCCAGACATCAGTTCTCATTTGCAGGGAGGTATAATAATGCGAGTAGAATCCTAAAAATTGTATCTGTTTGGCAAGACTCTTGCAAACCAGATATGTGCTATGACAATGCTCCTGTCCTGCATAATAATTAAAGAACATAAATTACCCTGAGTCAGAGCACTTGTCCTTGTGGCTGCTGTGGTGTCTCTGGCTTGTTCAATGGGTGAAGCTGTCACAGGAGCAGAGAACCCTGGCGGCTCCCCCTGCATTGACCCAGAATTCACAACCGTAGGACTGGGGTTTTTACTGGGTTCAAATTGTCTCTGTGCTTTCAGCACTTTCAGGGATGAAAAAAAACCCCATATAATACCAGCCAAACTGCCAGACCCTGCATTGCTCTATTATTTGTCCTCATTATTACCCTTGTTCTGCCAGTGTTAGCTTTTACAGACATCAGAGACACCCTGCCTTGAAAAGAGAGGACACCTCCACAGCACAGCCCGAGCGAGGCTGCTCCAGCCTGCTCAGACGTGCCCAAACTGCAAGGAGCATCATTCCAGCAAGGATGTGGGAGATGAGCCAAAGGCTCCCAGATTGGCACCTGCTGCACCCCAGTGGGGCCTGGCAGGGCAAGGGGCAGCTGGGCTGGGAGAGCCAGATAAAACTCTGCTCCCATGACAAGATCTACTAAAGTGATAGTTTTGTTCTTACATGTTGCTGCCACAGCTGGTGCTCAGCAATTACCTCTTTTACCTTAGAATTCCACACCTTTTAAGCTCATCCTGACTCAAAAGATTCATTGCTCCTCTTTCAGACTTAGCATTAAAAATGAAAAAAAAAAAAAAGCAGTATAATATTTGAACATATAAAATATCAAACCAGCAAAGACGGGAGAGAAAATCCAATTTATCTATAAATTACAATCAATTGCAAGTGGGAGGTCTGAAGCTTGCCAAACTAACAATAGATCTCAGTTCAAGATCTTTTGTTCTATAATTTCACTTGGAAACTTTTTCTGATTACTCAAATAGACATAAGCACAACATAAACACAACTTAAACACTCTCGTTTATGTATTTCACAGAAACAATAAGTCTTATACTTAAGGTCTTTTGTCTCTCAGAATAAGGACTGAGAGGTCAAGTTTTCTAAATTGTCTCCTTCTTTTTATGCCACCCCATAAGAAGAATTAGAGTTAGCTTTTTCTGTAATTCTAAGAATTATTAGAAATAAACTTTGGACATATATTTGTATATAAAATATTTACTTTCTCTTTAGTTTGAATGTTTCATCTATTAATAATCCATTATGAAAAACAGAAATGTAATCAAAGCAGAAATCTCTTTAGAGTACGGTATACTTTATTTACTAATTTTTTAGGATTCTTCAGATAATGAAAATTTGATATCAAGAATGCAATAATTCAAATAATGTTTTCAGAAGCATTTTTGTTTCTTTACACAATTAAAACATAGAATTTATTTTAGGGTTTACTTTTGCTAAAGTTGTAATGCTTATGACAGAGATTTCTAGATTAGATAATAGCACAGGGTTCCTTTCATTACTCTGCCATTTTCTATAAAAACAGAAAGTATTTTTGAAAATTTGAAAAATTGTAGTATAAAACTTATCATGATCAAAGCTGAAAACTGGCATTACATTTGATTTAATAAACCAGTGTTAAAAGAAGGTAGAAGAAACCCTGAGCAAAACAGTAAATTTCACATAGGATCAAAAAATTCACCTTTCCAGCCTGCAATGATGCTCATCTGTGTTGTTTCTTGTTAAAAGAGTTCCACAAACAAAGCACAGCCAGACCTGCTGCATTTCCTTCTGAGCCTTACCAAATTACCAACACAGATTATTCTCTGTACACATGCAGAGGCAGATTGCACCTTTTATTCTTTTCAAAATACCAGCCTTTTGGTCCTTCATCCTTAAAATAAATATGAGAAGAAGGATCTTACGTTTTTAAGCGTCTTAGCAATAAGTTCCCATGTTTTTTCCAAGGCATAATGACTCAGAGTTTCTGAAGATGGGACTTAGTTGTGACATGTATTTTGAACACTAGAGTGTAAAGTGTAGTGAGTTCTACTACTTCAGAAGTTATCAGAAAATGTAGTGGCAAATTCTGCTCTACAAACCACAACTTTGTCTTAAGAACACTTTTAAAAGATTTCAAATAACAGTTTCTTGTACATTGAGATGGCAAGTGGCTAAACTGCAATTTATAAAATGTCACATCACTCTTTAATCCCCTGATCTCCAAAGTATTAGGATTTGATCTGTATTGCAAATAGTACAGGTCAATTTCTTCTTTGGTATGTGGCTACAAAGAGTTGGAGGTTAAGTGCCAAAACCAAAAATGTACATTTTTCTCTGCTTCCAAACAGTGTAAACTGACATCATTGGACTGAATACTGAGGTGGTACCATCAGTACTGAAGTGTTACTTCAGTGAAGTCAAATGTGGCTGAATTTACAAAATACTCTCATCTACCTCATTATCCCCAGCAAGTCCTATAAACAGTCTGTTAGAAGATGCTTACCAAAACAATATCAAGCACAGGTAGCATGTCTTCTGAATAAAAATAACTTTCATGTAGAGAATGTAAATAACTTTTTTTTTTCCAAGAGAAACTAAGAAAGTTGTACTGAAATAGGCTGTTGGTCTGCCCACTTTATCAATCATGACCTTTAAAACAGAATCAACAGGACTTCTTTTTCTTATTTTTTAAACAGTCCACTAGAATTTTCAAAGAAAAGAAAAAATCACTGAAAATAAACTAAATAAACTGAATGAGTACAGGGGAGAGAGATGGTTAACACAGCCAGCTCTGATTTCCATGAAGTATTCAACTAGATCCAATCACCAAAGGGCCTTAAATTAAGCTGACATAAGATAAGAGAGAAGGTCCTCACAGGGATAACTAAATAAAAGATCAGGAAGAAAGAGTTGCAATAAATAGTCCATTTTCTCAGTGAAAAGAACGTACAAGTGGAATCCCACAGGGATCTTTGCTAAGGCCTCAGCTGCTCAACACATTCAGGAATGATCAGGAAAAGAGAATGAAAAGGAGATTGAATTTGCTACTGAAGACAAGCTTTTCAGGGGAAGAAAACCAATAGTGGACTGAAAAAAAAAAAAGTTGCAGAAAGGCTCTGTGGCACTGAGTGATTGAGAATAAAATGGCAGATGACATTGGAACCAAACAAATGTAAAGTGATGAACTTGACAAAAAAAGAAACAAAAAAAGAGAAAAAAAACCAAAAAAAACAAAACAAAAAACCAACCAAACAAACAACAAAAAAAAAACCAAGCTAAAACCCCATACAAAAAAAACCCCAAACAGTTTTAACTTTATGTACTCAGGAACTGATTCTTAGGCAGCTACTGCCAGAGGCAGCAGAGGTCGTAGGTTAAAATCACAGCCTTATGAATACAGCAGTTCAGTGGCTTCAGAATTATAATCACAGGGAAACCTCAAAGTGTAAGGCTTCTGTGTAAAATTTGCATTGTGTCCACATCATGATTATTATGTGGTCCTTTCATCTGAGAAAAAGCATTTGAGTAGAATTTGAAATAGAACTTGACAAAAATTAATAAAGGTAACCAAGTAACTTCCACAGAAAGAAGATATTTAGCCTAGCACTCCCAAACTAGAAAAACATCAAACAAAAGCCAAGAGAGGCATGAAAAAGGTGAAGGAAGAACTGGTTAGCTGCCCCTTCCATTGCAATAACGAGAAACCCTGAAATACAGATTCACAGGTGAAGGTTCAAATCAAAATCAGGCAGGCACCACTGCAGGTAATGCAAAGATGGACTGTGGAACTCCCTGACACAAAATATAGAATGAATGCTATAAACAGGCATGAATTCACAAACTTTGGAAAATATTATTGAAACAAAAATCTTACCAAGCTTCTTAAGACCAAAAAGCCTACCCTGGATTCAAGTAAGTCCTTTTTGTTCAGATGCCATGAAAGCATCCACAGAATTTCCACAGTGTCACCTTCTCAGCTGCATCCATCTTCACCCGCGCTGGGCTCCCAGAGCAGAGGGGCTTTAGTCTGACCTGCTGTGGGCATTTCCACGGGCAGGCTGCCAGTAACCAGAGCAGGCACCGTGTCCCACAAAGAACTGCAGGGCCAGAACCCCAAGGATAACCATTTCCAAATCCTCTCTCAGCGGGACTAATTCAGAGTGTGCTAACCAAGCAGTCTATCGTCAGCAATTTAAAAGCCTTTTCTGGAAACAAACATTTTCTCTTTGGAGAACAGATTTTCATTCTGAAAATGAATTTCAAATGAGGAGGAAATAATAATAAGCATATTAATAACTTCACAGTTATTTGTCATTTCAAAAGTCCTTTATAAGGGAAATAAAGATTAATCATCTGTTCTCCAGAGCAGGAAAAATGGCAGAGCAAGCTGTACATGAACTCAAATGCTGGTTTAGTGTTCTGTAACTTGAGCAATACAATCTCCTTGGATATATAGGAAAACTTCAGTGACAGTTAGAACAGAGATTTTATTCTATACATTATAATAAAAGGTGTTTTTCCTTCATTCAGAATGATTTATCCTCCAGTCTCACAGCTAATTTGAGCTGCAAGAAAAGTGTCATAAAAGCATATTGTAAAAAAATAGAGGAAAAAATAGGAACATTGGATCTCAGTTCACCTATGCTACTAACTATAATGAATTCAAGAGTTTTTAATTACAATTCCTAGCAAATTGGAAGTTCCAAAATGCCATAGGTTTTTTCTTTCTTCATGAGCTGTACCCAAAACATTTATCTATCTTGCAATTCTATGAAGGAAAAACAAAAGCTACAGTTTTACAAAATAAAAATGTATTTGAACTTGAAGATTGACCTACACATCCTGTATAAGGCTTTTAAAATCCTATCAAATGCATTTTAGTTTTCAGAGCACTGTTTTGAACTGCTGTCTGTGACCTAGTACTAAAATCTGTAAAACAGTTAACAGAGTGGGGGGTTTAGGTTGTTGGGGTTTTTTGTTTGATTGGTTTTTGTGGGTTTTATTTAAAATTCAAAACAAAATCACATAATTGCACTTAATGGGTTTAGGTTTGCTTATCCTAATATTGAGAATTTGGTCATCTATCCAACTATATCTAAAACAGCCTGTTCTCTTTATTGAAAAAGATTATGCTGTGATAAACAGAAATGCAGGACAACTTTGATCATCCATCTGTGTGCTGATCAGCTAAGACAACTTCACAGCAGTTGGTACTGAGGATCCAAAAATAACAACTGAAGTTGAACATTTTGGGCAATGGGTGAATGCAACTCAGTAAATACTGAGTTATATATTTCTCCTCATCTCCCAGTGCATGATTAGAAAACTGAAATATTTTTTTTAAAATCCACAACCTCTGAAAAATTATCTGTGACATTTAAGGGCTATGGTTTGCTAAAAAGTGCTTGATAAAATTCTTCAACTTTTGTTTAACGTTATCTTTTCAAAGGGGCCAAAAACATTCAACCCAGTCCATAGCAGGCAAAATCTCCCCTCCACAGTCTATGAATTTTAATTAATTCTGTCCATCATATCATTGACCATGTAGATTTTTTACTTTAGGCTCCAGGCAATAGCTATTCAATTGTTCTTAATAACATTTCTGACTTCCCTACACTGATTTTACAACAGCATATTCAATAACTGATATACTAGAAGTCCTGAACAAAAACATCCCAAATTTTACATCAAAGTCATGCTAGGGATAACATAAAAGTAATGGAATATATAATGAGAAATGAGCTGAAATTCAAATATTTAACAGCTAAATGCCTCTGGCTACCCAGCACACACCCCAACACAACGAGCCTGTGGGAACAGTAGGGGAATAGGCAATGAAATTGTGATGTTTAAGGACCAGTACCATCAAAGAAATAGGAAAAAAAAAATAACTGGGAGCTAAGCACAAACACCTGAGATGCCAAAAAGCTTCCTTAACTTTGTGAGCAGCACAGAGTCCCAGGTAATCCCAAAAAGGAGCTCATTGCCATGAAGGCTGAGCTTAGATCAGTCAAACCTCCCTCAGCCTTGCTCACTGATCATCTCTGAGCTGAGATGATTCACTTTAAAGATCAAAGTGAGCAGCTGCTTGAAGGAGCTCCAGCTAAGTCCATTAACATTCCTCCTCCTGAGAATGTCTTCTCATACAGGCTCAGAATGCAGCCAAACCCACACACTCAGAGGCTCAACAAGTTGGAAATGCGTGGCAGTGGGAGAACTGTTCTGGGGTTACAAATACAGGTAAGGAAGGAAATGGACACTGCTCTCAAATCAACTCATTTAGCATTACATGAGGATTCCAAACAGTTTGAAAACAGATGGTTATGTCAGAATTTTGCAGTGCAAGAAGAATTTATTGCATTGCTAACAGGAGCTTAAATTTTACATTCAAATCCTTGTTATAATTTATTCAGGAATGTACCTTTCTGGTGCTTTGTTGCCTTCAATGGCATTAATTTGTGTTTTCCCCTGATATTTGAAACAAAAAACTGAGTGCAGGTAAAAGATTAGAGCAGACAGAATCAGCATTCCTTTACTGGCATTAACCCTGCCCTCATTTATTTATGGATGAAGCTCTGTGGTTTAACAAACACAGGCACTAGGAGGGTAATGAGAGGATGCACACTCTGATATTTACTGTACAAAATTCAAATTGGGAGCTGAAGGTGTCATAATTGATTTTGTTGTGGGTTTTTCTAGAGTGCTCATCACTGTGGTATTTAAATTATTCTCCAAATTATAATTGATTAGATTCCATAATGCTCCTTAAGGACAATTAAGGCTGAAAATAACAATGCAGTGAGTATTATAGTATGATACAGCCAAAACAATACATGAGATAGAAGTTTCTGATGTTTTGTTGGTTTGGGGTTTCTTTTCTTGTAGTTGGTCTCTTGGTTTTCTTTTTTTTTAACCTCTGGATTCTAGATTGGGGGCAGACAATTATTTTTAATGAAATGGGAGCTTTAGATTCACTTCACAATCTTCTGCCTCTTGATTACACAGTTACTGACAGAAGGAGTGTATATTTTGAAATTTCCCAGCAAAGTTGACAAAGAATTATTTTGATTTTGAACTATTTTATTTTCCAAAGTAGGGAACATGGCACTTAATCTAAAGGAATATGATATTCAGGAGAGTACTTTGACTTACAAAAGTAAAAATCTGTGGGATTTAAATAATGTAACCAGCTGATCTGAGAACATTTGAATTAACATTAGTGATAAATTATTTCACAGTAAAATTATTCATACTCAGCAGGAAATTAACTTGTCATAATATGCTAGTGTTAAAGAAAGTGGGCCTCTTATCTACGCCTACGTATGTTGCATGAAATCACTGAATAGTGATTTCTCGGGGTGTTATCTAGAACATATTCCCCTCTATACATGGAGTAAAGTCATGTTGCTTATTTATTACAAATTACTGTTTTCATCAACTTTAGATTAAAGTCCTACCTCTCTCAGTAAGTGAACAATGAAGGAGTTCTAGAAGAGCTGCTCGGTGATAGCATTTTTTCAGAACACTTAAGGTAAGGAAGAAAATGTGAGCAATATTAGAACATTCTTGGCTCAACTTCTGGGAGACAATCCTAAAAAACTGGTACATTTAAGTCCAGCATTCACAAATTGCCAGAAAAATAATGTCATTTCTATCCTGTGTAAGTCTGTATCTAATTAAAACAAAATCTATTCTGCGTACTAGAAATAAATGAACTTGCTGCTTACAAAGTTGTCATTAGATGCAGCTATAACATAATGTTTCCTAAAGCATAATTTTTCTAAGGAAAAAAATGCACTGAAAGGCAAAATTCAGAAAGTACTGAGGACAATGATGTGGTGATGCCTTGAGAGGCTCCTAGAACAGAGGCTAGACAGTGCTGGAGGAATAAAGCAGGGATTTATTAAAAGGCCTTCAAAGGAAACACCTTGGGCAGTGCAAGAGCCCGGCTGAGGCTGCACCCAAGGTGGACAATGGGTCACAATTTCACACTTTTATATTTTGGAGCATTTCCATATTGGGGTTAATTGTCCAATTACAACCTCAGGTAATAAAGTCTCATTCTCCCAGTTTGCTCTCCTCAATTCACTACTGTTTATAATTTTTAAGCCTGAAGCTGCACCAGTGTCCTTGGTTCTCAGGCTGGAAAAGGCTAGTTCTCAGTTTTGCCTGACTGAACTGTGAGGAGAGTTGCTAACACTTAATAAGAAGTTCAGAGTCACACACTAAAGACAGTACAGAATCTAAAAAATATGAAAGCTAAAACGTAAGGCATCAGTGGGAGTTCTTCTGCTTCATAATTCAGGTTTTTTTTGGCAAATGAAATTTTCCTGCTGAAGAAAAAAGTCAAATTAAATTGGGATTTGGAAGAGGTGTACAACAGAATTTTGGTTTTAAGGACTGTTTTCTAGTCCTTCATGTAACAACTTAACATGGTCCTAATCTTGTTATTTTCTTCCAAATAACTAAAGCACTCACTAAAAATATGAAAAAGCATTAAGAACTTTTGCTTAAGGCATCTGTTAGTCAATCAGTTTTGCTTTACTAGGGAAAAAAAAAAGATTTATTTGTATCTTATAAACTGCTTTTGAGTGAGCAAAGTCATCATTATGATTATATTTGACCTTCACTGCTTAAACTTCAGGATAAATAATCACTATTCATACAGTTAATTAAAAATACACAATGATACAAAAAATTGAAAACTGCTTGAAAATAAAGAGAAACTTTTATTTGTAAAGTAAAGCTCCAGGTGCAGCTGTTTCTTAGGGAAAATAAAGACTGTTTTTGAAATATCTCTGCTGTTATAATGATAGTAATTATTTTTATTCTGCAGTTTCCTGAATTTGTCAGTCTCTTGAATACTATGGTATAAACCTACTGGTAAAACTGCATCTGTTGATAAACCAAATGTTCAACAGATTGGCCTGAAGTGTAAGGTGGTATTTTGCAAATCTGACAGGTTTGTCCTGATATTAAAATCAGTGTATGTCACACAAAGACACAGTTTGTGCATGTCCCTCTTTAAACATTACTACTGGGTCTCATGTAGACCCCAAAGCAACACTAAAATAGCTGGTTCTATTTTTCAAACAGATTTAAAATATATTAGTGGAATTATTTATTTGCCTGTTTGGGGAGGCTTCTGATTGTTTTATAATGTTGTTACTTTAGCATTCACTGCTTAGAATAAACAGAAGAGCTGCAGCCAAAGGGCTTGGTCAGCACTGGGATCTCAGTAACTATTCACTAAATATTCACTCTTTCCACTGAATAAAGCAGAAACTCTGCCTGTCCTGCAGACTGACACCTGCATGGTGTGAGCATTCCATCACATCAGAGGGCTGCAACAATCTGCTCTTTATAGGGAAAAAAAGGGTTGAATTAAATTCTCTATAGGTAGCAGAGCCATGGGTAGGGAAGTATTTTTCCTTTAGACAAATAAGCTGTCCTGATAAGCCATTTCCCAGCTTATTGTCACAGAGGTCTTCTATTGATCACAGCAAAACAACACTATGATTGATCCTTCTTGTTTTTACTATTTCCAATATGCTCATAAACTACAAACCTAGATACCATTTATGAGGAAGATAACAGGACAGCATGCTTGAGCCTAGGTTACTCAGTATATGAAATTTTGTAAAACAGAGTCCACCTTCTTCACATCTATTGGTTTTGCTGCAAAGGACAAGGAGACTATTTAAATAAATAGCATTGCACATAGAAATATTGCTTGATATGCCTATCAATATATATACTTCTCCATTGAATCATACTGATTTTATACATCATCCCAGCCTTAGGAGCACAGCAGCTGTCATATTTATCACCTCTGTGTTCAATGCTGCCTTCTGTTATTTCAAGTCTTACCTTCTTTTCTATCAGGCTGTGTTCCAGCTCCTATATTTATGCTTGCCCTTGATCTTCATGGTGACAATTGGGAAGCCTTTATTGCTCTTTAGAATTCAGCTTTCCTGTTGACACGTTCTATGCAAACACACATTCTTTTCTCTAAATAAAATCAGTCTTTGCCTGATGGAGCTTAGCACATTAGCATGTAACTCAAGTTACAAAAGTGGACATTTGGCAAGGAAAGGAGAACAGAAAAGGCCACAGTTAAACTGGTGCTTGCCAAGACAACAGAATAAAGTTTGCATGCATGTAGTCAGCAGCAAAGCAGCTGCTTTACTCTTTCACACCTTGGGAATTCTGTCCTTAGTCCTCTAAAACTGATGCACACACGCACAGTTGTCTGTCTTTCTGCTACTCTGAACGACTTCACTGAGAAGGTCATGAACATCCTGAAAGGTCTGCCATGTCAAGTGCTGCCAGACAGGACAGAGCATCTCCACCAGCAGTGTTGGGCTGATGTCTTTCTCAGAAATTCCACTTTCTGGATGCTTTGGGCACCAAGGTTAAGAAAATTAATTTCACATTGAAAAGCCGTCTTGTTATGCGAAAAGAAGGAATACAAGAAAAGAAGAACAAAAATGAGTTAATATTTGCCAAAATTACTGATTAAGAGGACAGAGAAAATTAAGCAGTGATGCAAGTAGCATTATCTAGAATTGGTTCTGACACAATAACAATATATTTTTTTTTTATTGATGCCCCACTCGGACATGTGCAGCGTGCTCTAGCATCATTAACACACACTTGAAACAGGAAAAAACAACATCTAAATCAAACCATACTACAGCACAGCTTTGGTTTCAATTGTAAGGGACAAGGCAGCCGCAGTTTCATATAAAGTATGTGAAATTATACATGGCTTCAGGCACTACCAATCAGCCAGTGAATGAGATGTCCTTTTATTTCTGTCACTCTAGCAACCCAAAATCCACCCCTTTAAATGCACTTGAAACTAAGACAGTGTAGAAAAAGAAGCTAAAGGAGGTAAAGATGAACTGTGCAGAGAAAACAAACTGAAATCCATATGGAGAAGAATTGCCTGCAATCTTACCATAATTTAATTTTTTTTATTGAATTAAGTACTCCCTGTAATCTGAGGCCTGTTATTGTAACCCTGTACTCTAGAAGAAGTTACAGAATTGACAGGAATTATGGTCAGACTCAATTGTCCCCTGAAGAAAATTCCTTCACTTCCAAAACTAAATCTAGAGAAAAAAAAAACACTTTTCTGCAGCACGAGTTTTATTTCATTATGTCTTCTTTTATTTTACTGCTCTTTTTTCCCCAGTAAAATTTTATTTATTCTAAACCAAAATTAACTAAAACCAAACACTTGTTTCCCCCCCACAAACCAGATACGAAAAGGACTGCAAATATTCATTTTAAGGATAAACTCTTGGAACTGGGAAACAATCTGAAATTTTGTCAGCACCATTACACCAATTTACAGAGACTTCCAGCTGCATTCTGAGGCATCAATGACCTTTCCAGAGAAAGTAATATATATATCTATTCAGTATGTTTTTTCCTTGTAAAATAGAAACAGTCCATTCACCCAGCACAAACTACACTTGTCATGACAGAGGGCTGTCCCAGTCTGAAATAGATTGCAGAGGTGTGCAGACAGAAGGGAGAGAGCAGCACCTAACTTGTGCAGAATTCTCTCCCAAGGAGCAATGGGCAGAGCTCGATATCCATGGCTGAAACAAAGATCAGCTGTGGAACTGACACTGGCTCAGAACCCAATCCTTTTATGGCACCTGCCCTCTTTGGAATTTAGAATTAAACCAAAATACATATGCTTTATCAGCAATGAATCTTGAGAATACTTCCAAACACTATAAGCAAGCAAATGCTCCTTTGAATGTTCAGCTAAACTCCTGAATCTAATTATCAGTTTGTCTTCACACTGTTCAGCTTAATTTGTAATACTTTTCCAGCTCAGAAGCCAGTTAACAGGAATTGTACAGCATTGGTAAAATTAAAGAAAAAAATAAAGAAAAAAAAAGGTATGCCTGGAAAGTGAATCTTTAATTTATTATTTTGCTGATATTTTAAACTTGGTTCTGAAAGAAGTAATTCCTTTGGTGTAGAAAAACTTACTTGTTGACCCATGAAACCAAACAAGTTTTCTCACACATATTTTGAGTAAGTAGTCTTTGCTCACAATGACTTGTATGCATACACATAATCTGCATATTAAATCTTATTTGGAAGTAACTTTGAAAAATGTGAGTTCTGTACAAACCAGTCTACAAGGAACCAACTATTAATTAAATTCTTAGTTCTAATTCACTGACTTTTTATGCCTACATTTTTCCCAGACTTTAATCTGATACCACACCTGAGACCAGGCAGGCAATTCATAGCAAAATCTTACTGCAGTTGCTTTTTTTTAAACTCACCTAATTATCAATTTGAAAATTCTTCCCTTTGTGAAGACTCAATGAAGCCTCTCTCCAGCTCCTGCAAGCTCAGGTGAAGACTGTGGCAGGGCTATGCTGCTGTAAAGAAAATGACAGATGAAGACAATTTTATTCAAATCTCTTGGACTTGCAACAGAGCTGCAAAATATAGCAGATGTGTTCAAAACAAACATTTTAAAGTAAATGCAAGTGACTGTTAATACAATTACTTCAGCATTAAATAGTATTGCTTAATCAAAGAATTAATGATATTTGTGACCCTGAAGATTCTGCATAGCCTCCACTCCTGGATAGCCCTCCACATTAAAAACACTTGCTTTTACTAACATTGAAATATAGCAAATATTAATGAATAACATAGAAACAATGTGTAAAAGCAAGACACACTATAAAGAAAAATTCTATAGCAGATTTTTTTTCATTAAGAAAATATGGAGAAGAAAAATCATCAGTTCTGTGTTCTGCCAGGCTAAATCTACTAGAACTCCATGTGATTTGCACCAGTACAGCTGCAACATCAAAGTCCCCTTCTCTGCTTAATGACAACAAGGACGGTGTCCATTAATTACTAGATTTGGAATTGGGCTGGAGAGTCATCAGTTTACACAATTTTTTAAGGTCAAGATATTGTCTGAAAAGAGATTCTCTTGCATAATATGTTTAGATAAGACAGATTAACCAGGCTTCAAGATATTGAAAAATGAATAAAGGTAGTTATTAACACATATTGCTTGTCTGGGAACTGTGAATAAGGCTACTTTGCAATTCTCTTCTACATAGGAAAAAATGGAGCTTTGTTTCCACTTGCACTATTGCATTTTTTTATTTTTCATATGCATTAGAATATTTTTCATACTGTGAAAAATAAATATATTCAGAACAGTTGCAAAACATTGCAAAGAATTATTGTGTTAAAGCTGGCGCTGATTTCAAGCAGATAGAATGTTTATTATTTCATGTAACAACCAGCATACTCAAGATCAGGGAAAAACCAAACAGATTAGCATTACTTTATTTCAGTTGCCCATTTTGGTGAAAAAATATAATATGGGCTCATCTACATCAGAAAGCATCCCTAGTGGTATGTAAGGAAAATAAATTCAATAAACAGAATATGAAAAGTATCTATTTCATTCATCATAACTTATATGAACTTATTTGGTAGGCAAAAAAATATCAAGGCTTTCACTAAGTTCTGGTAACTACTAGGAAACATCAGGTGTATTAATTGGCTTTTCCCCTCCTTAACTTCAATCAGTCCCACAAAGACAAAAGTATTGTTTGCTTGTTTTACCAAGTTATACCTGTTTTCTTGCTATTGAAAAAAAAAAAAATTATTCACAGAAATAGTGTTTGTGTAGCTGCTTCTGCATACACTTTCATAAAGCCATACAAAAAAAAAGATGCAGGTCTGGGATCAAGACTGTTCCCTACTGAGTCTGTAGGGCAAACCTTTAAACAATACCAGAGATTATTAAAACAAAATAAAAGCTGCATGACTATTGCACCACATTTGCTTTTAGCGACCTAAACCTGACTTCTCTTTGTGTAGTTCTTGTGGTCTTGCTTCCATTAGAGGTGCTTACAGGTCTACAAAATATGGAATTAAAATTGCTTTTTCCCCAGCCCAGTAAATCCATCAACGTCACCTCTTAAAAAAAGCTAGGACAGTGGTGGCCAAAAATCATAGAATGATTTTGGTCAGAAGAGGCTTTTAAAGGTCATTAATTCCAACAACTCTGCCATGAGCAGGAACATCTTCAACTAGATCACATTACTCAGGGCCTCATCCAACCTGGCCTTGAATGTTCCAGGGTTGGGGTGGGGGGGTGTGGTGTGCATCTACCACCCCTCTGGGCAACCTGTGCAAGGTTCTTGTAAAACCCTCTTTGTAAAAAATTTCTTCCTAATATCCAGTCTGAATCTGCCCTCTTTTAGTTTAAAAGCATTACTTTGTCCTTGCATAGTTGAAAAGCATTATCTTGTCCTTGCACAGTATGTGCTCTTTGTTATGAGCCCCATTTGAACACTGAAGGACCACAACAAGGTTTCCCCAGGGCCTTCCCCTCTCCAGGCTAAGCAGCCCCAACTCTCTCAACCTCTCCTCACCAGAGAGGTGCTCCAGCCCTCTGATATTTTGTCACCCTCCTCTGGACCTGCACCACCAGCTCCATGTCCTTCGTGTGCTGGGGTCCCCAGAGCTGGAGGCAGCACTGCAGGTGGGCTCTCACCAGAGCTGGGCAGAGGGGCAGAATCCCTTCCATCCCCTGCTGCCCACGGGGCTCTGGGCGCAGCCCAGGGCACGTCTGGCTTTCTGCACTGTGAGTGCCCATGGCCGGCTCATGCCAGCCTCTCACCCAGCAGCACCCACATCCTCCTGGGCAGGGCTGCTCTCCATCCCTCCGTCCCCAGCCTGGATTGACACCAGGAGTTATCCTGACCCAGGGGCAGCATCTCACATTTGGTCTTAGTGAAATTCCTCTGGGCCACTTTGGAGCTTGTCTGGGTCCCTGTGGATGGCATCCTGTCCTCCAGGAGTGCCAGCTGCAGCACACAGCTGGGTGCTGTCTAAAACCTCGCTGAGGGTGTGTTCAGTCCCACTGACCCTGGCACTGAAGATGTTAAAGGGTCCTGGGCTGGTGCAGAGCCTCAGGGACACCACTCGTTACCAGCCTCCATCCAGGCACTAAGCAGGGGAGCACTGCCCTCTGGATGCAGCCATTCCTTTGCCACCAAACAGTCCATCCATCAAATCCACATCACTTCAGGGAGAAGGCGGCTGTGGGCACCACATCCATGGCCTCCCAGAGCTGCAGGCAGCCATCCACAGCCCTTCCCTGCTGGCTGATGCTGTCACTCCATTAGAGAAGGTCACTTATTGGTTTCTGCCCCTCTTGTTGGGCCCCAAGGGGCTCCCCTGATGGGGGAAAACCTCCTTTAACAGTTCTGTGCCAGGATTGGGAGACACATGAGACCTTTTTTTTGGTCTTCAGGTTGCTGTTTATTTTTATCTTATCAAACATTTTGGCACGCTGTCTGTACCAGACTTCGCATGAGGGAAAACACAGCAAAATGGCTACTAGAATACAGTTTCAAGGTCTTTTAAAGTGGTTCCATCCAATTACTTATTAAAACGTACTTTATTTCTACCTTTCTACCAATAACTCATCCCTTATCTGTCCACATAACCTCTGCACTGTGCTTTCCTCAACCAATCACCCTGTGCCACCAACACTGCAGAAAATGGAGCAGGTGAAGAAGAAGCTCAAGACAGGGCCAAAGAACCTCCATCCTGCCTCCCATCTACTTCCATACTAAAACATCCCAAAATCTAAATCTCTCACCCTGTGACACACTGCACTATTCTCCACTGCACTGTCTCACACTTTTGTAGACTCTAGTCTGTCCTGAAGTCTTGGAAGCCCTCTCCACGGGCAAAGGTCCAAGTCAGTGCCTCTTCAGAGCAGACAGAAATATTCCCTGTGCCCTGGTGGCCTTGTCCTTGGTGAAGCTGTGCTGCTGTTTTGTCACCTCCCTCAGCAGAGCACCAGGGGATCTGTTCCCTGATCTTCCAGGATGGAGGGGAGGCTGACTGGCCAGTAGTTCCCAGGGTCTTCCTTTCTAACCTTTTTAACAGCAACATGATAACTTTTTAAGTGACAAGCTTAAGAATTTTTATAATGTATTGCCTAAATTATTTAAAAAACAACTCCAATGGCAACTAAAATATTAAATAAACACATTTGAAACATTGTTTTGGTCAAATCCTGTAAATCTGAGGTGATACATTTAATTATTTGCAATTTTTTTCTGTTTCAAACCACCAAACAACTCTATTTAACCACCATCTCCCCGTCAATTTATTCCACTCAGACCTATTTCCATTGCTATTTTCTAGAGGTCAGCTTAAACATATATAGAATATATATCATTTTAACCTGAGCAAAAAACTATAAGACATGAAACTGCTGGTGGAGCTAGTAATTTGTCTCTGCAATTGACCTTTCAGGGCTCCATCTATTTCATATTTCTATTTAATCACAAAGCCAGGGTTATTCTCACTCAGTTACTCTACATGCATTTTACCATTTTGTTCAAATGCTTACCTTTGTTGTTTTCAAATCAAGTTTGAAAATATTCTTGAATTTTTCACCAAATTGAAGAATTTTAACATTCCATGGTGTTCAGAAGTGCTATATTCTTTCCTATGCTATAATCAGTTGTATGGACTATTTTTAGTTTTGAAAACAAAATAGATGGAATTAAATTAATCACTGCTGAGTTGGCCCTTACTTCTCAATTAAAAAATAATGGAATGGCAGTTTTAACATGAACATTTAGGAAGTCATTCAACATAAAATTTGAAATACTTTTGCTTGCACCTATTAGGAAATATTCTCACAGGTCATCTGGGAGAAAACTCAATTCAATGAGCTTAACTCCACCACAGAGATGACCAACACTGTCTTTAGATCCACCATCAGAAATGCTGTGTTTAAAGAGCTGTGCTCAAAAATAGAAGATGGAAACTTAAATTAGAGAATCTATTTAAAAATATTTATAAATTTCCACTCTGATTAGAGTGCTAGCAATTAGATAATTTTTTCTTAAATTTAATTATATACCTCAATTTCATCACCTGCTCTCAGTCAGGAAGTAAAATACCTTTTATGAAATAAGATCAAACTTGCTGACTGTGCAAAGGTGAAAGTAATTCTTAGAGAAGTCATCAAGGACAAAAGCTGTTTGCCTCCAACTTTTCCTTAGCCTTCCACAAGCATGGCCATTTCTCCTGCATAATTTGTACCCTGGTATCAGAGTGTATCAAAATTTGTCCCCTGCTTGTCAGGAACATGCCCTGTGTCAATATCCTGCTTTAAAATACATGCATTTATTGATAATGTATTTAAAAATGGGAGCATTTATTAAAAACTAGCTTTTATTATACTAAGGCTGTCTCACACCCAGCAGAGTGCTGTGTACAAATGGGAAATGATCTGATACTGTGGTTGCAACACCCTGGGTGAACAGGCAGTGGTTTAGGGATCTGCTGTGAAAAGTAATATTCAAACATGACTCTCCCTCAAAGCTCCTGCCCTGGACTGCCATTAGCAAACCCAGTTCCTGTTCCAGCCTGTCTGTATTTACGTGTAAAAGCAACCATCTCTATGCATTTAAAGGTCAATGTTTTGTTTTAAGCTTAATAATGCCTTATTAAAAACAAACAAGCAAACTATAATTTATCAGAAATCAGTTTTGTTTGGTATTACAAGGTTTCTTTCCAGAGAAAGAAAAAAAAACAACCAGTATCTTCATTGAAACAAAACAACCTGAAATCCAAACAGTTGACTTCTCAGTAACTTCTGATTGAGAAAATGTCAACTGTATTCTTAAATGTTTTGTCCATAGGATGGAAAACTATCCAGACTGAAGTGTAAATAATTCACCTTTCAACTTCCTAGCTTTAAGCTACTAAATCTTCATTTATATCTTGGGTAGTTCACTAGGAAACGGGTCTTACTTTTATATCAACTTTCATGATTTTGCAATATATAGAGTAAAGCAGCTTGATTAACATTTTTGAGGCGGGAAATTGGAATTTGAAGTGTTATTGTTCAGGAAACCTTCAGAATTCTTGGAGTAGAACAATATTTTTCCCGTCTGTTTTGCTTTCTCTGCTTGTCCTAGGGGCCAGTTGCTGTGGCAACTGAGTTCCAGGATGACTCCAGAGCTGTTTGCTGCAGGAGCAGCGTCCCCCTTGAAGGAGGAAGCTGTCATGACAACACTGAATTCCCCAAACAGAGCAACTCTGAGGTTAACTGTTTAATCATATACGTGGTTTGATAAAGAACACAAAGGAGCAACTTAAGTTAAGAGAAATATGGAAAACAGCCTCCAATTTAGGCTGATTGTTCAACCTGTGCTATGTCAGGAAAGAAGTTCACTTTCCTTTCTGTTTGCAGGTTTCTCTTTAACAGCTCTCAGAGTCCTTCCTTCATCACATTACCTTCATTTTATATATACTGCCCAACAACTTATATTAATATGAAGCTTCAGGGCAAAATCCTCACCTTTCAGAAGTTAATAAGTGTTTTATCACTCAGCTTCCTAAGGCCATGATTTAATTGCTAGCAAAGGAAAGACCAGTCTAGAAAATATGCAGATGTCACCTCTGTAACTAATGTACTCTCCAAGGTAAACAAAATCCTGAAAATAACTTACTATAAATCTAACACTTCTTTAGCTCAAAAAAGGGCTTGCGTTCATTAAAATTGCATCGAGACATCACTTATCAATTTGGCAGATCTAATTATTTAGATTTTTGCCTTTAAAATCTAATCAGTATCTTCCTCCCAAATCATTTTTATGCTCCTTCCTCATTACAAAAACTGCTATTTTCAACTTAATCAGTTTCACTACACAGTTATATTTCATTAGACACTAAAGAGCTGTGAGATTGGGGTAGTCTATTAAAGAAAACATTAAACATAGAGCTTGATTTCTGAGAAATAAAGAGCTCTACAGGACTCCTAATGGAAGAGATTGGTGGAAACATCATCCTAACAGAAATTTAGGAAGTATACTTTGCAATATATAATTAGGCATTAAAAGCATTGTGTTTGAAAGAATTTTCAATATATATAAATGGAATTATGGCTAGGCTATAATTACAGCCACACCTATCTTTCCTGTGTACAAACCTTCTAAACAAGAGTAGCATTCCAACCTCAGGTATATTTTGACACCAAAGGCTGATCACACATCAGCCTTTGGCAAGATGGGGATGAGGAAGGAGCAAACCAGAAACCCAGAAAAGTTTTCAAGCTTCTTGTGGAGCTGACAGCCATGTCAGAGAGCATTGAACAAAATCCCACTGCTTTCATGGTTATTTGAAGGTTATGAGTTTGCTGAGGCAAGCTGAAATTCTCCAGAAAGTCTCATGAAACAAATTTTGTGGGACCTTATAGAAGAGATATGTAACTGCACTACACAGCAAATGCCTGTTTCTATCTTTTGGTGCTCCTCTGACTGTATGATACACACCTAAAAATGAACACAATAATTTTGTTTAACAGCAGAAAGAAATTGGTTTATTTTTTGTTCAAAAACTCATGCTTCAGTTCAATTCACCTATTTTAAGAGCAATAAAAGCAAACAACAGGGAAGATCAATGTGAAAAACCCAAATCCCATAATGATACTGTAGAGGAGACACTATTCAAACTGAAGTGTGCCTGAGCAAAGAGTGATAATGGGTCCATCAAGCTCAAGACTGCGATTTTAGATAATAATGAGATACCAAATGTTCAAGTATTAACTTCTTAAAAAGACTGATTTTCAAAAAGCACCAAGGGTGAAGTGAAAAAAGCCCAGGTTCTACAAGTTTCTTTCAGCCCACATTGCAGTTTTGAATGCAGTAGGAGTTCAGGGCATTTGCCCAGCCCAGACCCAATTTAAACTGTATATCAGGAATAGAGCTACAAGTTTGTACCAGCAAGACTTCTAATGTTTTGTCTTTAGCAACAATCTTTCATTTTCAAGGAAATAATACAATTCCCTCAATGTTACTTTATGGAAAACAGGAAAACACTAGCATTAAAATATTGCTTCCCAAGGATAAAACAAACTAGGCCATAGCACTGCTTGAATACAGGTGAAAATGTGCACAATATTTAGATATGCAGGGGATATTGCTGATGTGTCTGCAGCTCAGAGAAAATTTACAGCACAAACTTTGAGTGAGTCAGTATGAAGGCTGCTGTCAGCAACAAAAATCATCTGCATCTTACACATCTACCACATGCAAAACACTTCTGCAATGATCTCATTAAGGAGGCTGTGCCATATATCAAAATAATGTTATACCTACAGCAGCCTATAGATACTAAAATATGCCCTCCCTGCTTATTTTGTACACAGTGAAAAATGAGACACTTGTGGGTAAGCTTGCTCATTAATTCTGACAGATAATTGAGAGTACATGCTTAATACCACAACTTAAGTATTTGAAAGCCACAGAAATATAAATGTTTGTGGAAAAAAGAGAAAGGGAGAGGAATGGAGACAGCAACTATTTGAACTACACAGAATTTTAAATGGGTAATAATTAACTTGATGGTGAGTAGCTGAGATGAGCCACAAAAAATTCACAAGCTGTCTTGAGCAGTATCTAAAAATAGGGCTGAAACAGAAGAAACACTTTTTCAGCAATTCTGAGTTTCTTTCATTCTTTGTTGAAACACCAACTTCTATTTACTTTAAAAAAGCTGAGGAAGTTCTGTACATACACACAAAAGTATTGAGGACTGACTTTGACTTATTCATGACCTTGAGTAGATCAGCATTCATTAAGATGGAATAAAACTGAAGAGAGAAACTCCTAAAAGTTTTCTCTCAAAAAGACACAGCCAAACCCAGAGGTGCCTTCTATGGCTGGGATCATTCATATCTCAGCACCTTTGTGCAGCATGGATATTCCTCTCCGTTCGTAGTTAAGGTTCCATGCACAGCCCAGGGCACAGCTTCATTTCCTGCTCAGGAACACCCTTTGAATAGCAACAGGCTGGAATGGCCCTCTGAGTACCAGGCAGCTGCAAGAGGAGCTTTGGCAGAGCTGCCTCTTCATTCCTTAATCAGAAGGGGAAAGCAGCCCCCATCCCTCCATTCATGGGAAAATGTGTCCAGAGAAAAGGAAAAACCTACAGCAACAGGAAAAACCTGCTGGGATCAGACATAATCAAATCATCTTTAGAATGGCTTTGTGTCTAGAACTGATCCTGCTCCTCACGAACCAAGTGGATTCCTCTCCTCCAATTTTCCTTTGCTGTATAAAATCTATACATAATCCACTCTGTTCCATATTTTCTAAGCAGCACCCATCACATTGTTCATTCAAAGGTCAGGCCAACACATATGGCATGCAATTCAGAACAGCAAACATGAAAACATTTGTCATTAGTCATTAAAAACCCTAAGTATAAACATAAATAATTACCTAGAAAGGATATTTCATTTCCTAGGAAAGGAGGT
This sequence comes from Chloebia gouldiae, assembly GCA_003676055.1. Classification (NCBI taxonomy): domain Eukaryota; kingdom Metazoa; phylum Chordata; class Aves; order Passeriformes; family Passeridae; genus Chloebia; species Chloebia gouldiae. The sequence goes on along the minus strand of QUSF01000018.1, from coordinate 4,349,710 downwards.
GGCAGTAGATGCTCACTAGCAATGAGTCACAGCCAGTACAATAATTTGAAAATTTCTATACACAGACAGTGCTCCAGCCAACAAATAACATAGGCAATTCCTGCTCCTGTTAATGTGTCTGTGTGCCTCATTTCAGGAGCAGCATGCCCAGTGCTTTCCCCTTAAGGTGGCTTGAGCAACTGGTCTGTATTTTAATGGAGAGAACCATATGCAATGAAAACAGAACTTCCAGGAGACCAGCCACAATTTTAACTTGTTCTTGTTGCCAGAGTAATAATTACAGTGAAATGGGAAAAATACCCAAGTACACACCTACTATAAACAGATGGCTAATAAAAATTTGGGGAGCTCTTTCAGTACAGAAATTGAATGCTCTGAAAAGACACCTACATAACAAATGCTTGGACATGTTGTCTCCTTTTATAGGCTACTTAAAGATGTGCCCTCCACCTCAGGAGCTGAACTGCTTTTTCTTTTATTAATAATTATATGCAGAAGTGTCAGAATATGTTTATACTAAATATTAAGCTTTATAATAGAATGTTTTGAATATTCTCATAAAATACAGGCAGTAGATATTAACTATTAATGTGACATACACTAACATGGCCATGAATTTTTATGTTATTGATCACAGATTTCTGGTCTACCATCTTTAAATAAAGAATAATCTTGATGAAATTAGGAGTTTACAATATATATTGTAAGCTTGGTCCACTGAGATTTACTCATGCCTGCAAACATCTGCTCTGTTTTGTTCTTCCATTTGAAGACAAGAACAAATATTTCCATTTGCTCAAAAATGCTGACAGGTGAATCAATGTTTCAAGATTCAAATAAGTCAGCCCATGTTGCATTATTCAGTGTATCAACATGACTTCTCAACAATAAAATATGGTCTAATACAAATTTGAAGTGATACAAGCAAATATCTGTTTTTCTTGCAGAAGAAAAGCTGCTTTAATTTGAAACTGTCCCTCCTCCATCTGTAAGAAAAATGTGAAATATTACAAATTAATTACTTTTGCCTGCCTGTCTTCATCCCAGTTGATAGCAGAGCAAACACAAGAAATAAGGAGAAATCTATCTTTTCCCAGACAGTACAAGTGACAGCAAATTTAGAGACATCATCACCTTCAAACACTGCCAAGTAGAAGCAAAAAGAATAAAAGTTATTTCAGGTACCACAACCTGCCTGAAGTCTACCCTACCAATTTAGGGAGGCAAACCCAAACCATTTTCTGTTTCTTACAATGCTTTTTTACCCTGTCTGTGTTTGAAATGTTGTGCCCCTAAGGGAAATGTAGTCTCAATATTCCACATTATCTCTACACAGAAACACTTGTTAGGGGGAAAGTAAAGAAAGCAAAGCTGGCACCTCTCATTTGCAGTAATTCTATGTAGCACTTTTGTAACAGGAAACTGGATATTCTCAGGAAGTGTTTATCAAATAGTTGCCCCAGAATACAACAAAGACAAATCAAAAGCATATCCTTACAAAAAAATCAATAATGTGATTTACACCACAAAATGCCCTTATATTCTCTTTTTAGAATATGTTATTCTGTCACAGATTTCTGACACCAAATGTATACCATAGAGTTTCCTACACAAAAAGAAAAGACATTTTTAAGATTGCAAACACAGACCCTGAGTAGTTTCTTAGACCATGTGCTACTTTTTTGGAAAGAGAAGAGTCAAATCCTTTTACAGGACAAAAATGAGCATATTCAGTATATAATTAAAATACAACACTGTAATTTAAAAAAAACCCAACCAACCATCAAGGAAAAAAAACACCCACAGAAAACCAAGAATATCTTAGTGTTTTATTAATAATACAACTATTTATTAATTAAATAAGTGAGCAAGGTGTTTGTACACAGTCTTAAACATTAATTTATGGAGTAACCAGTCTGAAATGCCATTTTTTTGCATTGGGGAGGATAAGCTTCACAACTTTAAGCCTGTTCATTCATCTTCGTGAGCAAGCAATCTGATTATTCAGCAAAATGTACATACATGCTTAAAGCTAAATATACCTGAAAATATCTTTGCAGATGGAACTGCCCATAATCATAGTTGCAGTGGATATGATTGGAGAAGAACTTTACAGCCTCTTAAAGCAATATATGTATTAGAAATTGGTATAGTTTTATCCAAGAATGGAGAAAGAAAAGCTAAGTATTTTATTGTATTGCATATTACCTCCCCACCAGCAGAATATTTCTGGGGGGTGGTTTTATTTGCCTCTGACCCCTGACAGATGGGGTACAACACATTCCCTGCCACACTTCATAAAACCTCCAAAATGACAAACGGATCCCAACTCGGGAGGAGAGGGAGGGCTGGGACTCTACAGGTAAAACTGCTCACATAAGGCCACAGTTATGTAAACTGATTTCTTGATTAAAAAACCAACCAACCCCTCACCCTCAAACTGTTTACAGTAATAGGGTCATTCCAAACAACACTACTGCCAAACTTACCTGCACAAATCACAAAGACATTTTACCTCTGATCACATTTCAGATTAGTCACACTATGATCATTCTTTTAAACTTTCTGATCAACTACATCTTAACAGATTTAACATATGAACAGACTTTCTTGCTCTATTTGTTCCCCTCACTGTATTTATTAAGGAGTTGCTCTGATTACTTTTTTAAGCAGTCTTGTTTCTCTCTTTCCTAGGTCAGTTATCTGAATGTAATTTAGTTATTTGAGTGTAATCAGTTGAGTGTAATTTAGATGCTCAAAATGCTGTATATGTCCATCATGTTGTCACACAGCACCAAACTGGGAGGATTTAAAACACCCCTGACAGCTCTCACTTCCATCCAGGTGATTCTAATTATGTTACTAAGAAAATTTCTCCAGTATCACCATCCAAAAACATGGATGAAAGGTTCAGAAGCAGTTTGTACAGGCAGGAGTTGTCAGTGCCTGCACTGGAAAAGAAAAATAGCATTTTTCTGAGGTTTTTCCACTTAGGTTTTGCTCATCTTTTCCCCCACACATTTCCCTTCACTAATGGCAGTGGAATGGATGGCAAAGAAAGAAAGAAAACACATGATGAGATGACACATGAGTTACTAATTTTAATTTGTTTATTTTTGCTATGTCTTTAGAACACAAAAAAACCTCATTTTCCTACTGGAGTGTGATTCTCCAGAGAAAACTGACTAAACAGTGACACCATAGGTTGCTCTGCCTATTCATGCTAATTAATTTTCACCTAAAAATTGCAGCATGTTAAACATTTCAACTGCTACCCCCTCCAGAAAGGATTAAACAGCAGCATATATTGGACACACCAGGCAATGACACCTTTACAGGGGCTCAATATTGTTGTAGAGGCATCAACAGGTCCCTGCACAGAGCAGCTCCAGCCTCACATTCCTCCATTTTCCAGAGACATTGTAGAAAAACTGTTCTATTGCTTTCTCAATCAATACTTCCCACAACAGCAAAATAGCTCTGAATGCAAATTAGGCTGAGGAAGCTGAAACAGATCTAAGTTCAGAGATAGCAAAGTTGTAAAGTGATCATTAAAATGCTGGTGACAGAGAGAAGCAGACAGACACATTTGTTTTCTTGCATGGAACCTTTGCCTTTTTTTTTTTTCCTATTTTAAGCAACAAATTATTTGTATTCATTTTCACTTTTAGGGGGAAAAAGCCCAATCAAGTTAAAGTGCTGTTTTAAGAAAAGACATTAAAAGATACTTCTGGAGATGGAGACAGAAGTACACATTAAGTTCTATATTTTTAAAACACTTTTGAGAGCTAAATTTATGGCTAACCCATTAATTATAATGTCTGTTATAATTACAGCTTGATCATGTCTCCAGTAGAATTTATGAGTCCTCAATCACATTAATGTTTATTACTTTGATTTTAGTTATGAATGGATCCCAAATAAAGGCTTATAGCCACTTTTTTTTTTTTTAGGTATGGACAAGTGTTTCTCTCACTGTTACTGATCAATATTTTTTCCATTTCAATGGAATTTGAAGTTCTCACTTTCTTAGCTGATAGTAATAGGTGTTTTTTCACAGGCTCAACATCCTTCAGAGGCACTTTCACATGGTATGTCTTATCCAATTGTCACTTTAACCAGCTGGACAATTTTTTCAAACAACTTCAAGTTGAGCAAGTCCCTGGAGTGACCTTTGCACGTCTGAGCCTGCCCTGATGAAGAGAATGGGAAGCTTGGGACTGACTTCAGTGGACCTCAGAATTCACATTCTGTTCTAGAGGCCAGGAAAGCTAAAGCTGAGATTTGGATCAATAAATGCAAGCAAACTTGTAAAATCATCAGGTTCAGGTGAGCACCTGCCTCTAATGATCAGAGAAGTTACTCTGCCCTGCCTACACATCAAGGAGTATAAATAAAAGCTTTGTTTGCATCTGGGCACTTCAGCTGCAGCAACTAAACTCTGAGAAGAGTAAAATAAAATCAAAATGCCATCAGTGAATACACCAACATGGAAAAAAAAATTATGCATTGATGCTATTTGGTGTCTTCAAAAGTTAAAATGTCCTTTGTGGAGTTGTTTGGACATTCTCAACTTTGAAAGCCAAATGTGAGAAGTCAGATCAGCTCACTGAAACCCAAAGCACTGCAGAGGTCACAAGCTGGGTATCCCAAAGTGGGAAGCACTCAAAATACCTTTTTGAGATGGACATCATTTTGCTTTAAGTAAGGAACAGAAAGAGAAATTACTGCTGCAGAAAGTTGCATTAACTCCTTTATAAATAAGGTTCATTCAAGTGGGCCCAAAATACCCCATATATTCCCTAAGGAAATGAATTTAGCACACTTGTTTTGTTCTGTCCAGAGGGACCTACTTGTTTTGGGTGCCTGTCTGTAGACACAATGCCATGGGTTATTATTTCTTTTGTTAAACAACCCTTAACTTTGTTTTTCTGAAACCTGTGTCTCTTTATATTTTTCAGGGTGACACTGTGCATTGTGAGAGACATCATGTCTGATTACATCAGTCAGACTGCGTTAAGCTGTGTCAGTAATGACTGCCAAAGTGACTGATATAACTGGATGTGACACACCATCACTCTGCTTCCTCGTCTGTGAAATATGAGATGGATTTTGGGGGCAAGAGGAAAAAGAGAAATCACAAAAATTCCATACGAATAGGAAATGAATTTAAAGAAAACTGTTCCTGTGCTTCCTTTCAATACCAAAACTGATTAAAGTAATAAAAGGTATTCAGAGACTAAAATAGTGGGGCTTTAGATATCTCCACAGTCAGATGTGCAGATGCTTATCTTTTTAGAGGAAAATCATGAAAACTGCAGGATAAAACCTAATGAGTTTTGCATGTAAGGAAGTATTACTTATTTGAAAACCTTCCTGACCATCCCTTTGACACTTCAACAAGAATGCTGTTGTTAATTTCATATATGTGAACACAGCAGGTAAAACAAAACAATTTAACACTTCAAAACTTCTGGAAAACTAAAAATTTGGCGCACCTTAATGGCTTCTGGTTACTGCTTTATGATGAAGCATTTTAACACTATTAACATGCCAGTCACTCACAAATTTCCAAGAACTCTTTTCGTGGCCATCTGATTCTTTTGGCACTGGCTCAGGACCATCACAGGCAGGGATTAGGCCAGGCTGCAGAGCAGGGGCCAGGAAAGCCTCCGGTCCCAGACCTTTTAAAAGCCTCACACTTTCAATGCTGATGTAAGCTCACAAACAAAATTTAAGCTATCTCCAGCAATGCCAATATTACAGAAGCCAGCACATTATTTGCCATGGATACATCCTCCCTAACCCTCAAACTAAGCAGTCATGAGACTCCAAAACAAATCGAAGCCTGGAAAGCTGCTAGGACAGTAAGACTTTCATATGGTGCACAGCAGAAAAAATCAGCCTTTCAAAGCAGATCACTTTCAAAAATCCCATGTGAAACTAAGGCACAAAAATCACGAGTAGTAACAAGCACTTCAGGGACATTTACCCTTTTAACTTCCTGCTATATTTGTTTTCCTCTGGCCAGTTAGGGAATTGTCACAGCCAAATTCTCAGGATGGCTGTAGGAGCTGCCACACTGCTCCTTCCAACACAGAACACTCGATGTGAATTGGCAGAGACACATCTTGAGCAACAAGATGAATCAGGGGCTCTTCATCTTCCATCTTTGCCTCTCTGCTGAAATTGCATGAGGCGTGTTCAAGTCCTTTGTACCACTAACATTAGGAAATGGAGTTACCAAACATTTTGTATGGGCTGACACCTACCTGGTCATAAGAACTAAATAGTGTCACATTGCTATCAAAAAATAAATCACACAATCAGGCATTAGCCAGCATACTTATGCATCTAATAACATGTAATACTTTTTGCTTATTATCACGTATTGATTTTCTAGTTTTTTGAAGTAATAAGACCCAGCATTTCCAAGTGTAATGCTACCCAGTGCATGGGAAACAGAGTACAGCACTGCCAGGTAAATTAACCTATATTAATTATCAAGTCCATTACAAGCAGCAGGAATTACATCCCATGCAATTATGGGGAAATACAATCTTGATTTTCTTTTTTCCTTTTCTTCCAGTTGCCTCAACAGTTCTGAACATCATGACCTAACAGAACAATACAGCAGCAGCCATTTTGTGAGGTAGAAAAAATCTGCCTTGCAGGGGTAGGAAGACAAAGTCACAGGTGCAGGAAGCACAGCCACACAGAGAAATGCAGGACATGTTCAAAGCACACACAGACACAGGGACTGGCAGTGCCCAGCCCAAGAGCACTCCCTGCTCAGCCCTGGATCCTCAGCTGCAGGCTGGATTTGCCTGTAAACCCATAAGCTCATATGGCCTGTGATTTGCAGAAGGATTGTTTGAGTTAAAGAGATCTTTGCTCTGTTTACAGCAAAACAGCCAACGAGTCTTTGCCCTGTACACAAATGACTGTGTGCAGGTCCTTATGCAGCTTTGTGGTTCAGTGGGAACTTGACCATATATAAGCAGAGGATAAAAATAATCTTTTGAGTTTATTTGCTGCAGAAATAAAATAGACTTAAATATGTTTTTATATGTGCACAAAAATAAATTGCTAAAAAAAGAGATTCATTTGTATTAAAGCATCCTATTTAAAAAAAGTTCTCATATTTAGACACAGAGAAATACCTCTCCCAGACTGCACACAAGGCATTTAACTGCCTTGATCATGCTGAGATTTCACCTCAAAGACTAGTATATGACAAGCAGGGGAAAAATAATTGGCCAGGTAATGTTTAGAGTTACGCAGGTGCATTTGAAGGTCCATCCCTGTTCTTAAATTCCTTTTCTAAATGCATCCAAGTGTTCTGATAAAAATCAGCCTCGATGTGAAATAGAAGAGAATGCATTTTTGCTTGATTTCAGCCTTATCTCTGAAGGTCATCTCTCCCCCCAACACATTTTGCTTACAACAGAAAAGAGACTATATTTTCCATGATGTTGCCTCACTACATTGTATGAGTCAAATTAGTTTGTGTGCCTATATTCCACAAAAACTTCTCTGAAGCCTAGAGCTCTGTACAAGTAAGTATGTATAAATTAATCATCTTCAGAGAGAAATCATGTGAATATTGAAACTGGGAGCTCTGTATGCAAACTTCAGCATTAAGGAGCTGAACAGGATGCACAGCATAAGCCCACTAGTGGAAATATGATTTCCCACGAATGTCTTTATATCTCATGCAGAAAAGTTGCATTTACCTTTCTCCAACTTACAGCCCGTTGAGCAGAAATGGAGTTAAAAGATATTGCTCACTGGACTTGTGGCAGGGAAGAAATTAGTGATATTTCTAAATTTATCTCATCAAACTTGAATAGCAGTTTTTAATTCTAATTTCTGCTTTTTAAATTCACAAGCCTTGGAGAGATAGTTTTTATTTATGTTTGAATATCTAGTTCCATTGACTGTCCAGAACAGTCACAAAGCTCCACAATGTATTGCCAAGTACCAGTGCACACATTACACAGCAGTAAGGTCACAAAGTCAAGAATTTATCAACTTCTTATTCAGTGTCATGAATAAGCCTATATTATACTTTGAAATACTTCTCCAGAATGTTAAAAGAAAAATAAAAGCTACAAAGAAACTAAGCAAAAAAAAAAATTCCTTCAGATAAATGCAATAGAATCTTGCACTCTTCCATGATCCAGAGTGAATTTAGAAGTGACTTTAGTATCCTTTGCTAACCCTAATCCTAACCCAAGGGCATCTCAGCTGGTTTTATGCAGAGGCTGCTGTATCAGAGAGCACATCCTAAGAAACAAAAACCTACAGCCGTGCTTGGAGCATCAACGCCCAGTCTCCTTTCTGGTCATGTGTTAGCTGAGCCAGCCATGCTTGGTTCCAGAAGCTCCCAAACACTGAATTAGATTTCAAACACTGCCAGCAGCAGTCAAAGAAGAAATGCTGATGAGGTGTTTCTATGAGTATCCCTAATTTGCTACAGACCCAGAGTGTTCTTGAGCACATGCAGAGCACGAAGGAAGCTATCAACACTCTCCAGAGCACATGATGATCTAAAAAGAGTTTTAAACATATGGAACAGTAGACCAGAACTTACTCCCTAGGATTGCACATGCTAAAAAGCTAACTCTTTGCACCTATGAGTGTACTATAAATTAAATTGTGAAAAGTTAATAACGCCTTGTTGTCCAGCTGTGAGCAATGAACACTGACACAGCTGAGATGTCTGCCTGGAAGCTCTCTTCTAACCCACATGACAGCAATAGAAAAAAAATACATTCAAGAGCTTGGCATCTGAGTCTTGCAGCTGTCAGAGCACAGAGTGGCCACAGGTGCTACTCCCAGCCATGAAATCCACCAGGGAGGGAGAAGGCAAACGAGACTACAAATGCTACCAGCAAAACAGGGAGTTAAGGGCAAGCATAAAATCCCCTTCAACTGCCAACACACTGGTACAGATGCCTTCTGACTGTACTTGCATGGTGACATAGAAACAGCAGGCAAATTGGTAATCTTAATGTGTGGAGTACTTGCCTTTGATGTAGGCAAGTCAGCATTTGCCAGAGAGTCTCAAAAAATAAGATGCATGGTGTAAAAATTATGAATAAATAAGTAAATAAATATGTATAGCCAGAGCATTAAATGTCTGAGGGGAGAAAACACAGCAGTTCACTTTTTTGTTCAGTGATTGCTCAGTGATGTGGAGCTGTACCCATTTCTATTCATTTTTCCTCTTTCTCTCTTTAGGCCTTCTCCTTTCATCCCTGTGGTCAGCTGTCATTTCTCATTACACGAATCACACATGCAAAAAGCTACCTCCGAGTGTCACCCTTACAACTGTGCTCATGTCCTCCACAGTGCTACACAAATAGCTCCATGAAAACCAGTACTGTTAGAGGTGACTATGAAATGGCCAAGGAACTCGAGCCAACTCTCTGCAGTTACAAAATTAGGGTAAGGGATCATTTGCAGCACTCAAAACAGAAGAAACACCACTCCCAGTGAACCCAGGTCAAGTAATTCCTTCCCTTTTCCTCCCTCCAAAATACACCTGTGCATAAGCTAGAAAGTCTCAGCAGCAGAATACTGGAAAAGCCATTACAAGATGCAGTTCTGCAACATACAAAAGTAAATCAGTCAGACTTGCTATTGCAGCTAAAGGAAGATGACGGTCTCAGCTAGTCTCCTGTAAGCTGCTTACTCACTCCAGGAATGGAATCCACCATTATCTCATCTCTGTATTTGAATTCCCCTCTTTTAAAAATAGAACTCAGCACGAGAGCAATAAAAGGCAACATGCCTCATGAAAATACCCTAATAGAAAGCATTACTTCCAGCTCATGGAATTTCAATTTTGAAAAGTCTTTTGATTTTCCTATAAAAATAGTAAATATGAATTACTATAAGGAATATCAAATCCAAATGTTTTGACAGCCATTTCCCTAACTTTCTATTTGTTCCCTTAATTTCTAGATACTTCTGTAATAATCAAGTATATACACAATACTAACAGACTTGATTCCTTAATCCACACAAATTCTGAAGAATTAGCTAAATCCCTTCCTGTTATTTCCAATCCAACTAAAAAAAAAAACCCAAAAAAACAAAAAACAACACATTTGCCCCAGACAAAATAGCTGGATGTAAATTCTTTCATGTACTCTTTCAACAATGCAAGAAATCAGTTGCTGTGTTAGCACAATGATTAAATCACAAAGTCCATTATATATATGAATCAGGGCATGGTGTCTGCCTAGTTTTTAACTATTGCATGGTGGCAGACCCATGTGAGCCTTTGCAAATGTAAAACATGGATTAATCTCATGCAGTATTTTCTATAGCTACATAAAAGAGACTAATTCCATTAATAGCCTTTACATTACAACTGGTTTCCATGTCCCTTTACTCCAAAGCTTTTCCACTTAGCAATCACATTTTGCAACATACTCTGTGGCCACGAGTACCTGGCTGATTTACTCAAGCTGAAAAGCTGATGCTGATGTTTTGCACACAGTTAATGCCTAACAACTCATTTGATGAGATTTCCCAGGGTGGTTTACTTGATGGGATTGTTGGTGTGCACAGGATCCACACTGCCAGAGCTGCTGAGAACACAGAGGTTCAAATACCAGCCCATGGCTGTGAATCACACTAGGCATTAAAAAACTCTGTAGCAATCAGTGATTAAAAATGTTTTCAAGGCACTGCTGGTACTTATGATTCCATAGCTCTAGCTCAGTGCATCAGAAGATTCAGATGTCTATAGCATGTAAGAGATTTACAAACACTATTTAAATACAATGGAATTTATGCCTTCAACTTGTTTAAGCATTTTGTTATCTAACCTGTCACCAATTTGCAGCTAACAGTGCCTAAAGATGTTAATAATGGATCCCTTTTATCAATTTGCATCATACAACCCAGTTTCACTTTAGGGACAAACTAATTTCATGGTACAACACTACATTTTCATTTGTATTCTGGTGTAAGTAAAATTCATCAACTAAAAGACTCCTAAACTATGTAAATCCAGGTAACAATGCATATAGTCTGGAGACATAAAAAGATTATCACGAGCCAAAAGCACATATTAGCTACCATTTGGTGTCTGGGAGATCATTCAGGTGCTCCCTCTCCTCTAGAACCTGTAGGGGTGCAGGGAGACTTCAGCATGGCACAGTGCAGAGAGATGGCAAAAGTTATTCCATGTTACTGTCAGACACTGAGACCACTGAAATTCTCAAAACAAAGGCTACTGTGAGGTTTGCTAGATTACAGATTAAACACCAGTTTCCAGTCTGCAAATCAAAAACATTTCTTAGGGTGAAATCCAGTTGGATCAGGGCTGGTCTCATTTGCTAACTCTCAGTGCCTGTAGATTTGATAAGGAAACTTTCAATTAATTAAAGGTACATTCACGATTGCTCTTTGCTGTTTGCTTGTTTTTCCATCAGCTCTAAGCAGCACAACCCAACTCTAAGGTTTCAGTTTCTCTTCATAAGAGACATAGGAAAAAATACTTACATTTGATATGAAGTGTTCCACTTGATCAAATGTAAAATACTAAGGACAGCCCTGAATATAATCATCTAGATAAAGGAAACTATCATACATAATAACATAGAACATATTATAACATATTAACATAAATTCTGATCATTTCTCCTCTCTAAGGCCTACTAAACATTCAACAATATTACAAGCATTTTATTTGCTATATACAATGTCTCTAAGCAACATCTTGGCTTCTCTGAAGAGAAACCTTGAAAGAGCTCGTAATCCGCAGACTATGTGCATTCACCTCAGCCATGGGAAATTACCAGGATATCTATTGCTATTTGCTACCTGTTCCAGACCTTGTAGCCATCAAGGTCATGACTTGGACTAGAGAATGATTTTAAAGCTATGGAAAACAAAAAAAGATTTCAGTTTGTATGTGCTTTTAAAAACTATAGAACTTTCTACATGTTGATCAATATCTCACATCCACCACGTTAATGAGCCCATAATACACTGAGTATACTGACATGCAAAGTACAAGCACTTTTAAATAAATGCCAACATCATGAATGTCAAAATCACTTCACATGCAGTGCAAAACACAGTGGAAAGGTGAAGACTTTTGAGGTCAGACCTAGCAACAGAGCTGCATAGGAAAACTAGTTAGAAGGATAAGAAAGACCTCACATACACAAGAAACTTTATCTAAGTTTTTTTTGGCCCAAAACAGAAGCGTTACACCTGTACCTTTCCCTATGATCCTTCCTGAACCCCACACTCCTTTCCCTCTCAAGTGCTCTTCCTCCCTCCCTGTCCCATCCTCTCTGCTTTTACTCCCAAGTGCCAGTTCTATATCACTTCTCCATCCTTATCCAATTTCTTATTTCTTGCCAGCAATCATCTCTACAGAAGCTTCTTCTTCTCCAGGTGAGATTTCCAAAATGTAGATCAATAAACTGTGTTTCTCTAGAACCTCCTTGGGGAAAACTTGGCTACATCTTGAATTAAAGACTGAAAAATGGAAAATGCATGAAATCTGCAAAGGTTATCATTATAATACTATGCCCACTGTTCCTTGTAACATAATTCCACCAAAGCAAACTCAGAAACCAGGAATTAAGTAAAATATTTCTATAAACTAGAGCTTTAAAATGGGAGAAACATCATTGTTTGAATTAACCAGAACAGTGGTTTTCTCAGCTCACAGATTCCCACATAAACTCCCCTGTTTCCATTTAGGGGTCACACAAGCACAAAGGACAGAGGATGCTGGACTCTCTGCAGGACTAGAGCCAAACTCCATTATTGTATTTGAGTTTTGTGACACCAAAAATGCCTGTATGAAGATCTGAAACCCACAGGACCTAGAAAACTAATGCATACATTTAATCTTAACATAGACATTTGTTTCTTTTTACACTGAATTTCAAGGAGAGACATAAATATTTTATCATTTACATGTGGAGGATTCTCTTAGTATCTCCTGTGTGCAAATTTGTTTACCATGAAGAGAGCTCATTTATTTCGGGGCAGAATTGTCAATTTCTTCTAAAAACAAATAGAATTTCTGACTTAATAAAGAGATTATGTCTCTATCAGATTTATGAGACTATAGAAAATATTAAACCCATGAGAACTTAACTTCCAGTGGTTCATAAATGTTATTTCCAACTGCTAAGTTAATGTCTTATGGTATCATTATGGAACTTTTTCAATCCCATTGGAGAATTTCATCTATTCCCACTTCTGGAATAAATAGCCTGAAACGATGTACTCCCAAACTGTTCTGGCTGAAAATCTTATGACACCCTATTGAGAATCAAGTTAGATTATTATTTCTTGCAAATACAAATATTTGCCTCTCAAAACATCCGAGGAAGCGATATTACTGAACAGTTACTTCTTATTCATGTCCCAGCTATCTTATTAAACCTTTCAGAAGTTATTTCAAAGTGATGGATAATAGAAAGTCAAGTATTACCAGCCATCTCACTAAGCTTATATGTTATGAAAAGCATAGGGATGATTCTTTGATCTTCATATCTTCATTTAGAACGTGACTGACAGTTTTCAGTATTTTTCTCATGCCATAGTGAGTGACTCAAGCAGGGGTTCCACACAGAGGAGGTGCCTTCCTAGGGCAGTGCTGCTTCAGGTTCACACTGGCTTTGGTCAAGAACAGGGCTGAAACAACCAGAGTGAACTAAAGGACACCCAGAAAAGCCTTATCAAGAGATGAACAACAAATCAGAACCATTTGCACAGGTGTTAGCTTATGTAAATATTTTCTATTTTAAACTGTGTGAATTTTAATTTAGACAGGGTTTCTTTGTGTCATTCTATTGCTACCATCAAAACTATGCTGTCCTTACCCTTTGGCTATTTTTAGGATGTAAATAAATTGATGTTAAACACTGGGTCCTTGTTTGAAAATGTTTTATCTGCTTTGGCATTTAGTCACTCCTGTTAAATGCATGTACTGAGTTTCCTCTGACAGTAAACTTCCCCTGCTGAGAAACACAAAGAAATGCACAAAGCACTATTTGTTCACCCAAATCTAACAAAAACTCATCTGGTGCATTAATCTGTGCACTAATTAAATATATATTGCATATGTGGCAATTACTTTTAATAATTAATTTTTAGTACTATTGTATCAATGGGGTTTTGAAGCTGACCTCATATGAAATAAAACTTTCCTCCAGTACCTTATCACCACTCTCTGAGAAAGGTGTCTGCAGTTCCATAGCATCTCTACAAGAAAACTACATGCTCAGTTCCAGCTGGGACAAAGATTACAAACTACCAAGAAAATGGTAACTGAAACTAACTTTTTTCTTTTAATTGGTGAAGTAAACATCTGTTGAAGATCAAATCCTTTGAAATAAATGCATTGTGTTATGTTTATATCTAGAGTCTTCTTGTTATAATTCAATAGCAAATTAATCTCTAAAATTAAAATATGGTCTTGCCAATATGTTGTCATGGAACAGTTTTGTGCATCTTTTCCAAGAAAAAAAATTTCCACTAAGAAAGAAGAATGCATTAGCTCCTCACTAGAAAAACTTTCTGACAATTTCAGCTTTCTACATGACCATTCAGGGGCAAATGCTTCTACTTTCCTCTGATCACCTTCTCATACGCTGCTTTACATGTGTTTCACAAAAGATCTGGGCACCAATCTGGTTCAAATTATACAGAAAACTAATGCACTGGATCCTTCCTTTAATCTTCTTTTTTAAAATTGCACTATGTTAGAACTTAAATGTATCCATATTGTTAAGAAAAAAAGGTTTTTTCCAAATGACAGCTAATTTAGATAAAGATGCAGACTAGATTAAACAGATAGCAGACAAAAAAAATATGATAGAAAATTGGTTTCTATCTACTTTATCAGGATCTGAATCAATGTTTTGCACAAAATGCTAAGTAAATCTCACTGCCAGAGAGCAACATTTGTTCTGTGTGATGGAGAAGTGAAAGGCAGCAATGTGACACCATGGTGTTCATGTAGAGATCAACAAAACTGCATCACTGGTCCATGCACTGCTGACAGAAGCTTCAGCTCTTTTCATAGCATGGAATCCTAAAACACAGCTAAGAAAGACACTTTCAGATGGAGAAAGAAATACCTTGATAAAACTCACTAGTCCATAGTTTACAAAGAGCAGCTCTAGAGGATTTTAGCAATCACTATGTTTATTAAAAAAAAAAATACCCCAAATATGAGCAAGTCCCACTGAGATCCACACTGGAGATAGGAACTGTTGCAACAATTTCCTGAGATTAGTTGCACTTCCCCCTAAGTGCAGTGTCCAGTCCTGATATGACTGAAGTAATGAGGATTTAGGTCATAGTTTTCAATGGAAAGAAATTTTATTCACTCACACAGTCAGCCTGAGTAATAACAAGCATTAGATTTTTGTTGCAATAGGTGGTAAAAAAATATATAAAATCAAACACATTCTGCCTTTGTGGCTGTTTTACTTTTCCCAAAAATATACTATTCAAGAGGTAGGTGCTAGGTTATTCAGGGTTTTTCATTTGTGTTCCCTGTCATTATATATCATCTGCAAGCTTCATTCCTTCTAAAATTGGTCTAGTCATTATTTCTTAGTTACACTATGACAGGCCTCCATTGCAGATGACTTTCAGAAATACAATAATTCCCTCTCTGAAGCTAACAACATTACATGCCACTCAAACTTCAGGATGACATAAATCATAAGAGTCTTCTTTTCTTTCCTTCAAATTATTTAATATTTAGAAGCTTCTTAATTCCTTCCAGCACAGAAAAATTACTGCTTGGACACAAGTTTTCCATATTAGTTTTTAGCACCCCTGTCCATATGCCTGATTATATTTTGAAGATACATAATTGTATTTCTAAATTAACATTGCATTTTAGCTAATTGATTGTATTCTGCATGCCAGCAATGCAGTTTATGAACTGTTTACATTTCAAAACTTTTCCTGCTCTATGTTTTAAAAGGAGGCAAAAAACTTCTTTTCTGTTGTAGTCCTAAGGGTGTCTTTGCTTTGTCATCCCTCTGTACACTGAGTAAACACATGGATCATCTTTAAGCCTTTTACATAATTCCAGCATTGTGCAAAGATGCTGTATTTTAAGTGCCCAGACATTTCACCACTTTCAGGTTTGATTTATATTGTTACTTTAAAAGGTTTTGAGCTTGTAAAACTTGGCGCCAAACCCTGAAATATGCTGGTAAAAACAAATGATCAAGTCAACAATGAAGTTCAAAATGGTCTCTGATTTGATGGAGAATTGGCAGAGATTGAGATAGATTAAGGGAAAATTAAATAATATGTACTACACTGAAAAATAGAGATTATAACTCTCAGGATGGCGGGAACAGAACAGGTGACTGTGAGAAGCTTAAAGGAAAAAACCAACCAAACAACAAAATAAAACTGAAATTCACATAACTTGGTTTCCTAAAGGTCCAGTCCATGAGAAGCACTCAGACTCCAGGCCCACACTTAGTACATGATTTTTACCAAAAACTTAGTAAGCAACTTTTTTAGAATAAACATGTCACCCTTCATTCACTTCTAATCATAAAATTGAAAAAATATAAAAATATGTGGAAAATGTACATGACTGAGCACAAACTCCAAAGTTTTCAGGAAAGTGCAGTAAGCTGTTAAATCATACTGACTACTGCCACGGTGTTTTTCACACAGAACACACTCTCAGCAGTATAAAACATTAGGGCTGGATATTATCCTTATCTGCAATGCAGAAATACTTCACTAACACAGAGCAATGGACTACGTGTGCAGAGGAAAAGTTACAAACACACACCTGGAGAGAAAGAAAATAAAACACTGCAGCATTCATTGATCCCCACCTGGCAGCATGGGGTCAGAGACTCAAATATTTTATTTTATGATCTGATTACAGCACTTGTGCTTTTAATTTTTTGGCATTAAAATTTCATAAGAACTTTAATGTTGACTTACTGCACTTTTACAACAACCACACAGATCCAATCGACCACAATGGCTCTAAAAGCTTTTTAACAAACTGTGTGGACAATTAACTAGCCTTGACAAAGGAACCTTGAGAGACTCCCCGGTGTAGTATTGTAGGCTTTAATAGGGTCTGTTGATAATTCTTTACTCTGAAATTCCATCAGATTACTCTCTCTCTTTGCTAGACCTTGCTAAGCTTTTTTATAACCCTGAAGTTTTGTGAACAGGGCAAGGTGGGACCCTTTGTGGGCAGCTTTGAAACTTCTTACAATTGCATTAGTTCTTATCAGCTCAGCTTGAGTTCCAGTTGTACCCTCTTACAGATATACAATAAACAAGCCAGAAAACAACACAATGCTCACACTCCTCAATAATTATGCACAATTATTTTTTTCAATTTTTTCTTCAGTCTATAAACAACAATTTCATGAGAAAGCAATTAATGGGCTGATTTTTGAGGGTATTCATCTCTTTTTACTTAACAGCTAATAACTTAAATTGCAAAAAGCTTTTAGTTTAACTACCATAGTAAGATAATTCACTCTAATTGGAAATTCAGTTCATGTGTTATTATTTCTCCTCTAAATTAATGTAATTCTTCAATTCAATGTGCAAACACCTAAATTTCCATAAACAATTTCAACTTTTTTTAATATTTCCTAAAATTTGCTTCTGTTTATCTGTCTTCAACTGTTATACTTGCTTCCACACATGGTCTTATGAAGAGCAAAAAGTCTCTTTTTTTACTGTTTTGCAATTTAAACAACCTACACAGATTAAAACTGGTGGTAAAAATAGCAATCAACTAATTTTGGTATTTTTCACTTTTACAAAGAGATTTCCTAAAAGGATATCAGGAACCAATATGTTTCAGGGTTTTTATTCATATGGACTAGTCTAGGCAATCCTCCAGGAAGCTAAAAGGAAGGACTGAAAAAGGCAACTGTACTTTAAAGTACCCTCAATACTTAATCACAAGGAGGCTGACACATTAACAAACGGCTCTAAACTGCTCTGTGTTAACACATGAGCTAAAAAAAAAAAATATGGTCATTTCCACCACCTCATTTCCAGCATTTAGGCTTCATCAGAATTCATGACGAGACCTTGAATTCCACTTCAGTCAACCTGAAGGCTGCAGCTGCCTCCACGAGCCTGCCCATGGTAAAGCCCTGTTGGGGAACTGGTTTGACCCTGATAATTCACATGCCAAGACACACTGCAAAGTGCTATCTCAGCAAAAACCTTTCCTTGGCGAGATAAATAATGGAGCAGAAACTTAAAGCACCCCTCTTGGTATTTCCCAACACTCTAAAGAAAACTACAATTCACACAGAATTTTTGCATGTAGCTATTATTTTAATATTTCCATATTAGATGTATATATTATATACACATATAGGTATAGATGTATAAATAAGGCAGTGTACCTTATCTTTCAGGAAAAAAAATTACAGTATGCCAGCTTTCTCCAAAGAGAACACTTCCCCCCAAACCATAATCCTTTGCTTCATCCATACACTTATTTCTTTTTAAAAATATATTTTTCATGAACTGCCCACAGCATAAGAAATGTAATACCAATATTACAAGTAGAAAAATTGTTTGCAAATGGGATTGGGAAAGGCAACTCAAAGACAAGTGGAAAGGTGAAGAGTTGAAATATCTGCTGGAGTCTTGTTTGTTTAGATTAGCAGCTGATTACCACTTGCCCACATCAATTGCAATCAACTGTATTTATATTTATCCTTGGCATTTCCTTCTGAGATATCAATCAAATATTTCTTTCTGGTTTTTGTGTTAACACACACTTCTAATCTCTAATCTGCATTTAGGACTTTTACTTTAAGTGTTTTTAAGCCACTTACACTTAAAAACACATTCTTAAAAACAAGAAAGAGCTAAACATTTTAGTAAATATGAGTGGAAGTTGATTCTTTCCTTTAGGACTTAACTAATTTGAAGTTTATGAAGATCAAAATTGTTCCAAACATTGAAAAATTTACTTTTCCAATAAAATTACTAATATTAAAATTCTGTTATTCTGTATATTGCTGTCTACTACTAAAAAAACCCTGTTATTTCATTCCCATAAAATAATTTTTTAACTCATAAAGTTTGAGCTTTACATCCATCAGTCCTTCATGACAAGGTCAAAATATTCACCTTTATTACCATCCTTTAGAAGTGATAAAAGGCAGAGGGTGCAGTTCTGCACTGGCGAGGTGCCCATGTAAAAATTGCTCACTAGAAATTTGCTCTTTCTAGCTCTAGGTCCAAGTAGTTACAGAAAATATGGGGCCTTAGTGGATATTGAGTATAAGCAATATAAAGGAAAGCACACAGTGTGGATTCTTTTGCACACTCACGTCACATCCCTGGGTACCCAGACATTGCCACCTACATTGACCAGTTCTTCCAAGAGTCAAAGAATTTACCTTCTGGTGTTGCCAGAATTTCCCTAGAGCTCCCAATTTATATGATATTCAGCTCCCAATAATGGACTGGATTACTATTTTAAATACAAGTATACAGACTGATATAACCTCATGAATTACTTCTGAAAACTTAAAAGCCAGGCAAAGACTTTGCATTTAAATTGATTTTTTGAAGGGTTTCCTGAAAAGGCCTATTTTCTTGACCATACTTAGTGATATCTAGCAGGATCCCATAAAGCATGGGTAGCCTAGAATAGAATGACAGTCATTTACATACAAATGAGCTCATTACTATTGCATTTTTTACCAGCTGTTGATTCAAAATTTGAAAGATGTTTTATGAATCTACATAAAATATTAAGTGATGGCCATTCTATTATCAGTGTCCCTTATTAATTCTTTGTACTAGTTTTCATCTGCATTTTAGTAACTGTCACTCCATATATTGATTTTAATCAAAGCCATTACATCCCCAAATTTTAATCTGTGTTAAGAACTATTTCCAACTGCAATGCATACTGAATTGCCTAGCCATGAGTTTAAGTTAAAGCGAGGACATGACATGCTAACAAAATGCACACTCATTTTTAATGAAGCCAATATGCTACAATTCCTTTCAAAGAAATAAGTATTCTATCCATTGCTTAAAGCAGCATCAACTTTATGGGCCATCTCTGCAGAAACTTCCTTGAATAAACATTAATTTCAAAAGGATTAACCTACATCTTTTCAGGAGCCAGCTCTAATAATTCTGGTTGCCTTGCTCTGAAGCAGCAGGAACTTTTACTCTTCCATTTACTCTACAACAGGTAACATTCTACAGCCCCTTCCAGAGCCCTCCTCTGGCTAACTCCAGGGAAGCCTGAATTTACACACACAAATCTTCATAGAGTCATCAAGGATTGCTTAATTACAGAATGACTTTGACTAGGCTCATGTTACATTTCACACACACCTTCACACAATAAGAACATAAAGAAAACCAAGGAACATGTCCTGGCTCCAGAGAAGATTTAGGAAAAGCAGTGTCTGCCAGGAGGCAATTGCACACCCTCAGTGCTGCTGGCAGCACTTGCCTCTGCAGATGAGCAACACTAATTTGTATTACTCATTTAATATGAAAAACTTTAAAAATATCTTGGGAAAAAGAAATGTTTTCTTAATGAAGAAGCACAACTTCTGGATCTCATGAAATAAGCGAACAGAGTGTTGAAAACTATCTCAAAAGAAATAAAGCAGGGGTGGTCTCACTAGGAGTGTGATGTCTCAAACAGCAAAGAGATGAAGCCATGAATGTAACATGAGGAGAAAAATGCCTATCCCTGCTCCCAAATTACTGCCCTTAATCAGAAGCACCCAATGATGACCCGAAGCTCCTCATGTGGCAGTTTCTTACATCCCAGAGGTACCAGATTTTGTTGCTTTGCTATCTCAGAAAACCCAGCTCCTCCTCCTGCCATGCACAGATCTATTCCTCATCCTGCTCACTGCCTCTTCCAATCCTGACCAAAGTCAGTGTTCACCCTTTCATCACTGCGAGGCACAATTTGTTTAAGCAGCAATTAGGCACCCACAGAATCAAAATATGAACAGTGCAGGACAAAGAAAACAAAGAAGGCTTGGAGCTTGCCAAGTGATGACTAAAAAACCAGCCCAGTGCAGACCAAACCAAAAAATTCCAGAGAAATTTCAAACAATGGTTTAGAGAGACACCATTCTTGAATGCCACCTTTTGATTCTCAGACCTGCAGGGATGATGCAGCAGTGCATCACCCTACTCCATTGTCCTTTGGAGTACAAAGGTGATGTCCCCATCACAGAGCATAAATTATAATATCTAAAGTGGTGGATTTTCATTTAAACATTGCAGCATACTACTGTTAACACCATAGCCTCTGCAACTGCAGATTGTGTAGTATTGTTCATGAGTTTCCTTCCTGCAGTTTTTGGAGAAATCAAGCATTCATGAACAAAGCTTTGCTAATTAGCTCAGAGCCTGCCTGTCTGGAGGGGCCATCAGTAATGAAAAATGAGAAGCAATCAGTGAGAGACTTCAAAACACAAGAAATTGGCAAGAAGAGCACAGCAAACCAAAACATAATTGTATTCTAAATGTTGCATTATCCCAGAAATTAAAAATAAATAAAAATAGGAACATCCTTTAACAGATATTATAAACATAATTGAAAGGTATATAGAGCTGATTAACACATTCAGGGAAAAAACACTTTTATATTTTGAATACATTATTCGAATTGTGTGCTGATGGATGTGTTTCTAGCTTTAATTTCACACTTTTCATGAGCAGCCAAGCTAGGAAACCATTGAGGGTAATTCAAACTCTGTTTGTCATTGAGAAGATCTTGACACATGCACCAAGATGTAACCTCACCAGAGGCTGGTGTAGTGTTATGTGGAACATTTCAGAGGAGATGCAAACAAGAGTCACTCCACACAATGTCACCACACAAACACAATAAAACCTGTCATTCCCACTTCACAATACCGATCTATCTTCACACCAAAATAAATCCAAACTGGTAGATTAAGAACGGCATATCCAAAATCCCACTGTTGCATATGATTAATAATGATGTATAATAAAAACTGCCCTACCTCAGGTATTAACCAAGGAAATTGTTACAAACTTGTACTACTGCAGAGGCAAAGCATGGAACAGTGATCCAGGCTCTCCCATGACCCTAACATACCTGCAGCCATTCAGCTGTACCCTGAATTGTTTCTGAGAAACTGCTTATATTTACAGAAAACACAAGGGTTATCCAGACACCTTCTAGATCTAATGGTTTTTTATGTTTTCTGCCATGTGTTTTTCTGTGTTAAGTTTCTCAGTAAAATTCAAAAGCCAAACAGAAGTATCTCCATCAAAAGAGATTTTCTCATTTTATGCTTTAACTATTCCCCTAAGAGATAAATCTTGTCAGAGGTTCAGTGGTGAAAATGAAAATATTTCCACTACATTTAACTTTCCAAAAACATCTTATTTGAGCCAGGACTGATGTCCTTGATGAGTAAGACAGCTAAAAGTTGGACTAGACTTTGAGAGAAGACATTATTTCACTGTACCTTATACTTCATTAATGTCTATCCTCATTTGATATAAAGAGGCTGCATCAAACCAGAAATCCAAAATACTAAGAGAAATCCTTGATTTTAATTTTAAGGCTCCAAGAAGAAAGAAAACAGATGTTAATTAAAATCTCAGATTTGGATTCTTCAGAGTAGTCACATGCAGATATTTTTTTTATTATATCTATTCAAAGATGAACTGAGTCTTTAAACCTGCCAAACTTTGACTGACTAATTGTGCAACTGCTGATAATTTTCTAGAAGTTATCAAGGTCTATTGCATATTCTTCATGGACTTAAAAAATCCAGATTATTAACATGATAAAACATATAATCTTTGAAATGGTTTTGGAGCAGACAGAACAGGAAGCATTAAATAAAATGCATACAGGTACTTAACATAGAAAATAGTCATATAAAAACTACTATGAGAATGGAGGGATGACCCCCAGTCCTGATCCAAAATTATATAGAAGCAAGAAAATTCAGAGCAAAATGTGTACTATAAAGTTTATGCACCATATTTTTTCTATTCCCAACTGTCTGGCTTCTGTTATCATTTTTTTGTCAGAGTCCTTGTGTCAGTTCTCCTGAAGGGCACAACTATTGGCTTGCCCTTCCTATATTGCTGGCACAAAGCAACAGTCCCCAGGCTCCAGGAACAATTTTCAGAAATACCACAAAATAATATTTATGTACATAAATACAAATACAGATTTGTGTCAGGTATAAGCAACTTAGAAAATGGGCCATTAAGTTGGATAGAAGTGACAGAAACCAAAGAGAGAAGTAAAGTAGATTCTGTAATCCCATATTATTTGCTTCACATAATAGTAAAATACTACAGATCATTTCTGTAAGAGTGAAAGACATAAAACCCAGAATATTGAAACCTTTGCAGGGTTCAATGGATTACTCATGCAAATAACGAGCAAAAATAACAGTAATTTTTAAGATAAGGCCAATGAGAGAGTATATTCATCTGTAAAGACTATTTTTTTCCTCTTTTAGCAGTAATTTTTAAGAAGCAGTTGGATTGTATTCCAGTTTTTAAAATTTGGATTCCAAAAGAAATAAAGCTTTTCTATTCAAAAATAAGTATAATAAAAATACTGAAAATTATGTGTTCAACTGAAAGCCATAAAATGGTTTCAAAATATTTTTCGAGATTGCAAGGAAGAGCCCAAGTAAGGATCAAGGAACAGCTATATTAAATAACTATGCACAGACTAATCTTTGTAATATTTGCCTTCATAAAATACTTCACTAGTCAAAACACATTTTCCACACACAAAACAACTGTAGGTGAATGAAAGGGTGACATCAGCACCAAACTTCAATAGCAAAACTTAATTTTTACTCATAGATCCGAGTAGGAATGCAAAGAACCAGGAAGGAGGTAAAACTGCCCCCAGTATTGGTGTCAGCTGCCAGGCTCTAAGAAATTCCCCCTTTCCACAGACTCATCCCAAGACATTTCCTGCACACCCAAAACAGAGTCACGTCCTTCAGCAGAAAAGGGTCAGATGTGCAAGAAGAGCCACGTTTACTTTTCTCTAAAAGAAAGCTGGGCTTCCTTGAAAGTACATCACAATTACCTCAAGGCAAGAAAACTAAGGAAAGTATTGGCCAGATTTAGGCAGAATCTAAACAAAATTTGCATGATTTGAACCAGAGTGGACAAGAGGGAACTGTGGGTTGATTTGTTGCTGTGTATAAAATTGGCAAGACACCAGGAGCTGAATTTCTGAACACTAACAGTAAATATTAAATAACAGCTTGATTTAAAATACAACAATCCCTTTACAATGAGATGATCCCCATAATCAAAATTAAATAATTAAAATGCCAAGAATATAAAGCCATATGTTTCATGGTATAGATAGGTATTTTGCTGATGGGTTTATGCTGTCCTTTATATAACCAGATTATTTGACAGACCATCTGAAGAGTCAACAAACTCATTCAACAGATCAATGTTCAATTGCACTACAGAAACTCAAGGGTTTCTAAAAGCTCTTTATTCCAATTTTAAACCAGAAGCCTTTATTGTTGTCCCATAGGGCTCAAAATAACCTTGAATATTTTTGCCAAGACATTAGGGTATAAACAATTTCTACCTTTAATGAAAAATTATATTGCTCATATTAGTATCAGTAGGACACTTTTAATCTTGTGCTTGGTTTGTTTTTTTTTTCAAATGAGAAAGAAGATTAATTTTTTTATCATTGAAAGGACTTGTACAATTGCAAAGGGTACATGCGGGAAATAACAAAGGAAACTTTGCTGATGGCAACATTTTTACTAATTGCTTCAATCCACAGGAAGTAGAAAAATATTCACAAGTTGTTGGCTTTAACCCCCATCTTCTAACAACTTTTTGATAATTAGCTCTTAAGCATCTCCTGATAAATTATGTTACCTCCTGTAGCTTCATGAATTTAAGAAATAAACTATAGATGTTTGGTATTGTTCAGGGCTTGAAATCTTACATTCAGATTTTTTAAAATAGTTTTAACTTTTTATTTTTAGCTTGTGAAATTTATCAAAATTATAAAACTATCTCAAGTCAAGAGTTAAGAGATGTAAAGGTAGTATTTGCAGAACTTTATTTTTCAGCCATAACCACTCTGTCTTTTTGTTCTCAACATTTTTACTACATGCTTCATATTTGATTTATGAAAGCCCAAAGAGCTAATGAAGAATAGCTCACATTTGATAAGGACTGGAAACACACTGGAGTTTTATGCTGAGGAGTGACAAAGCAGAAAACATTTCCCTTCTCATGCCTCAATGCAAATCTTGATTCCTCCTAAGTGGACCCTGGAGAATCATGACATAGGAGGCAGCTGTAGAATCAAGAAAGTTTTGTACTTTCTCAGGATTTTTCCTCTTGCTTGTGTCCCTTACAGATCTATAACACACAACTCCTTAGGTGTAATCAACTTGCATCAAGAATAAAAAAAAACACTGCTCACAGAACAGAAACTGATTTTTTGTGTGTGTGTTTAAAATGAGATTTCTACTTTCAGGTTCCCCTCAGTTTTCAATATTGGGGTTTTGTTCAAGTTTCTTACCATTTTCATCACTTCATTCATCGAATGAAAAAGATTCCCTTCTCTTTGTTTGAGCAAATTACATCCCAGAGAAAGTAAAATAACACTCAAAATTAGAGTTGCTAATACATCACACATAAGAGCTCAAACAATTCCTTTAAGGAACTTGATTTTTAATTTTCAGGAATCAAAACAGGTATTCAGCGTTGTCAGCATTGTAAGATAAAGTACTATGGAGACATCTTCGTCCTTACTTGTATCTCTGAAGCTGAAGTTATAATCATAGAAGTGATTTGACAAATTTTGGTTCACTTGGGATGTGAAAATATGCACAAGCAGAATTTTACTTCCTCTCTATTGATCATGTATAGCATAAATACTTGACCAGAGTGGAAAGGCTCCATTAAGGTTTTATTTTTAGGAGCTGAAAGAAAAAAATTAAGTGTTCAAAGAGTGAAAACCAAAATGCACTCAGAATACTTCCCAGGAGATGATAACTTGGAAGAGCCAAAAGAAGATTTAGGGAGCAAGATCAGGTGTTGAATAGTCCTGTACCCTGACAGGACCCAAGGGCTTTGCAGAATACACCCACAGCTAAATGGAACATTTAATTTAATTTAAAACATCTTTGCACTTAAACTCATTTTTTCCTTCAGCTAGGACCTGACAATTGAGATGAAGATGCTGTTCTTGAAATGTCTTTTTCCAAATAACCTGAAATTCAGAGCATTGCTCAAATTTTCTTGTTATTTGACATACAGTATAAGGATTGGGTTTTGAGGTCAGAGGTGTGTAAGCCTTTAATTCCAGAGACAGTAAAATTACCTTCTCCAAAACAAAATATATTTCAGGACATGGATCTACTGGGGGCACAACATGTCAAACTTAAAGTCTAACATAGTTATTGCTAAGCTCAAAAGGTGTTTAGTCAAAAACCTTTGCCTGATCAAGTCTGAGCAATAAAACTCCATTTATATATAAACATTCAACAAGTTATTCAATAAGGAAATAAATGTTGTAAATATGAGCAAACACCACTGCAAACAAATGGGGAACTCTCTGCAGCAGTACAAGTGAATTTCTCCCTGCTATCACCAGAGAGCAACAATTTGGAGAGAATTCTTTTTTCTGCATGAGGAAACAGCTCTCAGACTCAAAGCCACAAGCAGATATGCTTTTAGGAAAGTTTCTCTGAAATAAACATCCCTTTTGTTCAAATACATACAATCCTATTTCAAGCCAAAAGCACAAGACTTATTAAGAACTAATGATTTCTAAAATATTAATAGCTCAATTAAGTGAGAAGGGAAAACTTGTGTAAGGAGAGGGACCCACATTTTCCAGCTGCACAACCAAGCCACCCAGTACAAGGTACATCAGCCTCCCCTCATTCTCAGAGGGTACTGGGTATCTGTTGCCCTGATTTTTAAAAGTGTTAAGTTTTCTTTTTTAGTTCTTTTGAAAGTTTTAAAATTCTCATAGAACATCTTTAGCCTCCTGCTAATGTTTACATATTTCTGCTAGAGTTCTCATACACTGTTTATATAAATAATGATCATTTTACCCTCTTTGTGGGAGGAGAGAATTAATAGACTGTTAGTTTGACCAGTGTGGTTAGAGAAGTAGCAATTTCATCCATTGTCACTTTTATAATTCTATATATTGCAAGGTCAGAAATCAAATTAGCTCTTTTTCTCTCAAACTCACCAAACTTCTGTGTACTCATTTTGTGTCCAATAGCAACAGGTATCAAACTGCTCAGTTACTGGGACACAAAGTCCCTGAATGGGGATTTCTCTCACCAGCTCTGTTAGCAGCTCTGAAGACTCCAAACCATAACAATACATTTGATGATATGGGCAGAAAAAAGATGCTCATATCATCTTTCAAAGAACATTTTACCAATATACCTAGAAGTTTCTGTGGAGAACTACAGAACTAGAAGTGAGACAGCAAATGACACATAATTCAGCACACAAATGCAGTTCTACCTTCAAGTCTCCAGTTTCTCTAAATGGATCAATGATAATTTTTTTGAAGAAGGTTAGTTCCCAGCCCTTCCAGTTTGAGGATTTTTAAGAAGGTTTACAGTTTTATAGCACATCTCAAAACAGTCATTCTGAATTAACCATTTCCACTCTTTTCCATTGAATATTTAATTGAAAATATGTCAGAAATCCTTAATTCTTTGGGTTTTGCTTTTTCCCCCTCTTTGTTCTCAAGATTGCCTTTCCTGAAGCTGTATCTGAGCTGCTGCCACTGCTCTTCATTTCGGGAGCTAAACTGAGCCTAGAGAAGATCCATCAGCAGTCTGACCTAATAAAAGCTGCCAGATCTGGCTGCCTCCTCTCACTGCTGCTGAGCACCTGCACCTGGCTTCCCAGGAACCCCGATTCTGGAAGTGTGGTGCAAATCCCCAAACCAACCCTGTGTATACCAAAACCAGATCTGTCTTGCCTGCGGTCCACAACTCTCTTATGCCTTCTTAGGAGGTTTATTCACTAAAAAAAAAAAAAAAAAAAACCACACCTAAGTTTTTGTGTCAAAACTCCCTTTGTGGTTGTAACATCTGCCATGTCACCAACGAGAGCTTTGTTAGAACCACCTTGGACGCCTCTGGCTACACAAACCCTGTGAATCCTGCCCACAAGAGGTTCTGTTCCCTGCAGATCAGACTGAGGAGCCAGAGGTGAACACTCAAACCACCAGGAACCACACACCACCCCTCGTGGAGCACACCATAATCCCAAAATAGTTGCATGGGTGCCACAGGCAGAGAGACTGTGTGTTACCCCAATTCATTCCCAACTGCAGACTGATCTGTGGAATGAATTGCAATAGGTCTGCAACAAAAGTATTTCCTTCACAAGGAGTCAGAGAAATAATGCTGATTAATGAACTATTCAAAGTTTGTGCCTTGCTGAACACCGCACCCCCTCCTCTGCTCAGGTTTCATGGATTGGGGGGATTTATGCTGCAAACACCAATCCAAGCCCTGGTGTGGCAAGGACTTCGACAATGCTTGATGGGATTTATTTAAATGCCATGTGACTTTTTAAAAATATTGTTTACAAGAGGCATTTCACATTGCATATTTCCCTGACTGCCCAGAATCAGATTGAAAACAGCAACAAATCATTCCAAGGTGTCAAAGAAATCAAAGGCAACATTGAAGACAGATTTTTTTTCCCCCCCATTTTTTAACTAGAGTAAATCAGACTGTTTTTTGACACCTCTTATTTTCCCTTCTCTCTGCATACACCTACATGAAAAGCATGAATTTATACTCCCAAAAACTTTTGTCAAGCTATTACAATGCATAATTTCAAATGAAAATTAACTTTAAATGGTTAAAAATTATATGCTAGCTCTAATTTAATTATTTTTATATTTTCATAAACTATAAAAAGACCATTTTTATTGCTTCAATTTACACTTTACCTTATTATTTATTGTGTCCTAAAATGAAATTCCTTGCTGCATTATTTACTAAGCAAAGTGGCAAACTATAGAAATACAGCCATAAAATTAAGGTGGCTTAACAAAAAAGGCTGAATTTTAATCAAGTTATGGGAAGATGGTGTTGAAGATACTAAAGCAAGACAGTTTACTCAACAAAGACAGGAAAGGTTGTTCTTTCCTGCATGACAGAAATTAGGAAGGAATTCTAGTAATTTCTTCATCTGAAGATAAAAAAGAGGAAGGAAAAATGAAAAAAAAAAAAAAGCCAATAGTACTTTTCCTCAACAGAATGAATATGGATTAAAGCACATGCCTTAAATAGGGATTAAGACAGTTCTGGGAAGAAAATTAAAATTAACATTCTAGCAGATCCCCTTGCCATCAGCATTTCTTCAAGTCTTTATTCTCCAAGAGAGACATTCACAAAATCCACAAGTGATGATTATGACGAAAAAACCTGAAAACCCAAAATACACAACCCCCATATGGTCTACAAGTACTAACGCACACATAACATTTATACAGCTTCCCATTCATGTAAAGGTGAGCAGATTTTTCAGCTTCTCATTCCTTTTTATAATATGCTCCATATCTGCAATACAAACGCTGGATTTTGCAAGGCAGCTTTCCTGGGTTTCCTACTACTAGGAAAAACTCCACTGCTACAGAGCTCCGAGTCATGGTGCATTTCCTGAGCTTTTCCCCACACTGGCTCTGTCTCGGTGTCATGCCCTGTTGTTTCTTCACCAGACACAGTTCTTGTGCTTTCTCATCAGAGCCAAGGCTCCAGCCTGACCATGGGGTCACTCTCTGGGCACACACTGCCTTGGGAATCTCCTGAAGAAGTCACAGGGTGCTCCCTGGAAAGCTCTTTCTGTAATCCACCTAATTAACAAACTAATTTTTTTCTATTTAATAAAGACATGAGGAATTTGCTTTCCCTACAACATATGTTGGTGTGTTTGGGTCTCTCTGCAAGCTGGGGAACAGACCAAGCACACAGAGCAGCTCCTTCCCTGTAAGTAAGAGTCAAATCCCAGTGGAGCAGCCTATGACAATCAAAGGCCCTGTCAGACTTAGCCAGGTGGGCACACAGGATGGAAGGGTCTGGAATATCTTGCTGTTACTTCTGGCAAAATGTAGATCTCACATTTAGGAATATGCACAAAATCAACACAAAACACAACACCAAGTTTTGACAGGTATTATCAAAGTTTTGATTAAAAAATTGACTATTTTAACCAATATCTAGGTGTTGCCATTCTAAAATAATGCCAACTGATACAAAAAAAAAATCAGTGAAAAACAACTGTTCTAGAGAGCTTATACTTCTTATTTCAGTGGTATTTTATGCTCTCTCCAGCCCTCTCTCTTATTCAAACAGATAGTCCAGTTTTTCTCAGACACAGAATAAATCCCTGTTTTTTCAGAATCTAATTTACCTTCTTTCTAGATAATGGCAGCACGAGAGTATTTTGGTTCTTAGGCTTGCCCTTTCTGAAAGTAGAAGAAAAAAAATTATCTGATGTTTCAGAAAGATCATATTCTCCTGACTAGAGCAAAATAACCCAATCAAACATGAAGACCAAAGGCTTTTTCTTGCTACTGCAATGACATTATGTAATTTTTCTTCTCTTATGGAATGAACATAAAAGAAACAGAAATACAGCACTCTCCATGGTGTAAGGTAAAATAGGTGCTGTCCTTTTCTAAAAGGACATTCACTACTTGCAATAGGGTGCACACAGATTGAAGGTAAATCTCAGTCATGGATTTTTTTCCCTCTGAACTAATCTTCAGGTATGCTAATTTTCAGAGTTTATGAAACCTGTGAGCTGAAGGACAGAGAGGCAGCAACACCATCAGCCAACATAACACACTGAAATGACAGAGTGACAGTGGTGACTGAGATGACAAATTACAACTTCCATATTAGTAAGTGCTAGATGGCATTCAGTGACTGTCCAGTGCTGGCTACAGTGAAAGACAATACAATGTTTTGGAACAGCAGCAGATGAGAGATGACTTTTTAAAGTCTTTCACAACTTCAACAGTCAGCAGGGAAGGGACAATGTTACACACATCTGTAAAGAGCTCTTGTGGAGTTCAGCAAAACAAATTACTCAGAAAATGTATATGCAGAATTTTTCATTGACCTAGTTAGTTGTGTTTTCTTCTTTTGAATCCATAAATTCAAAGTTCTCCTATCACATACAAAAAGAATGAAAAATAAATTATTTCCTACTCTGAAATAGAGGCAGGAGAAATTTCTCGGCTTTCCAAATCACCATTTTAATAGACTTTTTGCTCATTTAATCCATATACTTTGTGGACCAAATTGCTGAGCAGATCCCATTCTGGCTGCAGACTGAGTTTCACAACAGGAGCATTCAAATTCCCTTTGCTCCTTGCTACCTCCCCTGTCCTTGGTCCTTCCTCCAGGGAGTTACAGCATGTATTCCAGCCTCCATGCCAGAACCCACCAAAATAAAATGCTGCCCCTTCTTCAAAGCAGGTGGCCTTTCCCACCCTGCCAGCTGGGACAGACCCACGGAACCTTTCAGACATCCCCTGGCACAGCCTGGACCCCTGTCCCTCTCCACCTGCTGATCCCGTTTGGCTCAGACTGACAACTCCCAGGGCAGCTGGCTCTCCTGGCTGCTTGCTAAGAGCTGCAGAAAGTAATGAGGTCCTTCAATGTCACCTTCCAGGCTGCTATTTGGAGTGCTTATATCCCACAGTATATTTATTTCCATCAGACAGTGTTTTTCATGGATTTTCCATTTTGGTTCTGCTAAGAAAGCTTTTCCCAAGCCAGACTGAAACACTCAGAATCTACCATGTTCAGTGGTGCTGTACACTGAGGTCCAATAAAATAAATGAAGCACTTCCAACAGAATAAAAATATCCTCAAAGCTGAACGCTAAGGATTTTTAAACCTTGAGAAATGCACATTAAAATAGAGACATGAAAAGATGGAGCTTTCTCTCTACAGGCTGTAGGCCAGTGCAGCCAGAACTGGAAGTCAGTTTCAGACGAGTGAATAATCCATGTTAGACTACACAGCTACAAACACTTTCCTGCCCCAGGCTGCAGCTCAGCTGCTCTTCAGCCAAGCCCCAGCTGCCTCCCCAAGCTTGACCACGGGCACTCTCCACCTCTGCAGAAAGGGAAATCAAAAGCAAATGCTCTTCCTTACAAGAGGATATGAAAATAAAGACATTTATCCTGAATTTTCTAACCTGTTAGAGCACAGTTTAGCTTTCAGACACTGTACATTCCATTCATTATTATTCCAGCAAGCTTTGCTCCTGCTCTTGCATAAAACAATATTAAGGCTGTGTTTTTCATATACTGGCAATCCAGGGAGATATCCATCATCTTCCAAATATTTCAATCATTTTTTTTTGTCATGAAAGCCATGAGAATTTGATTCCAGGCAGTCAGAATTACTGGAGGGGTGAGGGGGCATATACACAGCTGAAAGAAACAATCCTCCAACCCTGTTTTATAAATATGCATTCACTGATTTTAGGAAATATACAGAAAATCCACTGCAAGTTTGGTGTAGAGATGCTCTACAGTCCAAATACTAACACAAAGTTAATCACCTCATAAAGAAAGTTGCCCATAGTAGTTAAATAACAGATGAATAGGAAGATATTATTTATATATTTGTGCATTATTTATATAATACTATTAGCAAGTATGGTGCAGTGATATAGAGTATTCAGTTTTAATCTGAAAAATATACTATTTTTATGGCATGTTTTCATGTTTTGCTACTACAGAATACAAGCCCAATACTCATTTTAACATACAAAGCAGAAATAACTACCCACCATATGCTCTGAATCTCCTTTTTTCAAAAACCTGTTCATCATTTCAGGTGTTCATATTTCCCACCAAGAGAACCAAAGTTAGTTTAGAATTGGAGTGCTTTAGCAATAAACCATCATTAAAAATAGTTACAGAAATTATTGAAGCCTTTTACATTCCAAATGACTCCAGGATTTTAATCTGTGGAAAATATTCCAAATTCTGGGTGTAATCAGGTTGTACTCCTATGCTGAAGCAGACAGTACAATAGTTATTGTAACAGTTTAGTGCCCATATAGAGAAAATATGAATGAAACAGACCACAGTCAGTTATTGTAACTAGATCAATGAAATGGAAACATAACCAGCAGCTTACTCTATGCACAATTTAATATTATATGGAGAGCTTCTAACCAAAAGCCAAAAACTTTAGAGTTAGAACTGACAAAGGAAATACCAAACCTACACCTACTATATATGTATGGACAGCTTTACTCCTCCTCTTGTTTGAACTTCTTTACTTATTTTTGCTCAAAAACTATAAGACCATATTTCATTTAAAAATCTATATTGAAACATGACCAAAATGTATGGGAATCTTAAAATTCCTAACATACAATGTGATGATTCATAAATGCACAAAGCAGACAAAACTTGGGCCCTTAACAAAGCCAGCCCATTGAACGCTCAGCCACCTGAAAATTACTTTTGTGTAAAGAAATATTTCATCCACTCTGCCTTAAGAATAGATCATGATCATCCACCCCTGCTTTGTCTTCCTGCAGAGGTGTTTGTGATCCAGAAGCTCAGTTTTGTTCCAGAAAATTTTAGAAATCTGCCCATTTTTCAGCCTCTTACCATGTTTACACCGTGCAGCAATTATTTGTTTTTCCTCTGTCTGCCAGAGAAGAATGCTAATGATCAGCATGGGTGTGTTAATTGTGCCACAGTTGTATATAAAACCACAGAACAGAGATACAAGTCTGTGGTCTTCATAAATTTCAGCAGGGCTACTCTGGCTGATCAGGCACCGTGAGATTAGAACATGACCAGGAAGCCTCTAGAACACAGCAGAAAGAGCCCTAATGCAGGCAATGAATGCATGGGGGAAACAAATTACAGAAATATAATCAAAACATATCATGTTGAAGTGCTTAGAATGGTCAGGAAAGCTGCTGAGACAGAACAGCCAGGGAAACATTTTTTTTCCTGTATTTTGGCAAAAGCAATGCAGACAGGAATTTTATACCTAGCTGATGAGTCCAGTGCAGTACTAAATCCATCCTGTTAGCACTAGAAAATAGCTTTTCATGGTGATGGGATGAATGTATGATAAGCTGCATGGGATGGCTGCAAATTCAGCATGCCTTGAAAACTGCAAAGTAGTTTGGGATGTACAGCACACCTGGGTGGACCCAGCCACAGCCCTCCTGTGACATACTCAGTGATGGTTAAGGAAAAATTCAAACCACACAAGGAAGACTGACTTCCCACAGGACAGGATGAAATATGTATTTTCATACTCCACTGAACTGAGCAGGAAAAGTATGCAAAAATTGTCTTGGCACTTTATAGTAAAAGTTTTCCTTTCAGAAATCACTAGTTTTCACTAAAACCACAGTGCATAATATCCATTACCACTGAAAATCCTGCAGAAAATGAAAAATATTAATGCTTCCTTGTTTATTCTCCTTCATAGTTATTTTGGTTTAGAAAAAAATTTGGGAGGAAATTTTTGAAGTCTCTTAGAAAGCAAATTTAAGCTGCCCTTTTCCTAACTTGTTCAGGAGAAAAATCTTTTTTGAGAGCAGTGGAAAAAAAACGTTTATTTAACAACAAAGTACTCACAAGCATGAAAAAATTGTTAATAAACAATTAAACCTCTCATTGTTCTGAAGATATAGAAAATTCAGAAAATCCTTTCGTGGTGTGTAGCTTGGTTTGTTCAGTCTATTTTCAGTCCTTCCTGCACTGGAAAATGCTGCATCCCTAGCCCTGGTGGGACACAGGTGTGAGCTTTTGGCATTTTTTTGGGTTTTTAGTTCAGAGTAGATTTGCACATTTTCAGGAAAAAAGAAAAGCTACAGTTTGGGGAATTTTCCTTCTTTAATTAGTTAAAAGAAACTAACCAAAAAGCAAAGGAGAGCTCTGTCCTGCTGTCTGTCCATGCTGTGTCCTGCTGTCTGTCCGTGCTGCAGACAGCACAGTGCAGGAGCAGGAATGTGTGGGAGCAAGTGCAGTTTCTGCAGACCAACTGTGCCCTTCTTCTGCCCCCTTTGCTCTCAGAACTGGTCTGAGTGGTGCAGAACTTAATATCCAGCATGAACAGAACAGACACCTGGGGACACCAGCATCATAAAGTCAAGCCATTTACTCTTACTGCTTTCTTTGATGAAAGTCTGAAGTTCTATTATTAGGCTGACACCACACTAAAACTTTAATCAAGTTTCTTCTCAGTGCTGACTGTGATCTCACAAAGGCCATTAATTGTAAGCACAACCACTTATTTTAGGTCATATTCACCTAATTGCAACAGTGGATCATGTGTTTGCATGACTAAGGGCTGCCACTTTTATGTTTAACTGGTTTCATAGATAAAACTAGGTGTCAGATTACAATCTAGAAGTCAAACTTTAACAGCAAAAGAATCCCTAACAAACAAGGAAAAAAAAAAACCTGTGAGGGATTATCACTGTGGATGGTCTTTGCTGGCATTGTTCAAAGTGCTGATGCTGAATACCAAAATAAAGCCTGCAGCAGGTGAAACTACTGCTTCCAGCCACTGGAGCACTGGCTTGGCTGGTTCTGATCTGTCAGCAGTCCTCAGCATTGGGGATTCAGGCACATGAAGGGACAGTGAGGGCAAGGCAAGTGGCACAGAAGCTCACTGCTGTCAGTGATAGGCCCTTAAGTATGTCCAAATCTTATTCAGACTACAAGAGGATCCAGGAAAGCTCCTACAATCTAAAATTCTACCAGTTTAAAACTCGTTCTATGTTTAAGGAACTGGTTATTCCTTTCAGTGAAATCAATTTAGATAAGAGATTGTGGAGGGGTGGGAAGAGGTAACTGACCTTCACCTGGCCCTTTGCACGCAGCTTTTCTTGGACTGAGTTTGCAGGGTTGAAAATTACCTTTAGCACTTTTTTCAGCTGTGTTGCAATGCACATTCTGAACCTCATGATGAAAAGCAAGGCAGCCCTGAGCATACATTGCAAAAAGATGCTCCTAAAGACTCTTCAATTCTCTTCTATTTTCCTTCCCCACCACACAATAGCTATCAATTTATTGAATGACATTTGATACCAAGAGTTTCCTTCTCTCTATTAAAAAACCATACCAAATAAGTAAAAAGTATGACTTATA
Source organism: Chloebia gouldiae (assembly GCA_003676055.1). Lineage (NCBI taxonomy): Eukaryota > Metazoa > Chordata > Aves > Passeriformes > Passeridae > Chloebia > Chloebia gouldiae. The sequence goes on along the minus strand of QUSF01000018.1, from coordinate 4,313,484 downwards.
AAGGTCCTGTTCCTAACTGTTGCATTAGCATGCTTTATATTCTTTTTACTTGAGTGACTTCATTTAGTTCTTGCACTTTTTTGTTTGAGCTGACAATCTATTTTATGATAAGCAGTGAGCTATATGTGTTAGCTTTATTCTAACAAGTGAATCCGAACACTTTTCAAACATACACCATTACAGCACAGACAAATTTGCTAAAGAAAACAGAAGTTGTTCCACAATACTCCTCATTCCTAATTTCAACTTTGTGACCCAAAACCTGTGTTGTGAGTATTTTTTCTAGATAATAGGTTTATTCAGGTCCTAATTTGTACAAACATAAATGTAAGACTAATTATTCAGCAATATCTTAAATCAATGGATAGATCATAAAATGGTTAAACCAGAGATTAGAATAATTCTAATTAATCACAAAACATCATATATTATTTTACAGTAAATTAACCTTACTATTTTGTGGAAATGAAGTAGAAGGGATCCCAATCTTCATTGCAGCCTTACTTTTTAGCTCTGTTTGGGTCTGCTGGCTCAGCTGCTCTTAAGAGACCACCCCCAGCAATGCCCTGAGTTTATATATAGATGTAAAGGGTGGCTGATGGGGTCATCACTTTAAGTGAAATCAGGTGTGGGGTTGGCTTTGATCACATTCACCTGAACACCTGACATGGGGCTAACGATGAGCAGCAGAACAAAATTATTTGACTACAGAGAAATCAGCTTTCTGATTTTTTTATGAGAGTTTTACAAACAACATCCTCCTCTCAGGAATATGAATATTCCTTGCTGGTCAAGTGTTTAGGTCCTTCTATTGTTTGTTTTTCCCTAGGATTAGTCTGGGAAAGAAAAAATTAAACAGTTGATGGAAATAGTGAGTTCATTATATCCAGTGCTGGACAACAATACTGAAGGGATCTGTTGAGTGATATTTTAACAGCAGTGTTACTTTGAAAAATAGTCATATCTTTGTACTGTTCTACCTTTTTCAGATAATACTGCTGCTGTCCAGAACATAATAAACTGCAATAATTAAAATTATGGTTCATCTGAATATGATGACAAAGAAAAAATAAACCAAACTGGCAAGACAAACAAGTTGCAATTAACAACACCTCAAAAACCATAATGATATATGGTGAAGTTCTTTATGGCTTAGTAATTATCTGATAGCTAGATTGGTTCAATAAATCAGAAAGGGAAATAAATAGGAAGACAAAAATATTGCTACGTTGTGACAACTTAGACATGCAAAAGAAGGAAGAAACACCAAAAATTTCAAATAAAATTAAGATCTCTGAAAAGCAAATGGTTCACTGCCACTGATCTCATAAGCATAAGAACTGTTTTTGAGGTTTTCTTTCTCCTGAAAGCATGAAATCCTGCACTTCCTTTCAGTAAAATGTGGAATTAATTGTACAGTCACAAATCCCTGTACCTGCAGTGGACAGGGAGAGAACAAGAGCCAACAAGACAGGCAGAAAGATGGACAGTTGTGTGATTTTTTAAAAAGAAAGAAAGAGATCAAAAATGTGACACCCAAAGTGGGGAAGATGCTTGCCAAAGGACAATCTCCAGACCTTTAGGTGAGCAAGAGTCCAGCATCCTGAACTCCAGCTCAGTACCTCTCAGTCACACATCAGAAATGAATAATTTAGTGTCTTCGGCTATTAAAGGTGAGACATTAAAGAATGGGACCTTTACTTCTATTTTTCAACACACCCCTTCTAAAGCATGCACATCCAAGCTCAAACAACAACAAATGAAGCTATGAAATAGGAACACCATCATTTTTAGAACAGCACACTGCTGTTGTACAGGAGACCTTATCATTCAGTATTTGCTTTAAAAAAACTGCCAGGCCCAGTTTGTAGCTCTTGTACCTCATGTTGCTTGAAGCCCAGCCATCATTCAAGCTCTCTGTGTCTCGATTAGCTCATCTGTAAATTGCACAGTGAATTCAGAGTATGCTGTTAGAAGAAAACGCTCCATTGAAAATAAGCATTTTTAACTTTGAAATCCAAATATGTCCCTTTCTCCATTTACAAAAATAAGTAAAATAAGTGACCTTGTTTTACATGGAAAGTCTCTGGGTGTCACTTTCAACAGAAGAATTTAGGCAGTGCAATCACAGGACAGCTGTATTTGCTGACAGCGATGGCTGCATCAGGGCTGGATAAAAGATCTTTTCTCTTTTCAATATGCTTTGGTTTTCAAAAACTTCTTTCCTCAGCTGATTGGAAATTCATTCCCACTCCCTTGGACAAATCATGATAAGTTAAATGCATCACATATGAGGCTGAGCACACAGCCCTTCTAGGAGTAGATATGGCTTTCACTTGATGAGCTACATGCAAAGTTTTCATACAGGAATCCTCGCTATACTGTTTTGGTATTAATGCTACTTCTCCAACATTTTAAAAATTACATTTGTTTGACATCATTTACAGTCAGTCTCCCAGCTGAGTATGATTCACAGCTGAATATGCCAGCAGTTATAGCCAATCACATGTAGTTCATGCTTACTTGTAGTTATTATTTATTCTTGCTGCATTTCCAGGGTGACCTGCAGCCCACACTAATACATAGCTCCTAAATCACAGGCTAATTTTTCAGAAATGCTGAGCTTTAAAGCAGCATGAAAAATCTTCCACTGCTTAATATTAGATTGTCAGCTTCTTATGTAGCCATGCAGTTATTACATAGACACTCTCAACAGCTTAAACAGAGCAATACATAAAGGCTCTGATTTAAAACTCAGATAAATGTATGCTGCTAAATAGGTATAGGATTCTCCACAATCTTCAGCCAAGATGTAAGTTTGTGATTAAATACTCTGCTAAATAATACAGCCAGTTTTATATTATCATTATTATTATTATTATTATTATTATTATTATTACAAAGTCTTGTAGGTAAGAACTCCATAGTTAGTCCACAGAGCTTTATGTTAAAACAACAAAAACAACATTTTCTTTAATATACTCTGCTTTTCCAGTTATCACAAAGTATTCATTTATCAATACAAAGCATAATAAATATTTTATCATTATGATTTATTTTACAGTAGCCATATTTCTCAATATATTTCTATAAAATAGTAAAATATATTTCTCTGGCAATAAAAAGGGTGCCACAGCAGCATATTAGTTGATGAAACCCTAATTTAATAATATATATGCAAGCATAAAAGGAATAAACCTGAACTGGAGTACAAAAACCTAATTGAAGAAATTTATAAAAAACTGTGTGTTTACACAATCCCTGAAACATTAATTAAACTGAATTAAAATTCCTAATATTGAATGTGGTTACGCTGGTTTTGAAATCCTTCCTCACAGGGGTTCTTCTATGAAATGTTTTGTCTAACTCTAAAACTTCCCTTTAGCATTTTGACTGAGTGGTAAGATTTCCTGCTAGAGCAACATCTGCCAGAAAATTGTGAAGTCAGGTATTAACATACAAAGTTTAGAACACCAAACACAAGTGTTAATTAACACTTGTTAACACAACTGTTAATTAAACAATTACCAGTGATCAGATTTTTACGTCCTAAAACTGAAGGATGTCAAATTATCACACACAATAGTTAAGTTAGGATACAAACTTTAGCAGTAAAAATAATTTGTTTGCCACTTTTATTACCTTTGTAACCAAAACAGGCCAGTTGATTAAACTGCTGATGACAACAACTTAATTTGATGAGTTAGCAGTACTGAATAAAGAGTGACAGGTCACTAAAACATCAATTTAGTTTTCACATGTTTGGAATTACACGATAAAACTTGATTCAATCACTGCAACATTATGAATAGTTCAGTCAGCAATATTAATCCAGCTGGACAAGTAAAACACATCTATTTGTGAGAGGTGAGGAATGGATACATCAAGAGCACTGTTATTTAAAAAAAGACAAGAAACAGATGAAAATTCAGTTCATTTTACCATAACCTTCCATTTGAAGCTGTAAAGGTCTGAGACTGCCAGTTTACCACATAAAATAAAATAGAAACTTTATTCCTTCTGCTGCCCATTTCTAGTTTTCTGTGAATGCTACCAGTTTTCTGGTTAAAGTAACTACAGTGATACCATCTACCACAGGGGTAAGTATTAATTCACTGTTGATTTTTATGTAGGCAGTAATTTATTGCATTGGCATTTTCTTTATCTGGTTGACAAAGGATATGACTATTACAGGTCCTAAAAGGAAACTTGGTGACATGTGACAGTTTACACCTTGAATTTCACATACATAAAGAAATCTGGGTTTTGGTGCCTTTTCTATCAGCTCAGAAAAGTGATGACCATTTTATTTACACAACAAAATCTGTGCTTCTCAGCCCTGGTCTTCAATCTGCTCAATGTTGCAGGCATTTCTCAGTATATTTAGTTTTTCTGTCCCTGGAGACCCAAATTCTAACCCAAGAACCAGCCACATTCTAAATGAAATCAGGAATTTACAACTGGACAAAACCCAAGCCACTTACCCTTTTTCATTACTGCATAAGACTTGTATGACTTAGTGATAAGATTTCATTTTTGGCCCTAACAATACAAAATCCTTCACCCCTAGTCAAGCCTGGAAAACCATACTTAGCCTGAATTTACCATAAACCTTCACTGTTAATAATATTCTCTGTCCCTGAAAATCAGTAAGCCTGTCTGAGCCCTGAGATTACCTGAGATTTATTCTAAATCTAATCCTAGCCTACTCTGAAACTACTGATAAACTCTTCTTCCCTGCTGGCATTTCACCCCAGCAAGACTTCTAGAATCTCAAATAAAAATTTTGCATTTTTATAACCAAAGTATATTCAGCACAGATAATATGTTACAGGTCAACACCAACTCAACAGCTAAATCATCTGAGGGCACACTACAAGAGAATGAGCATTGGTCTGAAGCTGACAGCATCAGTTACCCCTTCTCCCTTCAAAACTTCCTGGACAATCACATTGGATGCATACCTGAGGCTTACACTGGACTTGAATTTACCCCATGGACATCTGGTTCTTTGCTCTCAATCCCAGCTCTAGTTTCACACCAAGGCAAGGGATTCTGGCCACAGGCATTATCCCAGACTTGTGAACCTTGAAGGCTAAACTGATGAAACTTTTGCTCTGCAAGTCAAAGCTCTAACCCCAGAGATCCCTTTTGGTCACCAGAACTTGTCAAGAAACACTAGAGACCACAGAGAACTTTTGATCTCTGCCCCAAGATCTGTCACCACTACCTTCACCTTTTCTATTCCAACACCAGATATCACTAAAATATAAAACAAGGCAAATATAAAACAAGGCTTTCTTGTATGTCCTGGGGTCACAAAGGTCTATTCATCTCCACTGCAACCAGCTGGAAGCTACACTACAAGCACTAAGCCTAAAATCAGTCTGAAGGATCCTGAGTTTTATTTGACCTTGGGGATATTTACCCAACCATTAACCATAAGTTCTCCAATATTATCACCACTGGATTTTATCTTATTTCTGTCCTAAAATGTAGAGCATAACAGGGATTACCTGATCTTTCCTTTCAAAGGATTCCACAAGGTATTCTTGGACTACACATTTATTTAGGACTCAGGAAAGAAACACAAGATCTTAATACATTCCTTGATCTTGCAAGGCTGCAGGACTTGGAGTGTGGCAGCAGTAAAAAATATGTGATTGTTATTTCTCAGAAGACTGAGCAACACTCACAGCTAGGGTGTGAAATAGGTTGGAATTCACTAAGGAGGACAAACATTTATTGCTGTATCTCAAAAGGCAGCCAGAACTAAAATGGATGCTGGTGTGGGTGGGCCAGATAGTTTGCAGTTACCTTCAAGCAAACATATATCCACTGGACTGTGGCTACATCTAGAATTAGAGGTGATTTGGGAAAAAGAGATTGAGGATCTCAATTTACTGCAGGCTTCTATACCTTTAAGCCTTCTGAGATCCAGCAATAATCTTAGCTGCTCAAGCACTGCTTTCTCAAAGGCCTGTCCCTATTTCATCATTAACTCTAAATTTACTCTAGAAATGAATTTTCTCTTTCTCACCCACCCTCACTGTAAGCCTTTTATCCCCACCTAAACCACCTTCTTCACACTAAATCCTACAATATCCAGAAACAAATGTACCCTTTGTCACTCTATAGTCTCCAACACTAATCTTTAACACATCCCTAACTTTAACCTTAACATCACAGCAAAGAGATTTTGCAATTCTGGAGCAAAGCACAGTTCAGTTATTCTACTATATTTCAATTCTGGACTGTGATAGAGAAAAAAGATCTCATTTTTCAACCTGTTTCTCATTTTGCTATTTTTATAGAGTTTAAAATTTTTTTTGGTGATGTTTTCATGTGTGTTCATATATCTTGATAGGTCTGGCTAAAAAAAATTCCATCATTTCTATTACAGATATTAGTGCATATAAAGTTGGAATGGTTTAACTTTCAGCAAGATGACAGAGTGTGTTTTTTAATGACACATGTAAAGTAATGCATAAGATAGAGCATTAATTTGTTAACCTGAGGTGTTTGTAATGGGGCAATGAGGATATTTGAACACCAAATGTAGTAAGACATTTGTGGAGTCACTCGGAGCTAAATGTAGAGTTTTTAAGGTGCTTCTAAGATTAAATACTTAAAATAATTCATATAGGTTTATGCCGCTATTAATACCCATAGAAAATAAATTTAGTGCTAACTAACAGAATGAGATTTCCTAAGTATATATTACCAGATAAGTGAGCATTTATTTGGGAGATATTAAGGGCTGAAAATACATATATCAATGTAACTGGTTTAAATGGTATTTTCTGAAAAGGACATCAGTTTTGGTCTTAATCATAAAAAACCAAAGTACTGATGAGCATATGAAACTGTTATTGAATATTTGTTCAATTAAACTCTCACGGCATGAAGTAATATCTAGGTTGTTTTTACTGTGAAAACACTAAGCACAAAAACCAAATTAATTTTTTCATATGCCTCTTCAAGGTTTCAACCTGATAATGAAATATTTCAAATATTGATCTAATTTATTTTTTTTTTGCATCACAATAAACAGATAAAAAAATCCTGGTAGTAATAAGGCAAGGAAAGTCTCAGACTGTGAACTCTTGACCACAACCTCAGAGTTCCTCATCCTCAGCTCACAGTAGTTGTCCATTGTGTGCTCCCTCACATTCACACACAGTCATCCTCCACGTGGAGGTGGGACTCAGTGCACACAAGATTCCAGCATACAGCACAAATATGCAATGACAATTGTCTGCTACTCATAGACACAATTATCACACATCCATGCAATAGCACAGAACTTGCATTCAAGTTCAGAGAAATACCTTCACAGTAAATAATTACCACGAATGACTAGAATAGAATGCACTTCTTAAAGTAATGACATGAAAAAAATTATATATGGAATTAAAGTATTGCAAAATCACTCACTGAAAATCCAGCATATGCCAAAATATGAGACGTACATAAAGAAAAAGGTTTTTCCTATCCTGCAAAACCCCTTCTGACTTCTTTTACCATTCCTAGAGCATATCTTTATTATTTTCACATGGTATATATTACTTCTCATTAACCAGTGGTTGATTTTTTTTGAAACCTCACAAGCCTAATTAAAAAGCAATTAACAGTTCTTTTTCATCTCATCTTTGGTAAAACCTTGCATTCATTGCTCCCTCAAACTTGGAATAATCAGCAGATTTGCTGCTTCATGTTTGTATTCTGCCACCTGAGCCACTTACATAGGTTAGAAATGGGGATAACAACTCCTCATGGAACACAATTCTCTCTGCACTTAAACGTCCTGAATGAGTTCATTAACAAGCACTCTGTTCCTTCTATTTCAAAACCCAATTCTTTATCTGTCTTCATCCTCTGCACTTGGGCTTTAAAAAGTAAATGCTATGTATGGAAGCTTGCCATGTGGAACAGAGCTTTATATAAATCCTAATGGTGTGTGGATCATACTGGCTACTGGAATCTAAGGTCAAATTCTGCTTCTTTTACTTGCACGTAGCTCTGAACAGGGCAACAAGTTGGAGTGTGAAGCAAACCCAGGTTTCTCTGCAGCTCTGAAAAACAGTGGAATGGATTCTGTTACACAATGGACGTCCAAGGAGAACTGCAGCAAGAGCACCTAAACCAGAGCATTTTGTGGGGAAAACTATGAGCAACGTGCATGACACAGTGCAACTCAACAGCTCATTGGAGTGAAAACAAACATTCCAGGATGATGTAATTAGTGCTGCAAAATATCTCGGTGCAGGAGAGATGCAAGCAAGTGCTTAGACTTTTCAATGAGAAATGTGCTTCAGAATGAGGCACCAATGAGGCTCAAGCAAGAGGCTTTTCACTGCAGCATAAAACGTTTTGTCTTTTGAAAGAGATTTCTCTGACTTCTCAAAGACATGTTCTAGAATGAGTTGCAGGAAGGACAGTAAGACAGTGATGTCTGGGTAGATATATGCTTCAAATATCACAAGGGGTAAACTCAACAGTATAAATCCTCATACGAGCCAATAGTGAGAGATTAAATAAAACACTTCTCTGCTGCAATATATGTCAATGCATACTGTGGGATATTTCTCAGATTCATCTTTATTCAAGCTCTCAAGTTGGTCATTGAGTGACTTGTGCCTACATCGCTTTGAAAAAAAAGTGCAAAGAGACATTAACTTAGTCCTTAAAACAGCAAGCTTTGAACAGTATCCTGCACAGAGGACTGCAAGTTGCTTCTTGCCTGAGCAAGCTAAATCAGATAATTGTGAGATATCGACTCTAAAGAGATCCCAAAGCTTTCTTAGTGGTAGCATATTTACATGTGCACAGCACCATCCTCATTTTGGAGGATTAACCAAGATAGAATGAACAGGAAAGAGATGCTGATGTCACTCTAATGCAGCCACAGACAGTGTTAACTCCAACCAGCACCAACTGCTCTTTTTCTATCTATGAAGGCCAGGTTGGATGGGGCTTTGAACAGCCTGGTCCAGTGGAAGGTGCCCCTGCACATGGCAGGGGGCTTGGAGCAAGATGATCTTTAAGATCCTTCCCACCCCAAACCATCCTGAGATTTTGTGCCTGGACTGTAGTCAGGCTCCATCACATCCAACATAATGATGGCTGAGCATCCTTTGCTGAGTGTCTCTTCCATGAGGTCTGGCAGCATTAATAATACACTTACAGAGAACTGGAATGTGATGACCCAGCAGTGTTTCTCTGGAGCTATTCTAAAAACCAATGCCTTCTACTGTAACACTTTAGCTTGTTCTGCAAAGTTGCCTTCAGGCAAGTCCTGAGGACCACTGGGAAGTTTGTAGCAGAATACAATAATCATATTTTAAAGTGATTTTGATGACAATATTTGATATCTGATTTATACATAGTAACCACAGAATGAATTATTTAAATGCTGACTACTATTAACATACATTGAATGAGATGTTTAAAATGGATGTATTAGTATTTAGAGACAAGTTTCTGAACCAAAAAAGTTTCAGTTCCAGCAAACACAGAACTGTGATGTTTGCAAGCACATTGGTAGACTGTGAAATATAGCTAAAGGAACAGCTAAATGCCATATGATGCTATTTCTCAATGTCATTTATACTTTTTTTTTCAATTTCTCATTGAAAAGAAACTTGGTTTCTTTTAGTATTCTTAGAACCCTTGAAAGAGCTGCTAACTACTAATGCTACCCGTTGCTTTTTCAAGTCAGCACCTTACAAGAGAACAGCTGTATTTACCTTCTTTTGTTCTTTTTAATCTGTGTTGATTACAGAGTAAGCTCCTAACTTGTCACTCCAGTGTGTTCAGTATTCCAATAATGTCAGAACATTGCTGCCATTTAAAATCGTGTTCTTATACTGCCTCTACCCTAAAATCTCAGTTGCTCCTCTAATGTAAAACCTGCTTTATAATGGAAGATACTATGAAGTCAGTCCCAACACCACAATGGACAAAAACACCCTCAGGGCACGAGTGTCTAACAAGCAGGATCTGGCGGCATGAAAGGACATTTCTTTTGTAGTGGCAACAATTTCTACGTGGGCATGGAGGCTTAGATCTCCTGAGGAATGCGAGTACCATGCTGTAGTGATTCTCAGACACACAAGATGCACACAGATGTACAAATTTCTCATAACAAAAAGACATGCCAAAGACAAAGTATTCGAATAATCAAGCAGTTTCAGTTCACTGAAGATTTTGCTGAGCAAAGGGCTTAAAATCAGATACACCTTTATCAATACAACTCCCAGTAGGATCTGCAAGGCAAAAAGGATGCCAGTGACTGACTTCCACGACAGAATACTCAGGCTCTGTGTGTACCCATGGTTACTGACCTTCCTGTTGATGTACATGGGGAGAAATATAAGATAGAAATATTAATTGACTCATTTTCTGAAATGTAATCATGTATTTACATTAAAATCATTGTAAATATTAACTGGGCTTGAATGAAAATAGAAATAGATAAGGCTTAGGCTCAAGTTTTATAAACAGAAGTGAAACTCATGTAGTATCAGCGAGACATTTGAGACAATAACAGAAGAACCTGAGAATACTCCTTCATATTTAAACAAACTAAGTTAATGGTTTGTTTGTTTTTAACAAAGCACATATGCTGACAAATTTCCTGGGAAAATTGGGACAATGGTTGATGGGCAAGAGCCTTGGAACACCTCTTCTGACCACAGTCTTAATCCTTGGGTTCTGAAAAATCATAGTCACATTCAAAGGTTCTGGACAAGACACCGACTCAACCTTTGCTCAGATCAAACAATATAAACAAATAATTGGCACTAAGACTTGCAGAATGACCAGAGTGCAAACCCCAAAACTACCATCTCTCTAAATACACATTACACATGTGCAAACTGGAATTGAATCCTTATTTCAAAGGTATAACCAGCAAGCTTAATTTTACTTTGTGCTTTTGTAAGGCATGAAATAAGCACACATCCATGTACCACAGGGGTTTTTTTTGTGTCTCAGGTAATTTTGCTCAAGTGGAACTCTTCATCCCTCATTCTAATTTTAAACAGTTCTCAAAGTTTAAGATAGCTCATAAAAAATTATAATTTTGAAAGTAACACGTGTTGTAAAAGCAAAGAAAAACCAAACCAGGTGAAGCTGTAATTAATGTATATGCTGACTGTAGCAGCACTGAAGTCTGCTTTTTTTTTTTGCTTTGACTCTGGTCAAGTGCACACAATCAATGTGAATTATTACAAAAGAGTTAGGAGATAATTTTGCAAATATGTCTGAAATGCAAAAATTTGAACGTTAGATGACTTTGTGATGGCTGTATTGATTTTACACAGAAATATCGCTCTGTTTCAAAGTGGATCTCAAGCCTTTTAAAGCAAGGTCTAATATTATAAATGGCTTCCAGTGCCGTTTCCAGCTCTGAGCAGACATAGTATTAACCCTTAACCAGGCTGTAGATTAGTGGCTTCTGAAAGTGAGAATGAGGTCCTGAGTTACAATGCCAGCCTGGATTATGGCCGTGCTCTTTTGGAAGCCTTCTAGCCCAGTTCAGTAAGGAGCACAGCCTCAATATTGTTAATACATACTGACATTGCAAAGACTTTCTGTACGCTGAAAAATGTACCCTGAGCCCTCCATCTTTCACAGGAATCAAAAACATTCAATTGCAGCATTTAAATATTCCAAAATTTACCTAAAGAGCAAAGAATTTTAACAAGTCAAAAGTCATAGATACATTAAAAAAATATAAATATATAAAAGATATATGTGTATATACATAGATACATTAAAAAAATACACAATATCATCAAAAGAAAAATGTGAGTCTAGGCTTAATTGTAATATAAAATTTATCTGATGTTGTTCCAAATTATCTATGTCAGGTTGCTGAGAAATCAAGCATACTTTGTTTTTAAATACAATAACAGCAGACAATTCAAGGGAACAATTTCTCAAACTTCTCTCAGATAAACCTACCTCAGTAGAAATAATGTCAAACAGAACATTTTATCTCTGGTATATTCAGAAAAAAAATCTGCTGTTTCCCTTGTGACTATGTGCTAATAAATATGGGAATACTCAAAAGGCAGAGCATGCAGCAAGAGAAGCAGTTTGCACTTCCAGATGAACTCACCAGTCCAAGCTGTCTGGGGAGAGGGCATTTTAATTAATTTGACAATATATAAGTATTATATATATAATATATAATTATTATATATATATTTATGGTGATCTAAGCACAGTAACACATTCTAATTAGTGGAGTGGAATAGGGTGAGTATCACTGAGGCTGATTGGTGTTTGCAAGGAGTGAAATATTTATTTGCCATTTATTTGGTGGCCATTTTAATAACAATGAGCCTCTCAGCTTCTGCAAGCCAATATTCTTAGAGGAGGAGAGTCCAGCTATCTTCCCTCTCACACCCTCATGTTGTACTAGAAAAGGAACAACTTTGTAAAGAATAGCTGTGATTTCCCATTTCACCTTCAACAATTGTCTCTGTCTTCCAAGAATTTTCCTAACCTATAGGAGGTATCAATCACCAATTTCAGCCCAGTTTCAGTACCTTTAAATTGCATGACTGTGAATCAAGAATTGTGGGTGAGATCAGCAGTATAATGTTTACCCATTTGATGATTGAGTTGGCTCAGAGAATAAATTTGATATGTTAGAAACATTTAAAATACCCTGAAGCTATAGATGTAGAATGAAGAAAAATTTTTGAAAGGGTAAATATTATCACATATTATTTGAAATTTAATGCACAAATATTAAATTCCTCCTTTTTTCAGTAAACAATCAGATTAGAGTGCAATTATCATTAAAGAGAATTAAATAATGATTACTAGAAATTATTAGAGGTAATTACAAAAGACATTAAATGTAAAGAGAAACTCATCTTCAAAAGAATAATATTTTTCCATGCATTTAAACTATGCCTTTATTCCTATTAATGAGGTGCATAATGATGACTGGCCATTTGAAAAGCTAAAAGTCTTTAATTGAACAATTATTAGTGTCATGCTGCCTTAGGGCACTATTTGTCAAGAGATTTATATTATGGTAATTATATCCACTCAGGCTTGAAGGATAGGTAACATCTTCTAATGGAAATAAATTACACTTTAAGTTTAATTTTTTTATAAAAAATCCTAAGTTTAGGTTCTTTATTTTATTATTTAGAACCTCCATATTAAAGTCTTTGAGAATAGCTTTTTTCCCCCACTATAAAACACTATCAATTTCCCTAGGATACAATGTGGAAGAAATGCCCAGTCAACTCATTAAGTTAATTATTTCACCACAGGAAAAACAACAAAAAAAAAAAAAAAAAGAGGATTTCTTTAATTCATGTCTTTGGCCTATTAGGTTTTATTTAAATTTAGTAATGTACAGAATTGCATCTATAATCCCTACTGAAAGACAGAAGAAGTTTAATGAATACACAAAAATTTTTCAAACCTTTGAATCTATTTAATTACAAACTCATTCATTCTTTGATACCTAAATGAATCAACAGAATGTCATGGTAAATCAAGGCATCCAAGTCCCTGACTATTCTCTCCTAAATGCTTTTCAGGTCCTCAAGAACTGTAGAGATGATCTCCACTTCCACCTCCAAATGCTGCTTAATCTCTCACAAATAATAAAATAAAAAAAGAAAAAAAAAAAAAAAGAAAGAAAAGAAGCCTTGCAATGCTTCTGATAACAGAGACTGTGGGTGGGCTCTCACAGCATAATGCATTTTGTGAGGTCCAAACGCTAAAGCATATTAAAAAGAGCTTCAAAAATATAAAAATAATGATTTCTAAATGCAGAGAATCTTTCTCCTGTTTTCTGTTGATTTTTCACCTGGCATTAATTAAGCTCAAAAAACCTGATTGGACTTAGTAGATCATGATTTGTGGGAAAAACACTTAAATAAAGGAGCTTCAAACGCTGGCAGGATGCTGAGGCAGAGCCTGAAGGACACTACAGAGCACCAAAGGCATACAAAGTGCATTTCCTCCCTCTATCCACATATTGTGAAGAGTGATTAGTCCTGGAACCATCGTTAAGCCTACACGTTGAGTGCTCTAACTGCTGCCCATCCCCAGAGAGGTGAGCTGCACACTGGCAATCTTGTTATAGATTTTCAGATCAGAAAGGTCCATACGTCTCCTTAAAACCCTTCCAACACAGGTATCACCAACTTAGAACCTCCAGAGGAGGCCAAAACCCACCAATAAAGCCTGTCACAAAGAGTGCAGTGATCCCTAGTATAGCAAACATTGTGTATTTCCCATAGAGAAAATATGGAAAACCCCCACAATGTAATAAGCCCAGCCATCCTTCAGCAGCAGATGGGGAAGGACCAGCAGTGCCCTGACAAGGACTGACATTGACTGCTGCAAGCATGAGCCAGACAGAATAAGGAGATTAAATTCATCATTACACTGAGACTGTTGTGACTGTGCACACTGCATGACATGATAGGAAAATCAATAGCCACATATTAACGAGCATGACCATGGGCCCACTTCACACATAAAAAAAAACCCAAACCTTTTCCAGGAAGGATCTGAAATCTGCCACTCATTAACTTTGACCACCAAAAAGAATTGCCTTTGGAAGACTTACTTCAGTGTGCTCCACTGACACATTGCTACTATCAAAGTCTGAGGTGCTCTTCCCTGTTATTATTTGTGTTAAATAAAACATAGTGGTAAACACTTTATTCTTTTCACAAATTCTGTTTCTGTCAGCTCAACCATTATTGCTTTTCTTCTTGTCAGTTTTAGCAAATAGCCTACTAAAAAGCTATCTGCAACTTAATTAAAACACACATTATTAATGTCATGTTTATATGGAAAATCTTTGGCAAAATAAGTAGCCTCTAGATTTTGAAGTAACTGCAATTAAGTCTGTCAATATGTACTCGTTGCTGAATACCTGAAGAAAACAAGACTAAGTGAAGCAATTTGACCTGTTTCCACCATCTCTGCATAAACTGCCTTTTCACAGAATGCTGGACCTAGAAAACTACCCATGGATCAATTATAAGAAACTGTCACTTGTGCAATATAATGTATAACTGAAGGTGCTAGCTAATTTTCCTTAAAGAGAATAAGTAAAATCCTATCTCATACATGGAAAATTTACCACCAATTTCAATAAAAGCCATAATTTATTGGTAATATATAAGAAGTAACCTTAATTTAACTATAAAATAGGAAGTGGCTGCTCAAAATATATGTAGCTAGATGAGACCATCCCAAATTCCAAGGCTAGTATTTTGAAATATTTGTTGGTGTTGCAGGTTTCCCTGCTGCCATGCCTCAAGTTCATGACTGCTGTCTCTAATTTGATCAGTAGGTAGCTTAGCCTTTTTTCCTGGATGCCAAACATCACCACAGTTCTTATATTACCTTCTGCCTCTGAATCACTGTAAAGGGCTGTGAAAACTTGCATTGAATAATCTTTATGTCAGTAAGATTTTATCTTGAGGATTACTCTATATATTACACAGATTTTTTTGGTTTTGTTTTTGTTTTGGGGATTTGTTTTGGTTTTTTTTTTGAAGAGTGAATTTTCCACTCCTTTTCTTCTTGTTTCCTTCCTGGTACCCCTGACAGCACACTGCCTAAGACACAGGAGTAATTTCTTCCTCATGGAGCAGGAAGTTAAGGAAAGTGAGATGGAGGGTCGGGGGGATTACTTTCCACTTGGAAAGTGGCAGGCAGAGAATTCAGCAACTGAGAGGCCATTTCAGAGCACCATGGAAGATACAGACAAGTGTGTGTGCTCAGGCAGCTGGTGTGGAACAAAATCAAGAAGCAGATTCAAGTAGTAGACTTCTCAACATTTTGTTTTAGATGTTAGAGCCCTGAAAGACAGTGATCTTGTTCTTTTATTTTGAATATAGCTCTGAAATGTTTTCAAGTAGGACATTTCTCTAATATTATGTCTAATATCCATGATACACACAGAAGTACATAAAATCATCAGCCTATTGGTGTAAACACGATACACATTAATAAGTGCCACTCTTTGGGAACTGTGCATCTCACACCATTTGCAAGTTCAGGTTTTTTCTCCTCTCCTATAGCAAGACTAGATGAGAAGATGTATCAAGGTTTGAGTCAAGTGAAAAACTAATTGCTATGTAACATGGCTGAAGTTAATGCAAGATCAGAAGCAGATAATTGCAAACCCCCTCATAGCCTAGACACACCAGCAGGAGATTTCCAATAAAGATAATCCAAACTGTGCATTTAAAGTGTCAAAAATAAGATACAGAATTCTATACCTGGTGAAATGACCTGTGGTTCCATGGGCACTCCCTTTTCACATATTTTCAGACTCAAGCCCTGCCCTCACTGTGATTGCCATCCATCCTCTCTGTGCTGCACCTGTGGCAATGGTGAGTGCCCAGGCTCCATCACAGAGTCTACAGATGCAGAATGATAATGACAGGCCAGGTGCCTTCTGTAACAGGAAACATGCAGGAGTTCTGAGGAACTGTGAATGCACTGAAATATGAGAGAACTTCAGATAGTCACAATTCCTTCACAGTAGCAAACAACGAGTTTGGAATGAGCAAAATACCCACAAACCACCTGCCTTACAAAACAAACCCAAAGTAGCTTAAAATATGTGTTTTGACTCCATGATTTCCTCAAGAACAAACCCTTGCATCACACTGGATAGAATTCTAGACTCAGTGAATGTAGTGAAAAACTTCTGATTTCAACAGTCACAACTTTGTCTTAGGGCCACTCACTTCACCATGGTCCTTGTCTGCACTCCATGAGCTACAAAAGAGCACAGGGCTGTTCAGAGGCACGAGGGATGCAAGACAAACCTTCCAGAGTGCAGAAATGTGCAATAGGACATTATTTAGAGCTCAAAACATTCAGTAATTCAATTATGTTTTAAATATGTTCATTTAATAAATGTTCAAGCACCATTTAATGATATTATATGATGTAATGCTAATACTGGCAAATATGGGATAGGATTATGGGATTAGAAAAAGCAAATACCTCAGCTGATTCTCAAAGGGTAGAATCAATGCTATAGTAGTTCACAGCTCTTATACTGTTCAATGCTCTTTGATAACATCAACAGGACAGCTGACCATTTTACAATAAAAAATTAGGTGGTCTGGGCAAAAGAAGGGATGATCACAAAAACAACTTGTAAAAGTTGCTGGTTTATATGTTGAAATTATATTTAATCTCTATACTCAGACATGGGAACAAGAATCCCTTTAGTAATTTGGACACAAATGTATTTACAAGGTAAGGGGTGTGCAACCTCATCAATGTGTATAACAAAAAAATGAAGAAAGACTAAGGTAAATAAGAACAGAAAATCCTATACTAACTGCAGATAATTACATTTATCAGTGTAAATCCTAAGGTGCTACCAGAGAAGAATTTCATGCTGCAAGTAGACAACAAATGTCATGTTTCTTAACTTCTCCTGGCTGAGCAAAGGCTAATGGCAGCAAAATAAAATTTAGTTAATTATGACAAGTTCTATAAATTTAAGAACTGAAAAAATGTAAAAGTTCAATCCACAATATGCATCTTGCTAGATCCCATTTTCCACTAACAAAATATTGGATCAACATTTCACTGCAAATCACTAATGGATTTTTCGTAGATGACAAAGCACAAATAAAGGCTTCCCTCCCTACCCTCTGTCAAGAATTCCATTTAACTGTAAGAGTCACTAAAGACACAACTTCCGAGTTATTGAAATTGCTTAGGTAAATGAAGTCATCATAAATCAGAAGAAAATGAAATATTCAAACACACACTAAAATTATCCAAGACCAATTCCAACAAGCTGCCTCTGATTACTGTAGTATGCACTTAGGAAAGTCCAAGTAAAATCAGAACTGCTGAGAACAAAAAGCTCCTGTGTCTCCAACCTGCAAAAGTGCTGCACTCCCCAAACACAGGTTTAGTAGTAAAATACCAGTTACAATGTTAAAGTTTCATTTTCACTGGCAAGAAAAAGTAGATAAGCTTTCAGGAGAAATCAAGTATTTGGCTGTTTTATTAAATGCTGTCTTCAAAGATATCTTCAAAGGAAAGCAAATCCCAAATTGTTTTCATGCCTTGAAAAGGCTGTATTAAACATTTTTCACTCTGCCAGAGGAGCAATGAAGATAATATATATCTTACAGAATATCTGTATGGTCAGACATTCACATTTGCTTATGTACTATTGTCTATGGGAGCAAAATATATGATTTTCCCTTTCTGAAAGTGTTTATATCTCCTCCCAATAATGAATTAGTGCAACAAATGTTTCTTACAGAATAAAATAAAATCTTAATATTTCCTAGAGAGAAGAAAGGAAAATTATTACAATATTTCAGTATTACAGTATTTCAGACAAAGGGAATGTTTTTCTGAAGGGGCATTTGAGACACAAAGACTGCCTCATCTCTTTGAGTTATGGGTCTACAACTTTTTTTGTGCTAAAGTTCTAATCTATTCATAGTTAAAATCCATCCTAACTCAGAAATATGAAAGTACACTAAGAAACTTTTCAGAAGTGGTAGTCTTACAAACCAGTGACAAAATGAAGCAGAAACATTTGGTAATGCTAAGTACCTAGAACCCAAAAGCAGTCAGACAGATCACTCTTGTCACACACAGATGCCCACAAAGTATTATCTGCCTCAGTGTAACAATGAAAGCAAAAATGCCTTGGATAAAACCCCTCACTGAAGTAATAAGCTCACAAAAAGAAAGGAAAAGCAGGTCAGGCTTCATGTGCCCGTGTGATTTCTCAGGGCAGCTCAGTGTGCCAGATGCTGAATAAAGCCCAAGGAGGCAATATCCCTGCTAGCTGAATCATCCTTATCCCCATCACTCAGAAGGTACAAGCTGTGTTTTATTTGGTATAACAATGTTTCTTAAGTGACAAGTCACAGAATGGCTGTGGGTTCAATGGGAATTGCAGCATATCTTTTGATTTAATACTTGGACCATGCTTCAGCCTAAATTCACCAGTAATTTTTTACACTCAAGGTTCAAAAAGAATTCAATAAGCTTTCAAGTGTCCTTGAACAAACTCCATTTCTTCTTCATCTCAAACTTATCAGTGTGGTTTGGGTTCTTCACAAGATACTTTTGTATAATGTGTGATAATTTTATGTGGCCTATACAAATTTAATGTATCCTCATGTTTCTGGAAGCATTTCACATCCCTTTTGCCCAGTAAAAAAATCAACAGTGCTAGTGTAGAATAGGATTAAACATACTGTGTGCTGATAAAAACTTAATTGTAATCTCTTGAAAAAAATGGTATGTACTAAATCAGGAAATTGAAATACAATCCTTCCTTCCAAGTGGAAAAGACTGAGAAATGCTTGCTCTGAATTATCTGAGATATATTTATAAGCTTCCAAAATAATCTAAAAATAGGGATAACTTGAAAATCTCAAGGCTCAAGACAGGATACTCACATTTATAGTGACTGACAAGAGAATCTAGGGCTATGAATGGAGGCTTCAGGCTAGAGAGTATTTGCTGCAAGAAAAGAAAACTGAACTCAACAATTTTATACAATGGATACCATGAACAAGTGAAATTTTTCTTAACTTCTGCATAAATAGGTAATTATTTAGAAAAGGATAGGGTTGTCATTGGAATTCCAAACATTCTAGATAATATAAAATGACACTTCTTACTATATAAATGACACTTCTTCTAATTCAGAATAGGCAGGGATACATCTGGATTGCTTTTTTATTTAACTCTCTGATGTGACTGACCTTTAGATTAAATTTGGTGGAATAGATTTCCCATTTATATTAAATGACATCAAAGAGTTTACCTCTGAACTCCAGGCTTAGATTTCCTTGGGTTTGAGATTATTTCCTGTGTTCTAGTTATTTACTGAGACTAGTAATATGAAATTCCCAAATCAACATCATGCCTATCATGACAATTTCATAATTAAACATAACAGAACTCTGATCCAGAGAGAAAACCTCTCATTCATCTTTCATCATTAATTCAAATAATTTCCTGGCTGTTTTGTCTGCAAATTATTTTTTCCACTCCTGAAGAAGGTTCCTTTCATTGTTACCAGAGGTAAACAAGTAGATGTGTGAGCAGCAGAACTAATGAAGCCTAGTTTACAAATCTCCATGGGAAGCTCCTGATGTTTAATAAAGGAATGCTAATTAGCTTTGGGGTTAATAAGTTTAGATATTAATAGGGTCTTTCTCCTCCACTCAGAAACCTGTATTCAGGGCTTAACAGTTTGATTCTTCCAGGTTTCTGTTAGATATAAAATATTGGCCAGACAAAGAACAAGATACATAGTGTAATTGAAAAGCCTTATTCTGGGGGAAGCAGTGATAAAAATAAAAATCTTATTTCCTTTCATAGCAAAAAGAAAAAGCATTTCATCAAACTGGATAAATAAATAATACTGAAGATAAAACACATTATTAAATATTTTGCAGCAAACATTCACAGAAGTCAGCAGTGTATGGAAAGAAAGGATGACAACAAAATGCTCATGGGAGCATGCAAAGATATAATTGCAGGTGAAATAATTCCTACAACCATTCAGGGGAAGGACCCACATGTCACTAACAGGGGGACAATTATGGTGGAAGGAGCAGCTGTGTCTATTTGCACCACTGGCCAAATCTGAGCTCTCTGCCACTACTGCTGCATTGCTGCTTGCTGCAGTACTTGAGAAACTTCCAGCCCCTGTGGCATTTTAACAGCTATTTAGATGATAAAAGCAATCTGAAATTTCTGTAGAAATTTCACCTTCATAACAGGCATCTTCACATTTTTATTAGAAACAAGAGTTTGATTTGATTCACATCGTTGAGGCAGTTCTGGGATGGGGTTTCCTCTGCTCTATCCATTTCTGCAGTTTGGGCTTGTACAATGCTCAGTTACACAAATCAGGAGCTCTGAATCCCACATCAAAACTGTTTGTGCAAAGAAATGGGAAATCATTTCTCTGGATTTTGAAAGCTACTTGTAGATTCACAGAGCTGTCAGACATCTCATCATAATGAATATGATTATGATCCTGCCTCTCTTTTTCCATCACTTCATGACAGAAAGAAACCAAGTATCACAAATAAGGAGAAGACCTCAATATATTGAGCCTGTCATTTACGGGTATATAGATTTATGCAGTAATACCATAAAACTGAAACCCTTATTCCACCCTTGAAATGTGCTTTGATTCATCATATTACATTTCAGAGAGAAGTGAAGCAACTGCTTAATCCAGTAGTTGTTCATATTACACCAAAGTGCAGAATACTTAATGTGTATATTAATGCTTGTGACTGAGCACCAATGATATGCTAATAAATAAAGGTGAAGCACAAAATATGTAAGGAATACTAAAAAAAAAAAATAACCTTATAATTCCTTAATCTGTTTTTGAGGGGCGGTGGGGTGGAGTAAGGGTGGAAGTTCATTATAGATATATGGTTTAAAAACACAGTCAAACCAAGATTTTTAGAATGAGCTGATACTTTTTAGTTAGACCAGCAGGTGCAGAAAAAGTAGATAAAAGTTCTGGGAAGTCCTTTTTCAGATCTGAAAGAAAAGAAGAAAAATTTTAAAAGAACTGTAATTAGACATTAAAGGCAATTGCTTAAATTTAATTAGATATGAATTACACTACTCAGGAGAAGAGGAAAGTTTGCCTGGGGAGTCAAAGACACTCAGTAAGGACCTGAGGTGAGAGGGGGCTGCCCTCTCTCAGGGGAAAGAGCTACGTGCAACCTGTAACCTGTGGAACTCTGTAACACTGATGGGAGACTGAGGGTGGACAAGGACTTGGATAAGGCTGTAAAGGACAAGAAAAACAGTGTCTGCAATAGCTCCATAGCTTTTGGTATTTACTAAGTTATGAATTTGAGTTTCCAGGCTTATCTTTCAAAAGTATTTTGTAGGTCATTCTTTAATTAAGTCAGAGTAGTTGCTTCCAACTTGAATTTTACTTTGAAGTTTCCTACTTCTGTTTCAGACCTCAAGAACTACTTATGTGCCTGAGAGCTTATCTGTTTTTTATTTCCCAACTATACTTAGTCTAATTAAAGATGTTACCCCTACCTGTAAATCTTCTCCTAATTAGCAACTTCATGGATTTGCTGATGGCAAGTGCAAGAGTGGATCACTCCACTGCTATCAAACCAATAGGGAATTAAACTAAGCATGCTGAAATGTTATTTCCTCATTAAGAAAATGCAGAAACACCTTTTCCTCTCTAACAAGACCATTACTTCAAAATGCTGCCCTCCAAGACTGGAGTGTTCTTGTTGAGTTCTAAGATCTTTCTCGTGCTGTAGTGGTTGCTGAACAACAAAACTGTGGTTCAAAAGATTAAGTTTCCCTAGTACACAGGTGTCACACAGGAAAAGATGACATAGAAGCACTAACACCTGTAAAGAGTCAAATCAAAACAGAATTAATTAAAAAATAATATGTTGTTAGTGAAATGGAATAGAACATAAAAGAGTAATGTTGGAAGAGACAGAGGGAGAGTAAACACTGAGTGGACTGGCACAGTAATGAAGAGGGAAGGTCTCCAAGGTCAGTGAATATTCCCTGCAGAAGTTATATAGGAATGACAATCAAAGAAAATGTTTTCAATCTCCTGGGTTTAAAAAATTCTCACTGAAGGATCTATGAGCTCTCCCCTGTAAAGGCAAAACCAGAAGACTCAAAAGGCAAATTAAGCAGATGGGACACTGTGAGTGATCCAAGA
This sequence comes from Chloebia gouldiae, assembly GCA_003676055.1. Classification (NCBI taxonomy): domain Eukaryota; kingdom Metazoa; phylum Chordata; class Aves; order Passeriformes; family Passeridae; genus Chloebia; species Chloebia gouldiae. The sequence goes on along the minus strand of QUSF01000018.1, from coordinate 4,290,731 downwards.
ACTGACTTAATTGTACAGCAAAGCATAGTATGTACAATCAGCTTTAAATATTTACACAAAATGTCAAGAGATGGAGAGGCCCCTGAGCTCATCTGAGAAATTTTGCCCCCCAAAGGGAAAGGAAGAGCAAATAAATTTGATATATTATAGAAGAGCAATTTTATAATTTAATTTTAAATTTCTTAAAGAAGCTCTCAACATTTCAGAGATATAATGTACAATGATGCTCTGTAAAAAGATCCAGAAAAAATGGAATATGATTTCAGTTCTTGTCATGTGTTTATCATACAGAACAAATTGAACATCTTTGCAGGCTAAACAGGCAAACAAGCATAGCTACCTTCTCCATTCTGGCTTCCTATTAAAAATCAAAACAAAACAAAAATAATGAAACTAAAGACAAGATATAAAATACTAAGAAGATAATTGGATGAAGACAGTACAAATGCCAAAATTGTGATTTATTTTAGTCTGTTCTCTGGAGCTTCTCTCTGCCAGTTTTCTTTCTTCCTTTGAGGATAACTGTTTAATATTTTATATTATAGATCAGCTACAGTTTCAAAAGGAGGTAAATATAGTTCAGTAAAAGGATTCCTTAGATAGAATTCCCAAAACTGAAAGATAAATACAGGATTATGGAAACCACTGTAAGATGGAAGAGAGCAGGAACTTGATTTCCCAGTCTGTTTGCTGCAGACACTGACAGGAACAAGAAAAAGGACTCAGACTCCATCTGTGGATGAGCTCTGACAGCAACACGGGGTAAGCTGCAGCTGCTGCTGGGCCATACAGTGAGACAGGAGGAACACAAAGTTCTCAACCCAACACCAAAAAAAGCCAAAGCCAGGTTAGTCAGCCATCTGTGCCCTTTTGGGAGAAGGAGCTGGACCTACAGAGACTTAAAAATAGGAAAGCAAATCCCACTGTTTTCTTTGTACAGTGACTCATGCCCTTCACTTCTGGTACCAGCACTCCTTTGTGATCTCCTTCCCCGTTCACAGTCTAGACTTGAAATAAATTTTCTACCTTCCTGACTTGCATACCCACATTTCTACAAGTCACTTGGACATCACCTGCACCTTAGACAATTTTTTCTTAGTCTGGATATCAATTCTTTCTGGAGGAATCAGAGTTAAACTCAAGAAGTGTCTTTACTTCCCTGTTTTACAAAGTTAACTTTCACCAGAATTACTAGAACATATCAAACAACAATTGACAAATGAAAATATAATTTATCACAGGTTCTCTGAGGCACATCTGTCCTGATATTTACTTTCTTCAGTGTGGATGCTTACCTTCCCAGCACAGAAACTTCTGTTCCTTGCTCACAAGGGTCTCTGGTACATATTTCTAACAGATGTCTTCCTGTGACTGTCATCTTCATAAAGCCCCAGTGAGATGATAATCATCCCCACAGCTTTCCATTTATTCTAAGAATATTCCCTAACTTAAAACTTTTTCTTTGCCTCAAGAAAATCAAACCCTTTTTAACAACAGAGTCCTTCTGTCAGGCATATTCTCCCGATTTCAAATTTCATCCCTCTAACAAGTTTATAAGCAAAATAGCCAATGTTTCTTTTAAAAATACCAATGTCTTTGATCCACACCTCTTTTCTACAAGAACCTTTTATTAGTATTGAAACAGGTTAGCAACAAAAAAATAAGTAAGAAAAAAATTTGTCGTCTCTAGTACGATGAATGTTGTAATCTTTGGAAGTTTGTTTATTGAGCCCAGGTTTAGAATCCAAAAACCAAAATTATATTCTACTGGGTTATATCCCTGAGACAAGACATGGAAACTCTGTGTGCTGAGAATAGTATCCTTGAGCCACACTGAGGTACACGTGCTCACCCATCTCCAGAACAGATTCCTTCAGGAAAGCAAAGTGACAGTGCTTTTCCTACCACAGCCTCATCACTGAAACATTCATAAAAGTTGGAGACTTCCATTCAAATCCTTCCTCATAGCCCAAGGGGACTCAAATCCTCATCTCTTAGCTTCCCATGACTATCCTAAAGATTAGACCTGTGAGATTTTCTGGGACTGCAGGAAACCACATACTGTTTACTTGCAACTTCTATTGAGGCTGTAACACTGAATCCAAAGAAAGAGCAGATTCATATTGCCAAAAGGGAACAAAGAGAAAAATTATGTAGAAAGAAGCCATTTTATGGTCCCAACTCTTCTATTTCATTGATTTACAACCCCTTAACTGTATCCTGAGAGAAGGAACTGGAATATGAAGCTCCATCACACATTTGTCCCACGTGACATTTTCAAAATAATTCAAAAGGCTGATTTGTGTATAGTAGAGGAAATTAACCCCTATCTTTTTTTTTGTTGTCGTTGTTCTTTTCTTTGGGTTTATTCATCTCTTTGAGAATCATAGAAAAAAGTTTCCAAAGAATCTGAAATTCTCACATTTCTTCCTTCACTCTTAACCATAGGGTTTTTTTCACTATTACCACACTCTTTTTTAGTAGTCCTATCTGACCATCCCCCCTCTAAACAGAGCACACTACTGTCACTTTTATCAAGAAGGAAGTGAAAAACCTACAAATGTGAAAATAAGCGCAGTGTTAACACTGCTGGGGAATCGAGGCTTAAGTTACCAGGGATTACCTGTCCTGCTCTGGTAAGTGATGGCCACACACTGCCATTAATGGGTTAACTTAGCAAACACACTGTATGAGATTTACCTGTCTTGAATTGGATGAAGTCATTACTTCTCAGAAGGAAAACCATGGGTGATGGTGACATTTCTTTTATTTAACCTGCAAGGACAATGCTATTCTTAAAAGTGATGAAGTTTTCAGAGATGTGCTGGTTTTGGCTGTGAAAGTTTTCTTCCAAGTAGTCAGTATGGGGTTGTGCTTATGATTCATGCTGAAAACATGAATTTTGTGTTGGTATGTTTTTGTCACTTCTTAGCAGGGTTTACCCAGGGCCAAGGCCTTCTCTGCTTCTCACCCCACGCCAGGTGCCAGGAGGCTGGGGGGGCACACGGAGCAGGGAGGGGACACAGCCAGGACAGCTGACCCAAATGATGTCAGGGATACCCCAGACCATAGGTCCTCATGCTCAGCATAAAAAGTGGGGGAGGAGGAAGAAGGTGAGATATTTGGAGTGATGGTGTTTGTCTTCCTGTCACCATTATGTGGGATGGGGATGCCGAGCACCTCTCTGCCCTGGGGAAATGAGGAATTAATTCCTTGTTTTGATTTCCTTGTGTACATGGCTTTTGCTTCACTTATTAAACTGTCTTTATCTTGAGTCATGAATTTTCTCACTTTTACCCTTTGATTCTCTCCTTCACCCTCCCAAACAGGATTGAGTCTGTTGATGTGTGAGGCTGAGTTGCTGGCTGGGGTTAAAATATGACAGGAGATTTCTTTATTAAGCTCCCCCATTATTTATCAAAGGACTTGTTAAAAATAAAGAGAAGAGATGTTAGATTTTTGTTTAGGGAATTCAGTTTGTCCCATCAAAGGAACCCTTTGCTGTTTCAGGATGCCTTTGTTACTGCCTTTACTTCTTCCTGTTCCTGACATTACTGCATGTTCTCTACCAAGGGACATCAGTATCTGAAGTGAAAACGGGCAAGAAACCTGGCACACAGACAAAAATCAATATCATTTTGAAAAAAACAAATTGATAGGTAGCCAACAAAGCGCTCTGTATTTGGAGGTAAAAGAAAATATCTCCTTTCTTCCCCCCGTCCTAAATGTCATGGTTTAGGAATGATATTCTCCAGTTTCATAGTCCCCTAAAACTATACCACAACTTGCTCCCCCTTCCCCACTGACTGGAAGCACAAAAAATGAAGATCACAGGCTGGGTATAAGAAAAATTTACTGGAAACAACAATCAGATAAAATGAATAGCAACAACAAAAATACTAATAACACATGGCCCAGCTAAAATTCTACATCTTAAATTCTTTTTTTTCTATTGGAGTCCCTTAGTTCATGTTTATTTTATTTCTGATAAACAATATTTCATAAAAGGTTTCTATAAAATTCTACATTCATTTTTACTATTCATTCAGTTTCAAGTATGTTACATCACACAATTTCTAATTTTTCTTGTCAAGGACAAGCACTACTTTTGTTCACTTTGATATAGCAGTAGAAATTCCTAGCCTTGATTCATTGCAAATGCCTGTGCTATACCAGCCATGAACTCTGACAAGGATCTCCACCCTCTACAGGTGCACCTACAGAATTCTGATCAAACCTAAGCCTTTAACCAGGCTTTGTGCCTTTAAAAGAAGAATCATCTCACAGCACACCATTCTCTGCTGTTTTGAGCCACCTAAGCTGACACAATCACAAGCTTTTACAGAACAGTATATAAGCTGTGTTCCTGAACTGAATAGTTTCAAACTCAGTCTCCATATGAATTTGTTCTCCAAAATCATGACTTCACTAACTTATTAATCTTCCTCTGCTTTTGAACCAACAGCTAATTATTTTTGCTTCACAGTGTTATAAACGAGGTTTAGCAGTTTATGTTGTTGCTCTGACTCTTTCATTTATAGGAACTGTCTGTAAATAATAAACCTCCATTTTTAAAGGCTGCTAGAAAGGTTATATACCAACATAAGACAAAAGTTTTAAGATAAAGAATTAATTAAAAAAAAAAACTCCAAAGAGAAAATACACTGAGATCACTAAATCCCTCTCATCAATCCAAAATGGCATTGCAAAGGAACATCACATTCATATCTATTTATGTTTTAACTTAGTTCATCACCGTGAATAAATTAGCACTCTTACCACTTCCACCCTTGGCCTCTTATTTTTGAGATGCAAAAGATTTATAGAAGCAAAGACGTCACTTGTACTCCAGTCCAACAGATTTCACTCATGCTGCACTAATTCATGTCGTTACAGTCAACTCTGACACTGTTTTCTGAATCATAAAAATTCAACACTAGAACCAACATATTTCTGTTCAATATTTGCCTTGAGGCTGAATATCATACACAAACAGGGAATGTAATACTTCTGACTGTAACCACTGCTAACTGAATCATGTGATGTGAAAACAAATGCTTCTTATTTCACAACAAGGTAGAGAAGCTGTCATTTGACAGGCAATTATAACTATACTTCTGGTCATTAAAAAAACAGACTAAAATATTCATAATATTTTTGTAAAACTGTTTGGAGGATACATTAAAAAATCATTAATGATTACAAAATATATTCATGAGAGCTAATATAAGCAGGAATTTATTATAAAATGCACTCCCTATTGCATGTTACTGAACAGCCTTGAAACCCTTTCCACTGAAACCTAAATTTTACACACAGAATACCACCACCTACTTCTCAGTCCCCCAATTATAACTGAACAAAATGAACTTGTGAGATGTCAGTATCACTTCCAGTTCTAATTTGGGAAAACCACATAACTTGTTCTGAGTGGGGAAAAAAAAAGTATTACCCTGGTTGAAATGGTGCAATCACAGCATGTAAAGGAAATGTGTTAAACCCAGACTCCACCTGGCTCAGGAGCAAGGCTTGTGTATACCAAAGAGACTGCAGCTACCAGTGGTGTCATTTCAGCAATCTCAAAATCAGAACTGAAAAGCAGCAACGTTTTAATGCACTGCACATTTCTAAAGGAATGTATTACTTTCATTAATTCCAACAGAAACTTGCTCCTGTCTGGAAAGTTCACTTAGCAGCCCAAGCACACAGATGTATTCAGTCTACCAGCAACAATGCTCAGCAGTCTCAGGCTACAAAAGCAACACGGCCTGTCAAGCTCAGAGAGATTTAGGGCTATTTACAGTAGATTAACATTTTTCAGTTTTGTCAGTATGAAGTCTCCAAATCTTTTATTTGCTGGGCTTAAAATAAAAATTTGTTCCATTAGAGACCTTTAAATTATTTTATTACTTCTTGCAAAAGAAGTTTTGTTCCAGCCACCTCCTTTTAGCATTCACAATGCATATATTGCACTGAAATGATAGGCAAGTCTAACCCTGCCAAACAGGTATATTTAGAAGAACCATAAAAGTCCTCTAAGTAGACCTTAATCACAACTGTATACTCTTAGGAAATAGTCCTTTTTAAAGACTCATATCTTGCAACCACTTGAACAGAGGCAATTTTGCTCATGGTAACAAACCCACCGGATGAAGAGTAATACACACGAACACAACGTTATTGTGTGTCCAAAAGTTTGCTGAATCTTCTCCTTTTCAGTACTTGAATGTCTCTGATTATGCCCTGGCTTCCCAATTTGAAATGAAGCCGCCCTCAGACTGTACCTACTGGTCTTTTCATGGACACTTAGCAGATCTGAAGGTTTCCATTTCAGAATAAACCAAACTGTTTGAGTACCTCTATATAAACATGTAATGAGCATTCACTGCATCCAGAGTGAGGTACTTCTCAACTTCTCTGCAGTGTTTCCAGGGACATACATGTGTTGTACAAATTCAGCCATGGAAAGATAGCAGGAAATTAAGTGTGTATTCTGAAGGTTGTGTTTGGGGAGAGTTAAAGATGATTTTATGTTCTGCTGAATTTCTTGCAGGGAAGGAACAGACAGTGACAATTCAAGTAGCAGATTGGAAACTCTTGTACATTTTCAAGTAGCAGAAGAAGAGTAGACTGATGTACCATCATGCCTTTCTCTTTCTCTTACCAATGTATTTTCTCAATAAGAGGAAAAAAAATCTGTGAATTAATCACATTTTCAGTAGGGTCATGGTCCATATGGCTCATGAGCCAATATGTCTCAGCATCTAATATTACAATTGCTCATGCAGTCAACAAGAACATATCAGTAGAAAAAAACATCCAGCACAATTTTAGATTGGCATGAACCCATCACAAAACAGCACACAACCTTCTTACACCAATTTTGATCATTTGGTCTAGCTCTCTTTTGATTTATTATTTTCACTAAAGTATTTAGGCCAATACAAGAATCCTGCTCCTTAAGTTACCAAACTCTCATGCATGTTAGTAGGAGAAAAGGTTAAATATGACTTAGCCCAGTACTCAGAATGACTTCAGCAGCTTTCAGATTATGCCTCATGCAGAAGGTTATCTAAAACCTAACAATGCAAAGCTCAGGGTTCTGGGAGATGCTCTATGTCTCCTTGCTCAAAGGCAATAGGAATCACCAAGAACTGAATATTTAAAAGTCTGCATCCACTTTTTTCCACTATTAGTATTCATTATCAGGCTGTTACAAGGTGGAACCTAAGTACATAAATAAAACTCTGGTAATGGTTTAGGAATTTAATCCTTCAACCTTTCATCTTTAGAGCTATCCTTCTTTACGCAGGGATCTCTCAGCATGGGAGTTACAGCAGCTCAGGTCCAGGAGGAGGTTTTCCCCTTTAAAATGCAATACTTCACACTGAGAAATTACTTAGTGGTTTTGGCTATTTTTAAATAAGAGACATTGCAAGCTGCTGTATCTTCCAATCCCATTGGTGTTAATGGGTAAAATTCTAAGGTTATGATTTAGTCGTGCTTCAGCTCCTGCTGAGATGAATAGACAAAAACTTTGTACTGCTTTCAGTCAAACTGGATTGGGAGTTCAGTTTCACCTCAGGCCTGGCTCATGCAAGTTTTACACCGAAGTCAGTGGGACGTGGCTTGAACAAAGATTAAGGACTTCAAGATCCAGCCTAGCGTGAGCTGAATCCTTCAGCACCTAACAGGATCAGGCACACATACATTACTTTAAGTGGAAAATTATGACAGAAAATAAAACCCATTTCTATTTGACTCATTTTTCTGAGATATGAGGAAGAGACTTACTATTTCAGAATAATATTAGAAAGTACATTATAATCCAGTAAAATATAAAGACGTACGGAAGAACTCTGTTCATCCACATATTCATCAAAATAAAACTTATTTGCAACTCGTATGGCTATCAGCTGCAGCAGGCAAATAACTTTCAAGCTCCAGCAATGGCATTATGAGCTCAAAGGCAGTAATATATTTCATCTATTTAATGCAGTGGAGAAAGGCTTGTATACCTCTTTATTTGTAAATTGAAATGCATTGTGAGGCTACATGAATAATGAATATTAAGAAAAGACACCTGCTGCCAACAGGTCTAAGAAACCCAAACTGTAACACAAACAGGTTTGAAATTCATTTCAGAACTTTTCCATTTTTCCCAACATGACAGCTATGAGAGAAAAGACTCTACCAAGCAAAATGGGCGCTGCTTCTTTTAGAATTTATTATTTCATTTCCTCTGACATTTGGAAAATTTTCACTCCATTCTGCTCTTTCTCCTGCCTGTATTCTTTGTTAGACTCTCCTTTTCCTTTCTTGCCTTTTATGTCAGGAAATAGATGAAATTATTTGTCTCATCACTATAAAAGAATGGCTCATAATGTTTTTCTTTCAATTTTAGTTCTCTATTACTTAACTGCAGTCCTGCCTATTTCTTTGTATTATGGTTTTCATCTTGGGAATTAATAAATTAAACAGAACAAAAATTTAATTAGACTTGGCAGGTTTGCAATAGCAGTGATTTAGGTGCTTTCTCACATCAAATTGAGATGGAATGTTTCTGTATCCTAAGGGAGACCAAATGAGATGAATACCTTAAAAGAGATTAAAATTAGTTAGGAAGACAGAAAGAATAGGGAGGCACTTTGGGAAAAGATCTGAGGTGCAGCAGTTTTATTTTTTCAAAATCTCTTTGAGAAAGGAGTTATCTGATCAATCCAAATACCCCTTTCTGAAACTTGGCATACTAAAAGTACCAAAAAAATCACATACTTTCTGACCACCTGATATTCCTTCCACTAAAATTTTAATTTTAAATTCTAAGTAGGAAAAAAACCCACCAATTTTATTGGTGTTATACTAAAAGGGAAATTGTTGCAGAATTTAAAGTATGGGCTTCAAATTATTTTATGTGTTCTCAGTTGGCATGTTACACTTGTTTAAACATAACTGGGTCAGGGCAAGTCCCAGTTTAGAGTGCTGACACAGGTGATTTTGCACTACAATGTCAGGCCTATGACTGACATGTGAGGCATTCAATTTGTTTTGCAATCTTTATTAGGGAGGCAGTTACCACCCCGAAGTGCTGCATACCAAGAGTTAATAAGATGCCAGGTGAACTGGGGCAGTCACCCGGCAAGATTTAGCAGAGGACTCCTGTCATGGCTCTGATACATGAGCAGAAAGCACATCTTTATCATCTTTATATTCATGCAGCAGCACTGACAAACTAAAGGAAATCACACATGCAGGCACAAGACTAAGGGAAAGGAAGAGCTCAAAGTGTGCTTTGCTGGTTTTCTTTGCCAAACCAATTTTTACCTTATCATGAGGAGGTTTACAACAAAGAAGGGGAAGCTTTTTAGAAGGGCTTGTTCCCATACAAGGGAAAATGGTTTTAACTTAAGAGAGTAGATTTAGATTAGGAAGAGGAAGAAGGGATGGTGAAACACTGAAACAAGTTGCCCAGAGAAGTGGTGGATGCCCTTTCCCTGAGAATATTCCAGGCTAGGCTGGAGGCAGCTCTGAGCAATCCCACATATCTGAAGATGTCCCTGCTCCTTCCAGAGGGGTTGGATTAGATGACCTCCAAAATTTAAAGGTCCCTTCCAACCCAAACTCTTTTGTGATTCTATGAACAGTAAGCTGTTCTGTAAATCAAGTAAATTGGAGCCAACCCAACATGAACACAAGAATATTTTTAAAAATGCATTGATCCAACAGAAAAACATGTCTTCATGTTTTTGTCTGAAAATGAAATCTAGTTAAGTTAGTAGTACCAGGCAAGAGTTGCAGTCAAACTGAAATGTATGTTACTGCTCCATCGAATGCATCACTAAGACCTCAAGAAAAGAATCCCAATTGGTTTAAGAACTATTTAAGTCATTCCATTTAATATTCTGAAGAATTTTGCACCTCATGGCAGTATCAGGGAGACAACATGTAAAATGATATAGAGTATTCAATGGAAAGGTCTGGGCAAAGGAAAGAAATAAACCACAGGGAAATCAAATATAAAAAAATTACATCTTGTTGCTATTTAGTTTAGAATTACTAATTAAAATTAAAGAATTACTCTATCACCTTTTCATTGTGAATTATTTCAGTTTTGAAAACCTTTTCTTATTATTCACACAAGCAGGCCTGTGATCATTCCACAGAAATCAGTTCCTCCTGAACTGACCTGTATTGTTTTATTTGTAACTGCAGGACATACATTTGTTGTGATGGTCACACAAAACCAGCCCACTATTAGCCATGGGGGCACAATGATCAAGCAGGATTTATTACTACAATTTACTCTAAGTGGGGATATAATCATAGCCCTTCTTTCTCCAGCAGAGCTGAGAAAACCATTAGGTGACCAGCTATTACTTTGTCTCTGTTCACTTTGGTTTCTAAATAAACGCACAGAACTGTGCTGCTTTTCAGACAGGACTTTTGTGTTCAAGTATATTCAATTCTAAGTGAATGCAGCTACAAGCCACATTGAACCATGCCATTTATTTGGCTTTGGGTCTGGCCTGCTAGATAACGATCCTGATTTTTCATGGTAAATCCGACCAGTCAATGAGAAAAGTTAAATAAAGGTATCTCTGCTAACAAGCAAAATTGGAATAATACATTACAAAGCAGAGTCAGCTTTTCAGACCTTTCATTATACAACCTAAGAGGTCATTTGATTAAAGCTGAATAGAAATAGCTATACATCCTTGTTTAAAATGCTCACCAAGCTTAATATATTTAATGATGTTAGCTATGTTATCTGGCTTATAAAGCCAGATCTAACAGACGTATTTTAGTACCAAAGCTTCAGATTTCCTGTCCTCTAGGATGAACCCATACCCTTCTTAGGTGCCCAGACATGCTGTACAGCACACAAGAGAGCACAGACCCTTTAAAATGAAGACAAAGGTCCAGGCAAGAGAGCTTCCTCTTACCATAAGTCACTTTACTGGAAACAGGAATAAATATTAAATTTGAATTAGGACACTTCTGTCTGCTTGGTTATGGCTGCAACAGTTAGAAAATGGTATCCACACAGTCTCTTTTGAAGGGCTGCACAGGCCAGCACTTCTCTTTTAAAAGATTGCTATTACTATTAAGAATAGACAGATAATAGTATTTATATGTTTCATATAATTAGACCATTTACCCAGCAATAACTCTCCATGGGGGGATTTTAAGCAAACAGGATAAGGTAGCATGTTGAGTAGCAATTAAGTGGTGTTTTTAAGGTTTATAATTGTGGCCTAGAGTTTTCACATGAATTTCATTTTATATCTATCCCTAAGGATATCAACTGGGTGAGAAAAACACATCAAAAAATCTTTTTAAAACCCCCCTTTTTCTTTCCCAGCCCATCCACAGACAATAACTGTAATCCCTTTGCAATAACTGTCAAAACACCAAACTTAATTTTATTTCTTTGTTAATCAAAATGGTCATTTGAGAAGCAGTGATCATCCTGAACACTCTCTAAAGACTACAGAGGAATTATCCTAAATGTAATGAGTGCTGCATAAGGCTACGGAGCATCTTCATTTCAATTTATGAAATTGGTTATTTCATTTGTTCACCATTTGAACATGATCTAAAAAAAGAATTCATCATAGATATCCAGAGTTAATTGATGTGTTCATTAAAACTGTAGGCCCATAGGTGAAACTGCATGCCCATAAACTTCTATGAAAAAGCCATACTTAAATCTCTCTCATTAAAAACATTACAAGTTATTTATTGCAGTACTGCAAGACTGGAAATCAGTTACTGGATGAACTTTGCACTTTCCATAACATTTAGCTCAGATGCTTAGACACTACTGACCTTATGATTTTGCCAACTAATAACTGCTAAAGAGTTTTCCAGGAATTAAGAAAAAAACAAAACCAAACCAAATCTTTTCCACTTGACTTAACATTCCATTCTTTGCAATCTCATGCTTCTTATTTCCAAAAAAAAAAAAAGTGATATATGCATTTCTATCAATTTTCCTGTAAAATCAACTGGGGTGATCAGGCTCCTGTTGAGGCACCTGCAAATCAACGCATGATGCAAACCTCCATCTTTCTCATTCTGAAAATAGAGGGTTCATTTATGTAAAAGTATAATACCTTAGCTCTCATCATATTCTGTATGTTTCTTCTTAAACAATTTCCTTCTTAATAAAGTGTGAGGAAAATCATGGCCACACTGAAAAAAAAATCAAAAAAACAATTTCCCCTCTGACAATTCTCATGTCTGAAATTCACCTAGGATTTTCGTACATGTTAATATATTTTTTGATCAGAGAATTTCTATCACAAGCAAGTCACAGCCTCTCTCAGACCCCCGCTCAAAGAAAAAGGCATTATTGTCTGCACATTAAAAAGCAGAAGCAAATGTGCAAACATCGATGTGAAACATTTCTAATATTGCTTTCATCCTTTGACAGTCAGATGCCCCAGGGCCATTGCTATAATCTAACCATCCCCAGGGTTTTCTCCAAATTTACAGTTCTCCCCATAGGAATTGAGAGTCTCTCAAGCAGCCTCTTCTTTTCACATACTGAAATAATGTTTCATCCACTCCTACAACAAGGAATGTGATATGAAGCTTTGAAATCAACCCTTGGAGTTATACATACAGTGTTTTCTTTTACCTTAGCATCAGTAGCAGGAAAATCATGCTGATGTCTCATCCTCCAGCTTCTAATACATAATATAGCATCACTGCTGACCAGTCCTTGCTGTTTGCAATGAATACATTCACCCACTTGGAAGGCAACATACCACGTCATGTGCTTCTAGATGGTGAAATAAGCTACAGACTCTCCAAATTCGGAAACATCTTAAGACTGAATAAGAAGATGGTAATTTATTTTTCAAACCAGCAACACTATGGCCAACATACATTGAGGGATGATTAGCTAGCCAGATAAAGTACTTGGAGGTATACTATGGCAAATAAATCAGCAAATACTCTAGTGGTGATGATTTTGAAATATTAAAATATTGGCTGTATAAATCGCACAAAAAGTTAAGTCAGTTCTATAAAGTTCCCAATATTCATGCCTGCATTGCATATTGCAGTTCTACTTGCATTTCTTTCTGGTTAGAAGTGCATGTTTTCTCTCCCAAGGGTAAAGTCTAACTCAAAAGTGGGGATTTCCTGTTGACAAGTGGGAGCACATTGCTTTTGACAAGGAAAAAA